>OY998183.1:98705899-99399835 GCA_963921935.1 Galeruca laticollis | reverse complement strand
CTTTGTGAAGATAAAGAAACTAAGGAGCCAAACAGAAAGCAAAAACCGGAGCCCAAAATCAATAAAAAGGGAGTTGATAAAGTAATAGAAGAAGAAACACCATCATCATGTTATGTTTGTGGTGAATTCGAGGCAGGTAACGAAGAATAGTGGCGATGTAGATAATGTAATACACGCTTTCATGCTGTTTCTACCCCTGCTGAATTTGCAAAATACGTTCCATGATGTAATTGTGAGTAGACAGTTTTCATTTAGTTAATCATTATTTTGGTCGACATTTCCCCACTTCTACTTGATATTACCACACTCCTGGTGGATATTTCCCCACTTCTGGTCGATATTTCCACTCTTCTGTTTGATATTTCCTCACTTCTGGTCGATATTTCCCATTAAAGGACTGACAATGTCGACCTAGCAACCGCCTATTTCTTATTTTTTCAAAATAAGGGGTTTTTTAAAGTTCAATTATTGTGCTTACTTATCTACTTTAAAGATCTGTCAACGTATTCATATCAATATATGTTTGTTTTATTGTCACGTATTTACAGTACAATACTATTTACGTTAAGTGGTCGATATAAAACTCGAACCAAAAAGTTTTGATAGTGCCATGATCTCGTAACGTAGACATCGATATGAAAGCTTTGTTGTCATATTTATTTATAAAATTTCTTTACCTTTGTGAATAATTCGGAAATAGTTTAAAAAACTCGAGATTACCTAACACTATAAAATTATTTGAATAAAGATGTCGTTAGTTTAAAATTCGCGCTCAATCAATAATGACTGATGACATCCCGTAAGTACAACATGGCGATAATTATAAACGTTAGGTGCGTTGAGACAATACAACTGTTGCACAACCGTTGGGTGAATGTTCTCTGAATGCGTTGGGATCAGTGAGCGAAACTGAAGATTTTTGGTGAGCCGATGCCATTTTTCTGAACGGTTTTCAAGTGCGCTCACTAAGCACAACACGTTGCAGATTGTGATGTTTTTATATTAGTACAATAAATACATAAATAAAACAACATATTATTGTACGCCTGAATTATTTCTTCATAATAATTCACGAATACCACGTCTTCTCACGTGGTAATGGTTCCTACAAATCTTCTATTGCATGGGCTATAATATACAATTATATTACTATCATCTAATAATGCAAGAATTAGATTGCATTTAGCCCATCATTTTAATTTTTCAATATTTACACTCTCCAAATAATTAACGTTTAGAAGACACACGTCATCCATTCGATGCTCAGCGAAAGCTCACTCAACGGTTGAGTTAAAAGTTATGTTTTCTGAACGCGCCTATTCTTTGAAAATAAGTTTTACTATTCGAAATGTCAATCTGCATCATAGTATTTGATTTTTGTTTTATTAGTGTAACTGTCAACCTGAATCAAACTACTTCATTTTTGTTTTATTAGTGGAAAGGCGAATTTTCATTCCTGTGCTACTCGAAGTGGAAGAAATTGAATATACACCATTGCGGTTAAGACATTTATAGGCTTCGCACCTTATTTCGTTCTTGGCAAAGCCACTCGTGAAATAGTCTTGGCGCTCGATCAGTAATAACCGTCTTCAATACTATTACTAATCTTAAAATCATCTCTAATTCTTCTTCTTTTCTAAATAATTTTGCCCTTTCAGGCGTCGGATGTGGATTCCGTGACCTGTACCCATTTCTTCCATGTCTTTCTGTCTCTTGCTAGATTTTTCATTTCTGCTATGTTCTTTCCTCTTTCTAAACCTCTCTTGTATTTGGTCTAACCATTTTCTTCTAGGCCTACCCCTTTATTTTTTGATCGGTTTTCCAATCTCCATTATTTTCCTAGTTAATCTATTTGGTTCCACTCTTACCATATGACCATACCACCTAAGTTGTCTCTTTTTTTATTTTACCACTTATCGGTTCCTCTTTAGATGTCTCTCCAATGACGTCGTTTCTAATCCTATCCCATTTAGTTTTCCCTGCAATTCTTCTTAGATGCTTCATTTCTATGGCATTTATTTTAGTTTCGTCCTTTTTTCGAACAGTCCACTTTTCACTTGCATATATTATTGTAGGAACTGTTATCATATTATGAATTTTCATTTTTTCTTCTAAGTCTATATCTTTATGGCCAAGAATTGTTTTATTTACAGAGTAGTATATTTTTAGTGATTTATTTGCTCTGTTCGTTATTTCTGCATCTATTTTTCTATCTTCTGTTACTATACTTCCTAAATATTCAAATGTTGTTACTCTTTCTAGCGTCTGGTTTTTGCATTTAATCTCTTTATTATTTTGAATACCTGGTTGTTTTTCATTTATTATCATCACTTTTGTTTTATTTATGTTCACCTCCATATTCATGTTCTCTACTTCTTTAGTCTAAATATTCACTAGTTTTTGCATTTTGTTCTTTGTATTCGCCACTAAAACCACATCATCTGCATATAGTAGACTACTCATTTTTTTCGGTTCTAAATTTCTGTGTCCAATTATAGTATTCAGCTGCTTATATTTTCCTTTAGTCCGTTTCACAACCTTATCCATGATTATTATAAACAGTAATGGGATTAAACTGTCTCCTTGTTGTATTCCCTTTGAATTATTCAGACATTCGGCCTGCAATCTGTACCTTGGCTCTAACTGTCTCGTATACACTTTTAATTATGTTTATTATATTAAGGTGGGTGGTACTTCCATTTCCTCCAGGGTTATCTATACTTCTCTTCTATCTACTTTATCAAAGGCTGCTTTTAGATCTATAAATGTAAGGTAAATTTCTTCTCCCTCTTCTATTTTTCTTTCGATTATATTCCTTAGTATATAGATCTTATCATTTGTTTTTCTTTCAGGTCTAAAAGCTCCCTGTTCTTCTCCTAATTTTGGTTCTACATATTCTCTTAATCTTTTCTCTATTATTTTTGTGTACACTTTTTAGCTAGTTTGGGCCAATCATATTGCTCTGTAATTCTCACATTGTGCCTGTTCTCCCTTTTTATAGATGGGTACTATTAAGTTATTTTCACATTCCCTTGGGATTTTTTGTTCTACCCATGCTTCTTTGCACACATTCCATATCCATTCTTTTTCTCTTTCTCCTAACGATTTAATCATCTCTGGCGCTATCCCATCTTTTCCGTTAGCCTTTCCTATTTTGATTTTTTGTATTACTTGATCTATCTCTTCTTTTTGGATTCCTTGTAGTTGGTCGATTTCCTCTTCTGCTGTTGTTATATTCTCTTCCTGTGTTAATGTATGGAATTGCACTATATAGTATTATTTCCATGTTTTCAATACTTCATCCATTTTCGTTTGTACTTGGCGTTGGCGATTTTTTATTGCTCTAATATATTTATATTTATTTCCTCTCAATCTTTTTATTCTTGTCCAAAATATTCTGTTACCCACCTTATGTAGATCTATTACTTCTTCTCCGCATTTCTTCCATGAGTCACGTTTTGATTTTTTGACGGATCTTTTTACAATAGTTTTCTTCCTGTCATATTCTTCTTTGTCCACATGTGATTTTGCTGTGATATATTTTTTCCATGCCGTTTTCTTTTCTTTAACCGCTATTTTAATTTCGTTATTCCACCAGTTAGTCCTTTTTATATTCTTATTATATTTAATTTTTCCGCATGTCTTATCTATTGCTGTTAGTAGCGTTTCTTTAAAGGCGGCCCATCGTTCTTCAAGTGTCCAATCCTTTTTTTTCCTTTTCTTGTTTATCGAATTCTTTGTTCGTCTCATTTTGGTATTTTTTCTCGATATCCTTATTTTTAAGTTTATGTGTTGCTAGTTTACTGTAGTCTGTAGTAGCTTCTTTCTTGAGTAATTTTACTAGACAAATTGTCACTACTAATCTGTGGTCATCTCTAATTCTAAAACTAATTATATCTTCATTATTTTCCTTTTCGTTGCACTGGAGATTCATACAAAGTTAAATGTAATTTCAGCTGCCTCAATTTCTGTTCCAGTTTCAGAAGTTCGTGCAGCATTAATATAAAGATTAGAATGGATTTTTTTTGTAAGCCTCTTCACTTGATATATAAAATTTTTCAGCGATTACAGACTTCCCATCTTTTTTAGACTGGCTATCATTATATATTCCGGTTTCGACATTCCACAACTAGAGGCGTAAGTGTATTTTATTAATAAAGTCAATAATCTTCTCATTAGTGATTCATTTTCTGAAATTTTCCAAATAACAACAATCACCAAAACAAAGCTAGACAAACGATCGTCCGGCAACATGCTTGCACCAGATAAAACTACATCGGCCATTCCAAACATGTGTCGATATGGCCGGGCAACACTAAAAATATTAGCCCATATTGCATAGTCTGGCTATTGTTGTTGGCAAAGTTGCCGGCTATTGTGTTGCAGCCACAATGTCACATATTGCAGTAGGAATATTAGCTGATTAGAAGAACCTTTAAATATTGCAATGTATTCCTTTCTTTTTATCTATGCAGAATTGACAAAAAGGTCTTTTGTAACAATAATAAGTTTTCCATATTATAGACTTCTATTGTAAGTGGTAAATTCAACATGAATCACTCGCTATATCCATACATATTTAGGGCTCAGACCTTGAAGTTTTGAATGAAAATATTTTGTACATTTATATACCTATATTGAAATTAACCCATAGGAATAAAAACAGTTTTCATGTCATTCAATATTTCAGTGAAACCATTAAAAATAACCATAGATATAAAAAAAATAACAAAGTCTACCCTATTGTTAACAGAGCAAATAAACAGATAACCTACAAGCTAGGTCAGACGGCGAATGATTACCATATGAGGGAAATATTCACATTATATTTCAACCAAAAACATTCATCTTTAGTTGAATATTTTTGGTTTAAACTGACTAGAAATCGTAATGAATATATTGATAAATTATAAAAATATACGGGGGAAAAAATCATCACTATTTAGGTATGAAGGCAAAAAATAAATTAGATTTACAGCATGGAATACATAAAATTAACTGTCTCGACCGTTACATACAAAACAGTAATGGAATACATAAATTCAATACTGCAAAAATCTTGAATCATAATGTTTTCCAAGTATTCAGCAGCAGTTTTAATAAAAAATATGACAATAATTTGTTGAAAGAGTTATTATTTGACTAGAGACTCTCCTTGACAGGACATGGATACCGTTTTGACCTCTGTATCTGTAATAATTTGAAGGGTTGGTGATCCCACAGCACTTAAACCACAATTGGCCCATTGTGCATACTTCTGAGGTTCTGACTTCCTTCTAGTTCGTCATGCAGTCTATTTGTTTGAAGTAGGCGATAGCGTCGCCTGAAAGTAACCTCCCTAATACTGGCGTTTGTTAGCCTGTGCTTGCCGAATGCAGAAAAACCTAAATTGAGAGACTGTCGGACATTAGCCAATAATGTGTTCGACAGTTTCATCTTCTTTTTCACACCTCTACAAAGTGGGGTGTCAGATGGACCCATTCTATGGAGGTGTTTTCGTATATGGCAGTCACTAGTCGTAATAGATGTGACTGTTCGTAGGTTCTGCCTGTTCATAGTCACGTATTTTTTTATTACTCTGCTATCCGGATACTGTAACAGTTCCTTGGAAAGCTTGTAGCCTTCTGTGTCGTCCTATCTAACCTTAAACTTATTAAGGGAATGTTCCTTTAATAAGTCAGCCGTCGCTGATGCCGATAGACCAATGAAAGTGCCGGGACCCAAGAGTTTTTGAGAGGCTACTTTCCGGGCTGCAATACAGTTTCCTTTCGATTTACCGTGGTCCTTGATCCAGCCTAAAGTGACCGTGTTCTTGTTACAGGCTTCGATTAAGGCGTGATTTGTTCAGGGCTAGTAGTATTTGTCTACTATCCGTAGGGATGTAAATGTTATTTCCTGTGGTGCATTTGCATTGCAGCCCATTGCCCATATTATGTTTAGATTCAGGGGTCTGGAAAAAATTCCACATCCAGACCCTACATTGGTTTTAGACCATCTGTGAAGAAGCAGATTGCGCCTTTTTCTAATGGGTCTTGTGCGTCATTTATAAAGATTACCTTGTAGAGCATATCGTGGTGGAATCGAGTCCGTATTAGCCTGCAGCTGTGGGACCTCTATGAGGGCCTCACTCCACAAGTTACGTCTCAGTTTGACGGATACATCAGGTTGTATACCGGTAGAGCGTAGACGTGTCATGGTAATCAAAATAATCTCCTTGATGTGTATGTTAAGTGGAGCGAGACCAATGATCACCTCCACAGCTCTCGTTGGTGTGGTTTTCATGCCTCCTGTTGTGTTGAGGCATGCTGTTCTCTGGATTTGATCCAGTTTTCGGACGACTGTCAGCTGGTTTTCTTTAATTCGAATCTTCCTGCTAGCAGAATCACTAGGTCATCTGTATAAGCTATTGGGTGGAATCTTTATTTTCCAGCGATCTCTCGATGCGGCCCGCCATGAGATAAAGAGCCGAATCGCTAGACTGCCCTGGAGTGTATGCATGTTGATTTGGATGCAGTGGATTCCGTATTATCACTATATCTCTCCTATATCGATCGCACAACCACTCCAAGGTCTTCATTGAAAACGATGTGAGGCTAATGGGTCGATATACTTTTTGAATGGAATGGTCTATTCTTCCTCCCAACTTTAACTTCTCTCCAACCATTTGGAATAAACCTCAGTGCCAATGAGGATCTGAGGATGTCCACCAGGTGCGGCATTAAAGCATCCATGTCCCACTGAAGTAGAGCTGGATAAATGCCGTCCGTTCCTGGAGATTTAAAGTGGGAGAAGCTAGAGGTTGCCCATCTCAATCTGTCCGCATCAACGATCTGTCGCGATATACGTCAATCATCGTCCGTAGGGTAGTAATATTCTCCTCTTTCTTCTAGGATGGCGTGTTTGCGGTTCTGGAGTTTTTGTCTAATGACTATTTCATACTTCTTGAGGGAAGACTTATATATGTTCCAATTCTCTTCGACTCTGGTACTTTTTACCTTGTTGAAAGATTCCCTCGCCCTCTTCCTGAGCTGATCAATCTCATGACACCACAATGGAGTTGAGGCTCCATTAAGATAGACCTGCCTGAGTGGGCAAGACATCTTATAGGCGTTGATTATGGAGTTTTGAATGGTGTCAGAATAAATTTCCAAATCTCCTTTATTGTTAGACAACACGTCCTCGAATCATCGCAGAGCCCCTTTCGAACAGTGGACATATTTTGTCCGTTTTCCTGGGGTCGCGAGTGTGGAAGTTGTGAGTGCCAGTGTTATTTCAAATTTTATCCAGCGGTGGTATGACATTGAAATGTCGTCGGATACATGCCAGCCGGAGATTATGTTCGAAATGTTTATAGTAGATAAGGTAATATCTATCCGCGTTTGACTTCGAGAGTTAATAAAAGTCGTTTTAGTACCTATATTTAGAATACAGATATTCTTGTTAGATATGTAATCATAATAAGACTATCCTCTAGTGTTAATATCTTTGCTGCTCCAGCTTATGTGGTGAGAGTTTGAATCGCAGCCTATTACCTACTCAAACTTTTTGGTGGGACATTGTTCCACAAGAGCCCCCCATTCCTTTATTGGGGGTGGTTTGGCTGCGTCAAAGGGGAGGTATACGGATGCCAGTATTAACACTTTCTTTTGACCTTCCTGCGTATATTCAACCTTCAAAACCGTTGAATGGGAAGGGGAAAAGTGCGTCAGTGGGTAGGTCTTGAAATTCCTAGAGACATATGTGGCCGCCTAGGCTGCTGATTGCTTGGGAAGCTGAAAATGAAACCTTTTGGATTATTTAGCCCCATGATTTTGGTTTGTCTTATCCAGGATTCCTGGATAAGTGCTATTGTGTCTTGCATCACATCTAGGTGGCGGCATAGTGTTGCAGAAGCCAGCTTTTTGTGCGGAGGGTTACATTGAATAAATTTCACCTTCATTACCCATCCATTATCCATCTCTGCTTGATGATGGTGAGTTAAGTTATTAACTGTTTAGGCCATCTCCACGTCCTCACTTGGAGGTGGGTTGACGTTGTCTGTACCTTCGCTTAGAACTGTTAATTCATCCAAGAGAATGTCGGTCGCTATCTTAGGAAATGGTTCGACAGTCTCCACAGAGGCATCAGCTTCTTGGGGTTCCTCGAATGGGAGAGGGAGATCCATGCTTGATATAATTTCGTTCCTCCGTTCCGGGCTGAGTTTTTATTTTAACGATCAATGAGGTGAACGCGTAGCTCAACGTCATTGTTCGATTTTCTAGGGCTTCCATCTCCTCGTCTCCTATGCCGAAGACGAAGAGGTACCCTTTGGGATTTACTTTCGCTTCGAGGTGGAAAGAAAACCACACATCCACCCGAAGGTTTGGGTTTTGTTTTTCCAGCCGGTGCATCACGTCCTCTTTATCACCCAGGTCAGCGTGAGCTTCGCTATCGACCCAGAGGGTAGATTTTATCAGCTGTGAAAGGTTGTGCACTACATCGAGCTTAGCCTCCTCCCACGTGGATGTTACTGACTGCCGTTTTGACCTATATTCAATCAAATTAAAATTTGTCAAAAATTTTGAAAAATTGAATTTATGAAATATTTTTATCAATTCTTTTTTAAAATATCGTTTGTTGAATACATGTACTGGCAGAGTCTCCTAAATAATGCATTCCTGCAGCATAAGGAGGATTAGACCTTTTCAAGTATGAATTATAACCTCACTTTCCTATCATTATTTTCGTAATTCACAAACCAAAGGCTGAAACAGACTTAGAAAGAACTGGAAGAAGCGTCTGTAATAGACCTTTTCATCACAATTTTTTTTGTGCGCATGCGTGCAGTTCAGCCCTCTTTTTCGTAATGTTTCCTGAATAAGCATGTTAAAATGCATGTGTATAAATCGTTAAAATCGACAAACATTAAACAAATAATACTTATTAAAAAGAAATTAAGAGAAAATTGAAATAATAACAGCCAATTTCATAATGAACAACTGAAGTCCACTTTACTAAAAGGAAACTTTATGCTAAAGTCCCTTTTAAAGTAGCTATTAGCGTCTTTTGGTTTCATAACTAATATTAAAGTGTCCTTTGCATGAAGTACCTTTGAAGTAATTTTTAAGATGTTGGTTAACCTGGAATTTAGGGTTTTGACGTAAAAAATAGAATGATATGTCCTATCTAACATAATCTTTATTGTTTACTTTTGTTAATACCAAGTTTGTTCATCAGTTTTCATTGTTTAGAAAAAATAAAAAATATTAAAAAAGGCGAAATCGTCAAATTTCAGTAAAGAAGAAGAATTATCTTTATTGCAAGAAATTGTTAAATTTAAAAATATTATTGAGTGTAAAGCCACCAACAAATTTAACAAAGAAAAGGTAAGAGTATATTGAAATTTTTCGATATTAGGTTATTTATTTATAGTATTATTTCATATTTGTTTTGTAGGACGAAGCTTGGCAAAAGATTTTGAATGCTTTTAATTCAAAAAGTATGGAGACGAGAAGTTCGGCTAAGATTAAATCCAAGTACGATAATTTAAAAGCTAGGAGCAAGAAAGAGGTAGCCAAAGAAAAGGCATATGTGAAAGGAACTGGTGGTGGTCCGTCTATAATGAAGGAAGTAGATCCCATCGTTGAAACAACTTTAAATATTATAAATTTGAAAATGGTGGTGGGGTTTCCCAACATATTATATGATGTACCTATAAATTTATATTAGTTAATTATATTTTATAACTTGCATGCTGAAAAATAAGTTTTATTACAATCTTTATATTTAATTTGTTTTATAGGACTTTACATTGGAAAATGAAAGCATAGAACCCCCTTATTAGAATCAGACTTGAAGCCATCTATACCTGTAAGTGAACTTTTAACGTAAGTATATATGTGTCAGCGTGACATTTGTTTTGTAGGATTCCCAATTAATATTGATAGAAACAATTGAAGTAACGGATATTGGATCTGCATCCATAGAGCCTGTAGGTTATTTGCTACTTGTATTATTCGTTAATATAAATATTAAAATTTACTATTTATTGTACAGGAAGTGAGCTGCTAGTAGTAATTCACAATTACATACTCCCTGTAAACTTGCTGGAAAAGTAATACATTTTTCACAAGACTTATCAAGTCAATTGAAAAAATTTTACACAGAAAATACGAAAATTTGGCAGAACCACACCATAACAAATCTGATCGGAGTCAATATGTTCCCAATAATTTAAGGAAGGAAACAAATAAAAAACTACGCCCCACAGTTAAAAACCCAACCTACTTAGAAAAAGGATTATATTATAAAACCGAAACGAATCTGCATAAAAAAATTTTTAATGCTAAGGAAATGATAGAATATGAAGAATCGAAAGAGAGGAGGAGGAACATAAGAAAAAATGATTCTATTAGATTATGAAATAGAAATAAAAAGAAAACAATTAAATCAATAAAAGAAACTAAAACAGTCTTTTTATTATCCATACAATAATTATTTACAATTTAGCAAAACGTTCATTAATTAATAATGTTCTTATATTTTCGGGAATATAATATTTCCATTATTATCAATAGGTAATAAATCATCATTTTCTTCGTGAACATTATCTTCTGGAAAATTGTCCTTTAAATCAATGGCAAATTATGCAGTACTGCTGTAGCAACTATAACTGCCATAGTGGTCTCTAATTTTAATCTCATTCCTAATCGTAGTATGGGAAATCTTCTTTTCCATAACCCATATTGGCGTTCTACGACATTACGAGTTCTTATTATTGATTCGTTGTAAAGATTTCAAGCTTCTGTTGCAGTTCGAAGTAATTTTGTTAACAGATATGGCTTTAAGGAGTATCCACTGTTTCCAACCATCATGTAATGAGCAAATTCACCATTTTCAAATCTTTGTTTTAAGTGACTATTATTGAAAATCGTTTGGTTGTGTACGTATCCTGGCCACCTTGCAACATTATTCCTTATTTTCAATTTTGCGTCACTAACTGTTTGAAAGTTTAATGCAAAAAATTACTTTCTAGATATGAATATCTCTGCATCATTTCCACCAGGAGAGTTTATTTTAATGAGAGTTCAATCACTTGCTCCAATCGTTCTTGGGAATGAAGCAATTTTATAAAAATCCTCAACAGCTCTTTCCATTTCATGATGATCCATATTGATATATTCAGGTCTCAGAGATGCAATTACTACATACACTCTTTTAACAATCCTGCAAGCTGAAGCTCTTGATACTCCTATGAAAGCTGCTGCTGTTATTTGAAAAGTTCCAGATGCATAAAATCTTGATGTCAACAAAAGTTGTTGCATTTCTGTAATACATCCATCCACCTTTGAATAAATAGTACCTATATACTAGGTATTTGTAGCTAAAAATTATATATTCAACTTATCTATTAGTGGGCAATGCAATTTGCCCTTCTATTTTATTTAAAAAATATATCACCGTCTGCTTTCTCATTCTAAATCTCTGAAAACAATCCAATTCATCATATTTAATAAAACAATCGACTCTGGGTCTGTAAATTTTTGGTCTTCTTATATAAATATATTCTTCCTCAGATGAGTCTGATGAACTATGACTAGATGTTTTAAACATATCCATATTTTTTAAAACAAACTCGCAAACTAAAAATTTGAAATTATGTCACTGTCAAAGTAAAGGAAGATCTTATGTATTGAAGCGCCAAAATCTGCACTTTTTCTTTTAAGTCGCCTTTTAGCCAAAAGAGTACTTTAATATTGACTTTGAAATCCAATTTTTCCATTAAAGATCGCTTTAAAATTAAAGTAACCTTCAAATTTATTATGAAATCGGCCGTAAGTGTCTTAATTAAAAAATAAATTTTACAAGTCGACTAAATTATCTGTACGAAAAGGAAAAATAAAACGGTGTTATTATGGAGTGTGTATAAAGCGTAATACATGTTATAAATTATTTAAAACCAATACATAATATATATTATTTTACAAATTTTCCTTCACCTTGCTTGCAATATATAGATGTATTTAATATATACGCGTAATCAATCCTCTATGATTAAAAAGACAATATGTTTATATCAGAAAAGTTTTAAATTTCATTATTATCAATAATATTCATTATCAACCTAAATATTAATTTTAGAGTTTCTACATGTGCTGACAATAAATGATGTTTAATTAGGATAAAATAATTTACCTAATTTTATTTAGATAATAATTATTTACCTATTTTTATTTAGATAACAGACTGTATTGACAGCTAACCTCTCAACTAGCAGATTTATTTTGCCTTTTTGAGTACGCCCATAACATTTTAATCACATTTTAATCGTTCACAATTATACGCTTCAACTGATTTGTTAACAATGACTGTATCATCAATAATTTGTGTTTATGATGGATTTGTTGGTGGTAATATTGCATCCCTAGCCATTATTTCACTAAACAATACGAAACTTTTAAATTCCCGCCCTTTCAAAATGGCTGCTGCACTTGCGCTTATCAAGTGATGAAAAGTATTATTGCAACGTCATATTTGTCAGTCTCCTAATTATCTATATTTCCTCACTAATTTTTCAAGGCAGAAAGCGCAACGACGGAACACCAAAAAGAACAACTGAAACTATTTTTATTTTCAATTTAAACTTCCGAAATGTTGAAAATTACTCGACCTCAATAATATCAAGCTTATTAAATAAATTAATTCCACTGTAAAGTTTACGACATATTTTGAATGCTCTCCAATGCCATGCCTGAATAATTGGCAGTATTCCATAATACATTTTTCAACCGAGACTATTGACTTGGCTATTAAACAATGCCGATACGACTTCCGTATATCTGAAAATAGAAAGAATAGAGACTTTTTAATGATTCTAGGAAATATCTTCGTAAAAGTTTTCTGTTTTAGAACGGTATCATTTTTGCTAATAAACATTCTTGTTCCGCCTTTAGGGTTATACTTATCGTTGTTGCAATGCCGGTCATATAGTACCTAAACAAATGCTGCTAAATCGGGTTAGATAAAAAGATAGATTTAGCACTTTGTTTATTTGGCAAATGCAACCTCCTTTCCGCCTAGCCCTGGTGGTTTTATACCTAAAAGTGACGGTTGTTTGGTGAAGTTGACCACATGTGTTTTCTGAGCATTGACTGTGAGTTGCTCTTGCTTATACCAGTTGTCAACAATATTTAGGGCTGCCTGCATTCTTCCAGACACCACCCATGTAAATTGTCCTCTGACGAAAATGTATGTATTTCTTTGTTGAATTGCGTGAACTTATACCTGTAGGTTCCCCAGTCATGATTCGTTTTGGATTTGTTAAGCAAGTTTCGAATTTCTGCGTTTAATTTCTTTGAGCCCTTATTCCGACAGACCGTGTTGTTACCCGCCTTATTTCGTGTTTTTTTTTCGAGCAGTTATCTTGGAATGCAGCCATAATAGCTTCGCTAACAATTTCCACTGCCGCATTTATAGCTTCTAAGCCTTTAATTATTTCCGTCCTTCCCTCGAGATTTCTGTTGAGGGACTCCTGAAATCCTTCCGTGTTTCTATCTCTTGGGTTGCGATATTTAATATCTGATAGAAGTATATTCAGATCAAATCTTATATGTCTATGATCCGAACAGGAGGGTTCGCTAATATTGTTAGTACGAAGTGTTATATCTAGAACTTCTTTGCGTGCATAGTGACAAAAGTAGGTTTATTCCCTATATTAGAAATTATTAAACCCTCGGATAAGATGAAATATCAAATGGACTGACCTCTTTTATTGATGTTTGTGCTGCCCCATATGGTATGATATGCGTTAGCGTCACATCCTACAATTAGTCGTAGCCCTTTTCTCACACAATGTGCAACTAGGTGGCTTATTATGTGAGGTGGACATACACTCTCGTCACCCTGGAAGTATGCCGAACACACTCTCTTCTTTCCGTGGGTATTGTTAGGATACCTGAAACAACATCAACCGTATAAATTGACGGTATTAGTATACAATCTGCCTTGTGAAACTTACACGCTCTTGGCCTTATAGTCTTAAGGCCGTATGACATTATATAGTTTTCGATATCGTTTTTTGTACAGAGGTCAATGTCGACAAAAACTGTACAATCTCCTGTACAGGAAACTTTACGTCCTTTAAATTGTGTATGACACTTATGTAATTTTCCTTATTGATATTATCAAAAATAACGCCTCTGATTGGTGATAGAGCTGCGAAAAGTCATTGTCAATATATATTCACGGCTTCAATCCATTGTATAAACATAACTTACCTTTATCTACAACTATCATGTAACAGGTACGATTTGACACTATTTTCAGTGTCATAATGACGTATATTACCGCACTCGTGCGTTTTTGAATACATTACCGCACTAGAGCGATAATAGGAATCAAGAAAATATTAATACCAAAATTAAATATTTATTTTATACTTATTTATTGTATATATTTACAGTGCACTCCTTACAATTGTATACATTAATTCCAGACACTGACATACCCAACGCTTCACTAGAATAATTGCTTATATTTTGATTTTGAATATTTCCTGATATCGAAGGAATGTTTTCAATTTGTCCCAAAATTTTCATTGCTATTCGTTTATTTATTTTCAGCAGACGTTTCGATATAGCCTTCAGCGACAGAATTACTCTTCCAGCCACCATGTCTTTTTATATTCAAAAGATATGCCCCAGAATCAGCCAAAAGTGTGGTTGAAGATCTTCGAAAGCAATGTCCAGTATATTCTCTTGGATTAGACAATTCAAGAAATTGGGCAATTATATTCGGCACATTACCAATAGTTTTTATACCAATTGGAGGTTTTGTGCATTTTCCAGCCCGGTATCCAACAAAAAATCGCTTATGTTCGCAATTTTTAGGTCTCAATGCAACGTAATTTCTGACGACTTCAACTAGATTCACGCCGTCAATATTTCCAGATGTTATAAAAAATTCTCGAGACACCTTTGTTTTGGTATTTGGTATAGTAATTTGATAGCAAATTCCTTGATCTTTCATATCTTCAAATAACGTATTTGTTAGCTCTTCCCGCCGACATGCACCAGCCAAACCAAAGATCAATATAACCTTAAAGTGAATATTATATGAATACACCTTTTTATAATCTACACAAGAGTCTTACCTACTTTCATGCACAAATATCTCTCATCGTTCGCATTTGTTGAAAATCTGGTTATTTCCTCCTTGATAAATATCTTTGACTTTTTAGGTTTGTACCCTTCTGATTTTCGTTTTAGGAATGCTATCAAATGTAAGTATTTCTTGATGTCGACATTCTGCTTAACTGAAAATTTTGTTCGTAACATGGAATAGTCACACCAAAGGGATGAAGGCTTCTGTATCTTGCTCAGCTTGTTAAAATATACTAATAATGCTTTTTATCTACTCATGTTTCCAACCTTCTTTTCTCGACACCATTTCTCGTAACGATGACAAGTCAGCTGGTATTTTTCTCGTGATTTCTCTGGCAGAAGATTTGAAATAACACTGGAAGCTGTATTTTCAATATCCGAAGGGAGATTGTCTTCGCTTGAACTCATTATTAAAGATTTTTGTTCATTCAACTTTGACAATTTAATGACATAACTAATTTATTTTATTTCCACAGCTTTGTTTGACTTTGTTGCTATGGTTACAAAATATGATCTACAGTACCTTATGTTTGCAGTCAATATTATTAACAATAAGTTGGATTGAAGTATTTTTTTAAATAAAATTTTATGATATAAGTACTTTTAATAATACCTACTAATAAACAGTTGTAGATAAAATTTTGTACGTAACACGTGGGATAGGAATTATGAACGCACTTATGTGAATACACGTGCAAACTTCACATGCGTGCGTTAATAATGTCCATATCACACTAATTACGTAAATAACTATTACCATAGTACCATTGACTATTATATGTTAACCCATTAAAATGAAAATAGGATTTCTCAATACCCTGTTTCACCAAACTATATAAATAATAAAATTGTGTCTGGGACATCCTTAAAAAGTTTTTATATGCTAATGGATCTTATTGCAAAGGCTCACTGTTTAACAAATTTAACACGTTCGAAGTCGAACGACCTGTTCTCCTTTGAATCCAGGACCTAATCCATTTTCGCTTTGGCTTTTTCCGAGAATCGTCTCGGCAAATATTTTGGAATTGTATATCCAACTACTGCCGCAGCACAGGCAGCCATTACGGTTAAGACCATAATAACAGGAAACCGAATAAAATAATTTCAACTATACAAGGAATGAGTTAGGTTAGGCTAAACTTAAACACGACACCATTTGATACCGACACGATATTTAACCTATTGCGCAGAAACTGTATAGAAATATGATAGGGAATGGTATTTCTGTGCAGTATTCGATATCTAAAACTGCATGCTCGTATGACACTATACAATTTTTGTCAACATTGAAAACTATACAGAAAACGATATCGGAAACTGCATAATATCATACGGCCTTAAGGTGTATATAAAAGCTTACCTGGTTTGGTTGACAGGCCAGTAATACTTTCGCCTATCCTCCATGCTTCCTTCAAGAGGGTCACATGGACGCCCTCCAACACAAAACATAAGATTCTTTTCAGAATGACAATTGACATCTCCCTAACTTGGTGAGAGTCGCTTCCGCTGAAACGTCTTGTTAACCGATAAAACAGAACACTATAATAGTAGCACTCAGTATCCCCAAAATGTTGAAGGCTGAAATACTAGGTGAACATTCGATTGGAACATTTTTTATTGACGTCAATTCAACCGGACAAAAACGTTTGAATATGTTGCAAAATCAAATTATACCTACCTGCCCTCATACAATTAGGTGTCAACTTCAATAATATTTGGTACCATCATAATCGATAGTTATGCAATGGTGCATCGCATAACTATCGATTAGCAATTGATTATTTCCCAATCGGATAATCTACACGAATGGCAACATTCTATGGCCTGCTAGATATCCAGATTTGGCACCCAACGATTTCTTTATCTGGGGTTATGTGAAATCGAGAATTTATGGATTCCAGGAGAACAATGCCAATTTCCTTAACGAACTTAGGGGTTATCTCCATACAAGCCTGTATGGAGATAACCCCTGAAATACTCACCCATGTTCGTCAAGAATTTTATGAGCGTTTCGGGTATTGCTTTGCTCAAAATGGTGGCTTATTAGTACATTCAATTTAAATTAATTCTAGCTTAATTATGAAATATTTTTATTTTATATTCCATTCATTTCAAATATATTTATTAGAATTCCTTTTATTTTAATATCTATTTCGAAAGCATTTTTTCATTTGTACTGTATTTACACAAAGAATTCGTTTTGCACTTAAAAAAACAGTAATCGTAAAAATTGACCAAAAATCAAGCACTGACTGACTTCGACGATATCTGTCGACGTTGCCGAATCTCAAAAAAAGTAAAGTTTTTAACGTTTTTCATACTGAATTACCAGCTGTAAGTACAATAATGTTTTCGACAACTACATCTGATTAACTATTTTGTTATGTTACAGCCTCTCTAATTATCATAACTAAAATTTTCTTATAACTATTCCATGTTAAAACAAACGGGTGGGTGCAAAGGAATTACCAAACAAGAAAAGTGGCATCTAACTCTCCTATTCAAAACCGCAGTAACAAATAAAGATTTTATTGGACTTCATAGGCGAACCTGTTTATGATATCCTATTAAGCGACAATGTGTTAAAAATAAACAATAGTTCAGTCAAATTGTCGCTCAAAATAGTTTACACAGACATTAAATTATGTAATTAACTGTCTCGACCCTAACTTCGTGGAATATACACTTAAGTGATAATTGTAAAGATCAGCAGGTATAGTTTTCCTGGTTTTCTATATCATTGTACAGTTATACTAATCTTAATTGGAAAAAGATGTCCAGGATATCACCATAGGACTAATAATATTTAAGCTTCAATATTTGTAATATCACATCTTCTTCTTTTTCCTATTAACATATATTAAGTCAATCACAAGGTAGGTCACTTCTTGGTCTAGCCAAAAATAACTACTAAACATCAAGTAGGCATCAAATGAAATGTAACTTCTGTCATTCTGACGATGATATTCAGTTATCGAAACAATTGTCAATTTTTTAGAATTTTCAACATTTATCATTATATTCTGGAATTAGCTAGAAACATTGAGTTTCATTCAAAACACTAATTAAATTATGTAGTTTAAGTTTAATAGGAGGGGTATCTTCTGACCATAAATTTCAATTTGCGAGGACAGCTGAACTTCTCTCGCTAAAACCGTATTTAATTCGATATATCGATAACGGTTAATGTTAGGCAAAAAATTGTAGAGACCTTTTCTCTCCTAAATTAAATTTACTGACTTTTTATCAGAAACCTTTTTTAACATCAATATTATACTTCCCCATATTTCGCCATTTCCAGCTAATCGTTCACTTTAATGAAATTTTCCCTATTATCAAAGTTGTAGATATTTGAATTACGAACAACTTTTTTCCAAAACTTTTCATACATACGTAATTATTTTGCTCAATTTCTCATTATCAAGGTCTTATAAATATGATATAAATATTGAGTGTGTTGTATGAATGTTAATTTTCAGTTTAAGTCAAGAAACATTTAAAGATATTGTACATGCAATATGTCAGAATAAGGAATTGATAAACAGGTTGTAGTATTCAATATAATCGATACTGTTCACTGTGAAATAAAATAGCCTCTATAAAAACTTTCTTACGTAAAAATACGCAACTAAAAATAACCATCGTTTTTATAAGCATGCCTCCCTCGAATTTATTTCATTCGGCCAAGTGGGTGGATACAAATTTGCTACAGTTATATTCACCACTCAAACTATGTGTCTTCTGCAAAATTGTATGCTATTTAGAAACCTCTTGGTTCGTTACCAATGATCAAAAAGTGGAGGAATGATTCTTCAATAAAATATTATTTTGGGCTAAATTGATACTCTACAACCAAGTTTTGGAAAAACTTTCCGTAAAAATGGAGCTCAAATTATCTCCCGAATATGAAAGACAAAAACGCTATTATTTCTATCATCAGTTTTTATGTACAAAATATTTCAGATTATGCATTACAGCATTAATCAACACATTCCTTAGAAATCGTAGATAATATTATTTATTCTTGATCAATTAGAAAAATGATTCAAATCTAAAAATAAATGTTCAAATTTGTTCTTAACTAATAGTGTCAACGTAATTAATGGTTTTTAACGTCTGATGTATTCGTATTTAAAACTGTAGGACGCTAAAAAGCCTGCTTTATTTTTTTTTTATTTCTACGATTCCACGTGATGTTATAATAAACTGATAATTTCATTTCATTGAAATTCTGATAATACACTACGCCGCAAAATTACCGCATAATTTAAAAAATTGAAACAATTACCTTAAAACATTTTTTTAAATGCCGCCACTGGTTGAAAAATATTTTTTTATGATGTTCTTTAAACTTTTCAAGATATCGTTTTTGTGACGAATACATAAAAAGCAGATTTTTTTGACATTACTACAAAATAGACATTTAACAAAATTCCTTAGATATTAAGTTTAGTCGTTTATTTGCTGTTAGTTTGTTTTTTACACTAGTATAGGCAATATTCAAATTTTATAAGTGCATTACAACACAAAATGGCCCAAAACGATCGTGCGATGAGAAATATTTCGCGTGAGGAATGTGCTACTGCCGTAGCACTTGTGGGAGAAGGCTTGCTGCAAGTTGAAGTGAAACAACGTCTAGGAGTGACAAAATCTACCATATCCAGGGCTATAGCACGATTTAAGGAGACTGGTAGTAACGAAAGAAGACCTGGACAAGGACGGAATAGGGTCACAACTAACAATCGATTTTTTCGATTGCAAGCATTAATTCGATTTGTTACAAGCACTTCAATGCAGCAAGAATTTTCTCGTCAGTATAATTACCAAATTAGCCAAGTTACCATGCGAAGAAGGTTGACAGAAGCTGAAATCACCCCCTATCGTGCTGCAACTGGTCCTCTTGTAACCGCAAACCATCGAACGCTGCGACTTCAGTTGGCCCAAGAACACCAGCACTGGGGCAATCATGAATCGGACAGTGTATTGTTTAGCGATGAGTCCAGATTTTGTGGTTTTAGTGAAGATCAACGTAGAAGAGTGTACCGACGCCCTGGAGAGCGATACGCCCAATGCAACAATGTAGAAACAGTAAGCTATGGAGGGGGGTCTGTAATGGTATGGGGTGGCATTAGTTTGGAGGCCTATACGGAGCTGGTTATGATTCAGGGAGGTCGTTTGACTACTGACCGATACATAACATACATTTTAGAAACGCATGTGGTACCATACGCCCCATTTATTGGAGAATATTTTCTATTAATGCACGATAATGCACGTCCGCATATGGCAAGAGTGGTACAAAATTACCTCCAGGAAGTCGAAACTGCAACATTGTCGTGGCCACCTAGAAGTCCTGACCTTAACCCCATAGAGCACTTATGGAACAACATGGGTCGAAGTGTTAGAACCTTAATGCCTCCACCTGAGAACCTAAATGACCTGTCATTAAGGCTCACTGAAATATCGGAGCAGATTGATCAAGTTGAAATTCAAAATCTAATTTTAAGCATGCCGAGGAGATGTGAAGCCGTAATTAGGGCAAGGGGAGGCCACAACAGATATTAAATATTGTAATTTCATATTTTTTATACAAATAAAAAAATAAAAATTTGGTTACTTTTTTCATTATCCCCGTATTTTTATTATACGCTTCGGTAATTGAATAAATTGTAAAAAACATGTTCAGTATAACCAAAATAATAACTGCCCTTTAAAAAATTGTGAAAGTTAAAGATAGTTTTGAGATAATTTTTAAATTATGCGTTAATTTTGCGGCGCAGTGTATAATGTAAATTATTATGATTTTTGTGTAATTTTAATATTTAGAATAAATATTTGAACTGAAATAAGTGTAGACACATTGCATCCTTTTATCAGATCGTTTTATACGGTCAATTAAGTTGCCTCCCCCCAATAGATATTTTCAACAAAAACATATATGGTCGTTATGCTCCAATATGCTCCATAAATGATTTTCTTTGCACCACATTTCCCGAGAGGGAGAGGGGGTTTGTTTATGGGGGGAGGCAAATCAGCTTAATTATACATAGTTAATCCCCCCCCCAACGACAATTTCCAAAAAAATATAGGGCAGTGAAGTTCACTCCTAATGTATTCATATGTACCACCAATGAAAACCAAATTCCCCCTTCCCTAAGTTAGTTAAACCTTATTATTTAAATGAAAGTGGCCCCCCCCCAAGGACAATTTCCGAAAAAAATATATGCCAGCGGTATCCGCTTCTTATTCACCACCAATAAAATCAAAATATTCCGTTCCTACAAATATAAAAAGTATATTCCTTCGCCTAAACTAAAGAAATTGGAAAATTGCCAAAATTATGGCAAACCTTAGTGAAAAAGAATATGGAAAGTTATCTAGAGGTCAGAAAATGTCTGCTCATCGGTCGTTTGTGAAAGAACCCTTTTTTTTTGTTAAGTGAGTAGTTATCGTATGCTAGCAGAAAAAATGTTTAATATAGGCGTTACATGACCTTTCGCACTACTATAAAATGTCAGAAGTCAGAATTTCGACTGACTCTCCCCCCCCCAATCAGAATTTTTGAATTTTGTTCTATGCACCATTAACCACTTGTAATGCACCATAATGATCCAACAAAAAATCCTTTCCAGCACTCTCCTCAGTTAGTAGTATCACATTATTCACAGTAAATATGCCCTCCCCCCGCAATGAAAATTTGCAAAACATATATAGTGCAGCCGAATCAAATTCTAATTCCTTCATATGCACCACCAAGAAAAGCCAAATCCTACCTCCTCCTACTTTGTTAAACCTCAATATATAAAGTAAACTTGCCCCCTCCCCCCTAATGATAATTTCAAAAAAATGACATCGAAATCACTTCAAATGCACAATAGGTGTTATAAAATTGTAGATATTAGAGACCAATTCTACTAGAGTAGTATAATATTTGTAGCACATCTGTACATAGTTCTAAATAAACAATTTTTTTGTTTTGCCAGTCCTAACTCTGTAAAAAGTGTGAAGGGATGTTCTGATTTCATAGTAAATATCATTAACTATTGCTACAAATAGATAGGAAAAATTGTAGGCCATTGTTAAATTTAAAAGTCGTTTAACAATCCTATTGTACGCTTTATCTACAAAATCTACCTGACTTTCAATTTATATACAAATCAACCTCAATGACGAATATTATGAAGGTACCACTTAAAAGACATTCATTTGAAGTAAAGGTGAAAGTTTATGTCTTGGAATCTATTTATTAATTATTATTCACATCACATAAAATAATAAAGGATAATTATAGAATTCCACGTATTGTTTTTGAAGCAATGAATAATTATGTTTGTACTTTCGTAGAAAAATCTAATGGTTTTTATTTCCTTATTCATTCAATTAATAATAAAGAACACATTAAGGTTATTTTGTCTTGTAAACTCGGTTTTATATAGCATTATACATGTGCCAAAATTTATTATTTTTAAATCCAATGTGGTGCAAAGAAAAACATTCTTGGAGCTTATTGGTGCATTAGGAGTGCATTACGACCATATATGGTTTTTTTGAAAATATCTATTGGCGGGGGGGGGGGTCAATCTAACTGAGCTCGCTTAATATTGGGTTAAAACCCAAGTAATGCTTAAGCAACTAATAATAAAGAGAGCACTGTGTAAACGATCGATTTTATAGAATATATTGAATTTGATTGTACAAAGTGATTACAAACTGTGAAAAAAAGTATATGGGTACTAATGCTTTGCTCAATTGTTGTAGCTTCATTAAAATAATCATTTTCCTCCAGTATAAATACGTTGACCGTTACAGATTTTTCTTGGTATTCTCCAGATACAGTGTGTTTAGGATTTTCCCGCCTTCGGCCTACTGTGAGCTCTTACTTTTATTATGAGGTCTTGTTCATCCCAACCTATGAAATATATTATATTACATTACGAGTGCGGAAAGTGACACTTTTCACACGAGTGGGAAATATTGTAGCACGAGGCGAAAGCCGAGTGCGACAATCCTACGAGAGTGAAAAGTCACTTTCGCACAAGTAATGTACAATATTTTTCCTAGGACCACCCATTTTATTAAACAATATGTAAATATCAGATCGTGTATATTGAGTTGCCTGACTAATCTTACGTTTTATTTGCGACAGAATATGTTTGAATATTAGAGAGTTATTGAAACGTCTTTTGTGAAATTCGTTATTAAAAGATTACTTTATTTTCACATATACGCATGCGCATTTCTTAAGAACAACTTTAATACTTTTATGTAAATAAATGATATCCTTTATTTAAATAAAACACAGGGAAAGAAAATTTTAGTTAAAGCTCTTTAATTTTGACAAGTTTGACAATACAAATATTAATATATTAGTTTGTCTATGCTATCAACTATATTAATTTTTATTTCGTTTTTCAGTAATCGTCGGTGATTCTGCATCTACTTTAGCAAAATTTGCAAAGGGAGCAATAAAACGGTACAGATGAAAAAAATTATAAGAGAATCTTTGATTGGCCCATAAAATAAAATAAAAATCAGTATCTCATAATTTAAAGAAAGAATACCAATGTCCAATGTAGTAAAAATTTCTATAATTAATGTTCAGTTTGTTCATAGGTATTAAGGAGCAGTTGCCTAATTAAAATTATGCAAAAATAAGTTTAAATTCACACATTAATTTATCATACAATTCAAAAGTTACACATAAATGATTAATTATTGTAAAAAAAAATAAAGACCTACTACAATCAGATACTGGTCATAAAAGAGTAAAATCCTTCCAATCTTCAAAACATTTTATGCAGTTTTAGGCACATAACAAGAACTTATGGTGTAAAATGAACTTTTTTATCGAAAAAGTATAACATTATTATAAAGAATATTTTAATAGTTTGATAACACTTTAGTACTTTAGAGAATAACAACGAAACCATTCGTCTTATGACAAAACTGCTTTTAGAGCTTGCAAATGTACCTACTCGCACTTCTTTTTTATAATTTTGAGCATTATTCCCTCATACAGGGGAACAACTTCTTTATTATTTAACTTTGATTTGTTCACCACGACAACTTGTAATCCTCATTAAAACTTATCTCAGTATTTTCATATTTGAGGCAACGTATATCGGCTACCACCTGAAATCCTGAAAGTTATGGTAATTAGAGATTTTCTTCAAGACACAGAAATAAGAATTTGGTTTACCTACCATCTACACTATCTCCACTTTCGGTGATGAAACGTTCTGGTATTTTCAGCACATTCTTTATGTGTACTATATCCAACCTAAGCTATCTACATTGATTTTTAAATTCGTTGTCATTCATATTACTTACATCAATTATTTGCATTTGTTCACTATTTTCAATACCAATAAAATTGTTCAAAATCAACATCTCTATCTCTCCGTCATTCGCTCCTGCTAAAATTGCTATTTATAATTGTTCTTCCATAATAATATAAATTAATTTTACAACAGATGCACACAAATAAACAGCATGTTTATATACAAAAACAAACAGATAGTTAGGTTATGTTCTTTTAAAATCTGCCAAATGTCATTATAAAATAGTTCTATTTCTTGTATTGCTACTTTCAATAACTCTATCAAAAGCCACATTAAAAGATACTTTGTTAAAGGAACTTTCAATAAAAGCAGCCTTTATTACAGATCTTCAATAACTCACTATTGTTTCTATAAAAAGTGCACATGAATTTACAATTACTTTAATAGTGAAATATAGAAATATCGATAATTAACGTTTATTTGAAAAAGTGACAATAAGTAAGTACTCATTAGATACAACTGGAGAACAAATTGAATTATATACTTTACAGGGCGAACATGCAAGTTTCAAGCATGCGAGTCCTGTAAATACACTTTCCGAGTGTGGCGCGTACAATATTTTTTGTGCAGCCACCAATAATTTGACAATAATATAGGAACAGAATATTTATCGCCTAGCCAAATTTCATAAACGCCCGTCCGCGGTTTTACAAAGTCTTTATCGATATAGTTAAGATGGTGACTGAACTCGAGTAGCTTTTGTTTGCAAAAAAAATAGTTACACATTTCAGTCTATTACAGTGCTAAAATTGACCGTACTGGAACAGAATTTGTTAAGTTTATTTTGTTAGCTATTACGGGCACTAAATCTAGACCATTTCAGTTGTCAGTAAGCAGTTTGACGGTAAAAGATTGCCCTCTCTCTCTTCTTATTATTGTTTGTCGGCACATAGTTTAATTTGAGGTTATAAAACTGTGCTTCTTTAATATCTTTCGTTTAACGATTTTTAGTGCACTGAAATGGCCAAAACAGTAAAAAATAGTATCGTGGGTAGTGACATTCAATATTTTGAATTTCAGGAAAAAAATCAAGATAATTTTGTGACTAAATTTCAGTGCAAGTTAACAACAGGAGAAAATTGCACGGACAAATGTGAATCCTTCATCAAAGACTTTTCGTGTAGCACAAACACTAACTGGATTGTAAACAAAGTGTTCAATAATTGTGTACGTTATGAATTTCGCAAATTCTATGCGTGTCATCTAACCAAGAAGAATAAACGTGTATCCCAGAAAAAAGGTTGTACAAGAAATTACGAGTGTTTGGCAACGATAAACATAAAATTCCTAAAAATTACTGAAGTCACTTTGAGAAGGTCTAACCTATTGAAAAAATGTTTGAATGTAGTTATCAATATGAACATTCTCACCGAATGCAGGTTGCTCAAGCATTTAGCTGATTACGATACAATGAAGATACAAAATAAACTTTTCGCCGATATTTTGAATCTGGTATGACAGCTTTCGCAGCCAAGACTTATCATGAATTCCTTTTATCTGAAAATTGTGATGATGACATCAATGTGCTTCTAGCAAATGCGCAAGTAAATCCAACAGAAAGACAAGCGACCTACTTCTATCAACAATGGAGGTCTAAAAAATATGAAGGAAAGCATGACCAAAGTGTTATTGAAAAAATCAAGATTAAAATGGAAGACTTACAAAAGCAGGATATCCTTTTGTGTCTTAACGAAAATCCATCTCTTGTTGTTCTGATAACTGCCGTTATGAAAAGAGCTTTCAAAGCAGGTCGTGCAGATGAGATGATCTTTATTGACACAATTGGTTTTTGTGACCAGAGTAGCACCTAAGTCACTTTTATTTTTGCAGCTACAAAAATTGGAGCTTTTTTATTCTTCATAAAAATATATCAGAAAATGATTATTTATACGCTCTAAAAATGGCTAAGCAATACTTAGGAGCCACTTATAATAAATCATTAGAGCCACAAGTTATTATGGCCGACGATGACACTGCAGAAAGAAATGCACTTAAAGTAGTATTTCCAAAATCTCGTTTGCTGCTCTGCATTTTCCATGTAACGCAAGCGTTTTGGCGTGGGCTATGGGATTCGAACAACAAGATTCAGAAAGATGACCGAACGACCATAATGACGTTATGACGTTTTGTTTGCTAAAACTACTTCAGATGCAGAGAACTTCATGTTTCAATTATTCAACGACCCAACTTTGAACAACAATAAAAATTCTAAGGCATATCTAGAACATACCTGGAGTCGTCGAGAAGAATGATGTTTACCTTTTCCTGGTGACGTTTTGCACAGGGGTAACAATACTAACAACTACTGTGAAGCTTCCATCATGATTTTCAAGGACATTATATTGCAGCGATGCAAAGCATTCAACATATGTGTCCTTATCGACTTCATCACCGGGATTTTCGAAAACTATTACAAAAATAGACTTCTAAAATTTGCAAACGCAAGAGGACGAAATTTAACTCTAGCTTACGATAAGTTTTCTCGTAAAATAAGCGATATTGAAGAAATAACACATATCAGTCTTCTTAATTACCGTGTTAAACACAAAAGTGACTATTTCGAAGTAAATATAGAAACTGAGTGTTGTGATTGTTATTTTGGCCAAGGAGGACAATATTGTAAGCATTTGTGTGCAGTTCAAAAAATTCTTTGTTTTTGAATAAAACTGATCGGCAAGATTTTGCTGAAATTGCCTTAGGGGATACATATTTACTTGCTTCCTATATAATAATGTTTATTTATCATAAATGTACAATCAAGTATAATTTTGATAATGTCAAGTGAGTAGTACTTGTGAGCTGAGTGAAATAAACAATGGCATCTCTGAAGGAGCAATCGTAGAAAATTACTCCTTGTGCGTGATATAGCCTCTAAATATAATAAAAATACTTAAGATTAAAATATAAATTTAAAATAAGATAAAGTATAGGTATAAAACATATGGGTAGAAATTGCATCACATAAAATAAAATATCACAATTGGTAAAAGTATCAGTTTCAGGTAAGTTACACATAAAGTGTTTATCATAATCGGGTTCAGAGTCTCATATACACATATATTACAGTCATACGATTTTGATCACATGTGAGTATCACATCAGATTTGATATCACAATTGGTAAAAGGGTAACATCCAGGTGGGTTTCACATAATGTGAGTGTCATAATCGGGGTTTAGGGTCACATACACATACATTACAGTGTTATAAGTTTGATGAATAATTTGTTAAATTATTTTTTGTAATATCTGTCTATCATAGCATTGAAGCCAATTTTCAACTTTTATTTTAAAAATGTCGTTGCTTCGGCTGATTTTTATTGTTTCAGGTAACAATTCCCAAATTTTTGGACCTAGAAAGCTGCAGTGACTCTGACCCACTGTTTTAATACATTTCGGTACCACGACGCTGTAGTTTCGCCTTCTTGTATTATATAGATGATCTGGGTGCGTTATTTCAATTTTATTATTGTGAATCGGTTGTAACAAATTTTGGCAATAGAGTTGTCTAATATCAAAAATGCCGCTTTCGTTATACAGATTATCGGTAGAGTGCATCTTTCCTTTGCCAAGGATTATTTTGAGAATTTTCTTCTGCACGATATTCAGACTATTTAAATGCGTATCATTTACGCCTCCCCATCCTATAATACCGTATATACGTTGGGATTGGATTAGGCTATGATATATAGTTTTCAACTGAGAATTTTCATGAATTCTTTCAACAGTTTGAACCTTGATATGAATCCACGTAGTTTTCTTGTTAGATACGATATATGTAAGTTCCATTTCATATGTCTGTCAATTTGTATACCAAGGTATTTTATTGCGCTGGCTTCTGGAATGGATATATTTTGATTTATATTTAATGGACCCATATTCGCCAAGTTATTGCTATAGGAGGTGAAAGGTAAGTATTTGGTCTTTTCCGCGTTCATAGTTAATTTATTGTATTGGAACCATTTAAAGATGATGTTGGAGTATTTTTCCGTCTTTGCTTTCAGTTGTTGCCATGTGTTGTCACTGAAAATTACTGCCATGTCATCAGCATAACTTATAATATTACCTACAGTTGTTATTTTCAACAGGCTGTCTATATAGATAGTGAATAGTGGGGGACCTAAGACCGTGCCTTGAGGAACCCCGTAAGTGATTGTTCTATGATGACATAATTGATCTCGAGGAAACCAGTGAAACGTGTTACACAAAAAATAGTAACACTGTTCAGTCAGATCAACCTGAAACTGTTGACAGCTCCTTTGATTTGCCAATTACCGAAAAAATCAGTCAAGACTATAACACAGCCATTGATAGAATCCAAGCCGAGTTACCTAGAGTTTCAGAGATATTGAAGAAAGACCAATGCCCTTCCAATATCGCAGAATTAAGAAAAATGGTGACTACATTGGGAAAAGTTCAGACGACGTCTCAGATTGTGTCCATTTTTTTCCAGACAACTCGACATGCACAACCAACCGCTGTATCCCGAGGAAAAGATAGGAGACTCAGAGGTAATAATCGCATACAGTCTGGTAGGCCATCCAAACTCGAAGAAAAGAAAAAAAACGAAAATCTCACAATATTAGCCTAAACATAGAAATAAACGAATCCAGTGCAAAAAACATTAACTCAACAGCGCGTGACAACGTCCAATAAAATCTGAAAAGATAAGTTTTTACTTATATTATTATGTACTCATTTGGTCCCAGGTTTATGCAAATATGTGGTTTTTGATTTTGTTAACAATAGACAATTTTTGTTCCTACTTATTGTGTTTCATTTTTATGAAAATATGGGTGTTTAGATTTTTTTATACCAGAATTCTCTAACAAAAACAATTTAAATCATATTTCAGATATCCAGGGATATTCGTGGAATAACTGCGATTTATTTTATAATCTTTAGAGCTTGATATTTCAAAACCGGCTGAATTAGCTGTAGACATATTATTCAATATTTTTTAACTCAGCAAAATACTTATGCCTTTTCTGTTTAACAATAGATTATAAAAACTGCAAAAAAAACGTAATTTTGTATGAAACATCATTCAATAACTCTAAATAAAGGATATAGAGGAGGGTCAATATTATAAGTACTCAAATGACTGAAGCAATGTAGACATTTATTCATTATTTGATCTTAAATTTGTCTTACAGATTCTACCCAATTCTAACCAATATGGTTCATTTTTAAACGGTAATAGAATAGGTTATGCAGCTGATATTCTGCAAACAAAAACTTTACGAGTTCAGTCGCCCCCCCCCCCCCCTACCATATCAGTATAGGAATTGTAAAATCGCTGCCCGTCATCGATGTCTAGCCAAGCTTCATAAAAGTCCATACTCGATGCCTAGCCACTTTCAATAAATGTTCATCCTCGATGCCTATCTGGTATTTTGTTTCTAATACACATTTTGACATAACGGCTCGGGAAAGTAGGTACTTTGCCGAGCAGTTCTGTCACTTTACCGAGCAGTCAATTCAATTTTCCGATCTAGACCGGCCACGACGCACTTTCCGAGTAAACAAATGATCGAAAAAACGCAGTTTCTAAAGTGGCACCATAAAAATTTACTTTCTCTACAACTGCTATTAAAAGTAGCGTATTTCTCATAGCTTACTTAATTTCAAAACCATATATTGCTCATACTATGAGAATATTTCTCACGGCACTTTGCCCAAACTACATACATTTATATGGAGAAACCAATAGGGGATACTCGATGTCCAGCCGATTTCAGCAAGGTATACTCGATGCCCAGCCGTTTTCGGTGGGTGGTCCTCGATGCTTATACTTTTCTATATACTATATACTACCAAAACTGCCATCTACGGATGTTAGTAAAATTTTGCGCCATTCACACGTCTCAACTTACTCTAGAAAGAATAAAATTTCCATTTAATAAACAATTAAATTACCTAATCAAATTTAAATCACAAAAATTTTTGAAATCACGTAAAATACCATGTCGTATATTGAATTTATCCACCTTTTTCTATTTTCAATTGATACTTACAAAGAAACATTCTTCCAAATAATTCTCAATTTATTGACTGAAATTTATTCAAATAAAATTTTTATATATACATAGTTATTTTCCAACTAATTTTAAGCTGATCTAAAAAATCATTTGGCAATAAAAAAAATTTATAAGACTTGGCCCAGTTTTTGCTGCCTTATACCAAAAATTGCGCCAAGTCTTATAAATTTTTTTTATTGCCAAAATTTTATGAAAATTACTATTTATAATACAAATATCAGCAATAAAAATAACCGCATGAAGCGGGGATTGAACCAACTATATTCTTTCTGATTACAGTTATAGACGTACGTTAACAGATTGATCCATCACAAACTTATATGAAATCAACGCAATTTAAGGTAACTTGAAATGTAAATGTTACTTTTAATATTTATCATTGTTTTTTACATAGAATATGATGTCCAAAGGGTTGGGAGCTTGTTTTTGTTCGATATTTCATTCATATAAGCAGTGATAACATGTTCTGATAATATTTTTAACTCCGTTTAACAGAGTTCAATCTATGAACTTCTTGTAACAAAATTAATATTTACTTTTTGATTTTTGGGGTAATGAATGTTTATTATACGTCTCCTTTGCGGCTAAACGAATATCTGATGGAGTAATATTTATTTATTTTTTATTCATCCCTGGAATCACTCATTTTACTAAAATATTTTTCTTGATAACTAAAGAAATATTTTGACAAGTTATCTTGACGTTACATTGGAATTGAAAAAAAGAAGAGTTGACGGGTACTAAATGCAAATGCTGATTGGTGAATTTCATATACATTCTAGGATGTAAATGAAATCATATGTGTTCAGTTAACAGAAATGACCTACATTTCTATTCTGTAAATTGTACAGAAAATGGATAATATACATGTGGGTGTAGAAAAAAATGTAAAAAGACTCGTTGAATATTAATTTATTATTTGTAATTTTGTAAACATAACCCAAACTTCTCAATCATGCATTATAAAATGTAAATCGCATGCGGATCAATTTCTATCGATGTGTCGACTGGGTTAAATGGTTGGACGATTGGTAAAATTTACCGCTAGCATCTGAACGACCCGACTATTTACCAGATCAAGGCATCTGATCGCATAAAACGCGCCCGACGTAACATCTGAATGCACCCTCACATTTGACATAACCAAATGACATTTGTATTGTAACGTCAACTGTCGCTGTTGTGAGGACGATACAATTCCATGATTTTAGTAACGGTGCTCGAGAACATCATTTTAGGAACTATTCGCAAATAGAGCATTCACAGGCTTGCGTATGCATGACGTTGAGAACGACGTCAATAATAACGCCCCGATTCGAGATTCAGGGCATCAGTGCGGATGAAACTCAATCATCGACCACCACACCTGCAAGAAATGGATCACCGGAGGTGACATTGATTCTCTTTCCGAAATGTCGAAACCACACATGACCAACGTTCAACTTTAGAAATATTTTTACAACAGTTAGAACTTTTATTTTTTAGAACTGAATATATTTTTTATAAATACATGGAAAATTTATATAGATGTATCAACTGGAAGATCATATATGAATTATATGGCAAATGTATGCCTGATTTGCCCGTAGATAATATACTTTTCAATTAATTAGCAAATTGAGAATTGCGGGGAGAGGAAAAAGACGAAATTTTCGGTATAAGAGTGTCTGTCGTCTAGCGCAAAAATATATAAAAGAAGGCGGAGTCGAGACGTGACATGGCGCGAGTGACGGGCAGTCACTCTTGATACTAATTCCGCACTTATGCGGAAAGTACTTTCCGCACTCGTGAGAATAAAGGTCACTTTCCATGGGAGTAGAAAGTGCGATATGTGTTACTTTCCTATGTGGTCGTAGGAAAAAACTATTTTTATCCATGTTTACAGTGGAGGCTGATTTTGTGAAACAATTTCTATTGTTAATATAGCTAAATCTCCAACTAATCAATGTTCCATAAAGCATTTAACCTATAAGCTCATATAAAATCGCCTTTAATAAACTTTAGCATGTCTTATCTAACTGATTTATATGTTTATTATTAAATGAAAATATATTTTTAGAATGTTTTTGTATGTGGAATCAGTAATATTTTAGAAGTTTCGATAGTAACAGCAAAACTGCATATTAATTGATTATTATGTAAGTTTATTGTAAATGGACATAATTAAATTATTACAATAATAAAATTAGTGTTATAAGTATCATGTGTTCGGCGTCAATCAATATTAGTGACTGTCTTAAGAGCTAATTCAGAAAAGGTAAATATCTTCTATCTAAAACGGCGTTTATAATATCACTCTAAAAACCTCTTGGCGAGGTAAAAATAAGTGACGTAAGTGCACCCCTTATAAAAGATGTGATATCAAATCATACGATGTACAGGATGACACAAGTACTATATCAACTTATAATCTTTTTAAACTAAAGGTAAGCTATGGCAACATATTCACACTTTATTCCTTATTAATTTAATAGTTTCAGATAATTGATGTACCTGTTTGATTAATGTTAGTGTTTGTTTGTGTTCTTCCCAGTTCATTTTATTTTTCAACCGGTCTTATTGTAGTACAGATAAAAAGGATTGTGTTTGTTTTGTGGTTCTCACAACTCAAGAGAAACAGATGTAGCCTTCCTTTGTAATGCATTTCGATAGTATAATTCGGATGGGGCCCTTTCCTGCTAATCTGTTTTATTAGTATAAATAAGATGGAACCCTTTCTTTGTTATGTATTTTAATAGTACCTATAAATCGAATGGAGCTTTTGTATTATATTTTCCGTTTAAAACATATGCAGAAATTTTAATAAGTAAAATTTGAAGAAAGAAAAAGTCAGTTTCAAACAAATACTGATAATATTTAGACAGGGCTGAACGCAAGTACATCAATTATTTGAAACTTTCAAATTAATATCGAATAAAGTGTGAATGCGTAGCCATAGCTTACTTTTATTTTAAAAAGATTATAACTGTGTGTCACCCTGTACATCGTGTGATTTGATATCACATTTTTTATAAGGGGTGCACTTGCGTCACATATTTTTACCTCGTCAAGAGGTTTTTGGACTGATATCAGTACTTTTTGTAAAACTTTTAAATTCTATTCTCATTTTTTCAATAATTTGTTAGAGGTATACAGTATTTAACAGGTTGGCTGCCGTAATGCTAAAAAAAATCGGCCCCTGAGGCCAACTTTTTTTTTAAGTTTAACTTAAGGTGTGTTACGGCAGGTAGTTCCACAATTTCTGTAATGGATATCCGCAACTGGTTTTCCTCAGTAGAAGAATATTTAAAAAGTAAAAATTTGGATCATATCTGCAAGATCCAAGGATATTTAATGGTAATGAAACATGTTTTTCGTTATGCCCAAATATTTTAATGTAGTTGCACTACGAGGTGCTAAGAATGTTTACGAAGTAGACTCCGGTCAAGGAAAAATTACTATAACTGTCATGTTTACGTTCTCGGCTGCCAGTGAAACCACTAATGCTATCCTCATTTATCCTTATAAGAGACTATCTTCTTCAATAGTAAATTCAGTACCAAGCATTTGTGGAATAGGACATAGCGACAATGGGTGGATGAAGGTTGAATTATTTTATGAATATATAGGAAACGTGTTATACCCATACATAAAAAGCTTCCCAATTATTCTTTTCATTGACGGTCATTCGACACATCAAACTTTAAAATTAAGAGTTTAGAAGAAAATACCATCAAACAGTCCTAACTAAAGAAAAATTTGCGCCCGTTTTAAAGAGCGTCATAGAGGAATATGCAAAATGTGAAACCATAAATAATGGATTTTTGGCCAGCGGATTATACCCGTGGGATGCTTCTGCCATTGATTACAGTAAGGGTCTGGAAGCGAAGAAACCCGTGGATGGTGTTGACAGTAATGAAAAAATCCACAATGAGATGGTTGTAGACAATGACTCTATTACTACTTTCACACAATTTTGTCTCACGAAGAAAGAATCGCACTTTTAATCGATTACAACAGTTTGATAGAAACAGCAACGATGAATTTATATTAAGCTATAAAATATTCAAAGAATCCTGCAGAAATTAAAACTCAAAAGAATTAATAAACAATAGAGAAATAACAGAACCATCCATCCAATTTGGGAATAACATAAATGAAAAACCTAAGAATAGCTTAATACCATTAGGACCAATAGAAACCTTGAAAGAGTTAGGAGATGAAAATGAAATATTAGCAGACTTTTGTGAAGAAAATCATGAACCGGAAAGGAATCTAGAAGCAACCAAATCTTTTGAAATTCTATATGATATGAACCATTCCGATTTAAATGATAACTTGGGACACCATTCTTGGAGTGAACAGATTTATCAGATTATAGAAGCAAGTGGTAATGGAAAGGAGAAAAAAACAGAAAACTCTAGTATACGTAATTTTCTACTCTGACCTAAGACTCCTTTTGTTTTAACGAGTACATATTGGAAAAAAATTCAGTCAGAAAAATTGGAATTAAAAAAACAAGAAGACAAAAAGGTCACTCGGAAAACAGAACTATCTACAATATCCTCCAACAAATCCAGTAATTTTTCAGCTCTAAAACATATAAAAATATCATAATCATATTATATAACAAACATTTGAATTATACGTAATATTTTGTTGTTCACGCATTTGGTTGTACTTCAGTAATTTATTTAAACTCTCAATTGCCATGTTGGTATTTATGGCTACTTCAATTCTATAACAATGGGCCCACATCATAATTCTATTTTTGCTCTTAAAACAATGTAAAAACCGCACATTATGTTAACAAGAATTAAAATGGCCTTTTTTCATACTGAATTATTACCTACCTTTGTAAATACTGAAGAAAATCATTCTCCGCCTCTTTTCCTAAATATTTAAAATATCTACTCACTTGTCAATCTTTTCTTCAAATATTTTAACATCAATTTCTTTTAATATACTTCTCATTTCTGCTTTCATCTTCTTCTTAACTTCTATGTTCTTTATCTTTGATTTTCCGTGAATATTCCAATTTTTAATAACAGAGAAGACTTCTTCGTGGGGGGTAGGTTCCACACCAGTTGTCATACATTTGGTCCACGCATTGTTATATGTTGGGTCGTCATCGCTCATTATGTAGTTGGCTTCAATTGATTCGCCTAACCTATTCCTAAGAGAAAAAAATTTCCTGTACCTTTTGATCTGACATATTAGTAACTAAATATGCCACTGGAAAACCCATGTTAAATTCATATTTAATCAAAACTATTGTTAAATCCTAATTCCTTCTGTTGGTTCCATGAGTCCCATCTATTATACAAATTATGTGATTAAAATCTCTAAGTTTCTTTTCCATAACACAATTCATGAACCCTAGTGCAAAATCCTCAACCTCTAAACCTGGGTAAGTTTCACCTAAAATGAATCAAAGTTATTCTTTCACCACTAATCTACACATTACAACCCAAAAAGCAATCTACACAGTATTAATAAATTAAACTGTGATGAAAAATCCAATTCCCCACAACCTCCTAGTATTAAAACTACATTATAACAACTTTAATACCACCACAGTTAGCTACCCTTTAAAATCACATGATATGGATTGAATTTTTGTATTACTAAAAAACTAATTAATATACTTGAAATTTTTTTTTTTATTCCATTTTTATTGTCGCATCAACCATGTCGGTTATTAGCGACAAAGATTATTTTACAAGGTTTTGATTACATTAATTTCAGTAAGATATCGAACTAATACATTTATGTCACAGTTTTGTCCTAATACCGATTTCAACGTGTTTGGTATATTGTTTTTCACTCGGGCGTCCTCATATCTGGGACACTCAACCAGAATATGTTTTACTGTTATCTGCTTGGAACATGTAGTACACTGAGGCATTTCTGTCCTGGCAAGTAAATGTTGATGCGTCAGTTTAGTGTGCCCTATCCTTAGTCTTGTCAGTAGTACTTGGTTGGGCCGCCTGTTTCGTATTGTATTCCAGGGTTTCACACTGGGTTTCACCTCGCGTAATTTTGCTTTCGAATCAAGCCACTGATTTTGCCACGCACTTATCGCTTTTTCTTTCACGGTATGCTTCAAATCACTGATGGTCGTCGCGTTTACAACTACCGCACTATCACTTTCTGCTGCTTGTTTTGCCAGTTGGTCTGCTTCTTCATTACCCTGGATTCCTATGTGGGAGGGGATCCACATAAATTTTACATTTATTTGGGATTCTTGTAGTTGGAAGAGTTCCTTCTTTATTTCCATAGCAATGGGATGACTACTATAAACTTGCTGGATGGATTTTAATGAACTCAGGGAATCTGTGATTATGAGGATGTTGGAAGAATTCGCATTCCTGGACAGTTTAAGGGCTTGTAGCAATGCATATATTTCTCCAGTGAAGACTGTACTGCAGGTAGGTAATTTAAAAGATAAGTTATGATTTGCCGTAACAACCGCGACTCCGACGCCAACTGTAGTTTTCGAGGCATCCGTATATATTTTGAAATGGTCATTATATTCAATGAGTTTTGTTTGGAAGATGTTTTTTATCAGCAAACTGGGTAGTTCATATTTTTTAAAAGAGGTAAGAGTGGTGTCAATTATTGGTTTGGAATTTTGCCAAGGAGGATATGTTTCTTCAAACTTGAATATAGAAACATGTTTGATTTGAAGATCTGCTTTGTATTGTCTAAAGCGATTACAGAAAGTTGGACTCGGTTGTTGTTGTGCGAAATTGTCAATTTCATCTGTATGAATTTTTGGGTACATTGGATGCTCAGTGTTATCTAATATAGAGGTAGCATATGACAATGTCAATATTTTTCTTCTCGTAGATAAAGATGGTTCCCCTAATTCTGAATAAAGGCTTTCCACCGGTGATGTACGATATGCACCAGATATTATTCGTAAGGCATTATTGTGAACTGTATCAAGTTTCTTTAAAATATAGCTTTTGGTGGATGCATAGACAATAGATCCATAATCGAGTTTGGAACGTATAAGATTTTTATATATAATAATGTAGTGTTTTTTGATCTGATCCCCAGTTACGGTTAGAAAGTATTCTTAGAAGATAAATACCTTTCTGACAAGATAATATCAACTTTTTTATATGATCATTCCAGCTCAGTTTCTGGTCAAATATCATACCTAAAAATGTCGTGGAACTTACATATTGCAGTTTTTCTTCATATAGTGTAAGCGGGGGTGTCTTTTCACAATGTTTTTTCGAAAATAATAAACATTTGGTTTTGGATGCAGAGAAGTTGAAGCCCGACTGTTTTGACCATTGCTGCAGTTTATTAAGTTGTCTCTGTAGATAGATTACCATTTACTCTTACTCTAAAAGTCCTATAGCTTAGAACATTTTTAATGAATGCCAACATATGTCCATCTATATTCCATTGCTTTAACAATTTCAGTATATTTATTCTACATGCAGTATCGAATGCTTTGTTGATATCAATAAATATGGCTAAGCATTTCTGTTTATTTGCGAAGGCTTCATGTATGTCACTTTCTAGATCAATAATATTGTCAATAGTACTTCTCTTCTTCCTAAATCCACTTTGTTCTGGTTTAATTAGTTTGCGACTTTCAAGTTCCCACCTAAGACGATTATTAATAATTTTTTCTAAGAGCTTACACATCGTGCTAGTCAGTGCAATAGGTCTGTATGATTCTATACTTGTTGCTTTCTTAGCAGTTTTTAGAATTGGTATGATTGTTGCTTCAGTCCACTGAATTGGAAAAGTTTGTTGTATCCAAATGGTGTTGTAAATATTTAAGAGTACTTCTCTGCCGCTCTCCGATAGATATAGCAGGAATGAAATCGGTATATTATCAGGACCTGGACTCGAGTTTTTAAAGTCTTTTATCGCTTCATCTAGTTCTGATAGTGTGAGTGGTTGGTTGAGGTGCGATGTATTGTTTTCATTATTGATTGGGATTTCTTCGATTGATACTCTATTTTTTAGAAAATCTTCCTTTAATTTGGCATCGCTCGAGTTCTCTTGGAATGCTTCCGCCAATGCTTCAGCTATATCTTTTGATTTTGTTATTAAGATTTCGTCTTGTTTTATACCAGTGATTTTATTGTATGATTTATTGCCGGATATGGTATTCACTTTTTTCCATACAGATGTTAAGCTAGTAGAGCTGCTTATATTTTGCACATATTTCATCCATGAATCTTTTTTACTTTCTCTAAAAATATACCTAGTTTTGGCCCTTAGTGCTTTGAATCGTAATTGATTATCAATCGTGTTATGCTTTTTATAGATATGAAATGCATGTTTACTTTCTTTAAGTGCCTCTTCACATTCTTTATTCCACCATGGTACAGCCGTACGGTGTGTTACGTTTTTAGTTAGCCCTATTGTTATGTCTGCAGCTGTTATCAATATTTCATTGAAATTGTTTATTGTTTCATTTATGTCCTCACTTATTGAAAATTTTGATAAAGATGCGTCAGTTAAAATGGTATATTGTTCCCAGTCTGCTTCATGTAGCTTCCACTTTTGTATAGGCGTTGAATCGTCAGCACTTCTACGTTTATCTACTACAAGGATTGGGAAATGATCACTGTCATATGAAAAAGGTAAGACTTCCCATGTTAGGTGTTGATGTAATGAAGGATTACACAAAGTTAAATCTATAGCCGAAGAAGTTCCATTATAGGTATTAAATCTAGTTTTACTTCCATCATTAAGAATGTTTAAGTTTAAGTCTGTCATAACCTCTTCAATTATGTTTCCTCGAGTATCTTGTTTCTCACACCCCCACATGAAGTTGTGTCCGTTGAAGTCGCCCATGATAATTTTAGGATTAGGAACCTGGGAGATTAGATCAGTTAGCTCCATTTTACTTAGGTTTCGGTCGGATGGAATATATATGTTACATATATTTATTTTTGTAGGAAAATAAACGCATACAGCTATTGCTTCAATATTGCTATCTAAATCAATTTGACTTGAATGAAGGTTTTTATTTACATATGTTGCAACTCCCCCCCAACTTTTTATACCAATTCTGTTCTTGTAATATACATTAAAATTTTTTAGTTTGTGTGTATTCTGATTATTAAAGTGTGTTTCTTGTAAGCAGATAACGTTCGGGTTGTATTTGGATATAATAGTTTTTAACATTTCCAGATGGAGGTAATATCCATTTAGATTCCACTGTAGAATACTCATTGTTATTTTAAATTTATTGAAGTAGAATTTATGTCGTTGCTGTCTGATGAGTCACTGATTGGCTCTTGTTCTATGGGTCCTTCAGCAATATATCTTTCAAGTCTCTTCCTAATTTTTGTAAAGCGCGTCTTCGTTGCTTTGCTCTGTAGTGATGGGTAAATTTTTTTAATAGTATCTACTAAGTCTTCAAATTCCGACGTGTAGGTTCTAATCACGCTTATTGGATCTGGGTTTCCTTTTATATTTGACAGTAAGTCGGTCAATTGTTCGAAGGTAAGAGCATAGTTTTTAGGATCTTTTTCCATTAGCTGTTTTACAGGTTGCATTTGTTCGGATGTAAATTCATCACTTTTATATTTTTTCAGTGTATCAGGTATTTTGAATGCCGAGTCTGATTCTGCTATGGGACTAGTAGTTTCGGATAAAGGTCGTTTATTACAGTTTTCTGTATAATCCATTCGTTTTTCTAAGTCATCTTCAGTTGATCTTATGGGGTTTTTTAACAAAGATAGGGAGATGTTAGCAGTTTTACTTGTGGATTCTGTTGGGTTTACTTGGGATGGGTTTACTTGTGGATTTTTCCCTCCATCAAATATATTTTGGGAATTATTGATTTCCGGAAGATTTTGTAACGAAGTGTTTTGTTCAGCGTTTGGGCATTTTGATGTAATGTGACCAGTTTGTTTACATTTGTGACAATTCTGATTATCAAATGTGAGGAAGATCCGATAGGAAGTGTTGTCATCTTGGATGATAATACTATCTGGAATATTTAAGTTGTTGGAGGGGGTTACATATACTTGGCGTCGGAAACTGAGGATGTGGTTGTATTCTGGTTTTGTCGTTCCAACTCTTAGGGGCATTATTGGGGATATGTTGTTTATACCTAGACTCCGCAATTCTGATAGTAGTACATCATTAGGAATAGAGGGACAGACATTTGATAGTACCAGCCGTTCAGAAGGTGTTTGTAATCTACGGGTTCACTGTTCACTGAAGAATACGTCTACTGCTTGTTTGGATGATAGATATATGCATATTCTGTTGTTTGACATTCGAGAGGCGTAAAGGATATTTCGAGGGCCTACAATGTCTCCGATTTGATATAAATAATCTTCAAGCTTAGGACCATTTAATGAGGTAAAAATAATAGCTTGATCTTTGGAAGGGAGTGTGGGTTGAGATGGTTTTGATGAGGCAGTTGAATAAGACATTGTGGTAGCTTGAGATTGGTTCATTTTTCTATTTAGTAAGTGTTCTGAATGCGGTCCTGTCTTTCGAGGTAAGGTGCGTAAGGAACTGGTTCCCTTATCGCTCGCCTCGTTTGTGATTTATATGTTTTGATTTGTTTCCAGACGATATTTTATCAGTTGATTATTATTTACTGGTAAACTTTTTACTTACAGTTATTTGCGTGAAGCACTTTGTATTAATGTAAATGATGTAATTCACAGTCTTGAAATTATCATTCACTTTTTCCACTAAATTTGTTATTTATTCGGGACCGATCACACAAAGGTGTTTAAACCATAGTTGCCAGGTCCGAACTGAAATTTTTTTAAATATCATAAAATTTGTTACTATCACTTCAAACCTGTCTTTGTCCATACTACAATAATGTCTGGAGCACCAATTTTTCTGATCAATTATAAGGTAAATTTAATTAATTAGCAATAATAATTGCTGTTGTTCAATATTAAATAAACGAATTTAAGAATGTATTTCAGAAGAGCACCAAAAAGTTGCGAACAACTCAAATCCCCAATGCAAAATGTTATGTTAAAATTAGAATAAGCGGGAACCAGAGACATTTTCAAATAAAAACGAATGTCTTCGAATAGGAATTCGGTTGCCGTTCGGTATAAGAAAATTCAGGCGCTCTGATTGGCTGTGCATTCGTTACTTTCAATGTATCCTCTGAACTGGTACACTTAATTTCTCATAGCTAGTCGCTAACCGTGCGACGGTAGTAACACTGCATTAGTCCTGTCCTGGCACGGTCCTGTAATGTATGTATCGACCTTTATGTCAATATCCTTTCGGTTGCGGGAAAACAATAACAAACCGTCTTTTAATTGGCTTCATTATTCCTCGTGTATTATGTGTTGCGATGCTGGGTCCATATTTTTTATCCGACCAAAGTCGTGTAGTGTGTATGCGTATGTGAATTCGCCGTGTATTGTAATGTAAACCGTTTAATACGTTCAACGTATTCTAGTCTTGTATTAGCAACGTTTATATACTTCTGAATAGAAATTCATTTTGCTTTTTAGCGTTTCTGCTGCCTTCTTTTGTGAATTAGTAGTATTCAAATTTTGAATACATTTTTATTATTTTTGTTAGAAAATAGTTGGACAAGTAGGTGGCCCATCAAAGACGTATTAATTGGAAACACTTGAAAAACAAAAAGTTGACCATTTATTTTGGCTCAAATCTCCAATAATGCAGACTATTAGAATAGAGCTACAAAAAACATAACGGGTAATTTTCTCTCTCTCTGGGGTCAAAAACCGTATAAATTAGAATTGTGTTTATGTTTAACGAAGAACGCTACCAATACATTTTTCGTGTGTCCAAAATATGAATAGAAAAAAGAAGAAGATATATCATTACTAATATAATATCGGCGTTCGATTTGCAGGCTGAGCAGCCCTCACTGCTCAGGCCGAGTACCCGATAGTGACACGACAAATTTAAATAGAACACTTTCGTGTGCACCATATCACCTCAAAAAATAGTTTCTATCGTTAGTTTTTTTAAATCTGTAAATTGCTTGTGGCTTATGCCTCTGACATAAATGAAATTATTGGAAAAATAATCAATACTGCTATATAAATGAGGTATAACATCAATGTGCATATGTGCATGAAACACGGATACAATTTTTGGTGCTCGAGGGGAAAGAGGGGAAGAAAGTTTGTTTGTCTAGGCGCGCCTATGGGCTTCAAGCAAAAGTCAGAAAGAACGCGAACGTTACAGTCGAGTTTGCTCGAGCGAGCAAATCGAACGCCACTAATATGTAAATAAACTGATAAGCTATCCTCAAAAATAACTTCCGACATAAGTTTTAAAATGGTTTGTATGAATTGAATTTTATTTAGCGTTTAAGATTAATAATAATGTACATATAAGGAAGTTTCCATTTTTTCCAAATTCAGATGAGTAAAAGTCTTTATTTGATGCAAGAAACTCTCCCAACAGCAACAAATCAATTGTGACCAAATTAGAGCTATTTGCCTTATATGAAATGATATAGGAATCGATCGAAATGCGTAATCACAACAAAAGTTTAAGAAACACTCACGGAGGTAATTGATAAGACAGAAATTTACAATTTGCTAAAAATGTAGATGAAATTCGTTCATAGTTATTTGAGGTTTATACTGTTTTGTTTTATACTTTGACCTATAATATAAAATAAAAACAAGTAAAATAACAATAAGTAACAAATAATTTTAGTTGAAAAACTTTAAAAGTGATATCAGAATAAAAATGCAGAAACCAGTACTGAGGAAAGCGATAATGTTAAGCCGAAAAAAAAGCAAGCAAAATGTAGATAACGAATTAATTTTAATTAGCATTCTGATTTATAATAACAGTACTTTTTGTCAAAATAAATTTTAAGAAAAATGCATTTTCATTGATCAAATTTTACTATAGGCGAATAAATTTAATTTTATGAATAGGTAAAATGTAGGTATTTTTTTGTGTTGGTATGGATGGCTCTTATAAAAGGTTACCATCACTGATTTACTGAGACGTGACGTTATGCGCTGTTTCGGTCAACATGGCCGATTGCAGTAGTTTATACTTTTATTTATTTATTTATTTATTTATTTATTTATTTATTTATTTATTTATTTATTTATTTATTTATTTATTTATTTATTTATTTATTTATTTATTTATTTATTTATTTATTTATTTATTTATTTATTTATTTATTTATTTATTTATTTATTTATTTATTTATTTATTTATTTATTTATTTATTTATTTATTTATTTATTTATTTATTTATTTATTTATTTATTTATTTATTTATTTATTTATTTATTTATTTATTTATTTATTTATTTATTTATTTATTTATTTATTTATTTATTCATTTATTTATTTATTTATTTATTTATTTATTTATTCATTTATTTATTTATTTATTTATTTATTCATTTATTTATTTATTTATTTATTTATTCATTTATTTATTTATTAATACACTGTTCAAACAGGGCGAACCCAACTACAGAAGAACAGGAACTTAATTATATTGATTACAAAGAATAATATCATCAATCAAAGAAGAATGCTTTAATCGCAGATGCTCTTGAAGCTACTCTCGGAGTATTGAACTGGAGTTTAAGAAGAAGATTGGGATCACTGATGTTATTCACGATTTTAAACAGAAATATCAATAAGTGACAGTCACGACGAGCACTTAAGTTATTCACACAATGCCTCGTTTGAAGTGTACCGGTACGATCTCCTACCGGTGGGTAAATGCAATCCATTTTAAAGGAAAGAAATTTAAAAAACCTCCGTTGAACTGATTCAAGTTTCTAAATGTGTATATCATAAAATGGGCGTAGTATAAAGCCTTTAAAGTGTCTTGATCATTGAAGTCACGCGAGTTTCGAACTAAGAATACATACATTTTGTTAATAGACAAGCATATAGCCTCAATATGAGGTATAAAAGAAAGTTTAGAATTAAAAGGGACACCCAAGTCAATGTATGTCGCCGGGCGTTCAAGAACAGTATTGTTGATTTCATAATCATATATAATTTTCTCAGGTTTAAAGGAAAACGTCATTACCTTACATTTACAGGCATTCAACGACAATTTATTACTTATACACCATCTCTCAATACGTCGAAGGTTAGTTGAAAGTGAGATACAATCATTTATATCACCAATCCGGCAAAATAATTATAAATCATCAGCATATAGTAAGCAGTTGACATCAAGATCGTCAACTATATCATTGATGAAGACATTTAATACGAGTAATAAGGGGCTCAGGTTACTTCCCTGTGGAAAACCAGATGTTGCTATATATTCAACTGACTTATAACGATTAAACACGACATACTGGTGTCTGTTGTTGTTTAGATAGGAGGTGAATAATTTGATTAGAGAGGGTGATAATCCGTATCGAGATAAATTACTCACTAGACTTCCATGGTCTAGTCTATCGAACGCTTTAGAGAAATCGGTGTACACAACGTCAGTCTTCGATCGCTCATCGATGTTTTCAGCAATAAATTGGGTTATATTTGCAAAATTGGTGACAGTTGAGCAACCCTTTACAAAACCATGTTGCTTTATGGTTATTATGTTGTATAAATGGCTATACATTCTATTGTACAATAACATTTCGAATACCTTACAGACATTACAAATAATTGAGATTGGCCGATAGTTGCTAATATCAATTCTATCACCATGTTTGTAGATAGGTCTAACCTTCGACGATTTCCACATATTCGGGACAGTGCAAGTCTTCACGCACGTGTTGAGCACTATTTTTAACGGCGGAGCAAGTACAGACGCACAATTCTTCAAAATGAAAGCAGGGACAGATTCTGGTCCTGTTGTCATTTTATTTTTTACTTGTTTTAAAGCTATAAATACTTCATCCTCAGTGAAGGACATGATATTCAGGAGCTGAGAGGTTACTGAATCATCATAGGTAACGCACATTGTACTAACTGAAAAAGATTTTGCAAAATATTCAGAAAAACCATTAAGTATATCGGTAGGCGTATCGAGCGTTTGACCGTTAAACGTCATTCTATCAGAGATATTAGTTGACCCCTTTTTGCTGTTGACAAAAGCCCAGAATTTTTTGGGGTCTGCTTTCATCCTCGACTCAGCTAAATCAGCATAATTCCTGTACGACTTGTCTATGTCAGATTTCACCTTTGTTCGTAAATATTTAAACTTGTTAAGAGTATTTACATCATTGTTGGGCATTTTTCAGAAACTTTTCATCGCATATTTTTCTCTGAAACCATTTACTTTTCGATTCCTTAGTACCGTCATCATGCCTATTCCAATTACTTTATTTTTTCGCAAATAAGGTGAGAATGCTGGAACACCGACATATTTAGTGTTTAAATCATTAACTTGCTCTTAAAATTGACTGTTGATGGATAAAATCAAATTTGACCGAAAAAGTAGTTTCTTTCATTGGAATGGGGATTATGCAGCCGATGTCTTACATACTCATAAAATATGAGTTTCAACTGACGTTTCTTTCACGCCTTTTAATATTTCTCCCAAACATAACGTTGATGTAGAATTTACAGTATTAACAACTTTAATTTCTACAAAGAAAAATCAAAGAAGGCTATTGGTCGGCATGCTGGCTTAACTAATTACACATTAATGATGGTTCTCACCAAAATTGCTAGATCTTTAAAAGGAAGATCGGTATTAATAGTAATTTGATCAACAATGACAAAAAATTGGAATCTGTTGCTGTAACAAACGTTGTGGCAAACTTCTGTTAATATCAAAGTGACAGATTGATGGAATCTTCAGCGAGAAATTATCATTATTGTTGGCTAGAAAGTTCATATTCCTTGAGTCTCACATTTTTACATGTGAAACATGTAACCAAATCTAATTTTTATTTTGTACCCGCTAGATATGTTAAGTAGTTTTATTTATAAATTCTATTTGTTTTCAGACAAATAATATGGACCATTCTCGGTATCAACTACACATAACTCACGGTCAACAGCATTGTTAATTTTACATAACAATAAACATATTCGTCACCACAAAGTAGGAAGATGCTGGTTCAGTCTCAAAAGGATTCATCGTCACCTAATCTGTTTAACAATACTTCGAATACTTCAAAGAATGGAAGTTTACGCGCCGTATTCAAAAAATCGCACACGTGTGGCAGTTTGTTCGCAAAGTGTTCGTGTAGTGAGAATTCAGACGCTAGGACTGAACATAAACCGTTCCATCATTCTAAATCCATTGATCAAGAAAGATCTTCGAAGCTGAGTTTGGACGAAACTAGTTATTCGAATGCGAGTAACAAGAGGTCATCTAATCCAGACATATTCAGGTAATTTGCAAAAATATTGCTTCCTACTCATAAAAAATAAGTTTGGACGGAATTTGAAGTTTATACAGGGTGATTCATTACTAATTAGAAATAATTTAACAATAGAATCCTGACTTCAAATTATGAAGATCTAATCCAAAACATCTAAATAAAATGTAGCTGCTTACTGAGTTACAGGGTGTTTTGTTTAAAAATGTAAAAACTGTTTGTGCTCAGTACTTTAAAACTGTTTTACGTATCCATTTCATATTTGGCAGGAAGTGTGGACACTGTACACCCTACTAAAGTATGTTAAACAAACGTTTCTGGTTCCTACCAGAGGCGTACGACATGGGCAAGTAACTGGTTAATCGTTCCCAAATTCTACGCCACTGGCGGAATATAAATGCATGAAGCTGCATATTTTTTTTAAATTTGATGTGTATAACTATGTCGATATTTTGGGCCAGTGGATTGCATTTAATACGTAAATGAAACTTTAATCCATATTAACAATGAAGATATTGAAATTAATTGTCAAAAAGAAAATAAATATTTAACTTTAAAATAATATCAAAATGATTTCAAAATATTTTGAAACAAATGAACTGATCTCTTTTACTTTTCCGCCCAACCTATCTAATATGCGAGAAAAGTATTGGTTTACCCCAAAAAAAGTTAGAATTTTGGAAGTTATTTTTTTTTGTTTTTAATCAAGAAGAATACCAAAAAAACGGTTTTTAGAAAAAAAACCCTGTGTGTATGTCGTCGACGGCCACTTTTCGTTACCTGTCTTGTTAATACGATACAGCCTCCGGAGTGCAACAAGTCACCAATTTAATGATTGAATATTGTTCAGGACATCTCACAAATGAACCCTGGCTTACCAGAGCCAGTACAACAGGTGCTATAGTACTATAAGTTCGCCATTTTCGTCGTTTTTGGGGGAATTTCAGTTTGTTAGCACGATACAGCCTCCGAAGTACATACAAGTGACCAATTTTATTATTGTATATAATTCAGAGCATCTCAAAGATGAGCCCCATTGATATTCAGCTCACTAATACCAGTACAACGGGTGCTATGGTACTTGGAGTACCAAATTTTTGTCATTTTTGGAGAATTTTTAGTTTGTTAGCACGATACAGCCTCCAGAGTGTATACAAGTGACCAATTTTATGATTGAATATTGTTCAGGGCGTCTTATAGATGAACCTTATTGATTTTTAGCTCACCAGAGCTACTACAATGGCTATGGTACCTGAAGTGCCACATTTTTGTTATTTTTGAAGAAATTTCGGTTTGTTAGCACGATACATCCCCCGAAGTGTATACAAGTGACAATTCTATGATAACATATTGTTCAGGGCATCTCTCAGATGCGGAATAGTTAGTTTTAATCTGTAAAACCGTTTATTTTTAATTACAATAAGATAAGTGGCAATTGATGAACAATTTTTCAATATAGTAAAAACCAAATAAAGTTGCGTTTACGTCACCAAGGGCGTATTTCTATCGCATGTGTGGCTACATTTCTATCGAAAAGTGCATATACTTAAATTTGTTAATTAATCGGTTCTAAAGATAACCCCCAATCAATAAAAAAAACTTTTGTACCAAAATAATGTATAAGCAATATAGCTTGATTGGGTTTAGACGTCCATCGATGTAAACATTTGTGTTAAAATTTTCATAAAGAAGCCTCCAATTATTGACGGTAAAATAGTCACTGCCAGAAATAATGTCATGTTGCCGCGTTGTTTGTGACTTTTCTACTCGTGTATTGTCATCGATTTTTGAGGTTATAGTTACGTGCTTCATAAAATTTTCTAGTGAGAAATATTTATAATCAAAACTTGGGCATAGCAAAAAATTACTACAATAGGCATACTGGTAGGGATGGTAACAGTGCGAATAACTGCCTGAACATGTGGCACGAGGCACTGCACATGATAACTCCTGATATGTGGAAAAATTCTATACAACATACTGAAAGAGATATATTTAAATGGTATGAGAGGGAAAGAATATTTGATCGTCCAGAAATTAGTCCGATAGTTATAAATTTTAATAGTGAAGAGAGTGACACTGATGTTGAATCAGATGAAGAAAATGAACAAGAATTTGAATCTGCCTAGTTTCATTTCACAATATGTTGATTTGTTTATTGTTAGTCTTTGTCTTTGATAATACGTTCATTATTAAATATATATTTTTTTATTGCTTGTATTTTTATTATATTTATTTATTAAAAGATTTGGTAAGTCAGTAATAACCTTACCACTTTTATTCTAGAATTCCTTACTTTGTGAAATCTATTCATAAATTTAATTAACAAAAAACGTAAATGAAAAAACTACACACTATATTAAACGAAAACTATCAAACTATCGACAATTTTGTAGTTTCCATTTATAATATTGTGAAATTTTCAACATTTACGTTTTTTGTTGACTTCATTTATTTTCTGTTAATTTCCATATTTCGTGAACACTCTGACAACGCTACAAATGTTCACAATGATGACGTAAACGCAACTTTATTTGGTTTTTACTATATAATTTGTTTTGTGTAGTTGGCTCTGGTCTGATTTAATGAAGTTTGTTCCAGCAGTGGGTATCGAACATACACCGATTAGTTTTTTATACGGGTATAACCAGTTACGAACTTGTTCAGCACAGTACCTGCTGGAACGCTAAATAGATCCTTTCATCTTTTCCTTAGTTTAACATAACCTATTTGACAGGAGTATAATGGCTTATATTTTCAATGCATTCTAGCATTTTATTTAAGTCGAAAATGTTCAATAAACTAGTCGACACTGTATTTACTAACAGTGTATTCAATGTAATTTTTTATTTTTTTGGCCTCTTCCTGTCTTCAAATAATTGATCAACAATTGAATTATCAGACAACTGAATTTTACTTTCGGAAGATTCGTTATCGTTGACATCATTTATGAACATATCTAGTATTGCAGCTTCTGCTATACTAGAATATTAACCGAAATTGCGAAATCTATATTTGAATGGCACAACTCACAACGAAATTTGGGGTTATTTTCATAAAATGTACAGAAAGTTTTATTGTGACGGTTATTAAACCAGAAGGGCACTAATACATAAAAAAATTTGAGAAAATTAGAGATAAATCTTCTAGATCGTTTCAAGCGTTAAATTGTAATATTAAAATATTAGAGGAGATTGACACTTCTGTATTAGAAACAATAAACAAACAGGTAAAAATGGCTGAAAATATGAATGATTTCTTTAATTTTGCAAGTAAGGTGCTACCCACTGAGTTCAATGGTGAAGCGGGTAAGCTACAATCATTTTTGGGTTCATTAGATTCATTGCAATTAAATGCATCAGGGAATTAAGAGAACGCAGTACTATTAAATAAACCAAGATTAACCGGCAAGGCAAGAGGTTTGATAACTACGGAAAATTCGAATTTTGCAATAAATCAATTTAATAATTGACACAAATGTGGACAAAAAAGAAGTTGGTTCTTGGAAAACCTCGCCACAGTCAGAGCCAAGGAAGTGTTGAAAGAGCTAATCAAGACGTAGAAAACATTCAGTTTATGAAAAATAATGTTTACCATTCGGGAATAAGAACTACACCATATGAGGCTACGTTTGGTTCCAAGGCAAAAATTGGTTTAAAAGACTCAAATCTTCCACCAGAATCATATGAAAATTACAAACAGGAGAAGAACTAGAAACTATTTAGTCCGGGAAAGTAAGGAAATTAAAGAGAAAAGTTATCCGTGAATTATTCTCATTTTTTAATAAAAGTACATCCTCCACTAACATTTTCCTAGTTCGTCTAATGAATTCCACGGACGCTTGCGACGGAGCTTGCAAGCACAGCTTGGAACACGTAAAATTCGGGTGTTTTATGCTCCTGGCATTCCTGGATGTGCTTGTACACAAAAAAATTGTAAAGGTAAAAAATGTAGAAAATCTTTTGCTCTAAAAGGTGATGTAATTCGATTTTCCAAAAAAAAAACCGTCTTTTACGATATTTTTTCGAAAATTACATTTTCAATTGGCAATTATGAATAAAATAACAATATCCAGGTCAAAACATGGGTAAACAGAGAGGGCAAACGTCTAAAAATTTACGTTTTTTCAGATTTGGAAAATTCAAAATGGCGGCCGCTCAAAATGAAATTACATTTTTTTTTCAATCGACTCTAAAGTTATGAACATTAATGATATCGAGATGCGGTTGATTGCAATCGATAGAGTGAAAGTTTTATTTTCAAAAATAAAACAAACACAATTTTTCAAAAAATTACCGAAAAAAAAATTTTTATCTCTTTTTTTCGTTTTTTCCTTTGAAAAATGTAATAAAAATATCTTTTTGCATCATGAGTATCTTTGTCTTTGAAAGACGCGTATTTTTTAAAAAAATTCCAGATACAATTAGTAGAAGCTGAGATAAACAAATGCAAACTCTGTTCGATACTGTGACAATATTAATTGAAATTTTCAAATTTTGACCGTTTCGCTCGATTGCTGAATCTCCACTCTGTCTGAGTGCAACTTTTCATTTTTCTCCAGACAATGGGTACATTCTTAAAAGAACAGTAACCTTAGTGCGCCCTGCCACACTATGGTGCGACAGCTGCTTGGCGTAGGGGTGGGGTGTCCGCGCTCGTTTTCAGTTGAAAGAAACTCGCGGTTTTTTTATTGTTTTTTTTTCATAATATTGTCAATTTCTGGTTTTTTGATAGTATTATGATTATCAATGATTGCAATCGAGCGAGACGGTCAAAATTTGAAAATTTTAAATAATATTGTCACTAATTGTATCTGGAATTTTTTTTAAAACACGCGTCTTTCAAAGACAAAGATACTCATGATGCAAAAAGATATTATTATTACATTTTCCATAGGAAAAAATGGAAAAAACGAGATAAAAAAAGTATTTTTTTCGGAAAATGTTAAAAAATATATAAAAAAATGTTGAAAAACTGTGTTTGTTCTATTTATAAAAATATAACTTTCACTCTATCGATTGCAATCAACCGCGTCTCGATATCATTAATCTTCATAACATTAGAGTCAATTGAAAAAAAAATGTAATTCCATTTTGAGCGGCCGCCATTTTGAATTTTCCAAATCTGAAGAAACGTAAATTTTTAGACGTTTACCCTCTATGTTTATCCATATTCTAACGTCGATATTGTTATTTTATTCATAATTGCCAATTGAAAATGTAATTCTCGAAAAAATATCCAAAAGTTGGAAAATTTAAGGACGGAAAATTTTTTTTTGGAAAATCGAATTATGTCACCTTTTAGAGCAACAGATTTTCTACATTTTTTACCTTATTTTTTTTTGTACAAGCACATCCAGGAATGCCAGGAGCATAAAACACGTGAATTTTACGTGTTCCAAGCTGTGCTTGCAAGCGTCAATGGGATTTATTAGACGAACTAGGAAAATGTTGGTGGGGGGATGTACTTTCATTAAAACATGAGAAATAATTTACGGATAACTTTTTCCATTGAGCAGATTTTTCGACCTCACTTCCCCGAACTAATTGTACAGTTTACTTCTAATTCTGAATCTCAAATAGTAAATCAAACAATTGGTTTCTCTTCTGCATTAAATATAGTAAATTATGGATCCGAAAATATACCAGAAAACAATCAGGATAGCGAAGAAATTACTGTATTAACTTTTATAGATTCCATAATAAATAGCGGTAAGTAATTGAAAAATAACTTAGGGTTAAAAAATTAATAATTTTTTCTGTTTATTTTTAGATATAATAATAACCTATATTCAAGTAGATGATATCATCACTTACGAAGCTAATCAACCAAAACAATTAATTTGCAGTACATGTGGAACAACAAGCGTAACTCATGAAGCACATAAGTGATTCTTCACATTCACATGTGGATATTGGTGATACAGTAAGAATCCCGGTTCCAGAGGTGGATATAGGGCGAGGGGATCCTAAATCTATTTTAGGAATTGTAAAAGAAGCGACCAAAGAGGGCGTTTTCAGATTAGCCACGAAAAACGGCATTCTTTCAAAATTATATTCCAGGTCCGAATTAAGTACTTGCCCAATTAATCTCATGGAATTAAATACTTGCTGCGACAACATACTGACTCTTCGAACGGTGGCAAAATTGGAGTCAATTGGGCATGGGCAAGGTTTTCGAAGATGCAATTGTGAAAGCAACAAATGTGCATCAAATAAATGCTTATATGTAAAAAAAATAAGTTCTACGCACTTCAAAATGCCACAGAGCCTAAGTTGCCATAACAAATAATAACTTTTAATGTTTTAATTATTATTTAATAAAAAGAGTCTTTAATGAACATCGATATAATTATTTTATTTGCTATAAATTAATAATATTTGGGTATAATTCAAAATTCTATTACGGTCCTGTTTGTAGATGTAAATATTAAATTGTTTCACAAACTGCCTAAAAATAAGTACGCAGTATAATATACAGGGTTGCTGTTACAGATGGAACCAAAGCTATAGTGCCTAAACGGTTCAACATACAAAACCCAAAAATTTCAGAATTTTAACTAAATATATTTGCACATATTTTAGCCCAAAAATTATTTTTTTTATAATTACAAAATTTTAAGCATGACCGCCATCTTAATTTTTTTAAATAGCAACATTTAAAAGGGTTTAAGACCCTGATTACAAAAATGTATAATGGATGGGGTCTAAACACAACAGAAAGGAGCCTAGGAGGCTGTGCATTTGGCACAAGATGTCAAATACATTTATTGTTGATTTAGTGTTGAATAGTAAAATAATTTGTTAAATTGAGTCATTTCAAAGTAATTAGTAAGAATGAATCAATTGACCGAAAATGAAAAAATTGAAATACTCATGATGGTTGGGTATGGAGAAAGAAAACGCACGCACGAAGCGGTTGCAAACCCCATGTACGATACATTTTTGTAATCAGGGTGTTAAACCCTTTCAAATGGTGTTTCACATGACCTATGTTGCTATTTAAAAAAATGAAGATGGCGGCCATGCTTAAAATTTTGTAATTATAAAAAAATTGGGCTAAAATATGCGCAAATATATTTAGTTGAAATTCTGAAATCTTGAGTTTTGTATGTACTACCGTTTAAGCACTATAGCTTTGGTTCCATCTTTAACAGATACCCGATATAATAATTGACTGTGACATCTCCAAACAGGGTTCAACCCAATCGGCAAACTTTCAGCAATATTTTTCGTTGATTAGGAGAAACTGGACAATTTAGGCATAACAGTGGTATGGGACGACCGAAAATAATAACTGTGGATCAGGAGGATATTTTAGTGCGAGTTGCTAATAATCTAAGCAGCAATGACGGGAGTAAGCCAATCTTCAGTTTTACGAATTTTAAAAAAGGAAAACTTATGACCTTACACCGGTACAAAATTTATTGCCTAAAGATTATCTTTCAATAATGAATTTTGTTCAGTGGATGATAAATTGAAAAAATGAAGATCGTAATTTTATTAACAAAATTATTTTCACTGACGAGGCCACATTTACACATAGAGGAGTTTTTAACTGGGGATTCCGAGAATCACATTTTCAGCACGAATTTAAGATGAATGTATGGTGCAGTATTTTTGGACATAGTTTGTTGAGCTCATATGAATTACCAGCAAATTTGAATGGTAACTCATATTAACAGTTTTTACAAACAACTCTTTTCGATCATCTAGAGGAATTGCCACTTAATCGAAGAAGATACATGTGGTTCATGCAGGATGGAGCACTACCTTATTATCTTATAATAGTGAGGAAATTATCTCGATAACCGACTTCCCCATCGTTGGATTGGCAGAGGTAGTGAATTTCCGTGGCCGCCAAGAACTCCCTAGATTTTTATGGTTAGGGCCATATGAAATCATTAGTATATTCACAAGAAATAAACACTCGTCAGGAACTATGGCAGCAAATTGTTAATTCGATTAATTTTATTGCCAATCAGCCGAACATACTTTTTAAAGAAGATCATTTAGCCAAAAAATGAATAAGCTTATTGAGGTAAACGGGGTCATATTAGAACATTTGTTATAAAAGGTTTTTACTGTTTGTGTTTGATATTTTCGTGTTATTAACAATGCAAGTACTTTTATTTAGATTACATTTGTAGAATCACATTTTTTTTATTCATCCGTTTATGTGATAGTTGTGTTCTTTATTGTTATTACGGATTAAAGTTACATTTGCGTATTAAATGCAATCCAACGACATAGTTATTACCCATAAAAATTTAAAAAATTGTGCAGATTCATGTTTAACTTAAAATATCTCGAGAAATATTGGGTTTATCGTATGATTATTTACGTAGCAAATATTGGACAATCGAAAAATTGTGCTAAAATTTCTATTCCGTTTTTAAATTTTAAATACCCTGTAATGTAAGCAGCTACATTTTATTTAGGTGTTTTAGATTAAATATTCATAATTTGAAGTCAGGATTCTACTGTTAAATTATTCACATTTAGTAATGAACCACCCTGAATAGTTTAAAGTATGATCATAAAATTGGTCTTTCTCTTCCATAGGCGCCTGGAAATATTTTCCTTTCCAAATAATTATATTTTTTAGTTATTTAACTATGTTGAGTTTTTTATAACACATCACGATTTCTCAGTAACTACCAAAAAAACGCAATGTTATGATTACAAATTATATGTTTAGTAACAAAACGAGCAGTATTAGTATGAAACGAGACGCAAGAGACTAAATAAAATAGGAATAGGGCCACTGCGCCGGTTGTCGGCCACTTATAGTCCATTGAAAAGTTACATTTGGGGTTGCGTTTTCTAGAGGACGCAATTTTATTTTTTTGATGTGTAGGGGGAGTCAGTGAAAAGCTAAAACTAAGTTTGGGGGGTTGCCACCCTTGTTCCACGGCCGTCATATTGAAAATATAGGTTGAAATGGTTTTAACGATATATCTCTTAAACTGTTCATTTGATAAAAAAAATTTGTTAACATTTTTCATTGCAAATTAAATTCTCTACAACTTTGGTCCAGTAACTTTTTGTCGTAGAACTATAAATAAAAAAGTTATAGGCGAATATGTTCAGAAATTCGAAAAAAAAATTATATTTTTCGATATAACTTTTTTTATCATTTTTCGAAAAAAGATATCAGACCATTTTTGTAGATCATTTTTTGAGGAACAACTTTTATAAACAACATTTTTTCATTAAGTCAATAGCTAAGGTTTTACAGCGCTCCGAAGTGTGTACTAATAATGTGTTATCAGTTGTTTTTTTTTATTTATTTTGTTGTTATAATTTTTTTAATTATAAATTTTGCAATATTATCAACAATTAATTATTGACTCTTTTCCCCACCACCCAAGAGGTAGAGTCTGGTGGTATCCCAATAGGCATAATCCACGGTGATTTTCTAAATTAGAACTACTCCGTCCTTAGTCTTTTCGATGGACCAGGCTGCGGCTCAGCATCTGATCGGCTTTCTGAATTAAATATCAGTGGGAGAACTGGAGAAGAAAGGGGTGTTAATGTCGGCGGTTCATCATCAAAGTCATTATCATTTATTAATTCTGAGAATTCCATTACACATCCGCCATTGCTGCGTCAATCCTATTTTTGCGTTCATCCTTTTTATTTTCGACTGACCATTTTTTGGAATACAATTGCTTACTGCAGTTGTTATGATACTTTGCTCCAACTTTCGCTGAGCTGGGAATTTTAGCTATCCGATTAGCAATGTCCATTGCAACGTACTAATCAAACCCGCGGTTGTCGGCTTGTAGGTGAAACACTTGGATCCTGAACCGCTTTGGCACAAATGAAACAATTGTTCGCAAAATCAATGTCTGGCTCTGGAGCTTCTGAAACTGAAGATAAACTATTGGAGCTGCTGCTGCGACGACGAACAACATTATCGGTTCGATTATCCACGTAATAACAATAACATGTAACATGTACATTAACTTCCGAAACAGTTCTTAAACATTTTTCATTAACCTCATCATTTTTTGCTACAGCTCGGTCTAGTAAAGCTTTTACACCTTTTGCCTTCACAGTTCTTATTTTATTTTCACCTAAAGGTTTTTCACAAATAAATCAATCACTCATGATGGAATACTAGAAAAAGCACGCTTAAAAAGTCTAAATGCTAATTAAAAAAATAGTTATCACTGAAGTTTAAATCGTGTCTCAAATCATTTGAAATCGTCTTCACAATTAAAAACAGAATAAAATACATCCGCACGTGGAGAAATATGTAGCACAACTAAAAGATATAGGTTGAACGGCAACTTCAACACAATATTATTAGCTATTCTTACAATAAGAGAGGTTAGGAATAATAATAACAATAGCAGGCAGCTGTTCTTTTGTTTCCTCATGGTCACTTGGGTATTTTCTACCCGGGGGCCTATTTTTGAATCGTACGACATCATGTCGCATTCGAGAATGCGGGAAATGTCGCATAACTTTCACCAAACCGTATTTTTGACCATTCGACATCATCTAGCATGCTACAATTTTTATGCGACATGTAACGCATGGGTCAAATCATGCGCCATCCCTTCGAGATTCATATGACGGCCATTTTTTTATTGATTTCGTTGTCTACTAAAACACAGGGTCCTTCATTATAAACCAAATAAAGCATCGTTAATTATCAATGCATGTGTTGTGTTACACAACATATGTATTGAAAATAATATACTGGAAGAGAATTTAGAACAAGGCGAAGAATTTGATTTTGGAATGTTTGATAACTTAAATCCAGAACCTGTTAGAATGGCAAGGCACAGGCTTATTACAACACATTTTTAGTTTTAAATATTTCTAGCAAAAAATTGGAATGTATTCCATTTGCAGTTTATATCAATATGTATTTTTGTAGCATCTAGTTAGTTTTTATATATTAATCTACTTTAGCTGTTTTTGACAATAATATTTAAATAATTTTAATTATTTATGTACATAGGTACACAGGAATTTCAAAATAAAAATAAAATTAAATATTTTCAAACACATAATATACTTTATTTTATTAAGGAAATACAGAAAGTAAGTAAAAATAACTAATGGTATACAAGCATAGTTAAAAAGAAAACTTTAATTAAAAGTAAATAACGCAGTTAACTAGCAATTTTTTCTAATGCATTTGTATACGCCGTTTCTCATGTACTTCAGCTTCTTTTAGTGCTATTTTTTTTTCATAGTACCATTTTTTTATTTCTAAAAAGGACATATTTTGATCAGCCAAGGTTTCTGTAGCTAAGACAGTTTTAGAAAGCCTTTCACTTTTTGAAAGTTTAATTTTTTTCTTTAGTTTTTCTGAAATTCAAGGATGTTCATCATCAGTTTTACTTGATGAACTAGCAGCTTTCTCAATGTCTCTGACAATATTTTTCTTATGCGACACATCAGCATAATCGTGATCTATTTTTGTTAGATTATTTTCATAATCAAATGAAAAAGTGCCATCGAAACAGACAATAGATTCTTCAATCTGGGAATCTCCTTCTATTACCGTTGGATTTATCATTGATAGCACCATATCATCTTCATTTGTAATTTCCTTATCAGATGGGGGTCCACCACCTGTAATGGATAAATGTTTGGCAAGGCTTGCCTTTTTATTTTTTGCCTTTCCTTTAATGTCGTGCCAAGTCTGCAATGTACAATATTAATTATAGATTATACTTTTATTTTTCCTGCTTATAAACAGAACTTACCTTGCGCCAAGAATTCCAATTTTTGGTGGCACCTGGCATGGCGTTTAAAATGGACGATATTTCCTCCCATAATTTTTTGGCATCGACAAAACTAAATTCATTGGAGAATTTACCTAATTGTAAATTTTTATGTTTCCCCATAAATTCTGTCGACGGCGCCCGTTGCTCACTTGTAGCGTAAACTTTTTTGTTGTTCATGTTAAATACACAAAACCAGAGATAATATACAACAAAAACAAACTCATCAAACATCTATGCATGCAGTAAGCAGAGAAATTTGATATTTACCAAATTTTGACGTGTGGCAAAAGTGGAATAACGTTGTTGCCAGATCATCATTCGACACTTTCATTATGTCGTCTCGAAGAGTGTTCAAAAGTAGCGCTTCGATTTCGTATACGAAATTCTATATCCACATTTCTCGCATACGAGAATTGTTGAATGAGATTCAAAAATAGACCTCCAGAACAGTATTCTCGGTAACGGCCATCAGATTTAAAATAATTTTAAAAATCAATAGTTGTAAAATCCTGTTATGGAGTGAAAAATTGTCAATAATTAATTTTTGATAATATTGCAGAATTTATAATTAAAAAAATCATAACAACAAAATAAACAAAAAAAATGATGACACATTCTTAATACACGCGTATAATATAGGTATAATTAAGAATACTGAAAAATAGTACTCACTTCGGAGCGCTGTAATACCTTAGCTATTGACTTAATGAAAAAATGTTGTTTATAAAAGTTGTTCCTCATAAATCGATCTACAAAAATGGTCTGATATCATTTTTTCGTAAAATGATAAAAAAAAGTTACATCGAAAAATATAAATTTTTTTCTCGAATTTCTGAACATTTTCACTTATAACTTTTTTATTTATAGTTCTACGACAAAAAGTTATTGAACCAAAGTTGTAGAGAATTTAATTTGCAACAAAAAATTTCCACCATTTTTTTCTATCAAATAAACAGTTTAAGAGTTATATCGTAAAAACCAACCCCTATTTTCCAGATGGCGGCCGTGGGACAAGGGTGGCGACCCCACAAACTTGTTTTTAGCTTTTCACTGCCCCCTCTACACATGAAAAAAATAAAATTGCGTCCTTTAAAAAACGCAAGGTAAGGCCTAAAAAATGTAACATTTCAATGGACTATTAAGACATTTTCTGACTTTACTTCTATGTCGAATAGGAAATTATTTTTATTGTTTTAATATTATTACCGATTAGGCTAGAATATTCAAACTAATTAATAATCATTTTAAATGTTATATACATTTTTTCCGGTTATCGGCCACCATGTGCCAATTACCGCCCGCGGATGATCCACTTTTCGACCGGTAGGCCGAACAAACCCGATTATGCGGCCACCCATATTTTCGGAAGAAGATTCAAATGATTGGTAAATCAGTAAAAAAGATTCATGCGTAAAAAACTTAAAAAGTAACTTTTATTTCTCACCAAAATATAAAAAAACTTTTCAAAATACGAATATATAAAAACAGAAACTTATTTGGTTAAATAAAAGAAATATGAATAAATAGAAACCTTTATTTTGGTGCACAAATCACATTTATCGTCCTTTATCGCAGCGACTTGATATCTAACTCAGACAACGCTATGCATTTTAAGTAGTACCAGTTGTAACAATAGTCGCAACCACATCATCCTCCGCGTCACTGATAAGATCCTCCTCGCATAAGGTACTTTTAAATTTTCTTTTTCAGTGGTAAAAGTCTCACTGAAAGCGTCATAAGCATTCTTCGAATAATTTTTCTTGCCAATTCTAGACCTTTTCTCCATCCCCTTTTAACTACCTTCTTTTTGTTTCTTTTTTCTTCTTATTTGGTGTTCTCTGCTCCTTTCGCAACTTTCTTTGTTCAAGTTTCTCTATTTTTTGTCTTTATTTATTTAAGTAGTAATCGCGTTGGGTAGCTTTTCCTTGGGCGCCTTATTTTGTGACTTTTTAATGGCTTCTGGATAAGATAAATGATTTTTAAAGGATCTGTAATTTTTCTGTTTTAAATGAAACTTACTGTTTCTAGATAATTCCACAATATATTGAAAAAATGTTGAAAATTCTAAGAAATTTGACAATTGTTTCGATATTAATATACTATTTTCTGATGGGGTATTTTCCAAACAATGAGTTTGAAGAAGTACACTTCCTTGATCTATTATTTTAATACTATTTTCATCAGTCTTATCTTCTTTAGGTCCACTTTCTTGTTCTTGTACTTTTTCGGCATTTTCTCTAGTTTTATCTTTTTTAGGTACACTTTCTTGATCTATTATTTTAATACTGTTTTCTTTAGTCTTATCTTCTTCAGGTCCACTTTCTTGTTCTAGTACGTTTTTGGTATTTTCTTTACTTATTTTTATCTTTTTCAGGTACAATTTCTCGATCTATTATTTTAACACTATTTTCTTCAGTCTGGGTACGCTTTCTAGATCTATCTTTTCATCCCTATGTTTTTGAGTCTTATCTACTTTTGATACTATTTCTTTAGAAGATTTTTCGGCGGGTTTTGCTAGTCTGTCATGTGATGGCTTGTTACCTTTTTCGGTTTCACTATTATTAAGCTGCTTTTTTTGTTCTTTCGATACATTAGAATCCGTTAGTACATTATTAATTTTTTGTAGTTCATTCTCTTCCACTCCCTTCAGTTTCTGTGTCATGTTATAGTCTATAAATATGTCATTATTATTACAAACTGTATGCCCTTGTCCTTCTGATAATTCATAACATTCAAGATTTGGGAAAACTGGATTTTGTAATAGCTCATCAACACTATTTATTATTTTTATCACTTCATCAGAATCATCTGAATTATGAATGATAATATCCTGAATGGGATGGATTGTCAAAGCATCAAGAGGAATCATAGTGCCAACTAGAATCTCTTGTTGTTTCGGTCTTAACTCATTTATTTCATTATAAATGACTTGGACATTAATTCCGTAACCATATAATTTTCGTTCAATTTAATTTAGAATTGCAATTTCTAAATCCATTGTACCGGTATCATCAACAGATTCTACTGACTGAAAAATTAGTTTTTGTTATTTGTTTTCCAATGTGTTTCTTACGCATTTGGTATAGTCAACACTTTCTGGATCAAGAGGGAATAACCCACATTTACAGAATCCCTGTTTAATTTGGTTAGTTGTGTTAGTTCCCTCCAATGATTTTTTGAACAGATTGCAGAAATTAAGTTTGTTTGCACACGAGTTAACATTTTCTGGGAGACTTAGCCAACGTCTAACAGTAGACTTCTATTCCTGCTTTAAAGTTTTAAAGACGCTGACGTCTGCCGGATGCAATATATATGTAGTATTGGGCGGAAGCGCATAAAGAATAATGCCATTGACATCACAAAACTCTCTAAGTGGAAGCGACATGTCACTTTTATGGCCGTCGAGGAACACAACAACGGGTTTTGGAATTTCATTTTAAATAAGCCATATATTAAAATCGTTTGCTACATAGTCGAAAAACGTTCCGCTTTCCGACTTTCCCAATATCCATATGGGTGGCATAGTTTTTACCAATGCCCTGGGAGGACGAACATAGGGGAACACAACAAAAGGTGGGCATATGTCACCGTCGGCATTAAAAATTAAAAGTACGGTTATGTTTTCTTTCTCTTTGGCGGTGGTAATGGTGTATAGGTTCTTCCAACATTTCGGCGCGAGAACTTTGCCCGTTTTGGGGCAAAGAGAAAAGTAAGACTCGTCCCCATTGAATACTCTTCTTGGGTCTTTCATAACCTCGTCCAGATTATTGTAGTAGAATTTTTAGTCATTAAACCATTTTTAATTGACTCTTCAGTAATTAGGGCATGTGCTTTATTAATACATTCTGCCTCCCTAAGTGAAACTTGTGGATGACGCTTAAGGAAGTTCAAATAGCATTTCTGACCAGGCCGTTTGATTTTTGAAGAGGTAGAGTTTTCCGACATCTCTCGCAATCTTAGTGACGATGAATTCGCTTTTCTTTATCGGGAATCCACATTTAGCGATATCTTACAACCAGATAGCGATTTTCAGCTCTCCTTCTCTTGTCAAAATTGGAGGCGGTCCTGTTTTTATCGTTATATTTTCCAAAGATGTTACTTTTAACGTGTCTTGGATTGTGGTTCGCGGTACTTCAAATAGTGGACAAATTTTACCGAGAATGGGATAGATCATTTTTTTGTGTCCAGTTTACCGACCACCTCGCCAACTAAATATTTTCTAAGTTAAAGCAATTATTCTTATATTTGACAACATCTAAATATGTACTATTTACGTTTAAATGTTGCAAAGCACGTAAATTGTAATAAGAAACAAACTACTTACTATTTTTCAACCTGGTATCCACTACTCTTTTCGCACTTCTCGACAGCTGAACACAGATTTTCGCAGATGGCCATTTTTAAAAGTTTGTTAGTAGTTTCAATGTCGGGTGCTGTTATTATATGAATTGGCGCCACTTTAGGAAAGACGTGGCCGAAACGGGGAAACGTATTTATTGAATTAGCATTTAGAGAGTAACTTTATTCTGTGTATTCAAATCCAAAACCGGCCGACAATAAGGTCCGGTTGGAATTTTTCTACCAAAATGCTAGCACACATAAAGGGCACCTAGCACAACCTAGCTCAACCATTTTTATAGCTAGCACACCAACAGGTCACAATAAAAATGCTTTTGAACTCGGGTGGGGCCAGGTTAACGCTAGCCCCCCCTCCGGTTGGAATTTTTTCGCCAAAATGCTAGCACAGATAAAGGACACCTAGCACAACCTAGCACAACCATTTTTATAGCTAGCACACCAACAGGTCACAATAAAAATGCTTTTGAACTAGGGTGGGGCCAGGTTAACGCTAGCCCCCTCTGGTTGGATTTGTTCCGCCAAAATGATAGCACAAATAAAAGACACCTAGCACAAATTTTTTTATAGCTAGTACATCAACAATGCTTTTGAATTCAGGGGATGGAGGGTGTCTGCAAAATAACGCTATGGTTACACGAATGAATGAAAATGTTAGATGTATTTGTTCCTAAACATCAAATTCCTATAAAAAATGGCCCCTAAGCAGCATTATTGTTATCAGCTGTTGCCGGATTGTGCTTGATATCTATATTTTCTCATCTAGCAGGGTATTTAATTAATTAATAATTAACTATTATTTAATTAATAATTATCTATTTATTTTCAATTAATGCTAAAAAACGAAAGAATACAAAAAACCTTCACTTTTAAAAATAATTTTGTTGAAATCATAGTAATTTTAATAAAACCAAATAATTAAATTGAACCATTTAGTTACGGAATCAGAAACAATCCGTGCACAAATAAGTTGCAAATTACGTCACACTATAAAAAAGGCAACGACAAACGTTTGCGTACAGACATGTTGGATAAATAAATATCCAAAAAAGCGAAGCCGTTGGATATGTTCTTTGGACAAAGTTGTGCAATCTGGGAAGGGGCGGCTGAGATCCCTAAAAATGTTCCAATATATTGAGAATACATGTTTTAGATTGATCGTGGTTCACTGTAGTCCTTATTTAAAAGAAACACTCAAACTCTATTTTTAAATTTGCCAGAATATTTATTGCCGAAGTTGATGGTTAATTAACCACTGTAATGATAACATAAATATTGCATTTCACTATCAGTTTTTTTTTAAATTCCTTAGTTAACTTAGAACGTGCAGCTTTTAATTCTTAGAGCCGGTTAATCAGAGCTTCAAATATTTCTGTGGCATATCATAAGACACCAACACTACTATGTATTTTTCAAAGTTTTTAGTATGTAACTGGCAATGTATGTTTTTACGGTTGCAATCTTGCAACTCCGTTTTGAAGCAGATATCTTCAACCGATTGATTTGAAATTCTATATATACGTCAAGTTTGCATGCCAATCCATAATTAGGTATGTGACGTCATTTTAAATTCAACATGGCGGATCACCAAAGTTGGCGGAATAAAGAAAGTGGACTATTTTTTTTATGCTTTCTTACAATATGTGTATGAAATGGAAGGCAGCAAAATTGATGACATAGGTATTTTTATTTTTCCAAAAACTAGGTACAATCCATCTGAAGTTTTCATCGGACTTTTTAAAAGGGTCGTTAAACCAAGTCTATCGTTAAAATTTGAATTATTTTTATAATGCCGTTTTTATGGGTCTTAAGAGTAAATAAAATTCTTGCAGGTACATTCAAACTGGCCTATTCAGATGCTTGGGTTAAGAAAGGGTTTCCTCGAAGGGCTGATGGTTGTAATAATATGTATTCTTTCTAATAATATTACAAGCAACATGGACTATATAAGTAAAACTAATGATCTAACTATTTTCACGAGTGTAATTCGATAGAATATTTCTCGATAAGACGACATAAAACTGTATTAATGCGAAATTTATATTGCGTATTTAAACAACATTACATGGTTCATTTTCAATCACTTATTTTTGGATTAAACTTGAAGAATCGTTTTCAAACCGTGACATTTATATGATATTTTGAATTAAAATTATGATAATAACAACAATTGCTACTTAGACGTTACTTAGATACGGACTTAAAAGGGAAATTATCGGCCCTGCCGGAGAGTCATCTCCGAAAAGATCCTGCTTAATTTGTAATTTTCATCATATGAGTGGAATGCTCCGAAAATTTTTCGTAACTACAGTAAGAAACAATTAAACCAGCCGTTTTACATATATATTCAACCTATTCATTTATCCATTCATTTATTCATCGAGTAAGTATAGCGTTATTTCACTGACCTCCGTCCCACTCCCCAGCATCAAGAGTGTAGTTAGTGTACTTGCTATAAAAAATGGTGTGCTAGATTGTGTTAGGTGTCCTTTATCTGTGCTAGCATTTTGGCGAAAAAATTCCAACCGGGGGGGGCTAGCGTTAACCTGGCCCCACACGAATTCAAAAGCATTTTTATTGTGACCTGTTGGTGTGCAGCTATAAAAATGGTTGTGCTAGGTTGTGCTAGGTGTCCTTTATCTGTGCTAGCATTTTGGCGAAAAAATTCCAACCGGGGGGGGGATAGCGTTAACCTGGCCCCACCCGAATTAAAAGCATTTTTATTGTGACCTGTTGGTGTGCTAGCTATAAAAATGGTTGTGCTAGGTGTCCTTTATCTGTGCTAGCATTTTGGCGAAAAAATTCCAACCGGGGGGGGGGCTAGCGTTAACCTGGCCCCACACGAATTCAAAAGCATTTTTATTGTGACCTGTTGGTGTGCTAGCTATAAAAATGGTTGTGCTAGGTTGTGCTAGGTGTCCTTTATCTGTGCTAGCATTTTGGCGAAAAAATTCCAACCGGGGGGGGGGCTAGCGTTAACCTGGCCCCACCCGAATTCAAAAGCATTTTTATTGTGACCTGTTGGTGTGCTAGCTATAAAAATGGTTGTGCTAGGTTGTGCTAGGTGTCCTTTATCTGTGCTAGCATTTTGGCGAGAAAATTCCAACCGGGGGGGGGGCTAGCGTTAACCTGGCCCCACCCGAATTCAAAAGCATATTTATTGTGACCTGTTGGTGTGCTAGCTATACAAATGGTTGTGCTAGGTTATGCTAGGTGCCCTTTATGTGTGCTAGCATTTCGGTAGAAAAATTCCAGCCGGGGGGGGGCCAGCTTGACGGACCTCCGACAATAGAAAATGGTCGGCTAGCCGGCGCAGTCACCCTACCTACGATGTCTTCCAAAGTTTCTATGAAACTTTTGTTCAATTTTCTTTCTTCAATGTCCAGCAATTGTGAGTTACGAAGGAAAGATCGACCTGAGATATGTATTTATATCTATAAATATTAACGAAAATTATCTGAAAGAGGGTAAAAAAATCCTGGGATAATACCAAGTGTGGTTTAGATCTATTATTACAAGCCAAATTTTCTTCCTGGCAGATGTTCAGATTGAACTTAGGAGGATAAGTAGGACCTAAGTTTTACGAAATATTGAATAGAAGTGATTTTCAATCCGTTTTCCAGGTTCAATTCTTCATATCAGTAAAAAAGGATTAGCTTTCGTCTCCAAAAGTTTGGCTTCCTTCTTTCTTTGTGGTGCTTGTTGCACCTTGTAGTTTCATTGGAACCGATATCTGTATTTTTCCTCACATTAATAATAAAAAAATGGTTCTCTCTAATCACGTAATAAGTACATGAAAAGTATGAATAATGGGCAAAAATATAAGTCGTAATTAGAATAAACATAATAAATTGTAAAATGCCATCATATTATTCTGACCAACTTGTTTATGACGGAATAGTTGGTGTATTTCAAATGTTATCTATTCAAATAGCAGTAGATATCTGAATATAGTTAGTTCATTCGACTTTGGTTTTCTTTGAAAAAAAGTTATTGTTAATTTATTTTTAGTGCATTAGTATTTATAGATGGTGCTGTGAGTACATTACAATGGAAAAATCGTACGTATCTATTATTGTATCTCCAATTAATGTGTATTTTCAATCCACCTCATGTTCTTTAAATTTTTGGGATAATTTGATATTTTTTCGAGAATTATTTCATGGACCAAAAACATGGTTGGGTGATTTCATAAAATTAGGCCAACTTTTGATAATAATTTCTCTTCACAATATTTCAGAAGCTTTTGAATTTTTAATTGGTGTATATGTTACGGTTAATACAATAAAATAGTTAATTCGCGAATTAACCGGCTAAAACGCGAATTATCCAATACAGCCGGTTATTATGGAAGAAATAACGATAATTGAAAAATATTCGCAAATTATTCGGTTAAAACGCGATTTAGACAATGTGATCGGTTATATCCGATAACACTTGGCTCTTTCGCGAATTAGCCGGGTAATAAGTTCAGTAAGCAATTATTAATGTCGCATTCATTCATTCATAGACGTGCGTATAGGTACTGAGCTGTGATTTTTATTACATAAGTAATACAGAATAATAAAATATGTTCTCTAAAATTATAATAATAAAAAAGAAATAGTTATATTCTCTATAAAAAAAACAAAAGGCTAATAGGTTGAAGTTTAATACCTATGGATCAAAACTTATAGGTACCTACTTTTACTACATATTACTTATTGGAACAGGATGAATGGCACTTAGAATTACATAACAGATTTTTCGACTTACATCTACATTTTTTGGTGAAACATTTGCCTTTACAATTACATTTTTGAAATCCCTGTCCTCCGGAAATTGACTGGTTTTTGGCAGTTTCTCTTAATGATTTTTTTTTCACTTGACACACACTATACTGGAATTAACTTTCGTTTGCAAACAGCAAATTCATTTCTAGAGTATTTTTCACGAATAGTACCGTTTTCATTACCTAATTCATAATATCCTTTGTCATTATCAGCGTGTACAATCGTCAGCCATATTATTGAAGTCACAACGTCCTCTATCTAAATCTGGAATAGGGACTCTGACAGTATCCCCTACGCAACAAGATGGAAATTTTTCTTTCGATATACGCTTCATTTTTTCAGATTGTTTCCCCAAATATTTTTTAGCTTGTGCTCTATTTTCCAAAATACTGAACTGCTTCACACAAATATCACACTTTTCACCTCCAGTTTGACAAAGACACTCATTTAACACATCAGTTTTGTCGTTTCGTTCTTCTCTCACTTTATTATTATCTTCAATACAGTATTTATTTTGCAAGTTGTTTTCGTGGACTTCGATTACTTGAAGGACTCTATTTTGGTGATTTTCAACTGTATCTACCGAATTTGGTACATCAATTGTTTCAATCTGTATATTATCATTTGGTATATCATAATATTCTGACCCTGCCTTTTACTCTTCTACAATTTCATAATTTTTATCTTTTATTTGACCGCTAACTTGTATATCTGTATTTTTGTTAAATGTTTGATTAATAGTCTTATCAATGCCTATTTCTTACATATGAGATATGTTTTCATTTAGATCTACGTCATTTTCATCCAGAGTATTTTCCGTGCTGGTATTTTTCACTATATCTAAGAGCTCTTCTTCGGTATAAATTCCTTCAATAAGCTCTTTGGGTAGTTTGGAGCCAATCTTTAATTCCATACCAAACATTGCTCTGTACGGTGAACGCTTTATCACGTCATGGTATGCACGATTTTTCATCACTTGAACAAATTTAAGACCATCCGACCAGTTATTTGTGTTATTATCTTTCTACACTTCCCTGTGATTGGCTATGGCGAGGTTTTCCGGTAACTAGTTTAAGTCTAGGCCACATACTTTTTAATTGCTGTAGTATACGGTTACAAAATTCACGTCCATTGTCAGAATGAAGAATCATTGGTGCATCGAATATACAAAATATATTAAGTATTGTTGTGGCCACTTCATCAGCTGTATTGGATTTTATGGGTCTCAATTGTACGAACTTTGTTAAATGATCCTGATAGACTAGTATGAATTTATACTGCCCATCAGGATTCGATTGCATGTCAATGAGATCTACTTGACATCGGCTGTTCATTTCGGAATGAATAATGGGTTTCACAACTAATCTCTTTTTCATAGATTTTTGTGTCATTAAGCATGATGTGCATAAACTAAGGTGAATAGATATACTCTCCTGGGTAATATTTTTATATTCTTTCTTCAGCTCCTGAACCATTCTATTGCGACCACCATGTCCAATAGCCAAATGAGTTGCGTGGATAATATCAAAAAAATCCTCATTAGCTACATACTATTGAAAGTCTTGTTCATTTGGTTTTATATGGGTAATTAATTTTTCAACGCCGCCTATGGAACACACATCATAACGTTTTATGCGGCAATATTGTTGGGAAGTTTTGGAGGCGGTATTTTTTGCCTGTTTGACACATTCAATTGTATTCTTATATTCGTCACTTTTTAAATATCCGGTATTTGCAATTTTGGTAACTTCAACTTTGAAAAACTCTTGATTGAAACGCGTTTTAAAATTGTTTACACTTTCAGTATTACCAGCCATGTTGACAAACGACAATTTTTGTTTGTTCTTGTTTGAAAAACATTGTTATGTGAAGTTTTCTTCTTTACTGCATAATTCACATTTATGCTTAAATCAGGACAACTGTTGCGTCCATGTGTTGTGCCACACCTTTTGCAATCGAAAGTTTCTGTCAAAATTTTTGAGTTTCCTTCGTCAGCTTTTTTCTGCTTATTTTTTAGCAAATTCACTGGACTAATCTCTGAACTTCTCTCAATTGATTAGTAGCCTGTTAACTGGCTCTACATATTGCTATCGTTTTATCTAGTTCCGTTAACAATTTTTCTCCCACTTTACCAGAACGAATTCCAAAAATTATTTTGTCTCTTAACAGGCTATCCAGTAGGTTTCCAAAATCACATTTTTTAGCATGTGAACTAATTAAAGTCAAAAATTCGTCAAAGGTTTCACCTTCTTTTTGCACTATTGTAAATAAATTGTAGCGCTCAAACGGAATATGTGTCTTTGGGCTAAAGTATCTCTCGGACCTCTATTTGATAATTTTTATATCTTTTTGCTGTTCTTCCGTAAGGTTAAGATTTGAATAACATCTGGGACCTATGGCAGTCATAAATAATGCGATTTGTACTTCTGCTGGCTTTTTGGAGAGTTGGGTCGCTACTGAGTACCAATTAAATTGCTCTCTTCCATTTTTCGAGAAAGAAAACCTGTTTTCTGTGCTCAGGACTAAATTTTTCATCGGGCATTTTCACTTTTTAATTAATCTCTGGTTATGAAATATATCTTGCTTTTCAATTGCCTCGCACTCTAATCACTTCTGACACCATGTAATGTTATTTATTATTCAAAATAAAGAGTACGAGATTTTATGAGAAGTATGTTTTTTTATGACATTGATTGTCAACTATCATTAAAGTAATAATATCAGACTTTGTAGTTTGTACTTGGCCCATAAAATAAATAAATGTTATTTTTCGAAAACATTAGCAGCCTTTATAAATTGATAAAACACCCTATCACCTTTAACAACTAAACTGGGCATTGGCAGTTTTTCGATCACATCTCCAAAAGGTACATCAGCGACATCATCGCCATCTAATGAAAAATGTTTCCTTTATTATTACATAATTTAAGAAACGTTACCATCGGTTCACCTTCTTCCGCGTCATAAGTAGAACAAAGAGCAGCATATCAGTATTCTTTTTTTTTCAAAAACAATTTGATTAAAACATAATCACCACTGCCTTGAATGACTTTCAATTTATCTTTGCCATCGTTACTAGTGCCTGCTTCAGTGATAGCTACATCATTTTCAGAACCCGTATACATATCTGATACTTCAAGGCGTTTAGATTTGTTTCTGTATTCCAGAATTCCTAATTTGTAGTGATTCCAAGTTTTGTTACAAAAGCGGCTCAGTGATTTCATAATGAGTTTGTAGGATGATATATATCACCGGTTACTTGATGCATCATACGCAGTGGGGCCATATTGATTCAGCTTGAGTCCAAATCCATTCAGTAATTTACTTGACAAAAGCATTTATGGCTACTCTATGTCTAGAGAACTGTCCATAAAAATCAACCATCCTCTTTACAAGAACTATCTCTAACTATATACGTCGAAGTCAGACCAACTTACCTAATTACTGGAACTGTTATCTAGCTTCAACGAAGCAATCGGGATAGAATTTGAGATTGAGAAGTGTGCATTTGCCATGTAAAAAAAAATCCGAAAATATCACAGCATTAGATAAACGAAAATTTGAACCACATCCCCCAGAAGAAATGTACAAATACTTGAGAATATAACAAACAGTTAACATAGCTCATAAACATATAACGGAACAGACAGAAAATACATTGAGGCTACAATAAGCCCTTAAATCACACCTCTACTCTAGATCGAAATTCTCAGCTAGCCAATTCTTGAGTGCAACCACTATAATGTACAGCATTGAATTTGTCAAATTGAGTCCTACTGACCTGGAAAGTATGGACAGATTAATTTGAGCATCGCTAACAAGGAGAAGGATACATCATTCCAATGCATCACCTGTCAGAGCTACCTGAAGAAGAAAATGAGAAATATTACACTGAACTAGAAGAAATATGGATAGGTGAAGAGCTGCACGCCAGAGTCGTCAAGTTTATACGTATAGAACAGAGCACTCATATCCGAAACAGAGAGTTTCCTACTGGCCTACAGATCAAGTAATAAGTACACGATACCACAAATGATGCATTATCCAAAAATATACTGAGGCAAAACGATAATTACGGATATGAAAATAACATACAATAATCCATATTTGTACTATCACAGCATTAAAGAAGCGAGAACTCAACAAATACACAAATATATTACTTGTGAACAGCGCCGGATTTAGACTTCAACGGCCCATAGGCAGAGCACGTGTTGCCGCCCCTTAAATAGTTTGTGGTTAACTGTTGAAAGTTTCTATTAAGGTCAAGGTAAAGAAGAATGCAACTAAATAAGTTGGTTAGCACAAAATTTATTCAAAATTAAACTAGAAAACAACAATAATGTTAGTTTGCCTACAAGCTAAGTTATTTTTCGTCTGATTTTCACATCAATAAACGTATCGATGATATCGTCTAAGTCGGTTTCCCTCAAAACACCACTCTCTAAACTACGGAGAGTTTAAACATTTAATCTGTCCTCGGTCATGAAACTTCGGAATTTATTTTTTATAAGCTTCAGTTTTAAGAAGGATCTTTCAGCTGTACAATTTGTCACCTTAGTATGAGATAGATTCTAAGAATTACCTCAACGTTGGGAAAGCACTCTTTAACATTGTTTTCACACATCCATCTCTCATACCTAATCTCTTCTCTTCTGTTCAAATTCTTTATACTGAACTATAAATAGTTTGAAATGTATGAATTCGTTGCCAAGAGAATCATCTACGTCGTCGTAGTAGGTTTTCACCAAGTTTTGACTGGTAGACAAAATTTCTTGATCAGAAATAGCAGTTAAATTTTTCAAAAATCAAAATCGTGCATTTAGAAGCAAGTACGCGTCCAAGAGCGGTCATGAGCTAGTAGACAACTGGCATGTAGCTGCGAGTTTTAAATTTGTCCTAGAATGATAACGGAACTTCCGAAGCTTGCGGTCAATCTAAAGAAGACAACCGGACGTTTCTTTTTGTGTTTCTCCTTTTGTCTTTTTCGTAGTTTCAGCAATCAACTAGCTCGAATGCTTTTACTTCATATTCATTAAAATTGTCTCTTTTATTTTCAATGATTGCTTTTAATGAAGTAAGCAGTGCTGCAGCAGTATTCAAGTCCAACCTAGGATTTTGTAGGCTTTCGCTGATTTTGTTAATATGTCCCAAAATATCATCCCAAAAAACTGTATATATGGCTGTTTCTAACTTTGCCATCCTATCATGCAAACCGACAGCTGTTGCTCTTGATTTAGCTGTGTCTTCTTCGTCGTCAATAATTTCTTCGAGATCATTGAGAAAACCTTTCTAGCCCCGCAAAAGTGCTTTAGTGGCTTCAACTTGACATGACCAACAAGTTGTTGTCGTTCTTTTCGGCACAAGAATAGGTTGGTCAATTTTCGCTTCTTTTAAACAGCGACTAACTGTATTGTACCTGTTAGTTGAAGCCATGAAATATACATACAGCTCTTCTAAAAAATCAATGAAACTTATTGCTCTGAGACAACAACTGGCCGCCGATTATATGACAAGATTAAGCGAATGGCCAACGCACGGCACCCAAGCTGCTAGGCTATTATCCTCTTGTATTAATGCTTGTAGGCCATTATATCTGCTACTCATTGCATAAGCATTGTCGTACGACTGTCCACGAATATTCTTCAGGTCCAGCTCGTTTTGGCCTAAGAAATTAATCAAGCCCTCACACATATCCGTCGCCTTATGACCCTGGTTAGGCATAAAAATAAGAAAAAGCGTGCCCTTCAATAAGTTTTTCGTCTAACTATTTGTGACGGCCCTCTTGTGGTGGTGGCCCATAGGAAACTGTCTATGTTGCCTGTGCTTAAATCCGGCACTGCTTGTGAACTTGAAGATGCTTGCCACTTAGAACGTGTAACCATATATCCGCTGTTTTTCTTTATATTAACAAAGATATACTTACCGCCCAACAAGCAGCTCTATTGTGATCATGCAGAACCGTCGGACAAGCACTCACACATGATAAGGCTGTTGATGCCTTATGGATCCCAGTTTAGTTATGCTAATCCTCCACTGGCAAGTGTGGATTCATGAGAAAAAAATAATAATGACTGGTTATCAGAGTCAAAATAATTTTCTAGTTATATTTTTTAACAACTATATTAGAATTATGATTCAAAATGTGAGCATGTTCTTAAAGCCACTTATAATAATGTTTTGAAAACTTTCACTTCGAACGCATTAGTTTTGTTAAATTTATGATATTTTCTTAGGTACTCGAAGAGTCCCGAAGTCTGCCTGTGTCCTAAGCTTCCTAAAGGAACCAACGTAGTAAAAACAAATGTGTATCTGAACCACCCAGAAATCAATTTTCCAATTCCTGTTGAAATTCCTGCCGAGAACTGTGATAAATGTATAGTGAATCAAAAAGGACCTCTTCCTGTTTTCCATCCGGAAATTAAGAATAAATTAGAGTATCACAAATATACTGCCCTAGCCTACGAAAGCCAGTCGACTCAGAAGAACGACGAAGCCCAAAAATTCCTACAAGACTTTGGAATATTATCACCGATGGGTAACGTAGTACCACCCGCTTTGAGAAAAAGTTCCATTGACGGGGAAGTGATTCAGAATATTAAGAGGAATTCAAAAAATCTGGAATTAAAAAGGAAAAGTTTGATAGACACAGATGATTATGAGTATTTGAAGTCGCTTGTAAGTAAGTTGAAATATGAAATTTCCGATATTGAAGGTAAATATGAAGCGGTGCAATCTGAGTTGTTCGAAGTGAAGAAGCTGTTAGGTAATAAGGAAGCGCAAGTTCTCAGGTTGCAGAGGGAAGTTCACAAATTGAAGGTAATATTTGCATTTTTCTTATGAACAATATGTTATCCTTATCTTTGTGTTCACTCATGTAGGAATCATATGAATTTTTTTTCCATTTCCAATTTTAGAAAAAAAATATTTTCCAATCATAAGCTCTGCATGATTGCAGAACAAAAGATACAAATAATGTCTTCAAAATATCTAGATTATGCTTGAGATAACAGTTCCTTCATTTTCTCCATATCGAAAATTTTAAAAGGGAGTTAATCAGAATTAACAAATACATTCATATATTATTATGTAAGTACATACAATTTCATTGAAAAACTAGCAATTCTTCATATTTCAGGAAAGTTTTACATTATCTAGGATGATCCCAAGGATATGTTTGACAATGAATATCCAAATAATAAATTCAGTAATTTTATTGGGGAAGGTGTCTTCACGAAGTTGAGGACTTTAAGGGTGACCTAGTTTTCTTTAGAGTATATATTGCCAAATATGGAGGTATATTTCTCTAGGCCAAAATTTATAATTTGTGACGATTCTCTTATACGGCTGAAAATACTCTCAATATCTGATTATTGTATTTTGAATTTGGAGTGAAGCAAAATTTCTATGTAAAATGAAATTTTTCCATAAAAATGGGAAATTTCTATTTAACTACAACTGAAGTTTTAAATTTTTGAAACATCACAATTGTTTTTGATTATATTTCTAGCTGAACTTTGTCAACTAGCGTGGACATTCAACTAAATAAATAATCTTAATGTGACAAAGTTAATGTCGAAATTAATAATTTATTATGTACAAATTTACAAAATGGTACAAAGTTGTGAATGCTGAACTTCGGTGGTTTCAGATCGGAAGACACTTTATGTTTCGATTTGATGAATATTAAAACTAACTTTGTTATTGAGTGTTGAAATCGTTTCGATGAGTATAAGAACATGTTATTGAGCGTTGAGCTCGCTTCGATGAGTGTAAAAAACTAACTTTGTTGTTGAGCGTTGAGCTCGATTCGATGAGTGTAAAACTCGCGTCGATAAGTGTAGAAATGATGAGTGAGAAACTGATTTCTTCACGTTGTGAGACGTGTTAAATAGAAATCTGCAAGGGGCGTGTTTACACGTGGATTGGGTTGACCAAACGAAAATAAATATTTCCTATTGGCCAGTATCATTTGACTTGTCGGGTTCCTAGACAAGAATCAACTATGGGTGCCGCCAATAGATAGTTTAATTTCCATTTAATACTCCAATAGCAATTGTAACCCTTTTACTCAGAAAGGTTATTCAAAAATGTCTTTCATATCATCCGACCGTCGACCATAAAATTCATGCAGAAGTGACACTAAATTTAGGGTTTTTACAATACAATATATAATAGTGTGAAATGTGACCTATTCCTAACTTCTTAACTATAGGACAATGCGACAAGATGTCGAATTCAAAAATGTGCTATTTCAATTCCCAAACAAAACTATTTACAATTATTGTTGCAAAACGTGATATTTTAAAGGTATTTAACAAAAGTTGAAAATAAAATGAAACTATCCTTTGAATTTACAACAAAATAAAAGATCTTATCAATTCTGAAACATATTTTTACAAAGCTATTAACTAAAATGAATTTACGCCTTAAATATATACAATGAAGAAAGGAAGCATACAAATATTTTATATATTTTAAAAAGTATCGTAAACAATAAAATTCAAGATTTTACAATCTTGAACAACAATGTTAGCTATTATGGACATTATGGAAACGTTAATATCATTAAACTATCAAAATTACAACTGTAAATAATACCCGAAATTTTTTCACAAAATTACGAAATATGCAAGATTCATTTTAAATATAATCCCTTTTTCGTTGACTTGAATACTGTAAGCATCACAGGCAACGGAAGTTGCCGAGTGACGCAAGTACACCCCCCCACATCGAAAAAGGCCAATACAAACTGTCTAGGGCATGTAAATTTCAAACCATGAATAGTCACTATACATATAAAGTGATTTTTTTTCATACAAAATGTCAATTTTCAAATGGCCCAAAAAATATAAACGTAGCCACCAATTACGATGGAAATCGGTCAGTCGACAAGGGCGCTGATATGATGCTATAGTGAAATTTTCAGCCAATAGCTGAAGTGAAAGCTGAGATACAGGTACCCCCGTTTTAGGTAATTTGTCGGTATATATATTTGTAGCAAGTTGGTAATGGCGAGTGGAGTGTTCACAGTAATCGAGGAAGGTCACCAGCAATTAGAAGCTCCCCTGGAAATTCGGTCACTGATCCAAACCGAATATTCCAGCAGCTGCTTGCCACCGGACACGGCAACTAACTTGAGATTTTCATCTCACACCAGTCCTTAACAGGACACTAATATTTATGAAAATCTGCTCTGTATTGAGCAATGTATACCTATTTATGAAAATAGCTTTTACCAAATAAAAGCGAAGAAAAGAGCCAATTTATAAGAAAGCAGCATACAAACTACTTAGATTTTCGGAAGGATGCAGGTGAATATAACATACTAACCGGCAGGAAAAAAGGGTCAAGCAACCTTTAAACTTCCGCCGCACAATATAATCAATAATGTCTTCTTAACCCCAATCCCCAATGGTAACCCGTAGCCAAACGGTATCATCCATCTCATCTCACTATGAGTTCTCACTGATGGTACCTCCCCCCACATCGGCTACCTAGCTCTCTATCAAGAAACCCAACGTCAGCTTGCCGAATTGAAAGCTCAAAACAATCTCCTCATGACAATGCTTAAAGTCGCTAACGAAAAAATACACTCCAAAGCAAACACCCGATCAACATGCGCATACTCAGCGAAATCCCATGCCTCACGCCCCAGTTCCCACATCTCTGTTCACTCGACTCCAACTACCAACCGCTCAACTACCAACCGCCAAGAACGAGAAGGGGACTTCACTTTCTTGGGCGCCAAACCCAAGAGAACCCGAAGAATCCCTACGCCGCCTCCACCAACCACCCAACAACAACCATCCAACAACAACCAACTCAACAACAGCCAACTCAACAACCCCGCCCTACCCAGCAACCACGAACGTATCAATAAACCCAACCGACACCTGCACTTCAAATATTAAACATCCGCAACCTACCATCCAAATTCGTCTCTCAGAGGGAGTTATTTAACCTCCTCAACACAAACGAGCTGTTGAGGGGAAATATCTCCTACTTAAAGGTGAACTCTAACCGGACCGTTCTCCTAAAAATACCCGCTCATTTACCCTACGAAGCTTTTGTCTGCAGAAATGTAGGCACGTCCATGACCGACAAGGAATTTGAGGATATTCTCAAAGACCTTAACTTCTTACTAACTAGATCCTGGCGCATCATTTCCCACCGTCAAGTCAGGCCCACTTCCATGTTTCGAAAACCCCACAAGAAATCCCTTCCATTACCCTCGATAAACCACAAACCCTATACGACCTCTCCACCGACACTAAAATCTTGATCGAGATTTTAGCGACAACGATAATGAACGCCGTCCCGACAGCCCGAGGCCTAGTGGCTGATACTCTTTCACACCTCGTACCCTCATTTTACGGATACAATTGTACCGTCACAAGCGGCGCGGGAAACCGCCTACACTTTGCCTTCTCGACCAAGAGACAAAATTAAGTCATGGACTTTATAATCGGGACTCTAAGACGATGTGAGGAGTATTTGTTGACAGTGGTTCGACTAAGCTTCCTGAACTTGATGAGCATAGCGACCACGCCCTGGAGGAACGGATTCCTTATGGGTTTGATGTTCAAGTCACCCCTAACTGTCTCATTCTTGATACTGTCTCTTCTTGTTTTATTTTCTATTTACCTTATCTTTATAGCGACGATAGGGAATGTTATTCCAATGAACTGGGAATAAGAGTCCCTCGCCTTCAAAGGATTATTAGGATTTAGTGTTGGGTCCCTACCCTCCTACTAAACCTAGTGACGTAACTACTCAATACACTATTTCGGGGCTTAGGTCAATTAAGGTATCACTCTTTAAAAAAAACTGAACATAAATTTAATGGTTTCAGTCTACAAGCGAATCATACTCAATCTGACAAAATTACATATAAAATATTATAAACCTCTTTCACGGGCACGTCTTCCTCACTTGGCAGGGCGCTTTGTCTCGATCACGCTAAACACACCCTGAGGTAGGCTTTTCTAACTCGAACTCTAACTGACTCAACGAGGCCGTACTTCCCAACCAATCGGCTCGCTGGCCCGAACACCAACTCCCGAAAAAATCTAATCTCCGAACCAAGAAAGTACTCTCTCTCTCTCTGTCTCTCTCTCTCTCCATGTTTATTGTACGCTATACTTTGTAAATAATTAATGAAACATATTTTAAAATATTGACCTACATTCGAATCGAAAAATTCAATATAGAATCACTCGAGCAAGCAAGTACCAAGAAACTCTACTCCGATCGATGCACAAAATATATCTACCAAAATACTATACTACCACACGACAATCCTGATACAGCGTGGAAAAAACTGAAAGAAAACATATACAACGGTGCCAAAGAAGCCATACGGACTCGCACAACCTCACAAGACAACAGACGGAATAGTAAACCCTGATTCACACTGGAAGTCTAACATATCACGAAACCAAACAAAACATTTAATTTAAAAATTCCAGAATATCGTCTTCTCAGACAAGACCGCACCTCCGATTACAACACGATAATTCTTCAATTGAGCATATCTCGATACTTCTTGATAATAAAATTAAAATAGTTGGTGCTTATAATACACCGCTTAATATTTTAGAAGAAGCAGACTTCGCAAACATAATGAAAACTCATAATAAAGTTTTATTAGTTGGGGGTTTAAATTGTAAGCATCCCTCATGGGATAACTACGCCACTCACTTTAACAAAAATGGAAGTACCCTCCAAAAATTCTGCGATAATTCTGATTGCAACATTTTCGCAACCGATGACCCTACCCATTTTCCTTTTTCAAACCACGCCCCCAGTACAATAGACATAGCCATTGGCAAAAACCTAAACAATATATTAAAAGTAAAAACCCTACCGACCTTAATTCCTATCACGATCCTGTCCTTATCAACCTCAAACTTCTCCATCAAATGCACAACCCATCCATCAAGATTTATGAATACAACACCACTAACTGGGCAATGTTCCGAAAACACATTAACAAAAACACTATTATCATGAACAAGATTGAAGACACAGAACAGCTAATAAAAACAATTAAAACTTTCCAAGAAACCATCTTAACTGCCAGGAATCTATCTACCACCATAAAACCCAATTTATCCTCCCCTAACTCACTTCCCGATTACATCGGAAAAATAATAAATGATAAAAATAAAATCTGAAAAAGGTGGCTGCATACTAGGGATCCAGAAGACAAAAATACATTAAAACAATATCATAACATTATAAATTCACTTATTAAAGAGTATAAAAACTACAAATGGGCCACCTTTTTAAACACATTAAAACCAGAAGACAATTTCTTATGGAAAATTGCAAGATACTTTAGAAGAAAACGAAAAGACATTAACAAAATCGACCAAGATGGATGTACCTATACAAACTCAAAAGATATCGCAGAATTATTTGGAGAGTACTTCCAAAATTTTATAAACAGTTGCCCGAGTTTACCTCATCACAAATTCATTGAAAACGTTGTTTCTCAATATTTTCAAAACACGAACTTTTCAAATTCGCATAATTTGGTTACATATGCTGAAATTGTGTATGTAATAAATCAATTAAAAAACAAAACAGCCCCAGGCAACGATGGGATACATAACATATTAATTAAAAACTTGCCAAGAAAGGCAATTGTACAATTGCTATATATTGCCAATTTTATTATCAAATCTGGTCACTTTCCGGATATGCTCAAAATCGCCAACATTATTCCAGTACCAAAAGCTAATAAACAACCATGTTATGTTGATAGCTACAGGCCGATATCCCTATTGAACAATATTGCAAAGGTGATAGACAAAATCATATTAAACAGACTTCAAAATTTTGTAAACAAAAATAACATCATACCCTCGGAGCAATACGGTTTCAGAAGCGGACATAGTACCATTACCCAAACTATCCGGGTACTGAATTACATAAGAGAACGTTTTAGCATTCAGAACAAAGCCGTAATGGTAGCAATGGACATCCAAAAAGCTTTCGATACCGTATGGCTCGAGGGTCTGTTGTACAAATTAATCAAAATAAATACACCTGACTACTTAATAAAAATTTGGAAAACATACCTAACAAATAGAAAATTTTATACTAAAATCGAAGGAACCTTGGCAGGGCCATATAGTATACAGACCGGTGTCCCTCAAGGGTCAGTTCTATCTCCTTTGCTCTATTTAATTTTCATCCACGACATTCCAACCACCCCAAACATTTTAACAGCGATGTATGCTGACGACACCTGTTTTGTAGCATCGGCAAAAAATCCCGATCACGCACTCAAGTCATTACAAACACACATTAACAGTAAAATTCTACCATACTTCAACAACCAAAAACTGACAATAAACGCGTCTAAGACAAAGTATTTATTACTCAGGAGGAAAACCACCAAAACTAGCCGATTGCAATTTCAGCTTTGTATAAACGGACATAATATCACCCCCAGCTCAACAATAAGATATTTAGGTTACACAATTCAAGGGAACACAAATGCAAATGCGCATATTATCTCACAAGTCCGAAAAGCTAAGATTGCAATGGGCCAGTTATACCCACTCATAAGCCGACAAAGTAAACTTTCCACTAATAACAAAATCACCATTTACAAACAAATAATACACCCCATACTTACATATTCAACACCAGTCTACCTTACAGGAACACTACTCAACTTTCACACCCTGTAGGTGGTACAAAACAAGTGTCTGAGAATGGCAATTAAACACCAAATACCTTACCCTCACCTCCCCAAAATCTCATGGTTATAAGACAAAGCAGATATACCCACTATCAAAGACTTCGTAACTACAATTTCTAAAAAAAATTACGATAAATCTCTGCCAGAAAATCTTCGAACAGCTCTCAAAGCCGTAAATCGCGCAGAAGCAACTCATGATAGTGAGTGTAGGCTTTTGCATGGTACGTTGAAAATATAACTTGGTTGGACTTCCTAAACCAAATCATCAAAAGCGGGGAACGACTTCGGCTCAGCCCTTTACACTGAACGAAAGTACCCCCCAGCAAAAAATTCATAAAATAATTAATAACATCTGCCATGATGCGTTTCTCTAAATCTAAAAACCCTATCAATTGTTGAGACCCTGTTTTTCAGCTGCTTTTCAGGGAAAACCCAGCCGAAATACTGTAGGAGATAGAAATATATACCGGGGGCAAAGTTATTATATGAATCAAAATATATGGATAATGCGTTGCACGCAAGGAGCCATATACACTCCAAGACGTAATACTCAAGGATTTCAAGAATCGCCAGACCATCGGCTTTCACTTTTTATTCTTGAATGAATTGTAATTTTGGGGAATGACAATCTATTGTAAATAAAGAGATTTTAAAATGAAAAATCACGAAAGAAAAGAAGGGAACTTATTTAAAATACAGAAAGTTGTCAACACCAGAGAACGGAAATAGATACATAGGTAAGAAACACGGTGAACAATAGAGTACCAGAAATAAAAGAGGAATACTGGCGAAGGTTCAGTAACGGAATGGAAGCAGATATGTACGGAGCACGAAAAAGTATCTGGAAACTACTTAGAGATATGAAAAAAGGTACAAACGAGGCGATACAATTAAGAACAATTCCAGAAGATATGCGGAAAACATTTTTTTCTACAACTGCTATGAAAAGTAGCGTATTTATGACATCCAACTTAATTTCAAAACCATATGTTACTCATTGTGCGATCCGATATTATGGATCTCCAATTAGTTAGCTCCTATGAGGAGAGTTGAGTTTAGGACTGTACAATTCACCCCCCAAAATATGGCTTGATTTCGGGTTTTAATTAGTAGAATGTAAAAAATTCAGTAACTTCAAAAAAAATGATTAGCGACGAATAGAGATTCACTCACCTGAGGTTTTCTCTTCCCACTAACTCTTAAAACTTTTCTTCAGAGAGCTCTCTCCAAGGCAGCGTCGTCCACCATAACACAAAACGGCCTTTTAATTTAAATGTAACAAAATTATTCAGAATTACCGGACACGAACTCTAATTGTTCTTCACCAAGCAATGGTTAGCTGAAGTCTTCTGGTTTTCGAAAAATTAACAAATGAATCTCTAATTAACGCGAGCATGAAGGCAACCACGATTACAAACGTTTGGTTCGGGTTGTCTACCTCGCAGGAAAATAATTTAAATTCAACTCTAATGAAATCCAACACTCATACTGTGATAAATATCATTTCTCACGGCACTTTGCCCATACTACATACATTTATATGGAGATTCCAGTAGGGGATACTCAATACCTAGCGGCTTTCAGCAGGGGATCCTCGATGCCTAGACTTTTTCTACAAAACTACTAACTTGTATTCTTTAAATTTGTGCAGTTTTAGAAAAAGTATATTGTGAAACATGTGGGAAAAGTACTTTTCTCACTCGTGTGTTTGCGGCACTCGACCTTCAGGCTCGTGCCACAAACTTCCACACTCGTGAGAAAAGTTGAACTTTCCCCACTTGTTGCACAATATACTATTTGAAGACCTTCATACAGATACAGGTAAGCAAGAAGATTCGCCAGAACCTAATGCACCAAATGACACCGAATAAGACTCCATGGAAATTACGAAAGAGTAAGTGCGTCAAACAATTAGGGAGCACAAAATAGCAAATATCCAAATGAGAATAGAATAGCAAATGAACTTATCAGATATGGGGGAGAGGATATGATAAAGGAGTACACAAAACTGTTCAATATAATAACAACATGGAAAAATTCCTGAAGAATGGAAACAAAGTACAACAATACCCATTTTTAAAAATGTTGCTAATACAGACCCGGTCAACTACAGCGAAATAACCCTCCTAAGTACCTCATTGAAACTATTTACAAATATTTTGGCTGATGAAATAACAACAATAGAGAATAACTACAAGGACTCTTGACGCATTATTTATAATGAGACAACTAGTAGAAAATCCCTTGGCTACAATAATCCTGCGTATCTTTGCTTTATAGAACTCACAAAGACCTTTGACAAAGTACAACTGAAATATGTAATCCATATACTAGAACACAGTAACACACCTAAAAATAAACGGTTTTAAAGATTAAAACTAACTTTTCCGCACCTGTGGCCCTGAACAATATTCTATCATAAAATTGTTACTTGTATACACTTCGGGGGATGTATCGTGCAAACAAACCGAAATTTCTCCAAAAATAATCAAAAATTTAGTATATCTGGATTTATAGGATCCGCTGTACTCGCTATAATCAACTGAAAATCAATAGGGTACATATGTAAGACAACTTGAACAATATTCAATCATAAAATTGATCAATCGTAAACTCTCTGGAGGCTGTATCGCGCTAACAAACTGAAAATTCTCCAAAAATGACAAAAATATCGTACTGTAGCACCTCTTGTATTAGCTCTGGTGAGCTGAAAATCAATAGGGATCATCAGTGAGATGTCCTGAATAATATTCAATCATAAAATTGGTGACTTGTTGAACTCCGGAGGCTGTATCGTGCTAACAAACTGAAATTTCTCAAAAAATGACAAAATGTTGTTCTTCAAGTACCATAGCACCCGTTGTACTGGCTCTGGTGACTGAAAATCAATAGGGTTCATCTGTGACATGTCCTTAACAATATTCAATCATAAAATTGGTGACTTATTGCACTCCGGAGGCTGTATCGTGCTAACAAGACATGTAAGGAAAAGTGGCCGACGACAACGACGACGACAACGACGACAACATACACACAGAATTTTTTGTTAAAAACCGTTTTTTCGTGTTGTTGTTGATGGAAAACGTAAAAATACCTCAAAAAAAATTCAAAATTCCAACTTTTTTTGGGGTAAACCAATACTTTTCTCGCATATAGATAGGTTGGACGGAAAAGTAAAATCATCAAAATCATAATGGACTTAAATACTAACACGACAACACAAATACGTACAAGCTACACGTTAACACAACCCATACGAATATCATCAGGAATCCATCAAAGTGGCAGCCTAAGCCCACTCCTTTTTAATACAGTTATAGACCAACGAAGGAACTTTGTGAAGAACACACAATTAGGATATCGATTCGGAACTTAAAATAAACATCTTATTTTACGCAGACGCTGCCCTGCTGATCAGAAGATATTCTCCAAAGAACGCTACACGCTTTTAACAAAAAGGCTGAAGAACTAAATATGGAAATCTTAAAAACCAAAACAAAATGTATAACCACATGGACAGAACTTTTGCGCTGTAAGCTAGCCATAGGAAACACTACCATCGACCATGTACCGAGTACCTAGGGTGTGAGATCACAAGTACAGGATTACTGGAAGATGAAGTAAGGAAACAAGCAAATAAAGCTGGCACAGTATATGGTCATCTTTAACAACCAATTTGGAGGAATAAACACACAAATACATGCTAATACAACAGTAACCAAAAGAATACTCAGAACAGCAGAGACGAAAACCTTAAGAGCGATAACAGGAAATACCCTATACGACAGACAAAGAAACGTAGATATAAGAGAGAAGTGCAATACCGACGACGTGGTGAGGTGGATTAGGAAAAGGAGAAGAGAGTGGAACCAGCTTGTAAATAGAATGACAGCTGATAGAATGGCCATCATAGTCCGCAACAATATCCTCCACGGGAGAAGACCAATCGGCAGGCCCCCCAAACGATGACACGACAGCTGACAATCAACGTCTCAAGAACTGCTGCAGAGGCACCGGAATTGAACAGGCGAAACGCCTATAATAATAATAAGAAGAAAAGCTACTTTTGTTTAGAATTGTGTAAGTATGAAGTACACACTAGATATAAATTGAGTGAATGAAACGAGTGTGTAGTTTATTAAAAAATCCAGCTAAGCGCTTTTAGCCACTAGGCCATTATCAAAGCTGCCGTTTAAAAATTAGAATAGTTGACCAAATTAAGAAAACATTTAAAAAAAAATGAACTTACGTCAAAACAGTATACAACTGATATCTAAAAAACATAAAACTTGTACTTGTTATGCATAACGGGATAAAACTGTTTGAAGTTACAATACTTGCAATTAATTCAAACAAATAAGTTAAAAGACCCCTATAATAAGGGTGTACAAGTATATTTCAAATGTTGTAAATGTTCAATTTGAAATTATCAACTAAATAATATTCTGTGAAACTTGTCATCATTTTAAACAGAATATAATTAGTTGATAATTTTGAATTGAATATTTATAACATGTAAAATGTACACCCTTATTATAGGGGTAATTTTAACTTATTTGTTTTATTTAATTGCAAGTAAAACAGTTTTATCTAGTTATGCATAACAAGTACAATGTTTTATGTTTTTTAGACACCAGTTGTATACTTTTGGACAGAAGTTCAATTTTTTAAAATTGTTTTTTGAAATTGGGTCAACTATTCTAATTTTTATTATAGGACAGCTTTGATAATGGCCTAGTGGCTAAAAGCGCTTAGCTGGATTTTTTAATATACTACACATTCAGTACTCGTCGTTTCATTTACTCAATTTACGTTTGTTTAGCCTACGAGATACTGGGTGTTATTTCAAAACGTAACATTATATCACTGTTGACTTCGGTTTCAATTTCCTTTTGTTGTTTGTGTTAACAAATGTACCTACGTATTCAATGATTTCGGTGGTGACAAAGTTACTAATAAAATTTGCGCATGATGTAACAGATAATAATAAATTTACCGCTACTTGACAGTTATACCACTTCACACATGCATTGTACATTATTTCATTTGCCTACTGAAGCTATTTACATAGATATATAATATTTGCGTCTTAACTGATTTTGTCACAAATATTCTATTAGCGTAAGCAATCACAGTCAATTATAATCTCGACTTGTTATTATTTCATTAATTTTCTATGTTGGCCATATGCCAACTGTCATCTGGCAATTTTTCATCAAAACTTATTTATTTGAATAACAATAAAAAACAAAATATCATTAAGAATGGATACGTCCATATTGTGAATACATTCTCTTCTAAACATATAATTTTTATGAATTAAGTTTGATTGTTTGTACTAGATGTTCACATGTCGTTTCTATCTACAGGGATATTCACCGAAGGCTTTTTCGAAATATTGAAATAAAAATTAAATTTATTAAATGGACGTATATAATTTATAATCTGCATTTTTGATAAAAAAATATTGGTTGAATATTGCAGGAACATTTCTCTACTCAGTGGTTGTGAGATTGAGGTTCTCCTGATAACGAAAAGTATTTATACAAGTATGCGGAAACAGCAATGGCAACTGCTCTTTGCTGAGGTTTGAAAAATGCTGAGAAATGTAGGACGACATTGTATTAGAATAGATAGTACGCAAAACTAGTATGAAAAGAACAGGGACTAGGACAACACAATTACTGGCATACGCGGACGATGTAGTACTGCTGTCCAACATGGGAAAACGAACTGAAAAGAATATGTACAGTTTTCATAGAAACATCAAGGATAAAGAATCTGCAAGCCAATGCAGACAAATCGAAGTTTATGAAAATTACAACACCGCAAAAGAAAGGAACAATGAGGAATTATACAATAGAACTGAAAGGTCAGAAAATAATGAATTTAGAATAAGTCCAAAGCTATGTATATCTTGGTGGTGTGATTATCAATGATGACGGCGACGATGGAAGAAATGTAGAAACTAGACAGGCGAAAAGAAATAAACAGGTAGGAGCATTGAAGAAGACAATAAGTTCAAAGTAAATATCCAGAAAGACATAGCTATATCTGTACAAAACAATAATGAGACGAAAATACAACTTAAATTATAGACAAGCGGGACTTATAAAAAGAGGCAGACAAAAGAAAATAGGTACGCAAAAGTTATTGAAGACCTAAGATAGGGAGAGGGGAATCCAGAACTGGAAAACGAAGGCAAAGGATAGGAATGAGTATAAGGAAATCACTTCCAAGCTATGGGCCTGTGTGTAGCACTTATACGGTGTGACAATCTAAAAACTTACAAAGGGCTATAGCTTACAAACGAAGCATGATATCAAAATATGCATAAACCACTTCTAGGATAGGAAGGAAACTAACATGACATGAACAAGTTCTCATCCCCATCAGCACCCTAGGCCCCACCTACCCCAAATGAAAAAGTTTAAACCGCAAACTCCTACTTGCGATGCTGAGAAGCCTATAAAAATACTATCAAATGGTAAAATAATAACTGTACAGAGTGAATCAATACTTCTGAAATCTTGCCCTAAATGCTAAATTTAATGAAGTTTTTGTTGAACTACGAATTTGTTGAAAATTTCAGTGTTCAAAGTGGGTTCCATTACTTTGTAAACAATAATAAAGCCTATTTTCAAATTCTGCACGAACTTTGACAAATGTTGTTCTAGTAATAGCGCGACATGCTTGCCTAATTCTTTATCACAATTCCCCAAGTGATACAGGTTGGGCTTTATAAATCGCATAGGAAAGAACTAGGTGGCGTTAAATCTGGTGATCTCGGTGGCCAGTCAATAGGACTTCTCCTTCCAATCCATTTGTTTTGGAAATTATTATCCCACCAGTGCCTAACTACAGCTACATAGTCCTAGCATTACAGATACTTGACGTATTGATGCAGTAGGCTTCGGGGCCGTAGCTACAATATGACGAATCAGGGCTCGGCCCTGACAAGTAGAATTTTTGCCCTGGCTGATAATGTATACGGAATTACACCCAAAAGTCGGCAATAGTGCCACGGCAGCCCTGGGACCACGTGCAATATTACATCAATCCCGCTTTTCCGTAAATATCGAGTGCGACTTATTATTCCTATTATCTAGTGAAAAAAATTATATTTTTAGAAATACAGAGGGGAACAAACCAAAATGTTAAATTATTTTATGATATAAATGTATTTATTAAGAGGAATGCCATACAAATCGATGTGTGATTCCCCCGAAATGGCGTAGTAAACGTTTTCAACGTTTGCCATAAAAATAATATATTCACTCATGTAGGATTTACAAATTGGAAAAACGCTATGGATTCCAAAAATGGATTCCCGCGATACGAAAAAACGGAAATTTATTTAAAAGCAATGGTTATGTGGATGCAGACCCCACAGGCTACAGGTACTGCAGTCTCGACACTTATTAACAGAGAGTTGCTTCAAAAATATCGGTAGGGAAGGAGTCGTCATCGTCATCGTCGTTGTCGTCGGCCACTTTTCGTTACATGTCTTGTTAGCACGATACAGCATCCGGAGTACAACACATCACCAATTTTATGATTGAATATTGTTTAGGACATCTCACAGATAAACCCTATTGATTTTCAGCTCATCTGAGCCAGTACAACGGGTGCTATGGTACTGGAAGTACGTCATTTTTGTAATTTTTTTGAGAAATTCCAGTTTGTTAGCACGATACAGACTCTGGAGTACAACAAGTCACCAATTTTATGATTGAATATTAATCAGGAAATCTCACAGATAAACCCTATTGATATTCAGCTCACCAGAGCCAGTACTACAAGTACTGTAGTACTGTAAGTATAACATTTTTGTAATTTTTGGAGAAATTTCAGTTTGTTAGCCCGATGCAACCTCCGGAGTATATACAAGTGACCAATTTTATGATTGGATATTATTCAAGGCATCTCAAAGATCAACCCTATCGATATTCAGCTCGCTAAAGCCAGTACAACGAGTGCTATGGTACTTGAAATACCAAGTTTTTGTCATTTTTAGAGAATTTTCAGCTTGTTAGCAATATACAGCCTCCAGAGTGTATACAAGTGACCAATTTTATGATTGAATATTATTCAGGGCATCTAATAGATGAACCTTATTGATTTTTAGCTCACCAAATCTAGTACAACGGGGTTAAGTGAATAAAAAAATTTATTTTGCAATAACTATTATTCCATTAACAGAAAAATTCCGAAAAAATTAATCAAGATTCTTCACGTCCTTGTCAATTATATTCTATATTTATAAATGTCCTACCGCCAGTGGCGGCCCATTTATTTTTTTCCAAAGTGTGATTCACTTTACCCACCACTATGAAGTAAAGTGAATCGGGTATTAAACTGAACGATTGATTTACTTTTAAAGCACTTGGGGCGAAGTGAATCGTTTTCAAAAAACAAAAATGAGTACAAGATAAAAGTTTGAACAAAAAAAAACACTAAAAATAGACAAACTCAACATTTATTTCATATATTATCACAATATAGAAAACAGAACAAAACGTAACATTCTTCAAATTAAAAAAAACAATACTAAAACATATGTAGAAACTTATGAAACTTATAAAATTATAAAACAACACAGAAAAAAACAAATAAATAAATAAATAAAATAAAAATATAACATTGTAAAACAAGTGAAACGTAAAAATTATTTGTTTTGCCTATTCTAACTCTTGGAACTCATCGGGTTTTAAATTAAACACATAAATACTCATTTTGCAAATTTTAAGGTAACTTTACGTATAAACTGAGGTTTGATTATCACTGACAACTCCGGAATATCCGGATAAACAAAATATCCTTTCTCTAAGCCTTTTTTCTGGAGAACATTTATTGTTATTTCGTCTGCAATCGACTCTACTCTCTCTTTTTGAGGTGGGAAATTTAGCTACTATATAATCTCCAATTTTTAGCTCCTCTCTATTTGTACTCAAGGAGGACAATGGTTCTATATTTTCTTCTTCGCTGTCGTTCACATTTTCTTCGATTCCTTGCTCACCTTCGCTTGATGAAATATGTTCAGTTGCCTTTTTTGAACGCTTTTTTGTCTCCTCATCAGTAATAGAGTTGATAATCAAATCAGTAGTGGCAATGCTTTTTCCAGGTGATATGTTCACCTTTTTGCTCCTTTTCAGCAGTGCACTGCCTCCAGAACCCGTTTTTAATTGCTCGAGATGATCAATATTTACTTGACTCCACGCTCGCTCTTGTGTTCTATCGGGTTTAACGTTCCGTGGAATTTTTTGAAGAACTATTGGGGTTAAAGGGAATTATCCCACAGGCTTCAAAACCAGCTAGACAGTTTTCTGCTGATCGGATTCCAATGGTGTCGGTAGTTTTTTTGAGGTGCTGCGGAAATATTGTTTTTGGAAGAACTTCTCGATTTTTTTGTTCCCATTGCTCCAGATTTTGTTTCCAAGCAGGTTTTAATGGCCCGAAGTAGGCTACATCTAGCGGTTGTAACAAATGTGTGGCGTTAGGGGGCAGGAGAACGAATCTAATGTTATTGGCTTCACATTTCTGGACGACACTTACTGTGAGATGACTGTTTAAGTTGTCTCCCAACAGCACCTTCGGACCCGTCAATTTTCGGAAGTACGGTATTGCGATGCTGTTGAACCAGTCCTCAAAAAGGTCAAAATCGAACCAGCCGTTAACACTTCGATTATACCTCGCTCCTTCGACGCCATTTTCAGTCCATCCCTCATACATGTGTTTCGCCTTGTATACCACATACGGTGGTAGCAAGGTCCCATTGCCTGCTATGGCAAACATAACAGTCGTACTGCTTTTAGACGTATCGATGGTTCTGAATGTGTGTTTGGATCCCCTTTTTGTCACGACTTTAGCCACTCCTGGGTCGTCCCCAAAATTAGTTTCATCATGGTTAACGATATGAGCAGGAGGGACATCTTTCAACGTTTCTTTCAGATTTTGAAAATATTCTTCAACCATGTCATAACTTAGTCCTGCTCTGGCTCGTTTGGTATTTTCAGCTAATTTTAATGTCAGTGCAGGATTTCTTCTCATTAAGCATTTGAACCAGTCATTGCCTGGTTTATTTTCATTAAATCTGGTAGTACGTCCATGCGTATTCAGATATTGTTGCACAATAATACTGATATCCGTTGATCTTAAAGGAAATCCCCATTCGGTGCAGATGTTACACGCTTCGACGATATGAGCCTCTACTTCTTCTGACAAAACAGGTTGACGACCATATTTCGGGGAATGTGTTCCTCGCACCCTCCTCTGACCCGTCGAGAACGGAACCCCGTATTGCTCCGAAGCATAGACACGCATAGACATCCTGCCAATACGCACGGCGTCTACAGCTCGTTGTACAAACTCTGAGTTGTAATTGCATTTTCCGTGTGCACCAAGCTTTTTCTTATAAACTCTAGGCATGCTGGAACAAAAAAATGACGATGGCAAAAACCTAAATCTAAATTTATAAAAAAATTTCCTCCCCCTACCCATTGCAAAAAGTTATATCTACGCCACTTGATACGAAAAAATTAACAACACTAAAAGATTATCATTTAAATTAAAATTACCTAATTATATAGATATTTGCAGAGTGATTCATTTTAACTCATTAACTAGAATAAAAGAGAGAAATGCAACAAAAAATCTAGGTTATGTATATTTTTACAACTTTTCTCTTGGCATATAGTTCTTAACAAACCAAGAAACCAATTTTATGTGATACCCATCGCAAATATTAAAATTGGAGCTCTCCAGAAGTAAACGTTTCAGCAATAAATAAAATCGGAGAAAAAACGCGGGAAAATACATTACCGTATTCTACTTACGTTACGATCAGCGCAGCATTCAACATATTCGATATGTTGCCTCTACGATCAACAAAAGCATACTGCAGTTAGATCCACTGGGAACGACTTGGTATACCGACCACAACCGAAAATATCCAAAATACACCGATTGATTCACTTTACACTCCCCGATTCACTTAACCCCATTTGACGGTACCTGAAGTGCTACATTTTTGGTCCTTTTTGGAGAAAGTTCGGAGTGTATACAAGTATTCAAGGTATCTCACAGATGTATCCTATTGATTTTCAGCTGACTATAACGAGTACAGCGAGTCCTATAAATCGAAATATACTACGCTTTTGATTATTTTTGGAGAAATTTCGGTTTGTTGGCAGGATAAATCCCCCGAAGTGTATACAAATGACACTTTTATTATAGAATATTGATCAGGGCATCTCACAGATGCGGAAAAGTTGGTTTTAACCTTTAAAACCGATTATATTTTATTTAGTTTTGACTCGAATTGTTTCAAAAGACATCCATTTCAATGGACTGCTTGACTGGTCTTAATTTCATTCTTCGAAGCTTGGCGTCATACAAGGATGTTTTCAGGAGTCAATTCACTGAGATAATCTGTGTAAAACAAATAATATGAGTTCACAATTATTTAAATGAATCAAATACATTCCCAATGCTTATAGACGAATTATGTTTATATATTTTTAATCCGTTAATGTTTTTTCGCCTACGTCCGATCACGGATATGGCACTGTAAGAAGAAGAATATTTTTTCAATTAATGTTGATTATGATTTACAGAGTGTTCTTCAACAAACTAATGCAAGCCGAGATGGAGAGCTACTGGTGAATATACAAAAGCAGCATGCCATGGCTAATGGTCAACTTACTCTTAGTAGCAGCAATCATTCCAAAAAACAAGGTGTTTCAGCAGAATCCAGTGAAGCGACAGGCGAAGCTGTAAATATATCAATAACAAAATACGACAAAGACTTCAGGTCAGTCCATGAAATCATAATAAGTTGAAACTATTGGATAAAATCTTAGATAATTACCTACGAGCAAGATATTATTGAATAAGTTCATAAATAATATATGAAGTCAAACAAAAACGTTTATGAAAGAGAAAATTTATTTTGGTTCTAAGTATAGCTCGGGAAAAGGATATAGTAGAGCCCCACTTTCTAAATCAAACACTTCTTCACATTTTAATTGAAGTCTTCGTGGAGTTGAGTATAATGCCTACCAACTTCCACTCAATATTATCTTGCGTTAAACCCTCGTTGCACAGATGTTTGTGATAGTTTTATTTATTTTGGTTGTTACTATTTAATGTTATATCAAATTTTCAAAATAAACTTTCTTAAAATGACAGAATGGGATGTTTAAAATTTGAACCACCTTGCTGTATTGACATTATCAGGACTTAAAAATTACTTTGTTACAATAGTAATTTACGTAACAAGTCCGAAAAATACTGTTTTTTCGTACAGACAAGATTCTAGGATGAGCCGCAGGCGTGTTCTGAAAGTCTGCGAGTCCGAAAAAACAGTTTCTGTTCGTATAAAGTACATTATTTTTTCGGCAACCGAGTGGATTAGTTACCACCATTGATATAAAAATAAGTGAAGAACATTTTTTAAATTATTTATTTATAGAACCAAACTAGGAACATTGTAATTCTTACATTCTAATTCTTGCTTATACTAATATTCATATTGAAATTTAAACAATTGGTTATATTAAACGGGTTCAATTAACCATGCAAACTTTTAAAAAGAAAAAACTCAATTATTAAGATGTCAAATTAGTGAGTTGTTATATCGTTGCTATAGTAATGATTCCGGAAAGTACGTACTTTCCAGACTAGGCCGAAAAAGCTATACTTTCTCTAAGAAAAAGCGTCCGGAAACTAGATTCCCGGACGGTTGCCGAAAAAGATCATTTGTAAGCAACAATAATAATAAAAAACTAAACAAAAGAACTGATATTAAAAAACTTTGAAGAAATTATTTGCGTAGATACAACATAACACATATTGTTTGCGATTGTTTTGAAAACAAGTTTTGGTTTTGTCGAAGCATAATGCAACTTGGCACGTTTTCTTCTTGGCGACCTTCCATGTGGGTAAGGTGAGGATGTTCATCTAAATTACTTGCAAATATAACTTTTTTTAATATTATCACATTATGTATCAATTTGACACCGCCAGAAGCTTGTCAGATAACAAACCTTCCCACAACTTTCCTGTATTTTGTGTACCACTCTGCAACTAACTGAACAAAATGGTGGTTTAAATTATGGACTCTTATGCCTAAGACAGTTAAACTGTGTACGTTATACCGCGTTATTCTTCTTGTTTTCAGTTTTTTTTCTGTGCCTTTGATTACTTGATACTACGTCTCTCTGCTTTCCGGTTCGAGAACTTCTGGAGTTGAGTCATGTTTTCTTTTCATCTTCTTCCACTACTCCATATCGTGCTCTTAAGCTCCTTATTCCAAGTTTTACGGGTCGTTTCTTTCAATCCTACACCTCTTTATCATTATGTATGAGACCTATATGGAATCAAGTCAGGATTTTCTGCCAATTCATGTTACTTATCTTACCTTTACTATATTTCTTACTTCCTTAATTTAAGTGTTATGGAGCCTTTTTCCACTTTCCTACCAGTCGCAACATCAATCATCAATGATAGTTTATTAGAAAAAAGTCGACAGTTATGCATTTTTCTTATTATTTAAATGAAGTATTATTTCAGATCTAAGCAGCTAATAAAAGGAGCAATCATGGATAACAGTTTCCTGAAGAATCTCGATACATCTCAAGTAAGGGAAATGGTGGACGCTATGTACTCTAAAGAATTTTGTGCCGGTTCGCTGGTTGTAAAAGAAGGTACAACTGGTGTTCATTTGTTCGTTTCTGGAGAAGGTGACTTTGAGATTATCAAAGATGGTAAAGTCCTTGGTCTCATGGGACCTGGAAAAGCTTTCGGAGAACTTGCGATTTTGTACAATTGTACTAGGACAGCATCCATCAGAGGTAGGTAATATTACAAATTCCTATAACATAACTTGAATAATGGATAGAGGATATCACATTGAAACTGAATAAATGGCTTGATATTGTAACGTTCCGATGATTTTTCTTTACAAGTTTATTCTAATTTATAGCCAATAACACAACATTATTTATATAAAAACACTTTTAAATTAATTTATCTTGACAATACTTTACTATTCAACTGAATTGAACTAAACTTGACAACGTTGCGCTGTTTATATTGGTAATTCAAATACTCTAGACTTTTCTACTAAGGCATGCACTGACTATACTCTTTAAATTTCCAATGAATTGGATACAAGAATAAATATTATTTATTCTTGTGATTTTGTGCTGCGACAGATTCACAACCCCACTTTGTATTTTAAAAACTATTGTCCGCGCGGCTTGAACCACTGTGATCCCTATCATAATATTCAAGGTTTATTGGACATGTTCGAAATATACCCTGACGCATTTCCTCTCATGAAAGATTCTATAACTATTTGTAAAGATAATCATTCTCTCGTTATTGATGCAATATAGTTTTACCTAGAAAAGCAAATATCTCTCCGTGCTGTAAGATTTGCACGTGTTTTATTAATGGCATACGATCTTTCTTGCAAGAAAATATCAATTTTAACCCTCAGTCGTGACTGTTTCTTCAAGTCAATCGGTTCAGCTCCAGCTTTGTGTCAATCTCAAGCTGTATCTCAGTAGTTTACTGAAACAACGCTAGTAATTTATTTTATCATTTTAGGCTTCTTTCTTTTTCTGTATATCTTGTAAGTTTCTCTACACATTCTCAAGAATATTTCGCAATTATTTCTCTCGGTGTCACGATTAGTAAACGAGTTATAATTACGTAGCAAATTTTCGTAACCGTGAAGAAACATTGTTCAGTTAATAATAAGTGTAAATAATGTAGTAATTCTATGTAAAGATAGTAATAGTGTCCGAATTTGATTATTATTTAACTCCGAACACTTTTTAAATAATTGGAAAAACAGTGTGCTAATTATCAGTTTACGTTCACATACGTACACAGAGATGTGGTAAAGGACAATTTGCTGAAGGTCGAAATTGAATTTGCTTTTCCCCTTATTAAACATATGCAACATAATATCTTCTAAATTTGGTTATGGTTAAACATTAGTACTGCACTTCCTCTACTCAAATTTGTAACAAATATAATGAGTCTAAAAATGATTGTAACTTGCTTGCTTCTCCGTTGAATTCAGTCGGTAGGAGCTTACTTGCTAAATTAAAAAAATCATTCGTACTTGTCGCCATTTTCAGTTGTTTGCTTATTGCTTGTAATACACCTGTATCGATCTCGATTCATCGCTTGAAATGCCCTAGCAGTTTTATCCCTAATCCTATCTGAATTATATTTACAACTTCCTTGTTGTGCTAAACTTAAGTTTTTCCAATTTTTACCTATTAATTTAGCAAAATTATTATAAAGAATTATTATACTATTAATTACTTCAAAGTGAATACCTGGATTTTTAGGAGTTTCCTTTTTCAAAACCCTTTTTCCCTTTTTATTTATTTCTTCTACAATTGCCCTTAGCTTATCTTCGAAATCTTCCCACGTTATTGACATTTAAAAGATTTATCATTTGTTCATAAAAATAGAGTGCATAAGTACTCACAATTTTATACAGTGAAAGTTCCTGACGTCTGCTTCGCTGCAACGCCTCAGTTGATGTCTCTTTTTAACGCTCTTCGATGCGTTTTCCATAGGGACAATATGAATTTCAGAATGAAAGCTACCGTTATTATGTACAATAAAACTATTATATGCGTTGTAAAACTATCTTGTTGCACCATAAAAGTATTGTTTACGGTACCAGTTTCTTGTACCTCTTGTTTAGTAGGTGTACTTCCCATAGTTTTGCTTCTCCAAGGTCCAAAATTTAAATAAAAGACCATATGCTTTCACTCGTTTGAATTACCATTGATTCGCAGGATTATTTACCATTTGTTCGCAGGATTATTCACCATTTACCATTTGTTAGCAGGAATATTTACTATTTACCATTTGTTCGCAGGATCGCCATGTGGTGGCGATGTACAGGGTAGAACCCATTTTACCATTTAATTTGCAGGATCGGCATGTGGTGGTTACTTAGCAAGTGCCCCTCGTATATACTTCTTTAACCATAGAATCATTCGTCTTCGAGAAACACTTACGTAGTGAACCATTCTTTAGGGTTAGAAAATAACATCGTTTTTAGAACTCACTGGGATAACATATATTTATAAACTACAGATATAAATTACTGACCACAGAATACATACGTTTGTACTACTAATAATAATAACAATACTGAATCATCAAAGGATTGAACTATCTATTTATATGGGAAATTATTAAAACTAACACAGTCAATGCTCCGTATTCTTGACCTTGTCGGTCGTGTGAATACGATATTTATAAAACGGACGTGTTTGTTATCTATTTCACTGTCCTTGTCAGTTCACTGGCCGCTAGCAATATTTGAAATCAATGTTTACACAAATCTAACAATGTCCTTTTGAATAATATCTTTTTGGGACCATCACACACTATCTCGTTGAACAATTTGTCAAATGATCCTCTAGTACCTCAAGCAGTTTCTGAACTCTTTCCACAGTCACGATCGCCATAATATGTAAGAAATTGAGGGCTTAACCAGCTTCTAATATTTATATCGGTATATGAAAATTAAATACAATTTGAGGTTCTAGTGAAGTTCCTTTTCTTTTTTACTGACAATTCTATTTTTCAGCTGACAAAAAATGACAAATCAAAATCAACATTTTCATACTATACATAGTGAGCAAAGTGTATTTCTAACAGTACTCATTGAAAAACCTTTCTAGAATCTGTTTCGCCGTTAAGTTCCATAAGATTTCAATAACATATTGTAATGCAATGCAAATCGAACATCACGTTTCTGCCTTCGGTTCTTCAGCTGGGATTGGTACAAGTGCTCTAGATGTTCGTGGCCATATCGCATATCCAACCTCTCCTTCAGCTGCTCGAAGTCATCCGTTTCTTCAAGTGGTATCGTCTGTAGTACATCTAAGGCATCTCCCCGAAGCGCGATAGTTAAGTTCACTGCCTTCTCTCTATCGGACCAATTATTCACTCTAGCGGCTGCTTCAAATTGTTTCACATAATTGGTCCACGACATTTTACCATCGAACGTTGAAGCCTTGACTCGGGTAAAACTGCCAATGTTTTCAAACTTAGGTAGTGTTTCTGGTTTGTAAGGTTTCGTTTGCTCGGTCTTCTTTTCTTCCTCTGGCGTGCTTCGCGTTCTTGAATCGGCAATCTTTTCTTCTAACTCCTTGATTTTCTCGTCTATCGTTATAATCTTATTCTCGATTTTCTCGTCCATCGTTGACATTTTATTCTCGATTTTCTCGTCCATCGTTGACATCTTATCCTCGATTTCAGATTTTAGGGACGAAATTTCATTTTCAATGTCAGCGGCAATGTCGTTTTTCATTAATAAGATATCGGCAGATATATCTTTCTTCAAAGTAGAAATCTTCTCGTCAATGTTCTCTTCCATGGCAGAAATCTTGTCGTTCATGTTAGCCGAAATATCATTCTTCATAGTAAAAATCTTCTCGTCCATGTTGGCAGAAATATTAGCAGAAATTGACGAGATTAAAGTGGGAGCCTCGTCATTAAATAAAACTGTTTCTGGATCAAAGCCGTCATTTTCCAGTGCCACTTCAAGTCTTTCTACTAATTCACTTTTCTTGCCGGACGTTTCCAGCTCACGATCTTCCAATTCTGCACCTAGTTCCGCCACTTTGAGGTCACATAATCTCTTGGCCATTTTTGCGTAGCAATTTATTTATATTACCCCACACCTGACACCAATGTAATGTTTTTGTTATTTATTTAGACAGTAAACGGGTGGGATAAATTTTGAACACACGGTATGGCTACTTACTAATTTATTTAAACACTAAAATAATCACTAACACTTAATTTATATATACTCAACTAATCACTTCAATTTATATGCACACAAACTTAATTATTATATTAATTTATATCAACACTTTTATATTCACTTATTTACTGTTTATTTGTCGAGATCACTTTATCAACTAACTAAACTCCGCTGATAGGTCCTTTATTTACATTAGTGCCTATTTTACTAGAAAATTCCGGACTGCGGCTTGCTCAAAAACAAATGGTTTTCTGGCATTTTCTAGATAAGGCTGGTCACAAAAACAATGTTCAGATAAGATAGTCGTAAACAGTTATAAAAGAAACTCTGCGTATCCTCCATAATTTTAACTTTTATACCTAGCTTAGACAGAGTCAGATTTAGGGACTATGCCAGTATGCTGTTTCGTAACAATATTCTTTATATTCCTTACGATCTTTTCTGGGCAATTGTCGTATTTTGTGTTAATTTAATACCTTCGTTTATACAGAATTGCGTAAACTGATTGCACTGTGACTTATTATTGATTTGGGTGTTCTTTGGGCTTCTCAAATTTATTAATTGTCGTATGTTGATTTCAGTCGCGTCACCCCAACTACTTTAGCCTGGTTCTTGATGCATTCTCAGGAATTTTATGCAGCAATATTTTGATTGTCCAAACTGACAGAACTCATTTAAACAATGACGTAGTAGCACGCGGTGATAGAACTATCATCAGTTTGATAGCCTCTTACTACTCTATTTTAGCCAATTAAAATAGTTGAAAAAGGGTCCGATGACACATAAATTGTATTATCAATAGTAATACAACAAGTGTAATGATGATTATCGAAATACAAATTTCTTCGATTTTGAGAAACAAATTGTTGTTTGGTTTCCTAAAACAACAATTTGTTTCGAAAAAGAGAAGAAATTTTCGATAATCATTAATTACACGAGTTGTATTTGTCAAGATTATTCCACGAAAACAATTAAAATTGGGCTATGATGACGTTCGTTGCAAAATTCCATGAATTCTTTCCACACGTACTTTTTAGATCGCACGGTATTTTGCGGCATTTGTTCTTTTACTTTCTTTTGAATCTGTTTTAGATCAAACACACCAAAACGGTTTTCAGAATTTATTCTTGATACAACAATTCTGACGTTTCTTTATTAATTTGACATTTTCTGTCAGTCACTAGATTTTTAATATCGAATAAAACAACTAATGACAACGCGAAACACACAGATAGGAAAATTGCATGTATCCAATCAGGTGCCGAAATACAAAATCGAAAACATGGTGTTTTCAGATATCAATCCTCATATTTAAACCAAGCGAAGGCGCGTATTTTGTATTGAGTGAAATAATCAGCTAAATACGAACAGATTACCGCATATAACTAGTAATAGTGATAAAACAATTATTAGGTATATAGGGTGGTCCTTAAGTAATTCTACATAGAAGTATGGTAGATTCCTGACTTTAAAATACTCCGATTTAAACCAAATTGCTTTAATAAAACGTTGCTAATAAGGAATATACAGGATGTTAAAGATAAAATTTTATAATTTCTTTTTTGCAATAACCTTAACGTTTTTGGATATGTATACACGAAAATTTGGAAATAGAGGTTTTTAAGCCCGAAAAATCATAATCTGGTACCTACTTCGATGTAATTTGTAGAGGGCGCTACACATAGGCCACATTTGTGGCATCAATGTACCCTAAACTGTTTTGTTGTTTAAGTTAGTGGTATTTTTGTGAAAGAATATTAAAGCCACGTTATTTTAATAAAAAAAAAGTATACTTGTTGTTAACCTTAAAACTTAACGGTTTACGGTATGGTATAATCGCATTTTAGGGATCAGCTGCATGATTATTATTAAAAACATTAAGAAAACAAATTAAAAAAAACTAAGCTAAATAACATTATGACTTCAATTGTGTCACATTAAATGTTCGATACGTCCTCCATTCTCGTCGATGCATTTATCTACACCTTCCATAAAAGAACGTCTCATATTAAACAACAACATTGGATCAAAAAAAATCGCTGCTCTATTTATTTCTTCCCAAAGTAATAATTATTCATTTCGAAAACTATTAACGTAGTAGGCTGACGTCACGAATGATTTTGACAGCAAAGCATTGTATTTGTTTCAATATTATGTCAGTCTTGTAATATTTGGTTTGCATTTTATTGGTTAATTTAAAAATAGCAGAAAATGCCCAGGCATAATAATTATTCTAATACAGATATGAGAGATATGGTTGCTATTTACTGTCAGCAAAATTTTAATGAGAATATTTGGAAAGATATCTAAACAGGCAGCAACCTAATCATCAAACATTCTATCTATCTATTTAGGAATTTAGGCGAAAGTGGTTCGTTTCGTCCTAAGCGTGATAACTTAGGCCGATCAAGAATAATTACGCCTGATAAAGATAACGAAATAATAGTTCGCATTGAAGATGATCCTCAAGTTAGTACCATTTTACTGCGGTACTAAATTTGTTGTCAGCAGATCGAAACAGGCAAAATTTGGATCACACCTTCGTCGACAGAATATTGTTTACCGACGAAGCTACCTTCAACCACCGGGGTATTCTTAATTTAAGGAACAATCATCTTTGGGATATTGAAAATTCCCATGATAAATGAGTAAGCCATTTCCAATATGAATTCAAAATAAACGTATGGTATGGTATCATTGGTAACAATTTCTAAGGACCATACGAGTTACCTCGTAATTTGAAGTGTGAGAACTGCTAACATTTTTTGCAAAATGATTTCATTAATCTATTGGAGGAATTGCCACTGAATATAAGACAAAATATGTGGTTTATGCAAGATGGTGCACCGCTGCATTATACGAGAGCAGTCAAAATATATTTAAATAACAAATTTCCTGAACGCTGGATTGGTCGTGGCAGCCATTTTCCTTGGTTAGCACGTAGTCCAGACTTGAATCCTCTCGATTTAGGTGTATGGGGTGCAATGAAACAACTTGTTTATAAGGATCCCATAAATACCAGCGACCAACTTTGGGAAGAAATAAATAGAGCAGCGGGTTTTTTTTGATCCAATGATGTTGTGTAATATGAGACGATCTGTTATAAAACGTGTAGATAAATGCATCGACGGGAATGGAGGACATATCGAACATTTAATGTGACACAATTGAAGTTATAATGTTATTTAGCTTAGTTTTTTTTAATTTGTTTTCTAAATGTTTTCAATAATAATCACGCAGCTGATCCCTAAAATGCGATTATATCGTAAACTGTTAAGTTTTAAGGTTAATAACAAGTTTACTTTTTTTCTATTAAAATAACGTGGCTTTAATAATCCTTTACAGAAATACCGCTAACTTAAACATCAAAAAAATGTAGGGCACATTGATGCCACAAATGTGGCCTATGTAGCGCCCTCTACAAATTTCATCGAAGTAGGTACCAGATTATTATTTTTCGTGCCCAAAAACCTGTATTTCTAAACTTTTATGTATACATATCCAAAAATGTTAAAGTTATTGCAAAAAAGAAATTTTAAAATTTAACCTTTAACATCCTGTATATTCCTTATCAATCACATTTTATTAAAGCAAGTTGGTTTAAATCGTAATACATCCGGAATATACCATACTTCTATGAACAATTACTTAAGGACCACCCTGTACGTAACTTTGAGCCATTTTTGCAATGAAGATATACTGCTGGTTTGAAATAATCCTCCTCCTTTTACACATTACAAGATTGCACTTTTAAACTTTTTAAGAAAAATGAATTTATAATTAGCAGATATGATGCAAATTTTCAGTTCATACTTCTGGCTTCCTCTAGACTGGTATATAAAATGGAAAATTGATCGATCAACCAAAAACTATACTTCGTTCTAGATTTTTTGCTTCAGGTTTCGTTCATTTTTTATCAGAAAATGGAAAATAAATATTAGTTCCGGTATTTGATTTAATGGGATCTGTTTATTCGCACTAAAAAATAGCCTAGTACTCAAATTTGGCAACATTCAATATTCAGTTTCATAAAAATGAATAATGATCTCTACTCACTTAGGGTTTTCGGGAAATCCATTCTTAGATAAAGTTTGATTACGTTTGATAAACACCCCGAAAGATAACATGCTTACAACAAATGTCGTAATTTTGCGGTTTTTTTTCAGAGTCCCCATCATTCATAAAACATAAATAGGTAATGAATTAACGTTACATTATGTATCACTGAATTATTATAATTGTGTGATATGTTCATGTATTACCATAAACAAAATGGTGACAAATTGTTTTTGCGTATTCCTTGGTCATATTTCAATTTTCTTTTCAGCTGTCACGGATGTAAAAGTATGGATATTGGACAGAAAAGTTTTCCAACAGATTATGATGAGAACGGGTTTACAAAGATTGCAAGATAATCTTAACTTTCTCAAATCTGTTCCACTCCTTCAGAATATTTGTATCGATGTCCTGGCCAAAATTGCTGATGCACTGGAAGTGGTAAGTTTGTTTTCTATAACTAGTATATACAGCATTCAACAATATAAGCCTTAAAATACAGTGCCATTTCTCTAGTACGTGAAAGTTCAATATATTCTATGTCCTTTGAAGTTTCAAAATAAACATTGAGGAGAATGTATGATTCCCAAACTCTACAACAACAATAATTTGTTGTAACTTTAAACTTCTAATGATCAACAAAATTTATGAAAAATATTATTTTCCAATGCATCACCCTCTATTTCTATAATTAACGAAAAGTACTATTATTATAAATAAGTGAATGTAATGAGTTCATTTGCAATGATCACTGGCAAGAACTCATTTGTTGTTACTGTTTTCAAAGACTTATTTGTAAAAACAAAATACGCATTTTTTCGCATCAAAAATTGACCCACAATGATTTTGCAAATAGATAGATTTGTATTTTATTGATGGACCTACAATGGGTTGAACAAAAGAGTTACATTTTTGACTACGTACTGTTTGGACATGAAGCAGCGTTCCATAGAAATGGCTTAGGCATATTATTTCCACATTACACACATACAACTAAATAATCATCAACCCATTAAGTTCCAGTGACCTATTTATAGGACGTTCAGTATTTATTTTTTTATTTTTTAACTGACCTTAATATAAATATTTCTTTCAGTGTAGGTAGTGTACTCTAAATTTTTTGCACAAGTAATCAAGGCATATTAAAAAAATCATTGATAATTTAAAATGCTTAATTTGTTCCTGGCCTTTTACCACTGACCAGAATATTTGTTTCTAAACTCAAAATAATAGTATATTATACACCAAGGTAGTGAAGACTGTTATTATTGACCGAGCATCAAGATTGATAAGGTGCGAGCGCTATAAATGTCTTCACCACCGTGGTGTATATGCAGTTTTTCCACTACTGTCCAAATTTAAGACAAAAATTAAGAATACATTTTTTTCCGCAAATCGCTAGGAAATTTTCACATTCCAGACAAATTTTCTTTAAGAAAAACTCAAGATTTCCTATTCACTTCCTTACTGATATTTCCTTACAGTTGTTAGTGTTCTACATAAATGATTGAAACCACATTGTTTAATATAAGGAATTAATTAATATTATGGAAACATCAATACATTGCAGAATACATTTTAAAACTAATTTGTCATATTCACAGTTATTTGACATTTAGTACATTTATTGAACATTGGAGGAACATTATTTGAACAGTGGGAAACATGCTGGACAACATGTGGGGTGGTAGGGTTATTTTGTTGAATATTTTGTACTGTGAAAATTTTATTTGCCACCTCAACCTTATTGTTAAGAGATTCTTCGATATATCCTTCAGCAATGTTTAATGACTTCCATTCGGCATGCCTCTTTAAACTACAGTTATGTCGGCACCAGAGTCAACCAATATTGTTGCAGAAGACCGACGAAAGCAGTGACCAGTATATTCTGTCGGATTTACCAAGTTCAAATAAGAAGCAACTATTTTGGGCGTTTTACTAAATTGATGAATTCCTACCACTTGTCTACAGCCCTTTCCGCTTTGATATTTAAAGAAAAATCGGTCGCCGTTCATATTTTTTGGTTTTAACGAAACATACTTTCGATAAACATTCAAGTAGATCTGATTAATTACAAATGATCTTTGTTTGTTGGTTTTCAAATCAGGTATGCTAATTAAAAGCTTGGATTCTAGGTCTTCTACATGGTGTAGTCATTCGGACTAACTCATCTATTCTACAGGCTCCAGAAATACCAAATAATGAAGCCACCTAAAAAATAAATAAATGTATAATCTAAATAGAAATTTAAACCTTGTAAATTACCTTAATAATTAAATTCTCTTTATCTGGAGCTTCCTGGATTTTTCAATTTCTACATTCGTTAAAATCTTAGATTTCTTAACCCTATAACCTTGAGTTTGTCGTTTCAATAAACAAGGAAGTTTTGAATATGTAGATATATCTACATTGTGTTTAATTGCAGGGCTGACTTCAACATTGAATAATTGGCACATAATGTTAAAAACTTACCTGCCACGTGGCACAAACGCTGGTACATTACTCTACCCCGACTGAGTTTCCGTTTGGGCCAGTGGTAAATTTTCGTACATTTCTAGATTCTCCACGAAATATATAAATTTACACAATTTTTTACTCGATCCGTTGTTTTTTGGTTCCTTCAATTTCCCCACAAGTTGGTTTTGAGAAATTTCACCGATGTTCTCTTTGTGATGTGATGATCCCGAAAAAGTCAGTATTATAAAAAAAGACATTTTTACAGAAAAATATTAAATTGTACATACTATAATAATAGTGGTCATCGATCTGATTAAGGTCAGGTTAACACCCAAAGAGCACGTTTCTATTTAACGTAAACAACGCGTTCACACATGCAGAAGGTCGAATCTATCGGTGACTGACATGAATGTTTCCTATAAAAACAAAGTGTAACTAGCCCATGATTCATTCATTTATTATTATTTTGAATAAGTTAAATGGTAGATGATATTGTATTTGTGTTAATTTTTAATATACTAAACCCAGTGATTTTATAAATGATGTTGTTTATTCAATCCCCGAAGAACGGCTACTAGGTAAGTGTTTTCCTCAAAGATGTAATGGCTTTATGGTAAACGTAACATATACGAGGGGCACTTACTAAGTAACCACTACATGGCGATCCTACAAACTAAATGGTAATGATTGGTAAAATGGAAACAAAAGGTTATTGTAAAATGGTAATAGAAGAATTAATTGTACCACTACATGGCGATCCTGCAAAGTGAATGGTGAAATTGATTCTGCGAACGAAATGGTTATGGTAAAATTAATGGTATAATGGTAAATGATCCTGCAAATTAAATGGTAAATTGAAATGGTAATTGTACAGAACAAATGGTAATGGTAAATAATCCAGCAAATTAAAGGCACAACAAATGGTAAGGACGAGTGGAACTATATGGTTTTCTATCTAAATTTGGGACCTTGGAGAAAAGAAACTATGGGAGGTTCATCAACCAAACAAGAGGCAAAAGAAACGGGCATTGTCAATAATACTTTTATGGTACAACGAGACAGTTTTGCGATGCACATAATGGTTCTATTGTATATTATAACTGTAGCTTTCATCTTGAAATTTATTTGGTCATTGTGGAAAACGCACCGAAGAGCGTTGAAAAGGGACATCAACCAAAGCATTGCAGCAAAGCAGACAACAGGAACTCTGACTGTGTAAAAATAATTGTAAGTGCCTATGCATTCTATTCTTATGAACGAATTTATAAATGTCAATAACGTGGGAAGATTTTGAAGCTACGTTACAATTAATTGTGGAAGAAGTTAATAGACGGGGAAAAAGGGTTTTGAAAAAGGAAAATCCTAAAAATCCTGATATACATATCGAAGTAATTATTAGTATAGTAGGTCTTTATAATAATTTTGCTATGTTAATAGCCAAAAATTGGAAAAATTTAAGTTTAGTACAACAAAAGAGGTGTAAAAATTATTCAGATAGGATTAGAGATAAAACTGTTAGGACATTTCAAGCGTAAAATTGTATTGTTGAAATACCTACCTCTATATTTGAGGAAATCGATATTAGTGTATTACAAACAATAAGAAAACATTTGAAAATAGCAACAAGTATGAATGATTTTTTTAATTTTGCGAGTGAAGTTTTACCGACCGAATATAACGGGGAAGCAAGCAAATTACAATCATTTTTGGACTCATCAGATTTGCTACAAACAAACACGACAGGTAACGAGGAAAATGCTATTTTACTAATTAAAACGACATTAACGGGAAAAGCCAGAAGTTTAATCACGACGGAAAACTCCATTGCAGAAATCAAGAATAAACTAAAAACGGGGATAAGAGGAGACAATCCAAGCCTTCTCTTAGCGAAACTTGGTAAAGTAAGACAAAATGGAAAAGATGTATTACAGTATGCAACGGAGATAGAAAAATTAGCGGAAAGACTACAGGCAGCATACGTATCGGAAGGGATGCCCGAACGACTAGCCGAAAAATATACTAAGGAAGCAACGATTAAGACAGTAACTACGAATGCCACAACGGATGCAACCAAAACAATAATTGCAGTGGGAAGTTTTGAAACTACGCAAGAAGTACTATCAAAATTGGTTTCAGTAGAAGGTATAGTAGGACAACAACAAGTTTTACACATGAAGGATAACAGGAATTTCTTCAGGAAGCCAAACTTTGACTTTAGGAACAATCATAGGAGAGGATACAACAGAGGATTTCACAATGGTAATCATTCAGGAATGACATTCCGACAGTTTAATCAAGGAAATAACTATAGCAGAAACGAACATTTTAATAAGGATATCAGATTTAATAGGAATGGAAATTACAATAATCGAGTCAACAATAATGTGAGAATATGCAAGATAGAAAATAAAATTGAGGAAATGAGTAGACAAATAGCACAATGAAAGAAGGAAAACTACGATTTAAGGATGGAAAATATGGAACTAAAGGAAAAAGCCGAATTTTTGCAAGGAAACATGACACATACTCAGAAAAATTTTAAAGAAAAGTATTCAATAATACATGATATTGAAGAAGGAAACGAAGAAGATGAGGAACAACTAGAAAATAAATTAGAAGATGTAATGAAAAAGGTTAATAACACAGTAGATGTTAAATCAGATGAATTGAAATGTAAAAGAATAGGAAATAAAAACAGTAACAAAAATAGACCAGTACTAATAATGATGAAAGACGTGAAAAAGAAAGTAGAAACCTTGGAACAAACGAATAAATTAAAAGGAACAAAGATATACATTGATGAAGATTACCCAAAAGATATATTGGAACAGAGAAAACAGTTAATAAGATACATAAAACAGGCGAGAGAAAGTGGGGCTAAAGCTAAGATAATTGATAATACATTAATGATTAATGACAACGTATATAGTCTAAAGGAATTAGAACAAAGGAAAAATCAATTAGAAATACATACAGGATGGAATAAATCAACATATAAGGAAAATAACGAAACTAATCCGAAAATTTTGGATAACATTTTCAGCGATAAAAAAGATAAAAGAGGTAAAAAAATTGTCTAGGAAAAACGTGAAATGTGATCGATTTGGAAGAATATGATTTTGAAATACAGTATGTCAAAGGTATAGCGAACTACGCATATCGAGAATATCCATAGAAGAACTTAAGGATTTATATATACATAATTCACATGTCTTGGCAATCACAAGAGCACAAACGCGAAAAGAAAACGCTTAATCAGAAAAGGATCTAAAGATTAACGAAGAAACAAAGGAAGAAAGAATACAAAAACCTTCAGTAGTAAAAGTTTTAAATAATCTTGAGACACATAAATTACCAATTTCACACTTTGAAAATAACCGTATCTCACTAAGGATGAGCATTCGGATCAAAAATAAATTGAAATTTAGTGAAGCCTTAATTACCGGAATACACAACTTCGACCTAGGACGAACGTTGTAAAAGCTTGAAGAGCTATCGGTAAAAAATGAAGTAAAAAGAATGAAAATATATACAAATGATGATATATTCAAAAAGTGCACAGTAGAAGAATTTATAGAAGAAGGAAATCAAAGGTTAAAACGTATTCAAGTATGCATATGCGAAGTACCAAAAACGGTACAGCAAAAAGAAGAGATCCAAAAGATTTTAGAAAGATGCCACAACGATCCAATGTTTGGAGGACATGTAGGAAATAATAGATTATTAAAGAAACTAAGAGCAAATTTCAGGTGGAAAAACATGGTGAAAGACGTAAGGAAGTATGTAAAGAATTGCCATAAATGTTAAATGAATAAAGCAAAGCTTAATCATAAGGAAAAATTTGTCATAACAGATATCTCTATAAAACCGTTTGATATTATTTACATAGACACAATAGGTCCGTTTGTAGAAAGTAACAACGGGAATCGTTATTGTATTACAATATTATGCGAACTAACTAAATACGCAGTTATGATACCGGTTCAGAACAAGGAAACACACACAATAGCAAAAGCAATATTTGACAATTTTATACCGAATTACGGACTGATGAAGGAGATAAGAACAGATCAAGGGACGGAATACAATGAAATAATGAAGAACTCAGCGGAACTTTTAAATATAAAACATAATTTTTCAACAGCTTACCATCACGAGGCCATAGGCAGTTGTGAAAGATTTCATAGAACATTTAATGAGTATATAAGAAACTTTATCAAAGATTCTAGGGATAACTGGTGCAAGTTTGTAAAAATGTTTGCATATTGCTATAATACAACACCAAACACGTATCACGGATACACTCCTTTTGAGTTATTATACGGGAGAAAACCCAATTTACCAGAATTCTCAAATGTAGAAATTGAACCGTGGTACAATCTTGAAAGATATGATAAAGAATTGAAATATAAGTTACAATACGCAAATGAACGAGCCAAACAGTTTATAATAAAAAACAAAATAATTAGAGTTAATAATAGTGAAAAGGATTCTTCACCTGTAAATTTTAGAATAGGGGAATTAGTTATTTTAAAGAATGAGGGGAGAAATTAGTTCGATCCACATTATTTAGGTCCGTTTAAAATAACGGAAATAAAAGGCGTAAATTGTGAGATTACATTTCAGGACAATAAACCATCACAGATAGTTCATAAGAACCGTTTGTATAAATACAACAGCCAAAAACAATTGTAAACAAGTGAAGAGTGTTTATAAACGAACAAGTAGTGTTTAGTAAACAAAAACAATCAACAAAAATTGTTATAGATATAGGTAGTATCGAAAAATTAAGACGATAATTTTTCTCTTCCAAGAGGGGATGATGTGATGATCCCGAAAAAGTCAGTATTATAGAAAAAATACATTTTTACAGAAAAAGATTAAATTGTACATATTATATTAATAGTGGTTATCGATCTGATTAAGGTCAGGTTAACACCCAGAGAGCACGTTTCTATGTAACGTAAACAACGCGTTCACACACGCGGTAGGTCGAATCTATCGGTGACTGACATGAATGTTTCGTATAAAAACAAAGTGTAACTAACCCATGATTCATTCATTTATTATTATTTTGAATAAGTTAAATGGTAGATGATATTGTATTTGTGTTAATTTTAAATATACTATCCCAGTGATTTTATAAATGATGTTGTTTATTCAATCCCCGAAGAACGGCTACTAGGTAAGTGTTTTCCTCAAAGATATAATGGCTTTATGGTAAACATATACGAGGGGCACTTACTAAGTAACCACTACACTTATTCATTTTTCCGCTCTTACGCAGGTATTTTACTTTCAGGTAGGAAGTTTCAGTTTGGAGAACCTCTAAAATCCTGGCGATATAGCGTACAATGCTTTCCTTCCTACCGTCTACTTTTAATTTTACTAAAATATAATCGCCTTCATTGAAAATATTTTCCGAAGTGTTAATCTCAATAGCGTCATTATATTCATCGCTAGTGAATTCTAAATCATCACTACTATCTTTACACAGATTCTTCTCGTCAAGGTTGTCATCATCGGAAGAAGAGCTTTCCTTGGTCACTTTCATATTTAGCTTCCTCATTGCAGTTTTCTTCGTTTGTAGCTCTATCTTTCTTCTCTTGCATAATTGTTGTTCTTCAATCTCATTTTTTACAGGGGTATGTGTTATAACTCTGTATTTCCCAGTTTTTCTGTCCCCACTTTTTTTGATACGTGGAGCTGCTTTTGGGAATGGCATAGTTTTTTCTGGACTGAATTTAGTTTCCTTGGTTGCTGCTAAGGGTGATGGTTCAGCTTGTTCCGGTTTGAGTTGTTCAGGTTCGAGTTTGGGTTGTCGAGAAGAGGATGTTGAGGAGTGAGCCTGCTGTTCTTGTTGATCCCGATCTGTCACATATGCTCCCAAAAAGTCATCTTTGGTAAAAGTATTTTCGTTGAAAGGATAAATGCCAGTACACCTAAAACCTTTTATTATATTTGAAGGAGTACAAACCTTTTCTATAGCTTCTCTAGAAAGATCAGGAATATCATAGATCTGTATGGGCTTTAATGGTTGTCTCAACATCACACTGTCAGCAGCCGCATCAAAATACGTTTTAAAGGGACCGTAAACAGAGAAATCTAGAGGTTGCAGTGAGGTGGGAGAGTTAGTAGAACCACGTTATTTTCTCTGGCCATATTAATGTGTAATGCGTATTGCCCAGGTAAGCCCAAAGGAGACAGAGTTCGATTAAATTAATTGATTTATTGCTATAAAGAAATATTATTTACAAAGATAAAATTAAACTAAACTACAATATTCTATATATATTACTGTGGTACGTAATTATATTGAAAATCACGTTCCGACGGTCCGTACTCCTCCGTCGATCGATGTGTACTGACGAACTGTAGGCAGGTTGGTATAACGACTCGAAATTTCCACTGTGGTATACGGGATTCTCTCGGTCCTACGAATTGTTCAGACAGCCAAGGTTGAGAACAACCGATAGATCAATACTCTTTCGGTTATTGTCTCCAGATGTGAGTATATCGTTTATAGTTAGTCAATTCCCAACTTAACGACTCTCTCGGTGGTATAGGGATGTAGTTATTCCGGCGCGTCAGTACCACACCAGAATTATACTAACATTTAGCGCGATCGTTTACAGATGGTCAATACCCATCTCAACGTTAGCAAACCCTATAGAGATACTGCAGAGTTTTCGATGCGTCAATACCGCACCGAAATTATTCTAACAGTTTGAACAATCGTTTTCGTTTCCGTCAATACCAGAAACCAACGGCCGTTCGAGTGAATGATGTATAAAAGTCGAATCAATACTTCGACTTACTACAACACTCCACGGTGAATTGTGTAAAGCGTATAAGGTTAAAGTCAGTACCTTCGACCTACGCTTCGCACTGGAGGCGGCTGAACTTGTAGGAGCTGGAGTCCGTGAACCAAGTTGTTCTCTTGTCTGCTGGCTTGCATTTTTATATACATTTTAGCGGTGGTGGTGGAAGTCTCCTTCCCTTCCACTGTCGATTCCTTGTGCGCATCTTGGCGTGGGGACTTTGTTGTTCTGGTGGGGTACCTCGTCATCGCTGCATTAACTGGTTACTTGGATCGATATTTATAGTAATGAATTTATATCATTACAAATGAGATCAATTTGGATGTGGCTATCGTGATTATCAAAGATAACTAAGAAGGTTTGGCGTATTCCAAAAAATGTTTAACAAAAATTAGTAAATTCGCACCAGTCATCCAGCCACTACTGCTGCCCTCCTACAGCCAGTGGGTTCACCTTAAAATAAATTAAATACGTTGAATTAACAATTGTATATGAATAATTCATACCTTATCTTTTATCATAATTTCACGAAAATTCACTCTTGGAAATATATAGAATGGTGGGATAGTTTGGCCAATAGCATTTATACTGCAGCACATCGTTACTAGATTACTAGAGTTCCCCGTTCACCGGAAGTCATTTGACCTACTTGTTTGGATCCCTTCTGAGTCAATTCTTTTTTAGGTTTATGAACTGTTGTTAGTCCCGTTTCGTCGATGTTCCAAGTATCTTCAGGTCTAATATTTTTATCATTCAAAACAGTCTTATTATTTTTGTTGAAGCTGGTGGATCTGCTAAGGCTAGTTGCCTCTGTCTTTCTCAAAGATCTAGACCATAGTGAAGTTTCGAAGCCTGTATAAAGTATGGAGCTAACATGGTTTCTTCGTCTCTCGAGAAAACTTGTTTGCTTGAATGATTTGTGGAATATTCACTCCTTTTAAAAGTATTATTTTTTGAAAGACATAGCAATGTGCTTTTCGGAATACCATACTTCTGAGCTGTAGGCCTTATACCTTTTCCTTGTCTAACCTCATTGATTGCTTCATCAATCAGATTCTGAGGTAATCTTTCTCTATCACTCTTCTGTATATATATGAGGCATTATTCAAACTCTGAAAAAATATATAATTTTCAATTAACAATAAGTATAGGGAGGATTGGGGCATTATACCAAACCTCCCTCATTATGTGGTCCAAACCACAGATAACCCACAGATAGGTGAGTCACTGATTGTGGCGCCATCTAAAGAGCCTGTCGACTAAACAATTGAGTGATGTTGAAAAGATTTCTGTAATTTTAGGTTTTGGCGGTATATTCAAATTTTGTGTATTTTAATTATTTTATTTCAAAATAATCATTTATAGTCCATCATTTAACATTTCATTCAATTTAACTCAATAATGATTAGATGTAGAGTTAAATTAAATGAGATATCAAATGATGGACCATAAATGGTTAATTAAATTGAAAAAATAAAACAGTAATCATATAAACAGTTTATTTATATGCGTATAAAAATACACAACAAATAATTTCTTTCAGAAAGTACTTTTCTTAACAAACAGAATGACAATAAATAAACTATAATGTAAAAACAATGCAATAATTAAAAAATAATTTGAGTAACATACATTCTAGATTGAAGTATCATTAGATTTTTAAATGATGTTAAATCAAGATGAAAAGTAGAAAATTATTTATGATAATTTTATATTAATTTATTATTACACTCGTATAAACACACAGAGCTGGACAAACTGCTGGAGTATAACTGCTACTTAATCAAAAAAAGTGTTAGAAATGAGTTGTTAAATACTATTTCTGGCAACTTTCTGTGAAAGAAAACATTTGAGTATAATTACTGTGAATGTTACAATAAAAGTAATTAAAATATATTTATAAGAAAAGTTGTTAAATACTGCCCAGCTCTGTAAATACAAGGTGCCAAGTAATTACATATAAGAGTGCTGAACAGCACTTGTGACTGTACAACATTTAAAATAATATATCTAACATTTCATTCCCGCTTAAAACTCATCTTTATTTCTTTACTGAAAGTATTAAATAGGTTTATATCACAAGCTTAAACCTAGTATATTGCATATTTGTATATTTCTACATTTAAAAGCATTCATTTCTCATGAAACCATCGTATAAGGCAGTTTAAGTTACTCTGCAGCTCCTGGCAGTCTATGATTGTTAAAATGTTTCTTAAGGGCTCTTAATAATCCCACCGTCTCGTGGAAGTCCTTTCTCGTTTCTGGTTGAGGTTCTACAAGTAAACACACAAAATAACACACAAATTTGTTTGCAAATTTATGTCAACAAAAGAAAACAAAATGCGCTTACTACCGAAATAATAAGTTTACACATGTTTTTGTACTAAGCCAAAAAAAATATCAAAAAATGTTTGAATGTATACATTTTTTTGGTTTTTTCGAATTCCTTTTTTGGAGCTTTCGATTTTTTTAGGAATTCTTGATTTTTAACTATTTTTTTATTTTTTGTCTTTATTGGATATTTTGGATTTTTGGTTACCGCTAGACCTAATACTTAGACGTAATGCCTTAACAAAAGATAATACTCACTTTCATTTCCCATAAATTGTCACACCATGGGCTATATATGAAAAACGGCAAGGGGTCAATACCTTCCATCCCATAGCTGGTAGAGGGAATATAGCTATAACATAAAATAAGACCCAGATTATCATTTTTTCAATGGAAACATTTTAAAATGGAATTGTCTGAGTATGGTGTATACACTAGATATAAATTGAGTGAATGAAAAGACGAGTACTGAGTGTGTCATTTGATTAAAATGTCAGCTAAGCGCTTTCAACCATTAGGTCATTCTCAAAGCTGTCGACAAGAGAAAAACATACAACAGGTGCAATGTACATACAATGAAATAAAATGTTTGATGTTACATCATTATTTAAGTAGAATTTGTTAAAATTACCCTATAAAGAGGGTGTACATACATATCATTTAGTTGGTAATTTCAAATTAGACGTTTCGTTATGTGAATTACAATTGTACAGGCTCTTTATAGAGTAATTTTAACAAATTTTAGTTAAATATAACATCAAATATTTTATTTCATTGTATGTAGCAGTTACAGGGTTTGATGTCTTTTGACACCTTCTGTATATATTTTTCTTGACGAGAGCTTTCAGAATGGTCTAATGGCTGAAAGCACTTACCAGGAATTTTAATAAAATTACACACTCAGTACTCGTCTTTTCGTTCACTCAATTTACATTTTAAAATGTCCAAAATTATAGCATGCTATATGTAATACAATAAAACTCACCATCAATTTTTGTATATTTCCACTCATATGGGAAGGCAAATCAAACTGTCTTAATAACCTCTCTTCGTCCTTCCCAAATCTAAAGAAACACTGTTTTCGAAAATGAAGGGATCATATCCTCCATCGTTTCCTCGTCGACAAATTTAATGATTTATTACCACTGCTTTTCAGCCATAATTATTTTATCTTCCTGGGTTGGAGGAACAAACCTGTAAAAAGAAATTTTTACTTTATTATTGCAGCAATTTTCAGTTTAGCTAATGTAAAGAACAACCATGAACTCTAAAGTTGTCGATTAAATTAGTAAAAATTCTGTGTTTTATAAAAATGAAGATAATGGTTGTTAATTGTGAAAGAAAAAATTCTCAAATTTTTTTAATAAAACTTACCGAGTACACCACTTATTAGACTCCTTCAGAATACACTTTGACATTGTCTTTTCAATTAATAACAATAAAGCAACGAAACAACATATAAATATCACACTATAGCAATTAAAAAATATACCAAAATATCGAAACCTTAAAATAACCTCTACACTTGAACTAAGAAATGATAACAGTATAACATCATATAACATGTGGGGATGGGGACGAGCAATATGATATCGCGCATACGCGGTTATAAAAATCAATAAAATTTGATTACTAACGACGTTACAGTTTTCGTTAATTTTTTGGAATTATCTACCGATTTTAGTTACTCGACAGGCTCTATAGATGGCACGGTCTGCAGTGTCCCTAGCCTGGTCCAAACCTCCCTCATATACACCATATTTAATAAAAATCCGAATTAAAGAGTTGACATTAGGTTTTAAGAAATCTAAATACGTCAATGATTACTCTATTTAGGACATAATATCGTAGCTCCACTATATTTTTTAAAATCTGATTATATTTTGTTAGACTAAAAAAAGTAATCAAAAGTAATCTAGAGTAAAATCTTACTAGAATATGACAAAAATATAAATTATATCCTGCAGCACCAAGTCACAGTAACAATCTAAATGTTTGGTCACGCACGTGGTATTACACTAGAAGGTCAACACTGACGCGGTTTGGTTATACTAGAAGCAATTTAAGGCGGCAAATTTGAGCATGTCCCAAACCAAACCCGTCCCAAACCTCCCGTCTTTGCCCTATATTTTTCATAGACAGGGCACATGTGTGAGCAGACGAGATAGATATTAGAAAACTGGTTGATAATTGCAAGCGAAAAACTCACTGCAAAGCACGATTTTCAAAAATTTGTTTACAATTGGATTATAATAACTGGAGCTTTGGCCCGCATTTATTGCCTCAGACAGTAGATATAATTCATATAAATTTTCTAAAAACATATTATTAATGCACGATGTGCAGTTTTCCAGTATGGGTTCCAAATATCCCCTTGAAATGTTTCTAGGGGTTTCGTAATTTGGGAATATTCTCTAAATAATAGACAATACAGTTTGCTACTTTTGGATACAATATAACCATACGAAAACTGAGGATATCTCAGCTATTCTTCATCAAGTTCCTCCAAGGAAACTTTTTTCCTAACCTTATGGGTAGCCATATTTTTAATTTTTAATGTTACTATTAAATAGCTTCCTATTTTCTTTGTATTTATATAATTCATCTTATTCTAGGAATTCTATCCAGCAGGCGCTCATATCATTCGGCAAGGGGCAAGTGGAGACACATTCTTTATTATTTGTAGTGGATCTGTCAAAGTAACTCAAAGACTTCCAGGTAAGTTTCAAATATTTAATAATTCAAGTTTAAACAAAATACCGTTTAAATTGAACGTGTAGGTAATCATACCTTATCAAAATAAAAATAAGCTACCCTTTGCTGATAGAGTGAATTACGTTGTCGTTCACCGATACACCAAAGGTTGTTGTTGTTGTTTTTCTTCAATTAAGTTTTTGAAAAGAAGGACCAGTTGTAATTTCAAGTAACCTTTAGTGAAAGACACTTTATCACAATATTAACAACGAAAATCAAATCTTGCAAAAAACTGAGAGTAAGGTAGATACAACAAATTATGCTATACGTCTAAGTCCTTTTTCAACTGTAAATTAATCCGATAGGCAGTTTTCCATTAAAACTGCATTACTTGTGTTGTTCAGGGTAATTTTTACTAGATTTCCCATTTTTTTACGTATTCCTACTTTTTAAGTGCTTCATAAATTTTTCCCTGTGTATCGAGGGGTAAGCCTGTTTAAAATCAATAAAAAGGAGATGTAATCCCAAATTTTGTTCGCAACTGTTATTCTGTATCAATTTAAGTGTGAATAAATGATCGCCCTGCTCTAAAACCTTCCTGGTATTCTCCAACTATGTTCTTCATACTTCCTTAACCGATATCGTATTGCTTTGGCGATAACTTTGTATACAGTATCAAGTAATGCTACACCCCTATAATTTCCGCAGGAGATCTTATCGCCCTTTTTTGGAATTGGACATATTTGTGCTTTTATCCATATACCTGGCATTTTTTCCTCTTGCCACAACCTCTATAGCAGGTTGTATATTTTCTTCTGTAATTTATCCCCACCATACTTTATGATTTCTGCTGGGTTTCCGTTTTCTCCTGCACTTTTATCGTATTTTAGTTCGTTTGTAATTGTATATACTACCTCTTCTGTTGGAGCTTCTTCATCATTATTTTACTTCTCATTATCTCCCTGCTCTCCTTGTTGTATACCTTCTTTGTCGCCTTTCACTAGTTGTTTAAGATACCTTGTTCGTCTATCTAGTTTGTCCTTTGTGTCTCCCAGTAGCTGGTCTTCTTCGTCTCTGCAATAATTCGTTCTTGTTGTCATGTTTTGTCTTTACTTCTCTATAGAAATTGCTCGTATGATAAATATATAGTTCACTCCAATTATTATTATTGAACAAAAACACTTCTAGTTAGCATTGCTGTATTCCGTGTCGTAGCACGATAGATATTTTTATACATTTAGGTAAAATCGTAATTTTCTCAGTTTAGTATCAAGTTTAGTTTAGAGTTGATTAGTTTAGACTTTTATTCTGACCGGCGACCGGCGAGATGGACTCTCAAGAGATTATACTTGTTACACACTCAAGCGCGTCTGTTTCGGAAAATATATTTTTCACCACTGCTTTCTCGGACGAGAAATTTTTCACTACTGATTTTTGCTCGGGAATTCTTCTTTTTATTACAAGGCAAAAAGACTATACGATGTTCATTTTGCGATGGTGATTTACTGAAAAACCCATTTGTAACTCAGATCCGGATGTCGTAAAAATACCCTTCTTTGTGTTGGGTCGAAACTTGAAATCTCGACGTCGAGTAAATTGCCGATTGACAATAGAGTTGTGTCATTCTAAAAGAATATGGGATGCAACGTTACCCATGTTTGAAAGTTTTAATTCATTGTGTCAAAGCCATTTTAGTCGTGGTGTGAGGTAAATTATTTACATCACACGTTACGTTAAATTGTGGAACAGCATCAGTTATTTGAGGTGATTGTTATGTGATTTTAAATGTTTTTAGGAAGGTCTATCATTCTTAGTTATGAATAGGGATTAAGGGATAAAATTTTGGTTTGCGTTTTATATACAGCTCGCCAAATCGCTCGTCCGTGGTTTATTGAAAACCTGTTATATAAAATTCACATATCTACCTATTTCCTAGCACATGAAAAATGGAAGTATTGTATCTATATTCCAAAAAGGTATATTGGACAAGAGACGAATTCACAACATATATCATTGATCGATTTTTAGACCATAAAGAATATTTATGATATATAATTTTTTTACATTGTTGATTGTAGGACAAATTGAGGAAGAAGAGATTCGAGTGCTGCAAAGAGGAGATTACTTTGGCGAACAGGCTCTGTTGAAAGAAGACGTTCGAACAGCTTCGGTCATAGCCATACATCCAGGGGTAGAATGCTTAACTTTGGATAGAGAATCATTCAAGCAGCTGATAGGTGATATAAGTGAAATTAGAGAGAAAGACTACGGCGATGAAGAAAGACTGAATAAGACTTCGTTATCCTTAGAACATCAAGGTATTTTATATTTTTTTATGTAGGGAATTGAGGAAAAATACCAAATACCTAGTAGCATAGAAAATTGTGATAATCCATGTCCCGATCGGAAAATCAAATTGCTCATCAGAAGCTTTTATAGAAAAATTGAAGGTTGAACAAGTCTCTTGAATACTTTCACATGATTTTTATAAATTAGTAATAAACCTAATTCGTATTCGTCATATTATGGTTCCAAAATTCAAGTAGCAATCAAGAAAGGTGGAGAGAAATTTACAGGTCTATGTTTTCAATATAACCCATGAGCCCACGACTGAGAAAAGATATTACCTCACCGTTGATTATTCGAGTCTGACAAATTTCTTACAGCTGAGTAGAGGGGCGTTTTTTGACAACCATCAAAGATCAACAAGTTGGTGCTAGGAAAAAAATCTTATAGTTTTCTTTATGTAAAGAAATGAAATGAATTATTATTATCACCTCACTGCAAATTTTTGCTGAATTATTTACTGTCCCACAAAATTTTTATGTCGGTTTTGCTGTCCGATGCCACGAGTGGGGGATGGTGCCCCATGGGGAACTCCCGTGGACCTATCCTCACTTCTCAAGTACAGATCAATTCTTAATAAATGTACTTTGGTATTTGTCTAATCAACTGTGAAAAATGAAGGTGATAATAATTTAAGTATATTTTTTAGAATTTGAATATATACAGCTAGATGATCTAGAAGTAATAGCGACCTTAGGAATTGGTGGATTTGGTAGGGTAGAACTAGTTCAATATGTCGCTAATCCATCTTTAACATTCGCTTTAAAATGTTTGAAGAAACAACATATAGTTGACACCCAGCAACAGAAACATGTTCAGAGTGAAAGGAGTATAATGATGAGTTGTAGGAGTCCTTTCATTTGTCGGTAAGTACACAACTAAACTTATAACAAATCATATATTGTAATATTTTTCATAATTATATTTATGAGTGTTTATTTAGTTTATTCTTACCAAAAATATAATTAAATCACCATTTGATTCAAATTCTAACACCATAAAATGAATTTATCAAAATATTAAACTGATTGGCTCATCAGGGAATCTTTATATTACTTTCTAGATTATACAGAAGTTTTCGAGACTCAAAGTATGTATATATGCTACTAGAAGCCTGCTTGGGAGGTGAAGTATGGACAATACTCAGAGACAGAGGCTGTTTCGATGATCACACTACTAGATTTATCACAGCTTGTGTAATAGAAGCATTTGAGTATCTACACGCTCGAGGAATAATCTATAGGGACTTGAAACCAGAAAATCTCCTATTGGATTCAAAAGGTTACGTTAAAATTGTAGATTTCGGATTTTCCAAGAGACTTGGTTATAGTAGCAAAACTTGGACATTTTGTGGTACTCCTGAATATGTAGCTCCCGAGGTTATTTTAAATAAAGGCCACGATAAGGCAGTAGATTTTTGGGCTTTAGGGATCCTTATGCACGAGCTATTAACTGGAAAGTAAGTAACTATATGAAATTGTTATAATTATTTCTATATAGTAATACAGTTCCTCTATTTAAAATGTAAAAGAAACATTGAAATAAGGAAAACTATTTATATTTGTATGCAATACTTTCGATACACACTGTATTATAAGTATAATCAATAATTTTGAAAGATTCGGTATACAAATCAAATGTGACATTTTAATTTTCGGATGACGTTTATGTAGAATATATTTAATGATAGACAGAATTATATTACATTTTGGAGAATATACTTGAAATTTCAAAATACAGATGTCTCTGCTATCAGAATTACAATGATAATAAAATAATTCAAATATCTCTTTGTTATAGGGAAACATGAATTAGTATTTTTTAAAAAAAAAGGAATTTTTCGTAACCAAAGGAGAGGAGATTTATTTATTTGAAGAAAGTATAGTTAGTTGTGTTTGAAATCACGAAGAGGCAACATCGTAATTAGAGTTGTCTCAATTTTTGGTAGGTAGTAGAAGTTGTATATTTATACAACCAGATTCAAAAGCCATTTCATTATAAAGCCAGTGCGTGCATAATTCGAATAAGAATTGCATCGTGTGTAGTGAATGTGTTCCAGATTTTTAAATAAAATTTAGAAAGTTTCCTGAATTCTAAGATCAATTAGAATTGTACGAGTTGTCCAGTTATTAGTTGGTGAGTCCGATCCATTTTCTTCACAATAATTTCTCGAGAAATAATAAGGCCTATTTTTAAATTAAATTTGACATAGATACGTCTATTAGATTTTTGATTGCAAACAAAATTAATAAATCATATAAGAAAGTTCACATAAGAGAAGAAAAGTTTTGAACTAGAAAAATTTGAGTGAAGCTTGTCTTTGACATTTATCCATATCAAGATTTAGATCGACAATTGGAACTTTTATTAAACGTTTTTCATTAGGTTAATTTATAGCATATAGGTTGTAGTAATTTTAAGTATCGTAGAAATTACGACTGTTGTTTCGTTGTGATAAATTTGGGAATATTAATTTGTATTTGATTCTAGTAGTATAATATAGAATTTTGCATTCCTACTCACTATAGTCTTTTTATAACATTATTTCAGAAAATTAAACATTTTTTATTAAATAAAACTTTCGATCAAATCAGTGACAGTTGGTAATTTTCAGTGACAGAAATATTGGAAACGTCATCAGAGATTTAAAGTGCCTTTTATAATATTAAACATACAGTTACTATAGGTTCTGACCAATAGTGGAACAGATAATTTGGAGATACATAAAAATTTAAACAAATTTTGAATAATCAATTTTTTAACAGTTTGATCCCACCCTGAGAGAAGAGTAATAGGTCGATTACACATATGAATTCATTTTTAGAAAAACTAAATTAATATTTATTAGAGCCGGGCATATTTTTGACAACTACTGTCAAAGTAGAAATTTCTTACATAAAGTTTTAAGTTGTATGTACAAGAATTGTCGCTGCGACAATATACATCAACGTGAGGTGAATTGAAATTTAATTTTACAGGAAGGTTTACATTAAAATTAAATAATTAAAATTCATCATAGAGGATTAGATAAATTATAATTTGGCTTCCAACGCGGGGCAATTATAATTAAAATAAAAGGATAAGTGAGATAGTGAGATATATTATAATTTGTCACCCAAACGTGGGGCAACTATAAAATAATATTGAATATATTATAATATACATATACATATATATATATATATATATATATATATATATATATATATATATATTATTTGTTTTTCGTTAACCTTGTATATATCTTTTTTCCTTTGATTTATGGTTTAACATCAATGTATAAAAATTTTGAAAATGCTCCAAATTAGAGAGCGAAACGTCAAATGAAAAAATATAAATTGATACAGATTTTAGAATTAACCTGATGCCCAATAAAAATGAAATATATATATATATATATATATATATATATATATATATATATATATATATATATATATATATATATATATATATATATATATATATTGTTATTTTAGTATCTAATATACCACACTTTTTATGATATATGAATATTACAATTAAAAATTTATTTGCCACACGTTGCGGAGACAATTTATTGTAGTATTGCCGCACGTATCAGCGATAATTATTGTGTTTACAGCTGAAAATTCCTAAGGTATCTTTAACCGGTGTTAATAATAGTGAATTATATGAAGTGAATAAAGTATATAAATGGGTAAGAAATAAAAAAAGCAAAAATTTACAATTGGAAGAACCCATATTAAACTGGTCACTACTAGGTATCCCAAATCTAAATGTAGATGTTATAATAGGAAATGATGTATTAGAAAAATATGTAGCAGTCATCAATTTTAATAAAAAAAATACGGTTAAATGGAAAATAGATGCCATTAAAATTAATAGAGAAAGAAGAGGAATCGAAAAAAAAATTAGTTATTGTAAAAATAAAAATTTAAAAGATGAAAATTAATAATTGAAATATAAAAGAGGAGACGAAATAGAAGATGTGAAAATGAATGATAATAGGATAGATAGTAATGAAGAATATTATGAATTTATAAATGAATTATTAAAGAGGTATGAGAGATTAATGTTGAAGGAACCGAGTGTGGCTAAAAAAATATGTACATAATATGAAGGTGAAGAATATTGAGAATTTTTAAAACAAAATCATATCCAGTATCGTATAAATTGAAAGATGGAGTAAGAAAAGAGTTAGAAATACTACAAAAGTATGGGATAATAGAAGAAAGTATAAACATGTCACGTGAAATTGTAAATTTAGATATAGTAGAGTTAATAAATTTTATGGGATTTAGGATAATTATTTTAATGTTATTATAGACAGGACATTATAAACAAATTGGATACTTTACGAAGGTAGAGTAATATTGGCAACGTTGAAAGATAAATTTATAGTATAAAGAATCGATTTGTTATTTTTTTATTAGGGGGATTTAATACAGTTTCCTTATTTTAAATTTTAAAGAATTTCATTTTAATATTTTCATATACAATACTTTTGAACAACCCAGTATTATCTCTGTAATCAATATGGTTGAAGAACCCATTATATCTAAGATTTGGCACTCTTTAATGTTCGATTACATTTACATGTTACAATTGAAAAATATATTTAAAATTAAAAACAGATGTCACTGTGGGCATTTTACTGATAAATAAAAGAAAATCAAATCTCTCTTAAGCATGAAAATAGCAAATTTATTTTTGTTTTGAAAAAAAGAAAAAAGTTTGTAACCACAGTATAATGTGGTTATTTTATTTAAGAAAAAATAGTTAGTTGAATTTGAGTATCCGAACGGAGAACATCTCGTTCAAGATTTCTCCAAAGGATTGTAAATTAGCATATAGTAATTTTAATATTGTAATTAATTGGTATAAAGTTTTATTCGGTACACCTAATATAAATTCAAAGCATTTGTTTTTTTTTGGCGAGTTATTCATCATTTGAGGATAGTGAAAGACCCTGAATTCTAAATTGCATTTGGAATTGTACGACTTTGCTATATTTTCCCATCCATATGGTGAGTCTATTGCAGATTTAAATGCAATATTTCATCTAAATTATCAGGCCTTTGAATCAAAATTAACAATAGATGCATCTCAACATAAATTTATAAATTTGAATTCAAAATAACAAAGAGTCATAAGTATACGTATCGAACAAACAATCAGAAGAAAATATAACAAAAATTTAGGACTGTGATCGAGCATTTGATATTTGCCAATTCAGGTGACAATTAAAAACAATTTGAACAATTCGGTAAGCTTAAAATATATATTATGTATTCTAGTTCGCAATTTATTTAATTTTAATTTGTATTTGATAAGTTTTTGTTATGTGTTAAAAAAAGGAAAACTAGGATTTGTTTTACGGTTTGGTAATTGTATATACACTTTTGAATTTTAACTTACTGTGAATTCGTTTATAATATATTTGAGGAAGTTTGATCAAAATTGAATTTATTCACTCAATAAAAAACTTATTTCGGGCAGTGACATTTGGTTGATTTTTAGCGACAGATAATTTCATTGAAATATAGTAAGTGTCATAAAGCAATTAAATAGCCTGTATAATTTAGAATCAACAGTTACACGATACTACTGGTTAGAAAATCAGGAACAAGAATTATAATTCATATTTAATTTGGACCTGAAAAATTAAAAAAAAATTTTATTTGTTAGCGCATTGTACCCAACCTGTAAGTAATTAGAATATTTCTACATTGAATTTATCTTTCAATAAAATAAAAAATTTCAAAGCCGGAAATTATTTGACAATTAGTGACAGTGTCAATTTTGAATGCGGAGCATTAAGCCGTATGTACAATATATTTATATGTAATATCGTTGTATTAATACAAAATCGTTTTGAATATATTGTGAAATAAAACGAAATCAACGTGAAAAAATGATAAAGAACATTATCGAAGGAAATGTTTCATCAAATACGTAATTCCTATTTTATCACACCGTATTTTTTGTTGATGAATATGAGAGCTTTATCAGTTAATAAGGGGAACAACTATTTTACAACAAACACCGCACTGTTATTAATCGGAAATTTGATGATAAAAGGTTGCTTTATTCGTTTAGACAGTACAGGACGCTGAAGATATAGTGATATAAAAAAACGATTGTTTAACTCCTTTTTTCTTAATCGGGTAACAATATAAATGGTGAAAAATATGTTTTGAGCATCAAAATAATCCCTCGTTTCAGGTTTCGTACCAGTTTTACTTTCTCAGGATCAAATCTGACATTTTTAATTTACAGAAACAATATTACTCGCATTTGGCCTGGTAATGTGCTATTATAATTTATTCAAAATAGCAGCAGTTTAGTGGATAGAAATGTCACACTACTAAATTACAGGAATGGAAAATGGTTGGAGATATTTAAAATATCCGAAAACAATTTTTCTCTAACCTAATTACACTTAGCAGCAAAAGTATCGCATTATTCTAATAGTTGTTGCAATTCGTCTAAAATGAACGGTTTTTAAGATCAAAACTAACTTTTCGCCCTGAGCAATATCCTTTCATAAAATTGTCACTTGCATACACTTCGGAAACTATATCATGTTAACAAACTGAAATTTCTCCAAAAATTACCAAAAATATAGTATATCTGGATTTAAAGGACCCGTTGTACTCGCTCTGATGAGCTGAAAATTAATAGAAACGCTCTGAAAAATATCCAATTATAAAATCGGCCACTTGCATACACTCCGGATGCCCTTTCGTGCTAACAACTTGAACTTTCTCCAAAAATTACCAAAAAAGCGTTACTTCAAATACTATAGCACCCATTGTACTGGCTCTAGTGAGCCGAAAATCAATAAGGCTCATCTATAAGACCAATATCTAATCATAAAATTGGTCATACCCTCCGGGCTGTATGTGCTAACAAACTGAAATTTCTCCAAAAATTACGAAAATATCATACTTCAGGTACCATAGAACCCGTTATACTAGCTCTGGTGAGAGTAGGGTTCATCTATGAGATGGTGAAGGGAGAGTTACATTGCTCATCAGCTCAATGTTAATCAGTCTACTATTAGTAGGGCTTTAAGTCAATTTAGTAACAAAGGGCAGCATACGAGAAGACCAGTCCCAGGACGTCCAACAGCTACCACCCCTGTACAAGACCGTTTCCTTCGATTAGTAACACTTAGAACAAGAACTGTAACCGCACCATATTCAAAAAATAGGCTTCTAGATGCTCATAAAGTTCATGTAAATCCTGATATTTGAAGAAGACGGCTTCGTGAAAGTAATTTGCTTCCCCATCAAGCCGCAACAGCACCGTTACTAACTGCAAATCATAGCAGAGAAAAACTACGATTTGCTCGACTAGAGTTCTCTTCTCTGATTAATCCAGGTTTTCTTTGTTCAATAATGATTGACGAGTAAGAGTATGTAGACGCGAGAGAGAGCGATATGCCCAGTGTAACGTTCTCCCTAGAGTGAACTATGGAGACGGATCAGTAATGGTGTGGGGAGGAATTTCTTTGGGTGCATGTACAGAGTTGGTACTTTTTCAAAATAGAGCTCTGACTGCTCGAAGGTATATAGGGTTAGTTTTAGAACCTCACATTATGCCATATGCAGTATAATGCACGGCCCATATTGTTATAATTGTACAGGAGTATTTGGAAGAGGTAAGAATTGATACGATGGCATGGTCAGCTGGAAGCCCTGATCTCAACCCCATAGAACACATATGGGATAATATGAGCAGAATTGCAACCCGTCAAAACCCTCTGAATAACCTGGATGATCTTAGCACTACCCTGCTTGATATAAGGGAGACAGTACCACAAAATATCATTATGAATTATATTCTTAGCATGCCAAGAAGATAACAAGATGTTATTCGTGCAAGTGGTGGAAATACGAGGTATTAAAAAAAATTGTGCAGTTGATTTTTTTATTCATAAATCTAATACTCATGTTTTTAATCATATGTCTTGGAAATGAAATTTTATGTTAAACATTTTTTTGGCATGTAACGCTCCTGACCTGTCGGTTTGACGCTTAGAGTCCAGGTAACGGGTTGCCTCGAGCGCCAGTTTTTTATCGTAGTATACTCCACTTGCTCCTGGCAGCCTTATTGAAGAATTAAATACTCCAGGCGTCACTTTTATGGTGGTGACGAAAGTGCTTCGGCCAGTTGCGCAGATTTTACTTGCCTACTTGGGTCTGGAGCCTGGGCATTTCGCTGCTCAAATTTCTTACCTTTACACGAAGCTTATCAAGAAGAAAAGTAGTGAATCAACAATTATACACAATGAGCTATTATTCGATACAAATAGAAAAAAAATCAATCAAATAATTAATGATATTACTAGGTCAAAGAAACAAACGGAATAGCAAACCTTACTCACGCAAAAGTGGGCTACAGTGAAATCTATAGGGTAAATACGCATCATTGTATCGAAACATTAGTTAAAACCTCAAATCAGCACCCATGCACAAAACATTTCCACAAAAAAAGGGGAAGTTGATCAAAATCAATGAAATATGAGACCAATTCGTGCTATTGAAGAGCATGGTTCACTGTCATTTCTGTATATTAGTATTCAAGTTGTGAGATTAACAATTGATAAAGATTAGATAAAATGTCATTATTTGTTGATCTTTTTACCGAAATACTTGTTCTGCCATCTTATACATCGCGCATTTTCAATGTGCTTCATTTTGTAGATTCGCATCATACCATTTTTGTCTTATAGTATATTGTTTTTAGTCCACCGTTTAGAGCTTCTGATCCAATGAACACATACAATTTAATATTGAAAGGTATCGATATGATCGATTTCGCAAGATATAATGTCGGAAGAACAGCACAGGGGCTAATTAAAAAACTATGCAAAGATATTCCTTCAGAGAGACTTGGATGTCAAAGAGCAGGAATATTGGATATCAAGAAACACAAGTGAGTATCTGGACCATTATTATTTCATATCATATTGTAACATTACTTATAACTTACTTATAACTACTTATATGGCAGTTGGCAATTCCTTAAACATTCACTACTGATGTCTCTTATTATATCGCAATATATTCAACAGCAATCAGAATTTTTGATTCTTATTCAATCTCTCTTGTGTTCTTTGTATTAAAGCTATTCTTGAGTTCTTAGCACAGCATCATAGCTCGATGCCATAGGTCCATGTTAGCATGATTACTGCTTTTGAATTTTTTCGTCTAATGATTTTCGTAATTCAAAGCAACCAGTACATTTCTCTTATTTTCGTTTTTTGCTTATGTGTTCTCTCTAGCTGAGCTGAGTATCAAGGTGGATTCCTTAGTATTTCACACAGGAAAATTATTCATGAATAATGTTCACTTTCTTTTTCGAGTGAGAAAGGTGTATGCTAGAATCTATTTCAATCTAATGAATGTATAGTTTAGATTTCCAGATTGTTGTATACCATTTAAAACAGCGTTAAACAAAATGTTTTCAAATGTGCATTTGAAAGTTTTTACCTACTCATTTTAATTTTTTTTATTTTATGCATTTTTGTTCTATGAAAAATTTGAAAATTAAACACTAAAAATTTTCAACCTTAATTTTTTTTTGTATCAATCTATTTTTTTTATTATTAAACCATGAAAACGTTTAAAATTGAGTTGCAAATGAAAAAAACCAATTTGGGTACATACTTTTTTCGAAAATCAATTCTTAGGAATAATTTTGACGAAACTTCAGAAAAACAATATGGCGAATATCTCGAAAATCGTAATAATTTCGACTAAGGTTCTAAGGTAAATTGATTCAAAAATATTCGAAATATCCCTACCAGTTCACCATTTTCGTTTGTTTAACCCTCTACTACAGCCTCTGTATATTTAGGAGGTTCCATACTATAAAATGCACCTTGGAGACAATATTTCTTTGGTCCTCTTTCTTTCAAGTGATTCCATAAACTGTTCATTTATATTTGCTTTTGCATGCTTCAATAAAGTTCGTCGCTTTAACGATTTGGCTGGAAATGAATTAAATCTTATTTCCCGGTATAAAAGGTTGTTCAGAAAACCTTGTAACAATATTTTAATTAAAATTATATTGAACTCAGTTTTTTTTAGTATATATTTCTTTGGTAAGCGCTTAACTTGATCACTTAATTTTGTAGATATAATATGTATATTGGGTTGCCTGCAAACTTGGCGCAAAATATATGTGGGAGGATGTGTGCTGTGACTTTATAGCGTTACTAGAATATAATATCATATGTGCAAAAAAATTAATTTGTCTTCATTTCTTGAAAATAAAAATATCAAAGTGGATTCCTTAGTATTTATCACAGGAAGTTGATGAAAATTCAATCAGTCATGAATGTACCGCTTGATTTCCGGATTGTTGTATACCGCTTAAAAAAGCGTTAACCAACGATATTTTCAAATGCAATTCAAAGTTTTTACTCATTTTAATTTTTTTGATTTTAAGCATTTTTGGTGTCTGAAAAATTTGAAAATCTAACACTTAAAATTTTCAACCTCAATTTTTTCTAATTTTTCGTATCAATATGATTAGTTTTTTATTGTTATTAAACCAAGAAAACGTTTAAAATTGAGTTGCAAATGAAAAAAACCATTTTGGGTGCATACTTTTTTCCAAATGACGAATATCTCGAATATCGTAATACTTTTGGCTAAGGTAAATTGATTCAAAAAAATTTCATGTTCACCATTTTCGTTTATGTAACCCTCTCTACTACAGCCTCTATATATAAGAGGTCCCATACTATAAAATGCAGCTTCAAGTCATAATAATTCTTTGGTCCTCTTTCTTTTAAGTGTTTTTTCCATATAATGTTCATTTATATTTGCTTTTGCTTTTGCATGCTTCACAAGAAAGTTCATTGCTTTGGCTGGAAATGAATTAAAACTTATTTGCAGGTATAAAAGGTTGTTCAGAAAATCTTGTAACTATATTTTAATTAAAATTATATTGAACTCAGTTTGTTTTTAGTATATTTCTTTGGTACGCTCTTAACTTGATCACTTAATTGTATGGATACAAAATGTATATATAATATGTATATTGGGTTGCCTGCAAACTTGGTGCAAATTGTATGTGTTCTGCGAATTTATAGCGTTACTAGCTTATTATAGAATATTTATTATGTGTGCAACAATTTAATTAATTATTCTTCATTTCTTTAAAAAAATGTATTAATCAAACTGGTTCAAAGAAAGCACAAATTCAAACAAAACTTCTTTCCAAAAAATAATGCAAAACCGACTAGTAATAGCACCATGGGCGCCGGCAAGGGGAAAAATCATACTTGATAATTGTTCGCTAGAGTTCAACATAATTTGAGCTGACTCCATAAGAAGATATTCTGGATAAAAATCATAACAGTAATATCAAAACAAATGTAGTTCTATAAGCTAATGTGCTGACTTGAGAGCAAATATATGTTCTACTAAAGCATAAAGTTTTCTCCAGCGACAAACCTTCTTCAACCATTTGCTAGGTCGGCAGGTCAGTTCCTTTTCAGTCTTCTTTCATTTTGGGGTTCCAGTAGCGGATAGAGGAGTCCATTTACATAGCTTTCTAGTCTGTCGTGATGGTTCGCGCTTCGCTCTGCAATTTCATCCTGGATGTATGGAATTTTTAAGTCTTCATGTAGTGTTACATTAGACACATACCATGGTGCATCTCTGTTATCATTCGGAGGGTTTTGGATTGACTTCTTTGAATTATAGCTAAGTTTGATTTGCTCGCACATCCCCACAGCTCAATACCTTATGTCCAGATTGTTTTTATGATCGTTTTGTATAGGAGAAGTTCCTTCTCCAGTGCCAATTTGGATTTTCTGCCCAATAACCAGTGTAGATATTTTATTCGCAAATCAATTTGATTGCGTTTTTTGACTAGATATTCTTTCCATGTGAGTCTTTTTTTATAATTCGCATATAAAAGGGACTTCATAATAACATTGTTTACAGTGTCACAATGAACCTCTTTGAACTCTGTTTTAGTAATTTTTAGTGTACAGTTGGTTATTGAATTTAGTTGTATTTTTATTAGACATTTGACTTTAACCTTGACACAAATCATAAATGAAATGGTCTAGCGTTGTTCTAGCTAGCAAATTATTATATTAAAGGTAAATTAGAATGATTTATATATAAAACATATTAATGAATAAAGTACGCTAACGTTTATTTATCAATGATTTGTCAATTGTTTATTTTTACATTGTATAGGATCAATATATAGGTATACAAAACGTTAGATTTTTGGGATAAATTTCCAGATATCTATATGAAGATGTATTACAGAAATGATTATGTTCATGATATAATATAAATAGATCGCAAGAGCATATACGAAGAAAATCTTTTTTAAACAAATAATCGTCCTCTTTTTGCTTAAATAAAAGTTTGTTTACAATTTACACAATTATTCGGTTATAATATGTCAGAAGTGCTGAATAAAACCATCTGTGCTCTGACCAATTAAGAATCTACAGAATTGCCAACTTAAATTCAAACCACTCCCCCTAGTTTAAAAACAGGGATTATATAAAATTCTATTTTATTTAAATAATTAAATAAATGCGAATTATAAAAAATATTGTGTAAAACTTGTGCAACAATGACTTTCTGTAGTACTCGTGATTTGCACAACTCACCGCTTCGCGGTTCGTTGTGCAAACTTCACTCGTACTACAAAACGAGTCATTGTGACACTTGTTTTACAAATAACTATTTAAATTGTATATTTTCATTGTGAACCAATGTCTTATTTGGTTTTCTCTGCAAAATTTATTTATATATACATATATACATTATATTCTTATTAAAAGGATTATAAATAAATGAATAATACAGGTAACTATTTTATAATTCGCGTATAAAAGAGACTTCATTATAACATTGTTTATATTGTCACAATGAAGTCTCTTTGGACACATTTTCAGTAATTTTTAGTGTCATAAAGTTGGTTATTGTATGTAGTATGTATTTGTATGGTCTGGCGTTGTTCTAGCTAGAAAATTATTATATTGAATGTTCTTAAAGGTAAATTAGAATGATTTACATATTACAAATATAAATGATTAAAGTACGCTAACATTTATTTATCAATGATTTGTCAATTGTCTATTTTTATATTGTATATTATCAATATATAGGTATACATAACTTTCGATTTTTGGGATAAATTACCAGATATCTATTTGAAGATGTATTACAGAAATAATCCTGTTCATGATATAATATAAATAGATCGCAAGAGCATATACGAAAAAGCTCTTTTTTAAACAAATTTTTAAACAAATAATCATTCTCTGTTTGCTTAAATGAAAGTTTGTTTACAATTTACACAATTATTCGGTTATAATATGTCAACAGTCAAAAATGCTGAATAAAACCATATACCAAACAGCACACAATATCCATTAGACATCCACAAGATATCCTTTATGGATATCCTGTATATCCACTGGATATAGATGGATAGCCTATAGACATACATTGGATATCCATATGTTCGCCTATATCTAGGATATATGTGTTATCTTATGGATGTCTTTGGAGATATCTACTGGATATCTCGTTAATATCCCATGGATATCCTATGTTCACATTTTTGGTATATCCACTTAACGTCCCATGGATATTAAAAGGATATTTTATTTTCATATTTGGTATATCCTTCCTCCTCGAACATGAAAATCTGAGAATATATGACAAATACCTACTGGTGGAAATACAAGGTGGTCCAACGAAAACAATACAAACCAAAAGTTTTTTATGTCTACAGATCTGGAATAAAATTAACAGAAAATAGTTTATCCAGTCAACCAGTACAAAGTATTATAGATATACAGGGTGGATAGTCTAGTATTAAGTGGACGACTGTAGAATATTGTGGTCCAGTGAAAAATATTCAAATAATCCTCGCGTATATCTGTTATATTTTGTACTGATGGACCAGAACTATTATTTCCAGTTACTTTTATTCCAGATCTGTGGATATATACAACTTCTTCTAAGCATTGTTTTTGTTGGCCATCTTGTATTTCCACCAGCAGGTAATAGTCATATATTCATCTGTGAGTAAGAAGGTACAAATGTAATTACATTTTTCATAATAGTAGTATTATTTGACATATTATGATGAAATGATATACTATGGAATAGAATGATCGAAAATACTTTATTTTATATAATATACATATTTGCATATACATCAATAATTTTTCTTCCTCACCACCCAAATCATCTAATCTGCACGGTTCTTTCTGAAAGAACAAGAAAAGAAAGATTGTAGATTTTCAAGGTCAGCTATATACCGTATATGTACGCCGGAATATAAGATGCAACTTTGTTGTAAAATAACGTTTTGAACATTTCTTATCACCTGAACACTATTATTCTTATTGAACCCAGACGATTTTTTTAATCAAATCAGCCGAGCCCCCAGCACAGATTATCATGAAACAAAGTAAAAGCCGAGGTAAAACCTATTTCACATTTTCACACCATGCTATTTTACATTGTATAAATATACAAAACGCTTTTAATGTAGGTAATCAATTATAAATATCAATAAAATATAGGAGACGTAACAATATTTAGAATTAAGGTAAGAAACATATACATACCTTATTTTTTCCAAACTAGCAATCTAAAATAACCAACCACTTTTGCACATGTTTAAAACTATGAACCTACCCTACAACTTAACAACAACAATGACGAGGCTAAATGAAACGGTCAATCCCTACATCGACGAAAGAGATAACAACCAGTATTGTCTATTATAGCATTAAATGTTAAGTCACGAGATATTTGTTGTGTGTTAAGAACACGTTTTATTCCGTATTCGTATTGTTGATTAAACTCATAACTGATAACTCAATTTAGGTATATTTATCTTTTTTCAATTTCACGTCTTGAATACAACCAAAAATGCGTTCAGCACAGACAAAAAAGCGACAGAAAATAATAATAGATATCCATGGATATACAATGGATAAAATATCAGAAGATTAAGACATTTATGTATTGAAGATATTATGTATTAGAACTTCCTTCCCAAAAATTTTTTATGTGATTATTCAATATATTATCAGTAAAATAGAAAATAATATTTTTTCATATCCTTGAAATAGATTCAGTGGATACCCATTAGATATCTTACATGGACTGGATATTCAGTGGATATTGGGCTATCCACAGGATATCTAGTGGATATCGTGTGCTGTCTGGGATGGGATCTGACCAATCAGGAATCTACAGAATTGCCAACTTAAATTCAAACCACTCCTCCTAGTTTCAAAACAGGGATTATATGTAATTCTATTTTATTTAAAAAATTTTAAAAAATGCGAATTATAAAAAACATTATGTTAAACTTGTGCCACAATGACTTTCTGTAGTAGGTACTCGTGATTTGCGCAACGAACCGCGAAGCGCAAACTTCACTCGTACTACAAAACGAGTCATTGTGACACTTATTTTATAAATATCTATTATACTCGTGGATTGTGGTATTTGAATATTATTTAGAAAGACTGGAGGACAGCGATCTTTTCTTAGTGTGAAAGTCACTTGGACTGATTTTGTCTCGTTTATTTTTATTCTCCATTTGTGTAGCCATGTTTGGATAGCATTCGAGTGTTTTTCTAGCATCTTTGATGCTGTAATTAGATTTACGTGGCTTGCAAGTATGCCTGTGTCATCGGCAGATGTTCCCAATGATTGTTTCTGTATTTGTTGGTAGGTTAGCTGTATACAACACATACATTAAAGATCCGAGGACACTATCTTGTGGAACGTCTGATTTTATTGGGAACTTGCTGGACATATTTTCATATACTTTTGTTCGGAATTCTCTCTCTCTCCTAGGTAGGATTTTAATAGTTTGAAGTAAGTTATGGGTAGATGTTTCTTGATTTTGTAGTTTAATCCCATATAACAAACCTTGTCGAAGGCTTGGCTAACGTCTAGGAAAGCAGATGTACAGTATTTTTTGCCTTCCAGGGCTAGATTTATGCTGTGAGCATTTCCGTAAACTCGTTGCACCGTAGAATGTTCTTTCCTAAAGCCAAATTGGTGGAGGGGTATCCATTCTTCGGTGGCTGGGTCAGAATTTATTCTTAGTAGCAATAGTCTCTCAAGTGTTTTAGACGTAACTGGCAGGAGACTTATTGGTCTGTATGAGGTAACTTTATTACTTGTTTCAATATCAAAATTATTTCAGCTGTTTTCAACAATTTTGGCCAATAGTTTAGAGGAAGTATAGCATTAAAGATAGATGTGATGAGGACCACACCATTGCGTGGTAGTTCCTTTAGCATTTTTGGGGTTGTTTGGTCTATTCCAGGCGCTTTCCTTGCATTTAGGTAAGTAATCTCTCGCTAAACTTCATTTGTGGTTAACTGTTTGATGGCTGGTATATTCAATGGGATATCGGCTAGCTCTCTTTCTACCTCAATGTGTTGTTCATCGTTGTTGGATGTGAATACTTTAACTAGGTGTTCAGCGAATAATTTGGTTTTTTCTTCGTTGCTTCTGATCCATTGTGGGTTTGGTCGTAGCTCGTTACGAATGGGAGGAAACTGAGTTTTTGGTTTCTTGGAAATTTTCATTGGTTTCCATATCGAGTTGTCATATCGATTTAAGTTGCTTATTTAGTCTGAGAAAAATCTTTCCTGAGCTTCTTTGATTGTGAATTTTAGTTGATTAGTTATTCTATTTAATGTTGTTTTGTCTGCGGAGGCATGGGTTCGGTGCCATTTTACTCTTGCTTTTCTCTTTTGTGATATAATTGTCTTGATCTCCACTGGGATGTTATATATTTTGCACCTTGTAGTTGTTATTGGTGTTGCGTGTTGTGCTGCCTCTTTAAGTGTGTTGTTTAGTGTTGATACCGCCTCATCAATTTTAGTTGGAGATTTGAGACTTACTTGCAGATTCATTTCCTCCTCTATTTTGTTACGATACTCATCACATTTCGTTTTATTTTTATGTAGCCTAGAAATTGATGTTCTGTGGATAACCAAGGTGCTTATAGTTCCTATCATAGGCGAGTGATCAGATGAGAGATCGTAGCTTGAAGTGACTTCCATATAGTTAGGAGATATTCCACTAGTAATAAATAGGTCCAGTAGGTTAGGAGTTTTATTAGGATCCGTTGGCCAATATGTAGGAGTCCCAGTTGATAGAAAGTGATAATTATTTTCTTGGGCAAGGCTTACTAGTTCCCTGCCTTTGGTTGATGTTAGACGTGAACCATATAACGTGTGCTTGCAGTTAAAATCTGCACCTGCGATGAATTTGTGGCCCAACGATTCAAAGAAGTCTCTAAAGTATTCTTCCTTTAAATTATAACTTGGTGGGCAGTAAACTGATGCCACGGTTAGTTGAAATAAACTCAACGTTACTTTTATCACTGTAGCTTGCAGATAGTTTAAGACACACTTCGGTAATTCCACATGTTTAATAGTGCTTTTTATTAAAACGGCTGTCCCAGCATGAGCAGTTTTATCTGGATGATTTGCAAAATAAGTGGTATACTGTGGTATTCTGAAATAGGATCTGTCTGTGAAGTGAATTTTGCTTATAAGCGCCGTCAGCATGTTTAGAACTATGCAGTTCTTTTGGATTAATTGTTGGAACATGCCTTTGAATTATTCCAGAAATTTGTTGATAGTGTCATTTATGTTAGATTGTTGATCTCTGTTATTATTTGTCGCTTCTACATGGGTTCTAGGATCCTCCTGTTGCTGCTACTGTGGTTGTTGAATGTGTGGCTTTTGCATTGGATTTGTGTAACTGTTGGATGCGGTGTTTGCAATGTGTTGAATATATATTATTTGGTTTAAACAGTCTTTGGTAGAATTCGCAGCCTTTGTAGTTAGCAGGATGAGCACCATCGTATAGGGCACAACTGGCTGGGGTGTCTTTATATTTTTGCATGTGATCCGCCGCATTTGACATATACATATGGTTTGTTGCACTATGTTCTGGAATGACCGTATTGCTGACACCTCATACATTGTATGATACCTTTACTCGTTCTGCATGGTTCTACTTGGGTAGCTCTATTTTCTAAGTCAATAAAGAACATATTAAGAGGTTCCTTTGCTGCTCTACTACGACCGTTCATTATGTTTCTAAACTTGTGTCCACTACTTGCTAGTTCCTCGGCGATTTATTTGATATCTGTTGAGTGATGCAAAAGTGTTATCACAATTCTAAAGGAACGTTCTTCCTTTGGTTGGTAAGTGTGGTGTATCACATTACTGTCTCTCATAAATTTTATAATATTTATTATGTTTCTAAACTTGTGTCCACTACTTGCTAGTTCCTCGGCGATTTATTTGATATCTGTTGAGTGATGCAAAAGTGTTATCACAATTCTAAAGGAACGTTCTTCCTTTGGTTGGTAAGTGTGGTGTATCACATTACTGTCTCTCATAAATTTTATAATATTTTTGTATGTCTCCGGTGTATCACCGTTTATTTTAATTGTGTTGTTTGCTAGGCATTTCGTGACATATTGTTTGTCTTCAGCTATAGTTTTAAGTTTATTTATCATTTTAATGTAGTTTATTACCCCGTAGACAAATATTGGGGGTGGACTAGATATTTTGTTCTCTACATCTTCCTTTTAGCTGGTACCTTTATTTGGTTCACTTAAGGGGCTGAATCTGTTGTTTGTTTCTGTCTGTTGCGAGGTATTTACTCCGATTTTTCTTTTTTTTGTGTTTCTGCTTTTAACCGTCTGCCATGGATTTTCCGTTGTTGCATTGTTTTCGTTAACATCAGATCCTAAGAATTCCTCATCAATGGTAGACGACATTCTGTGTAGGTATTGGTTTTTGTTAGGTGCGTGTTGTTGGTATGCTCAGTACTGTTGCTGGTATATTGGACATTGTTGTTGGCATAATGAGCATTGTTGCTGGCCTGGTAAATGACATACTGAGGTTGTGTCATATGCAAATTGATACCGCATGCTATTGGCTGTCTGAAAGTTTGGGTTGGTTGGTATTGTGGTATTTGTGTGCTGTAGAATGGGACACCCTGTATGATATTACGCGAAGAAACCATTGGTTGGTTATAATTGATTCCAAGTCCATTAAAGGCCGGTAATTGATTCATTTTTTATTATTCACTAAACTTTGATATTTAGTAAATTTGGTATCTAATTTTCATCCATTTTTTCCCGGGCTATTTTATCGACTATAGTTTACTTATTTACTTATCACTGTTTTGGTTTCTTTGTAATTTTTTATCACAACACTCACTAATTTTTTATCGGAAATAAATGAATGAGCAAGACACTTACATCGCTTACTGAGGATGGATATACACTTACTGTAAAATGCAGCTTGAAGACACAATAATTCTTTTGTCCTCTTCTTTCAAGTGTTTTCATATAATGTTCATTTATATTTGCTTTTGCTTCTGTATACTTCACAAGAAAGTTCATTGCATTGGCTGGAAATGAATTAAAACTTATTTCCCGGTATAAAAGGTTGACAAGAGAATCTTGTAACTATATTTTAATTAAAATTATATTGAACTCAGTTTGTTTTTAGTATATATTTGATCACTTAATTTGGTGATACAAAATGTATATACAATATGTATATTGGGTTGCCTGCAAACTTGGCGCAAATTGTTTGTGTGAGAATGTGTTCTGCGAATCATAGCGTTACCTTATTATAGAATATTTATTATGTGTGCAAAAAATTAATTAGTCTTCATTTCTTTAAAAAAATGTATTTATCCATCTGGTTCAAAGAAAACACAAATTCAAACAAAACTTCTTTCCAAAAAAGATTGCAAAGTCAACTAGTAATAGCACCATGGGCGCCGGCAAGGGGGAAAATCATACTTGATAATTATTAGCTAGATTTCAACATAATTTGAGTTGACAGCATAAAAGATATTGTGGATAAAAATCATAATAGTAATATCAACTTTAAAAACATATTGAAATTTTTTTCTGATCTTTAGTAATAAAACATTGAGTAATTTGCATATACCGTCGACGATATTTGTCGATGAAACGAGATTATCGACATATTTTTTTATAGGAATGTTTGTATTGAGAGTAGCAATCCTTGAATCATAGTTTCTATGTATTTCATCCAATGTATCTTTCATTTTTTTGTCAAGTATGTTTACTATAAATTTTCTATTTGATTCTATTGCATTATCTACATACTTTTGAGTTGATCCATTATTTATCAAGGATTTTATTTTATCATTTATTTGCTGAATACTTGTGTTCAACGACAATTGAGCTATTTCGATTTTTTTAAATCGTGCTTCGAGATTTGTATTATACTTCTTTTTATATGCGTCAGAATGTCGACCAAACTTGTCGAGACTCATTTTGAAAATGAACATAAATCAATCGATGGTTAATATATATAATCGGCTTCACGAAGTTCATGTATAATGGCAACAATCTCATTATCATTGGAAGTGTAACCTGCATCCTTGGAAGCTATTAACTCTCTAAGTCTTTCAACAATCTCGTTCACATCGTCCCAGTAAACGTACTCTATATCTTTATCATGATAGGTCATGATGTGATCAGATAATCCTTTACCTACGATGTTAGTGGTAGTGTTTCGTCTTATAATAAATTGCTTTTTAATAATATTAATATACTTCCACCGCTGAGAACCTTTTAGTGTTCTATCTTTTTTTAAATGAACCCCCGTTCGTTCCAATAATATTTTGTATGTAGGTAAATCATCTTCGGTATATTTGGGATGTTGGTAGAAAAGTAATTGGTAAAGACCTGGAGTAGTAGGTATTCTATCCCATCCTTTATCTCCTTCTACGAATATATCTCCGTTTTTTGCGTCAAAGTTTATGCGTTTATTCCCCAGAGCCCACTGATCGTTTTCAGCATTATACTTTGGACCGTACAAATCATCGATTTGTGAGTCTTCGTTAAAGAAATCGATGACACATTGTCGACCCATTGTAGGATATTGTTCGATGTACTCGTTGACTGTTCGTGGTGAGAAATGTTCACTAGTATTCACTTGAGGTTCACCATCATCATCATCATCATCATCATCCGTAAATACTGATTCATTTTTCGGATCATAACTGTATAATTCTTCATCACTGATAAAATTGGGAACATGTTCTTTTTTCTCTTTAGATGATGTGGGCTGTGGTGGTGGTGGTGGAGGTAGGGTTGCTGTAATCTGCTTGTTTGCCTTAGATTTATTCATAATATTTACGATATCTTTGAGTGGATTAGATATAGTTTTGAAAATTCTATTTAGTGTCTCATCATGTCGGCCACGCAGCACATAGTATAGGAACTCCCTAATTAAGAAATTGAACTAGGGTGATAAAATACAACTGGCTGGTACAGTGGCAGAACTCAGGATCGTGTACTAGTAGATAGTAACAGACAGAAAACTGGTACCTATTATTTCATCTATATTATTTTGCGGAATGCACGACATCGCTCTTCAAGAAAAAGAGTCCCATGATGGTAATTTCGAAGATCCTATTAAGTTTAGAGTGCAAAACGGTGATAGAGTATTAGAAGAATATCCGAATAGCTGTAAAAAATGCCAAATTTACATCCCACATGTGTCAAAATTAAATTATAGGAATATGTGGTGAACTGTTAAGAAATATTATCGTAAACGACTGTAACGCGTTTTCCCTATTGGCGGATGATACCGCAGATATTGCTGGACACGCACAATTATCTGGGGATCAGATATGCGCATGAAAGGAAAAATGTGAAAGAATGTCTACGATTCACGGAGTTAAAATCAACGTCGGCTCAATCAATATATGACGCTATCTTGAACTATACAGGGGAATATGGTCTTAATTTAGAAAAACTGGTAGGATTAGGTTTTGATTACTGTTGTACTATGGCAGGAAAGGAAAATGGAGTCCAAAACCTAATAAAGAAACGTATATCCTAGAGCAACATTTTCTCACTGTTCATCACATCAGCTAAATCTTGTTGTTAATGATGTTAATTCAGTTACTTTAATTCAAAACAGTATCGGTGTAATTGAAGAAGTAATTAATTTTTTAGAGGCAGTCCAAATTGGAGGTTACTTGTTACCAATATCACACTTCCCACAAACTCTAAGTTACAATTTGAATAACCGACAAAGCAAGTTCTATAATACCTGAGTAGAGCTGAAGGCTACTAACTCAGGGTGCAGAAGAGCTGAGGGCTCCAATCCACCCAGATGTCTCCAATTACAGGAAACGATCAAATGGTTCATGTACAAAAAAACTATGATATCTGTAAAAACCAAAAAGAAACCACGTTACCTACACATTCCTGATAATTACCCAGCCTCCATAATATATTATAATTTCAAAAATCTACAAAACAATAACGAAAATGAACTGATAAGAATTTATTATATGTATCAAAAACTATTTCATGAAATCCAGGTTACATACTTCAACAAACTACGAAAATTACTTCAAGACATTAGATTACTACTTTAACATTGAGAAAGTGTTCAGATATTTACCTAAATAACGAGCTCTTCTTGCATGGACGTCAACTGAGATACCCATGTGGTTTCAAATTATAACAAATACCTTGCTTATTGCTTGCCATCCACTCGCTTTGGCACAGCATATTGTCGAGTAGGACCTCCTGGATGCCGTATTACACGATCTTTTCTTCCTCTACGCAAGTATTCTTAACGTGGTCGGACGTAATGGCTACCAGAGCACACCCAAATTTTAAATCTCACTTGACTGTTTTTGCCTCGATGCCCGATGGAGAACTAAAATTTCCTCGTCGGAGCGGTCTGTCAAAACCGTCTCGAGCGCCGATTCAGGCGTTTATTCATGTGGTGTTAATTCTCAACGTTAATTTTTAACGTTAGAACGTCATCCTATTTGCGTAAAACCGGTTGGGATTATTGGAGGTTATGATTGACATAAGTTGTCAAAAATATAATATAATTGTTCTTTATACAACTTTAACTGAAGCTCGACGCCAGTTATTTCCATTTTTGACAACCTATGACATTTGTTAATAATAATAATAATAATAATAATAATAATAATAATAATAATAATAATAATAATAATAATAATAATAATAATAATAATAATAATATAGATCTTTCTCACGAAATAAAAACTATCTATCAGCTCGATCAGGTCACAATACATCCATTAGTTATATCTGCGACCGGCCTTGTTGAAATAAATTTGAAACAGGAACTAAAAAGATTGGAATTAGAAGACCCTACGAAACTGATACTCACCGCCCAAAAAGCAGCAATTCTGGGCACTTGTCGAGCAGTCCGGCGGGCGCTCACACATGACTAATCCGTTGATATGGCATCCCGGATTAGCCAAGCAAACCCAGGAAAACCCTGTGAAAAAAAAATAATAATAATAATAATAATAATAATGAAAGGCTTTATTACAATTACTAAAAGATAAAATTACATTTTGTTTATACAGATAGGGCGAGATTCAGTTTGTATGTAATAATGAATATAGTACAATAATGTAATATATATTTAGCATTTAACATACATCTGCTCTTCCACCTAACCCCAAAAATAAGCCACAGAAAGCAAATAAAACAAAACATAAGTAAATTAAATTAATAGACAAAGAACATTAGTTTTGCAAATAAATAAGAAAGGAAAGATAATATTTTAATACGAAAAACTTGATTATTACTGATAAAAATAATAGTCAAAAAGAATTCGTTTGAGTTTATGTAGTGATGAGTAACTGAAATAATGAGATAGGTTATTAAGACGCTTAGAAATATAATAATAAAACGAACGTTTGAAAAACTCAGTATGTTGACGAGGTATAGTCAGAATATTTCTATGTCTCAAGTTTAGAGTATGTACATCAGTTCTGTTTTTTATTTTATGATACAGGTATGGTGGAGAGCCTTCTCTTATGACCCTAATATAAAACATGGTTTTTCATGTTTGACCATTTTGTCATTTTGAATGTATGACTGATAAGCTCAAATATGTGAATACCAAATATACGTCTAAGGCATGAATTTTGCAATTTCTGTATTCTATTTATATCAAATGAGTTTAAGCAAGAATCATATAAAAAGTCACAGAAATTTTGTTTAGATAATACTAATGACTTACATAGAAGGATTTTAACTGATCTATACAACACGTGACTAGATTGGAATATAAGCTTTAGAGCTGCATAAGCTTTTTGTAAACAGTTACTGATATAGTGCGAAAATCTTAAGTTTTCATCAAACCACACTCCCAAGTTTTTTACTTTATCGCTAAATTGTATAGTATGACCATTAATTTTAATATACTTGTGAGTGTGTGAGTACCCTTGCTTGAACTTCTGCGAATCGACTTTATTTCCTAAAATTATTGCATTAGTCTTAGATGCATTTATCTGTAAACAGTGATTGATTGAAAATGTATAAAGATTATGTAAGTCATAATTAATAGCAGTTACCGCTTGATTCGCTTCATCCAAGGAAAAAGACATACATAACTGAGTATCGTCAGAGTAGTAATATTGTATACAAGAAAAGATAATATCTAGAAAATTCGATATGTAAATAGAGAAGAGTATTGGGCCCAATATTGATCTCTGGGGCACTCCAGTACTCACGGATAAAAAACTTGATACACTTTCTCGATTTTTCACAGCTTGACTTCTCATGGACAGATAAAATTTGAATAAATCTACAGCTTTAATGTCCAAACCACTATATGATAGGATCGAAAAAAGTAGATTATGATTGAGAGTGTCAAAAGCTTTCGAGTAGTCAAATAAGAACAACACAGTTAATGTACTCCTATCAAGAGCTGCCAAGATATCATCTCAGTTGATGACATCTTCACTTCTGTTCAATAATCCCAGCCGGTTTTACGCAAATAGGATGACGTTAGCGGCTCTTTCTAATACTTGTATCTCAGATTAACAAATAAAATAGATATCTTTGTTTTGATTTTTTCCTACCCCAAATATCGACCCAATGCTTTGCCATATTTACAAATTCTCGTTAGTTTAATTGACAATTTGTTAAAAAGTTATGCAAATAAAAATGTCGTACTAATTTGTGCATTTAAATCGCTGCTTATAAAATTAATTAATAATACTTGAATTTTATTCTTATATAAATTTTAAACAAGTCTTTTCTTTCTTATAACCTTAGATACATTTATGGTTATAACTAAAAGTGGCAGCATTGCTCAAAATTTCAGTACCTGTTTCATGTGTCAAGGGTAACCCATTTAGAAGTTTTGTCCTTGTTTAATAACAATATAAAGAGAGATACAAATATCGTCAGAATGTGCTCGACGATCATTTCAAATACGCCGTAGTATTATAGTAAATAATGTCCAACGTGGTTTGTTTATATGAGCGTCATTACGAATAGAGAGTTCTATCGTTTTGATGAGTATTTCAATACTTTTAGTGACAAAATAAATTTTTTAAGTTAATTAATTAAATGTTTTTGGATTATCATGGTTCGTCGGTGCCAAGTTTGCTAGAAAAACAGCAGAAATTACCAAGGACATGTGTCTACACTACCATCCACACTTTCTGTAATTCGTTCATTATTTTACTACTGACGTTTAGGATTGTTGGCCGCAAAAATAAACGTGTTTATGAATGGAATGCCCTCTATTGAATATTATTACTTGTACTATTTTTTTATGAATACAACTGTACTACATAAATATTTATATTCATGTTTATATTTCCTATCAATAAGATTTTTTATTTAAGTAAAATGGATTAAATGTAAAAGAAGAATTGACGTAATTTGTTGTCTCTCCCCTGGAATATTTTCTGCCCCTCCTTGGATTATTTTTTGCCGGTGCCCATGAATAGCACTAAAGATTTTGTATTGAAAAACATTTTGAACTGGGGAGAGAAATTTGAAATGAGATTGTGGTCTTGGCATTATATAGATATTTTCGTTTATATATTCTTATAAAATATATATTGTTTTAGATGGTTCCAAGGTTTTGACTGGGATGGTCTGGTTGTACAAACGCTCCCAGCTCCTATTCAACAAACTGTTAGAAGTCCATGTGATACATCGAATTTCGACAATTTTCCAAAAGACGACGACATTCCTCCTGATGACCTATCAAACTGGGATATTAATTTTTGAATTATGATTTAATTTAAAAACTATATTACCCCGAAGATTTGAAAGAATTACCCAATTCTTTAATCAATAGATCTGTCATTCAATGCTTTTAAAAAATTAGAAGTATCTTCAAGAAGTACATTGACTTTACAGACTGAAAGTACATTTCCTATGTGGAGAGCAATCTGATTTGAGAATTCAATGTATTGGTTTTCTATATAGTATACCGTACACACATTTAATTATTATTGTCAAGAGAAGAAAACAAAGATTTTTCATCAAAATTGATATCGCTTAGTAAAAATAAAGGTATGATGAAGAGTTGAACAAAAACTAACTGAAGCTTTACCAATCAGTTCTGACTTTGTATTTCGCTTTTCCAATGTTTATTTGATTCTAGACATATCCACACCCGCTACATCTCAGGGGCGTACTACAGCCTTAGTTCTTCTCTTTAACTGTTGCCTTTTTTGGTAGCTGTCTTGAGACTACATCTGTAACTAAATCAAACCCTGGTGCCTCTTGAGTTTTCAATTTCTCCTTCAAGAGTGTTATGCCTAATGGTCGCAAATTAATTGCAGTATATCTCTTTATTACTGTATTTAAATGAAACTCACGGTCTCTAGTTAATTCCACAACATAATACAAGTTATTGTAAATTCTAAGAAATTGACAATTGTTTCGATAAATCAATATCATCGTCAGAATGACAGAAGTTACATTTCATTTTATGCCTACCTGATGTTTAGTAGTTATTTTTGGCTAGACCAAGAAGTAACCTAACTTGTGATTGGCTTAATATATGTTTATAGAAAAAAGAAGATGTGATATTACAAATATTGAAGCTTAGACATTATTAGCCCTATGGTGATATCCTGGATATCATTTTTCCAATTAAGATCAGTATAACTGTGCAATGATATAGGAAAAAATGATATCCAGGATATCACCATAGGGCTAATAAATCTAAGCTTCAATATTTGTAATATCACATCTTCTTCTTTTTTCTATAAACATATATTAAGCCAATCACAAGTTAGGTTACTTCTTGGTCTAGCCAAAAATAACTACTATACATCAGGTAGGCATAAAATGAAATGTAACTTCTGTCATTCTGACGATGATATTGATTTATCGAAACAATTGTCAATTTTTTAGAATTTTCAATAACTTGTATTATATTGTGGAATAAACTAGAGGCCGTGAGTTTCATTTAAAAACACTAATATGAGCATATTCCACGAAGTAAGGGTCGAGACAGTCAATTTCATTATCTCTTCATTAATTATAATTTTTTCAAATACTGAAATAAATTCATCAAATCTCAAGATTGCTCTCAGTCAATATAAATTGTATGGTAATGCAACGATGTATTTTTCTGTAGTCACTTGTGTCCTATAAATGACCTCCCGAATAAATAATTTGAGTATTTTTATTATTGCACTATCTGAATATTCAACATTTTTGTATAAAATAAATTAGATTTTTTTTTGGATGTACGTTTTTCATTTCAGTAATAATTATAACCCATGAATATAACATTAAGAAATTGTATAACATAACATGGAAGAACTGAAAAAAAACACACCAGTAAAGCTTTTTGTTGAAAATAGGTAGGGTGAGCGCACCAGTGAAGAACCTGAACCAGTAAAGAAACAAAGACCTATATTTTTTATTATATTAAGAAATGGGTACTTCTTAAATTTCCCGCGAGTTTGATGCCATGTAAGATGGCATTCCTACTTTTAGCGGTATTTGGTTCTTAAGTTTCTTGTTATATTAGTCGCCTGTAAAACGTTGTAGAGGAAGGTGCTATTTTCGCGACTCCATTTTGGATTCGCAAAAACTAAGGTAAGCGGAGGCAGTGCCTACTTTGAATATTCGTATTTCTGATATAAGTTAACATAAACTTATCAAGAAGGCTTAAGCTCATTAAGTATTAAATTTGTTTATAGTTTGTTGTTTTAGAGGTTATATAGTCAAAATCCTGTGAATTAGTACTTGTTTTGGAAGTGTTTCTTAACTGGATCTGAATAAACTCAGAATCCAGTGAAGAAACAAAATGTTTCTTTACTAGATTTCAAGAAAAATAGTAAAATCGTATTTAATTTATTACATAGAGTTACATTAATGTCTGTTTTTGATTATATTTCTGGCTGAACTTCGTCAACTGGCGTAAACATTCAACTAAGGTAGGTGAGCCAATTATTGCCATGGTCTTAATATTGCCATCCCCCATGGAATCGTTAATTCAGCTATTCTTAATAAGATGACGCTCCTAGTCTGTCTTAGAGTAGGAACACAAACCATAATTACCGCATTGATGCATTTCAGTCGCCAGTACCAGAGACAACACAGTACCGATCAGACATTGAAAGAGTGTGTTTTTAACGAGAGCGGTATAAAAAATATTTAAGTTTAAAATTGTTATACACGTTTGCTTTTCAAGATTAGTGGATGTTCTAATTATCAATAAGTACGTTGAAGTAAGTAATTGCTTGTAGCATATTTTGTTTTATTTCATTTAACGAACGAGACAAGAAAATTAATTTTTTTCATTCGGGTAGCAAGTGTCCTAATATTGCCACATAAATTGTTCTCAATATTGCCATGGCAATATTAGGAACCACTTCTTCTAAATAATTTGTTAATAGATGTATTAACTAGAATGGTATTGTTGCAGAATGCCGAAAAAAACCGAGCTAAGTGGTCTCAAGAAAATTTTAGAAGGGCATTACAATCTATTACAAATGGGACTAGCATTAGTGAGGCCTCAAAACATTATGAGACTCCTAGGACAACTCTTGGATTGCATTACCGACAAAATAATCCAATTAAACGTCTTGGGAGAAAATCAACTTTAAGTTTAGAACAAGAGCTTCATTTGGTGGCAAGGATTCATAAATTAGCAGAAATTGTTGTACCAGTTACAAGTAAAGTCGTTAGAAAAAGTGTATTTTCTTATGCAAAAACCCTTAACATATCGACAAGATTTTCTGAAGAATCCCAAACAGCAGGTAGAAAATGGCTTAGACTATTTTTTAAAAGACATCCTGATGTAGTCAGACGTAAAGCGCAACAAATGAATCCAGCAAGGGCTCAAAAGATGAATCCCGTTGTTGTAAATGATTATTTCACAAATTTAAAAAATGTTATGATTAAACTGAAGTTATTTGATAAACCAGAAAACCTATATAATATGGATGAGAAGGGTTGCATTCACAAACAACAAACTGTTTTAGCAAAAAAAGGAGTTTAACATGTTCATTTAACAGCTCCAGAACATGGTTAATATGTTACAATCGTAGGATGTGGAAATGCCTTGGGCCAAGCTATTCCACCTTTTATTTTATTTAAGAGCAAGAGACTGGTCAGATAATTTGCCTCCTGGTTCAAAAGTAACAATGACTCCAAAAGGGAGTATGACTAATGCGTCTTTTATTATGTGCCTCGAGCATTTTGCAAAATACAAAAATCCAGGGACCAACACTCTATTAATATTCGATGGAGCCAAATCTCATTTAGATGTTTCTATTGTCGACGCAGCAGAGAAGTATGGTGTAACATTGTTTTGCCTACCCAGAAATACCACGCACGAGTAGCAACCGATGGACAAATCCGTTTTTAAAAGTTTTGAGACCTTTTGGGATCAAGAAATATTAAATTTTTTGTTAACTAACCCTGGAAAAGCCATAACAAAAATGAGATTTGGCGATATTTTCAGAACAGTCTGGTTAAAATCCATGACACCAGCCAATATTACATCTGGATTTAGAGCTACCGGTATATTCCCTTTTAATCCAGATGTAATACCCGAATCTGCATTTGTACCTAGCCTGATCACGTACATAGAAGAAAACAAAGAAAATGGGAATGGTGTTAATGCACCATCTACATCAACAACTCAAAAATCTCCGAATAATAAAGATGAACTTAACAATAAGTTACCGACATCAGACCTTGGAAAGTCCCAATCTCCTAACATGCAACCATCAACATCAGGAGTCACAGACTTTGAGTCCACTAAGAGTCAACGAAAGAAGAAATTACTTAAACTAAAAAATCAAAAACAGATTGAACATTTCTCCTCTGATGACTCTTTGGATTCAGAATATAGTGTTCATGACGATTCATGTGAAGATGAGTAATCTTCTGCAAGCAGTTATGAAGATTCCTTGAAAGAGTCGTTAATTGAAAAGCCACCGGTTACTGCATCTACTCCTAGTATTCCCCATTTTCTGGAAACTCCGAAAAACCAAAGTGAAGCTATCCAGAGTATTCCTAATACTCCAGAGCTTCCCAACAACCAAAGTCAAACTACTTCCAGTCTTCCCGATATTCGGGAAGATCTTGAAAACCAACGTCTAGATAATTCCTTTAAGAAGGTGGGATTGCTCATTACTCCTGAAGTAAAAACAATCGCTTCCAAACGCAAACCAGCCATCAATAGTAAAGCACGAGAAGTAACAAGAAATCTATTTCTTTCCTCTTCAGCACCTCCTTCCGAAAAAATGAAATTTAACGAGACAAAAGGAATTACACCTGTTTCATCAAAGGCACGTGGAACTTCCAAAAAATGTCCTCCTCCTAACCCAAAATCATCTTCCGAATCATGGTATTGTTTTTTATGCAAGGAAAATCGTATAGCAGATATGAGGTTGTGTGTTGTCTGCAAAGTTTATGTCCATGAAGAATGTGTGGGACTGTCCAAAGAAGATAAGAGTTATTTAAGTGTCCAAATTGTGCTTAGAGTAATATCAAACTTAAAACCCTCCGGGGGCCTCAATGCGATGGGTTTTGAGGTTTCATATTACTCTAATTAGTTAGTAGTTTTTTTTGTTACTTATAAACAAAAAATAAAGTTATTATTTTTTAGCATTGATTTTTTTTGTAAACTAGCTATTCCTTTTATTGCCAGGTGTATGGCAATATTTTGACACTGTGTTCCAAATATTGCCAGTTGTGAACTTTTTTTAAAAAAAATAGTAACTTCTTTTAGAATAATTTTTTTTATTATTATGTTTAATATATTTGAAGATAAATATATTGAGATTTATTCATCCTATTTATAGAGCCTTAGAGTTCAATCTGGATATTACAAATCATCAAACCTTAAGGTGGCAATAATTGACTCACCTACCTTAGATAAATAATCTTAATTTGACAAAATTAATGTCGAAATTAATAATTTATCATATAGAAATTTACAAAATGGTACAAAGTTGTGAATGCTGAACTTCGGTGGTTTCAGATCGGAAGACACTTTATGTTTCGATTTGATGAATATTAAAACTAACTTTGTTATTGAGTGTTGAACTCGTTTCGATGAGTGTAAAACTCGCGTCGATGAGTGTAAAACTAACTTTGTTATCGAGAGTATTGAACTCGCTTCGATAAGTGTAAAAAACTAACTTTGTTGTTGAGCGTTGAGCTCGATTCGATGAGTGTAAATCTCGCGTCGATAAGTAGTAGAACGGATGAGTGAGAAACTGATTTCTTCACGTTGTAAGACGTGTTAAATAGAAATCTGCAAGGGGCGTGTTTACACGTGGATTGGGTTGACCAAACGAAAATAACTATTTCCTATTGGCCAGTATCATTGGACTCGTCGGGTCCATCGACAAGAATCAACAATGGGTGCCTCCAATAGATATTTCTACTGAACACTCCAATAGCAATTGTAACATTTTTACTCATAAAGGTTATTCAAACATTTCTTTAAAATCTTCCGATCGTCGACCATAAAATTCACGCAGAAGTGACACTAAATTTAGGGTTTTTACAATACAATAGATACTAGTGTGAAACGTGACATTTCCCTAACTTCTTAACTATAGGATTTCAAACACAATGCGACAAGATGTCGACTTTCAAAAATGTGCTATTTCAATGCCCAAACAAAACTATTTACAATTATTGTTGCAAAACGTGATATTTTAAAGGTATTTAATAAAAGTTGAAAATAAAATGGAACTATTCTCTGAATTTACAACAATATAAAAGATCTTATCAATTCTGAAACATATTTTTACAACGCTAGCAACTAAAATGAATTTACGCTTTAAATATATACAATGACGAAAAGAAGCATACAAATATCTTACATATTTTAAAAGTATCGTAAACAATAAAATTCAAGATTTTATAATCTTGAGCAGTGTCCAAAGACTATATATTTTGTCGCTGTACTTGTAATTTTTGGTGAGTCCAGTAAAGAAACGTCATTTTAATGGTTTCTCTATTAGGTTAACTAAAGGTTTCTTTACTGGGTATATTTAAGACGCCCCATACGGTGCTCGAATATTACCAAAACAGTGTGATCTAGTTAGGTAGAACCGAAAAACAGTTGATTTTTTTTGCATCACCCTAAGAAGAATTGAGTGAATAATGCATTTTTGGAAGGAACTTGCCATCAGTTAGTCGTCGGCGGTCGTCTTTGAAATTATAATATAATCCAATAATTTTTATGCTTGCAGGTACTGGGGGGCTTAGAGTAGATCACAAAAATTACGATTTTGTTGGGAATTTTTTTATGTAGTTGGTTAGATATAACATTTTAGAAGGGAACACTGTTGTGTCAATTTTTTGAATTTAAATCTATTCGCCATTTAAATTGGTCTGAATAATACCCAATCTCTGTGATTTTTGATCCACTATAGACAGAAATTGAAAAAAAAATAAAACAACAAATCCCTTTAGTATTGTCTACTTAATTTTTCTTAGGGACATGCAAAAAATAATTTTTTTTTTCAGTTGTACCCTAAACTAGAACATTCTGTTTTAAAGATTTTCTTCTTCTTCTTTTCTTATGGAAACCACTTTCCCTTATTTCAGAGATATTTACAAAAGAAAAAACCGCAACCTAAGTATACCTGCAAAAGATGTTAGAATTAATGTTTCCAGTCGCTTCAAGTACAGCCAAGAAAACCTAGTTAAAGCAGTTCAGGCAGTGAAGCTTAGAACACACAAGCTTACCGAAACAGCGAAAGAGTTTGGGATACCAAAAGATACTCTAAGCAAAGAAGTTAGAGGGCTTACCCCTCTTGCCCGAAAAATGGGCACACCAACTGTGCTCAGCGCCGACGTTGAAAAGAAAATTGCAGACTGGATAATGCTAAGGTTGGATTTCCCATTCATCCAGAATGTGTTTTTGACTCTGTGAATAAGATATTGGTGGATTATAATACCGAAACCCCATTTAATGAAAGCAGACCGGGTAAAAAATGGTTTCGAATTTTTATGCAACGGCACCCCAATATCGTGCCAAAATAATTTCAAAGGCTAGGGCATCTGTGACAGAGAAAGCCTTAAGAAATTGATTTTCTGAACTTCAGCAATTCTGTGTCAATGAAAACTGTGAAGACGTTTTACTGGAACCTACCAGGATCTATAATGCTGATGAAATGGGTGTTCAACTTTGTCCAACAAAATCCGGCAAACTGTTAGGTCCTAAATCTTACAGGAACTTTTATGAAATATCCTCGGGACCTGAAAAGCAATCAATTACAGTTTTATGTAATTATTCAGCGGGAGGTCAAGCAGTTCCACCACTGATAGTGCTGCCATATAAAAGAATTCCTAGAGATAATGCAGACTCTTTCCCGAACGACTATTTTTGTGGGCGCTCCGACTCTGGCTGGATGACGTCCGATGTCTTTTTTGGGTACATTACAAATTGATTTCATCCATGGCTTTTAGAGAAAAATGTTACCTTTCCAATAATTTCATTTATTGATGGTCATAAGTCCCATCTAACTTGGCCTTATCAAATTTTTGCTCCGAGAAGCAAATTATTTTGTACTGCTTATTTCCGAACGCCACCCATATCCTACAACCATGTGATGTGGCAATATTCAAACCAGTCAAAACTGAGTGGAGAAAAGTTGTCAGAAAATATAGGCAAGATAGCGGACAATACATCACAAAAGTGAAGTTTGCTCCACTTTTTAAAGCAGCACATAATCAGTTATCTCTAAAAACCATTAAAAATGCATTTAAACGTTGTGGTCTATTTCCGTTTGATCCAAACGCCGTGGAATACGAAAAATGCATTTCGATTAGACAAGAAAAACATAATAAACAAACATGCAAAGTCACAGATCGCGACGATATTCAAGCAGCTCTAATAATTCTTAACACATACCTAACAGATGAGGAAAAGAATAACTTCAGAAGTTTCAAATCAGTTGTATGAGAATAGTCTATATAAGTTTTGGAATTTTTGTAACGATCATTTCCAGGAAAAAAACAGATGTCAGCGGAAGTTTCAATATCTCAGTTTTTACGGAAGATGATATAGATTTAATACCAGTGGAATTCGACGATATCACTATTTCCAATGAAGGACTACTGTTAGAGGACAGAGCTGGTTGTTCATTTTGGGCAAGTGACTATACGACAACTGAAGGTACTGAAACTGTGAGAACGACAAATTATTTAGTTATTTTGACAGAAAAAAATATGAGTGAACTGAACGACAATAACAATGATGAATAAACCGATTTGGAGCATTTAGAACATAGCGCTTTCGACAGAATCTACTCAGATGACCGCTCTGATAATAATGATATTGACATCAATGAAACTGTTGAACCAACATTAAACCAAAATATTATAATTAAAATCCAAGATGGAAGGTTAATGGAGCACAACGAAGGCAGACATACGCAAGAAACTTTCAGAGCAGATGATTTACCAAAGAAATATCCGAGATAAGTCATAATGTGATATTAGATAATAGCGATAAACTTGTACAGACTGAAGAAAATGCTAAAGATAGCAATTCCGTTGTAACGCAAAATACTGATGAATCACTATACAGACAAGTTGATAACAAATTAGAGAGTAGAACAGAAGAAAACTCGAACGAAGACATAGAAATAAGCTTCCATAGAAACAATTTTTAATCAAAAAGATTTTAAACATACCATTTTTTATAACCAATACATTTTCGGTTTTATATTTTGTCTTTTCAGGACAAAAATTGTTTATATTGATTTAGTCAATACCTATTTGTACAATAGAATGCCTTAAATACTTCAGAAAAGTATGTGTTTCTTTATTGGAATCTTAAAACTCCTTCACTAGATTTCCTATTTCTTTACTAGGCTTTTTGGTATTTTTTGAATCTAAAACTTGTGTAGAAAATAGTCTGGTATCCTATTTGTGTTACAACTAGTTATATTAAAACTAAATAAAGCTACGCCGTCTAAGAAAAAGAAAGAATAAATTTTTATTTAAATGCCACAAAAAGATACAGTGAAAATAAAAATCCCTTATAACTGTTTCTTCATTGGTGTTTTCACCCTAGTAATGCTCTTTCATAATGTAGATATATAGTAAAAACCAAATAAAGTTGCGTTTACGTCATCATTGTGAACATTTGTAGCGTTGTCAGAGTGTTCACGAAATATGGAAATTAACAGAAAATAACTGAAGTCAACAAAAAACGTAAATGTAGAAAATTTCACAATATTATAAATGAAAACTACAAAATTATCGATAGTTTGATAGTTTTCGTTTAATATAGTGTGGAGTTTTTTCATTTACGTTTTTTGTTAATTAAATTTATGAATAGATTTCACAAAGTAAGGAATTCTAGAATAAAAGTGGTAAGGTTATTACTGACTTATCAAATCTTTTAATAAATAAATATAATAAAAATACAAGCATTAAAATAAAATATGTTTAATAATGAACGTATTATCAAAGACAAAAACTAACATTAAACAAATCAACATATTGTGAAATGAAACTAGGCAGATTCAAATTCTTGTTCATTTTCTTCATCTGATTCAACATCAGTGTCACTCTCTTCACTATTAAAATTTATAACTATCGGACTAGTTTCTGGACGATCAAATATTCTTTCCCTCTCATACCATTTAAATATCTCTCTTTCAGTATGTTGTATAGGATTTTTCCACATATCAGGAGTTATCATGTGCAGTGCCTCGTGTTACATGTTCAGGCAGTTATTCGCACTGTTACCATCCCTACCAGTATGCCTATTGTAGTATTTTTTTGCTATGCCCAAGTTTTGATTATAAATATTTCTCACAAGAAAATTTTATGAAGCACGTAACTATAACCTCAAAAATCGATGACAATACACGAGTTGAAAAGTCACAAACAACGCGGCAACATGACATTATTTCTGGCAGTGACTTTTACCGTCAATAATTGGAGGCTTCTTTATGAAAATTTTAACACAAATGTTTACATCGAGGGACGTCTAAACGCAATAAAGCTATATTGCTCATACATTATTTTGGTACAAAAGTTTTTTTATTGATTGGGTTATCTTTAGAACCGATTAATTAACAAATTTAAGTATATGCACTTTTCGATAGAAATGTAGCCACATGCGATAGAAATACGCCCTTGGTGACGTAAACGCAACTTTATTTGGTTTTTACTATACATGTACTGAGTCCGAAGAATACATCATTCCAGAAATGTACTAAGTTTTAACACAAATTATTGCATTTTATTTTAACTGCTTCAAATTAATCATTGTGTCATTTAAGCCGACATGCCTAGTTAAATATTGCTTTGGGCCTATGCTCAATGAAAAGAATTCAACAAAATAATACAAATTTCGAGTGTTAACAATGAATTATGAAGTGCTCTGCGGCGCCTTTGTACGACAACATGTCAATAGCAACACCCGACAAATTGGTGTTCGCGTTCCACAAAAGAAGATAGTGAGAGCTGGCATGGCAAGACCCAGCAGATGTAAACGAATTCGGCAATTTATTTGAAGTGAGTATTTTCTACAGACAAAAAGTGTGTAACTTAAAAGTTTTGTGTGAGATAAAGCTCAGTGTAACTACACCAATTTCTAAATAGAAAAATTTTGATAGAAGTGTCTTGCCTGGCATTGCATATACAGGGTGTTCCGATATTCGACCGACAACGCCCTACAGCCCTTGACAAATGATAAAAATTGAGGTGGGAACATAGATCCTTAAAATGCTTAGATAATGATATACAGCGTGTTAAAGTTGGAAAAATAAAATAAATTTCTCGTAATATCTCGTAAGAAGTTCGAAAATTTCACTTCAAATTTTGTACCTAGAGCTGTCTTATTAAAAATGCAAAAGTTTGTCTTCAAATACTTTATCCAGTGGCGTACTGTAAGTGAGAACGGTACCTTCGACCCCCCCTATTGATTGCGACACTGACTAAATCATTTTTTTTCAATTTTATTTAAATCTACGTTCAATTATGTTACAAAAACTTCTTCACTTCAATTATGCTAAAATCTATAGTTTTCGAAGTATTTGGCTTTAACAGAGAAGCTGCAATACATTTTTAACATAATATATTACTTTTCCGCCCAACCTATCTATATGCGAGAAAAGTATTGGTTTACCCCAAAAAAAGTTGGAAATTTGAAAAAAAAATTTTTTCACGTTTTCCATCAACAACAACCCAAAAAACGGTTTTTAGGAAAAAAATCCTGTGTGTATTTCCTCGTCGTCATCGTCGCCGTCGTCGTCGTTGTCGTCGGCCACTTTTCGTTACATGCCTTGTTAGCACGATACAGCCTCCGGAGTGCAACAAGTCACCAATTTTTTGATTGACTATTATTCAAGACATGTCACAAATGAACCCTATTGATTTTCAGTTCACCCGAGCCAGTACAACGGGTACTATGGTACTTGAAGTACGGCAATTTTGTCATTTTTTGAGAAATTTTAGTTTGTTAGTACAAGACAGCCTCCGGAGTGCAACAAATCACCAATTTTATGATTGGATATTATTTAGGACCTCTCACAGATAAACCCTATTGATTTTCAGCTCACCAAAGCCAGTAAAACAGATGCTATAGTACTTTAAGTACGACATTTTTGTCATTTTTGGAGAAATTTCAGTTTTTTAGCACGATACAGCCTCCGGAGTATATACAAGTGACCAATTTTATGATTGGATATTATTCAGAGCATCTCAAAGATGAACCCTATTGATATTCAGCTCGTTAAAGCCAGTACAAGGAGTGCTATGGTACTTGAACTTCCAAATTTGTGTCAATCTTGGAGAATTTTCAGTACAGCCTCCAGAGTGTATACAAGTGACCAATTTTATGATTGAATATTGCTCAGGGCATCTTTAGATGAACCTTATTGATTTTTAGCTGACTAGAGCTAATACAACCCCAGAAAGCACCAGATATCCATGGTATGTTCTGACAGTCCTCGATTTGGAAGATATATATCCAAATATTATAGGGTTATTCTGGGGATATCTAAAATATCTGTGGGTATACCTAAATCGAATATTCAATGTAAGTCCAGTTGGAATATCCTCAGATTATTCTTTTTAGAATATTCGAATCAAATAATTCTAAGAATATTTTATGATTATTGATTTTTGTTCAAACGCTCTTTCTGTCCCATGGGCATGTGTCAGTAGTTGCCGTTGACAGTTGACGGTAACAACCAGTGAAAAATAGCGGTTCGACCATCTTATATATGTTATTGTTATTGGGGAAATAGTAGTAGTATGATTAATTATTTCTGATCGTTAATTAATTAGTCAATTTTTTGCCACTGTGAAGTTGTTTAAATATGTTTCTACGGTGTATTATATGCTACGGGTGGAACTAATACATACGACCTTACGCATCAAAACAGGTACGTTTTATTGTATTTTTTTAATGCCTGTTGATTTATCATTGCATATTTTAGAACATTATCGATTTGCTGCTAAAACTTCCAATAAATGATGAGGCAAAGTTTGAAGAAATTGAGTCAGCCTTGCTGAAGAATCCTATGAATATTTTATAAGTTGAACATTCAATATTATATCCAAATCAAAATGAAACTGCCTCGAAATATTGGAGTATTTATGTGTTACTTTTATATTTTAGTGCATGAAAATATTGAAATAATTGTTGATTTCATAAATTTTTGCAACAAAATTAATGGATAAATGTTTTCAATTGTCAGTAGAGTAGAAATTCGCCTCATTGCTAAAGGTACAACAAAATTTTATTTTCTCAGGTAGTTTCACGTAATTATGTAACCGAGATGTATGATATGAGTTCCTTAATCAAATTGCCTATAGTTACCTCTATTCCTTTTATTAATTGGGAATGACTAGAAAGCTCTACACAACTAGTGATCTGATAATTAAAAGATAAATTAGTTCTGACATTTGGTAAATAAAAGTTATTGCTGGTCAATTGTACAAGTGTCTAGTTTCAGGCATATGTATACTGTTCACATAGATGAAAGTGGTCTTATATTTTTGTTCGTTTGTTATAACTTTGCTTATAAACTGTAATTGTTCAATTTTTAAAACTTTTGAGATTAACTTTCAAATTAATACAATTTTAGGTTGTACCTCTGGCAAGATTGGAAGGTTCCTATTTGTAACAATATATTAAAAGATTCTTGCAAAAAAACCTGATTAATGGAGGGCTACAGTATGCATGGATAAAAAGGGAAACTGCTTTGGAAAAACAAAGCTCTTTGAAGCAGTAGTAGGTATAATCATGTTATTTTATTTTGGAATGTACATGTAAATTAATTTAATATATCATGTACAAAAAACAAATAACTCCTAATCACTTATTTTGTTTGGAATATTTTGCTTTTTACTTGTCTCCTACAAGACTTATTCTTTAAATTACATATTTGATGTTTAACTTCATATCTTTTAAGTTTCAGTTTTTGGGATTATATTTTGATTGTTACACATACATACATAAAAATCACAGTAGAATAGAAATTGCTTATCAACAAAAAATATAATTATTTTATTGTTTCAGATGGCGTCCAAAAGTTGGACAAGAACATAACAAACAAAGCAGTTGAATTGAAAACAGGAATTTTCTTAGCCAAATGTAAGGAACAGCAGAAATCGGTTTCAAAAAGTTCGTTGAGTATGGAGGAAGTCAGTGAATTTTGGAATCTCTGACTTGAAAATTATATTAGTTTCAATTATGTTATGAGGTACATCTTATATTTATGTATAAATAAATTAAATTGAACTCAGTGTTTCCCGTGCTTTAATTTTTTCAATTAAAAATATTTTTTCCTATATACACAATTCGAAATTTTGAAAGATTCCTTAGATATTTGTAAGATACATACCAGGGAACACTGGATCATTGTACTCCCTCTTTTCTCCTTTAGTTTCAAAGAATATTCATTAAAATTTGGAACATACCGTTTGCTTACTGAATAAGTGCGAGAGAGAAGCTTTCCCTGGCGGGTAATTCTATTCTCTCTTACACGAATGGAACTTATGGATAAAATAATTAGCGATATTGAACGAAAGTTGATATCATTCCTGGTAGAACAAGAAGTTGGAAAAGAATCGATATGTACATTATTGTCGTTCATTAAGTATACAGGATCTTCCAAATTCCAATCAATTATCTTTGAAACTAAATATGAAAAGGGAGAGTACTATGATTCAGTGTCACCCGCTCATCCATATTGGGATATTCTACAAATATTTGAAATTTTGCTATATACGTTCCACAGAGATCCTTATAATATTCCTAATATTACTTGGATATTTGTAGAATATGCCTATTGGAATGTTCTATGAATATTCTGGATTATCTTGCTATATACATTCAGCAAATATCCTCAGAATATTCTTGAATATTCCTGGGAAATATTTACAGAATATTCATAGAATATTTTAAAAAATTCCCATTTCGTGGTATATAGAATATTCGAGAAAGGATATATATATATATATATATATATATATATATATATATATATATATATATATATATATATATATATTTAAAGTGGGTCTATAGAATAATACAATATCCGAAAACGAATTTTTTTAGCACGTCCATGGAATATCTAGTGCTATCTGGGACGGGTGCTGTGGTACCTGAAGTGCCACATTTTTGGTCCTTTTTGGAGAAGTTTCGGATTGTTAGCACGATTCAGCATCCATAGTGTATACAAGTGACAATTTTATGATATAATATTATTGAAATTAACTGTCTCGACCCTTACTTCATGGAATCTGCTCATATTAGTGTTTTAAATGAAACTCACGGTTTCTAGTTAATTCCACAATATAATAAAAGTAATTAAAAATTCTAATATCATCGATATTGATTTATCGAAACAATTGTGAATTTTTTAGAATTTTCAATAACTTCTATTATATTGTGGAATTAACTAGAAACCGTGAGTTTCATTTAAAACACTGATATAATATTGTTCAGGGCGTCTCACAGATGCGAAAAAGTTACTTTTAATCTTTAAAACCGATTATTTGTCTATTGGAATAATAGTATATTACATGAAAATAATTAATTTGTTGTATGAACAAAAATTTTCTAATCACCGAATGCCACATCATTCAACTTTTGCTAATATTGAGAGAAGATTGCGAGAGACTGGTAATTTCAATTGAAATGAATAACACTGGAAGACTAAGAACAACTAGAACTGTACGCATTGAAGAATCAATATTTAATGTTTTTGAGCGACCGTCTTTGAGTACAAATCGTTGAATATAAGCAATAATATTTTAAGGAAAGTTTTGCAACAACAAATGTTGCTGCCTTTTAAATTTACTCCACTTCAAGCATTAGGACCATAGGATTATCCTCTGCGTTTGGAATTTCGTAATTGTATCAATGAAAAATATGGTTAGGATCGTAACTTTTCAAAATATGTTCTTTATACAGATCAAGCGAAATTCACGAGGGAAGGAATTTTCAACTCCCGAAACACTTTTGAAACGATGAAAACCGTCATAGTATTCGTCAACGAAGATTTGCTGTTAAATATTAGAGCCAATTTATGGTTTAAACATGACGGGGTATCCGTTCATTTGAGTGGACGTGCTAGAGATTATTTGAACAGCCGATTTGAGGAAACATTGATTGATCGTGGGGGACCTAACTTGTGGCATGTGAGATCACCAGATCTAAACCCTTCTTTTTATGGGGCTACATGAAATCCTCAGTTTACGAAACCATTGTTGAATCAGAAAAACTCAGGCTTCCTGCTGCAATTATTCAGTCTGGTCTAACCCTTTTTAGCAAGGTACGCCTCGTAATGTATAAACTAGAGATGGGCATTTAACGTGATTCACGTCGTGTTTCGATGGGTCACGCGTGATACGTGACACGTGATTATACGTGAACGTGACTAGTTGATAACATCCGATCGAATGTAACCGAAGTTAACAAAACGACCCATGGGCAGCCCGGCGTCAATCTTGACATCGCCATCGCAGCTATCGAATTTCATCCCGTTACTGCCTCAGAAGTTTTCATTTTCCTTACATTATTACACCCTTGTGGGATGGCTTTCCTAATGTTTCTTGTAGTGTTTTTATGGCATTGTGACCGAGCACTTGAATTACCGAATATTGTGCGCACGTTGGATACCGAAAATGTTGACGGATGTGCACAAAACCAAATATTTAGGCAGTGCATTGACTTTCCTTGAGCGGTACCACCACGACGGTGATGATTTCTTCCAAATTGTTACGGGCGATGAAACATGGGTGGCCTACGTCACACTAGAATCAAAGCAACAGTCCATGGAATAGCGGCATTCACATTCACCCAGAAAATAGAAGTTTAAGCAAACAATTTCTTCCCGGAAAATCATGTGCACAGTTTTTTGGGACAGAAAAGGAGTATTGTTTGTAGAATTTCTGCCTCGTGATGAGACATTCAATGCAGCAGCTTATTGTGAGACACTGCACAATCTGCGCCGTTCAATCCAGAACAAAAGACGTGGCAAGTTGAGCAAGGGCAATCGTTTTGCTGCATGACAATGCCCGTCCGCATGTGGCTAATCAGACCAAAGATCTCATCAAATCTTTTCGATGGGAAACTGTAGATCATCCTTCGTACAAACCTGATCTGGCACCCAGTGACTACCATCTGCTCCTGCACTTGAAGAAACACCCGAGCGGTCAGCGTTTTCAAGACAATGACGTAGTCAAAACAGTCGTGATGCAGTGGTTAACAAGTAAGGCGGCAGACTTCTATGAGGAAAAAATTTTAAGTTATTTTTACGTTTTTCATCAAGAACAACACGAAAAAATGGTTTTTAGAAAAAAAATCCTGTGTGTATGTCGTCGTCGTCGGCCACTTTTCGATACATGTCTTGTTAGCACGATACAGCCTCCGGAGTGCAACAAATCACCAATTTTATGATAGAATATTGTTCAGGACATCTCACAGATGAACCCTATTGATTTTCAGCTCACAATATCCAGTACAACGGATGCTATGGCATTTAAAGTACGTCATTTTTAAGAAATTTCAGTTTGTTAGCACGATACATCCTCCGCAGTGCAAAATGTCACCAATTTTATTATTGAATATTATTCAGAACATCTCACAGGTAAACTCTATCGATTTTCAGCTCACCACAGCCAATACAACAGGTGCTATAGTACTTTAAGTACGACATTTTTGTCATTTTTGAAGAAATTTCAGTTTGTTAGCACGATACAGCCTCCAGAGTATATACAAGTGACCAATTCTATGATTGGATATTATTCAGGGTGTCTCAAAGATGAGCCCTATTGAGATTTAGTTCACGAAAGCCAGTACAACGAGTGCTATGGTACTTGAGGTACCAAGTTTTTATCATTTTTGGAAAATTTTCAGCTTGTTAGCACGATACAGCTTCCAACATGAATACTAGTGACCCATTTTATGATTGAATATTATTTAGGGCGTTTTATAGATGAACCTTATTGACTTTTGGCTCACCAGAGCTAGTACAACGGGTGCTATGGTACCAGAAGTGCCACATTTTTGTCCTTTTTGGAAAAATTTCGGGTTTAGTACGATACAGCCTCCGCAATGTATACAAGTGGCCAATTTTATAATTGGATATTTTTCAAGGTGTCTCATTCAAGGTATTTCAGTGATGTACCCTATTGATTTTCAGCTGACTATAGCGAATACAGCGGGTCCTATAAATTCAGATATACTGCATTTTTGGTTACTTTTGGAGAAATTTCTTTTTGTTAACACGATGCATCCCCCAAAGTATATACAAGTGACAATTTTATGATAGAATGTCAACCATGGCATCTCATAGATGCGGAAAAGTTGGTTTTAATCTTTGAAACCGTTTATTTTTTGTTTTTTCATTACATAGCTGAAGTACTACATATTGACATTATTCATCACATGTCATTCATGTTTGAGTTCGTTATTCCTGCACGAATCACGTGATTCCCACATGCATTACGTGAAGCACGTGACTCACGTTAGATATTTACATGAGTGGCGTGCGTGACCCGGCCGGATTGATCATGAGCGAGCGTGAACGGGCATAAAAAGTCACTCACGTGCCCATCTCTAGTATAACCGCTGTAGGAAGTGCTTTCAAAAAAATTACCAAAAATCACCAAAAAATATCAGAAATTACCAAAAATTACCAAAAATTACCAAAAATTACCAAAAATTACCAAAAATTACCAAAAATTACCAAAAATTACCAAAAATTACCAAAAATTACCAAAAATTACCAAAAATTACCAAAAATTACCAAAAATTACCAAAAATTACCAAAAATTACCAAAAATTACCAAAAATTACCAAAAATTACCAAAAATTACCAAAAATTACCAAAAATTACCAAAAATTACCAAAAATTACCAAAAATTACCAAAAATTACCAAAAATTACCAAAAATTACCAAAAATTACCAAAAATTACCAAAAATTACCAAAAATTACCAAAAATTACCAAAAATTACCAAAAATTACCAAAAATTACCAAAAATTACCAAAAATTACCAAAAATTACCAAAAATTACCAAAAATTACCAAAAATTACCAAAAATTACCAAAAATTACCAAAAATTACCAAAAAGTACCAAAAAGTACCAAAAAGTACCAAAAATTACCAAAAATTACCAAAAATTACCAAAAATTACCAAAAATTACCAAAATTACCAAAAAGTACCAAAAAGTACCAAAAAGTACCAAAAAGTACCAAAAAGTACCAAAAATTACCAAAAATTACCAAAAATTACCAAAAATTACCAAAAATTACCAAAAATTGCCAACAATTACAAAAAATTACAAAAAATTACAAAAAATTACCAAAAATTACCAAAAAATACCAAAAAATACCAAAAATAACCAAAAATTACCAAAAATTACCAAAAATTACCAAAAATTACCAAAAATTACCAAAAATTACCAAAAATTACCAAAAACTACCAAAAATTACCAAAAATTACCAAAAATTACCAAAAATTACCAAAAATTACCAAAAACTACCAAAAACTACCAAAAATTACCAAAAATTACCAAAAATTACCAAAAATTACCAAATATTACCAAATACTACCAAAAGTTACCAAAAATTACCAAAAATTACCAAAAATTACTAAAAATTACCAAAAATTACCAAAAATTACCAAAAATTACCAAAAATTACCAAAAATTACCAAAATTACCAAAAACTACCAAAAATTACCACCCTATCTAAGAAGACATTGGCAGTTTTACCCGCGTCAAGACCCCAACGATTGCCAGAAAGACGTCATGGACCAATTACGTAATACAGATTGAAGCAACCGGTGAATAATTAGTCCAACTGGGAGAACGCAGTAAGCCTAACCATCGCGTTTCGGGGAGGTGTCTTAGATGTACTTCAGACGATACCACTGGAAGAAACGGATGAGTTCGAGCAGCTGAAGAAGAGGCTAGACATGCGATATTGCCACGAACATTTGTACCAATTCCAGCTAAAGAACCGAAGGCAAAGACGTGAAAACCGAGTAGTTTTCCAAAAACGACTAGCGCCATTCGAAGGAGACCATGACAAAGGGGAAAGAGTGCGCCATGTACAACAAGAGTCTGACCCAGCCTTCGAAGAATTTATGGACGAATGCGGAGGTACTGGGAAAGCTAGATACGGAGTCACTACAGAACAAAGACAAGATTTGTTCACGCTCCCAGAAGAGTATTCACTGGTACAAACATCTCCGCCGGTAACAAACACGAACGAGGGTTGGCAACAGTCTTTCGAAAAAAGCTTGGGCAATTGGAAAAACTGGAAGATCAGATGTCAGCCCCTGGCAAGATAATGAGACTCAATCACAATTCGCGGTACGTCTTCTACCTGGTAACTAAAAATTAATTTCCAGATCGATCCACGTACCGGAATGTGTGGGAAATGTTACGAAGCATTCGAGATCATATGCTGGAATACCACCACGTGAAGAAACTAGCAATACCCAGGATAGAGAGGACCCAGTTGGATTGGCTTGTCATAAGGAACATGATAAAGATGATTTTCCAAGGACTCTGTTGGGGATGTTTTGGGGGTTGTATTGCAGCGTTCGTAGATTGAGTTTGGTGTTTTTGGAGAGTCGGCTGGGAAACAGCCGAGTGGAAAAAGGTGTCTAGGACAGAGAAGAAACGAAAGAAGTTTTAAAAGGTGTATAGGATTGAGAGTGCTAGAAAGTGGCCCGAAGGAAAAGTTATCTCTGTGGGCAACGGGGATTGATGTTTGGAAACAGCGAATCTCAAAAAGTGTATAGGATATGGTGACGAAAATTGTCTAGAATTGGAAGGTTTTGCCGTCTCTTTGTAAGTTTATAGCCTGAATCCGACTCTATCTTATACTATATATGAAAATTAAAATTTTGGCAAATGCGCACCGATAACAGAACTATTTATCATTATTTTTGTGACTGTTTCGAGAGGTTTCCAGGAAGCTCGATTGTTTATTGGGAGCCGCAATCGAGAAACTTCCGGAATAGAAGGCACTACAAGGAAGCGTAATATTAGAGAGACTACCTACCAACAGCGAAGTTACTTTACAATTTGATCACAAGGCAGAACAGTGAAATAGAGAATAATAGTCAATAGCAAAGTATTTATATTAACTAAGTCTACGTAAATAAACAGTGTATTAAATATAAATTAGTGAATATTTAAGTGAATAAATAAATTAAGTGAGTAGACATACCGTGTGTATAAATTTATTCCACCCGTCAGGGCAGCGTAGTTTATATAAATAAGAAAAATTTTACAATATATTTGAGTATGGTTTCTTTTGTGAATTCAACTCAAATTACTTGCGTGTGAGTATTTTTTTTTAAATTTGCTATTGGGAGTAGTCGTTATACATACAGATTTGAAGGAGTTGAGACCATAATCCAGTATGTGAGAAATAAATGAAAGAAAATATATACAATAAAAACCCAATTGAGGAATAATCTAAATATTTCCATACAATCGTTAGCGGTGAGAAAATGTTCCAGTTATCATTCAGTAGGACTAGTGTCTACCATCGATCAAATCACGATTTGGTGAAATGTTTATTCAGAAAATAGAAAATTCTAGATAATTATTTGTCAATCTAAGTGCGGAGTGCGAAATAGTACCTAATATATATTTGGATATATTAAAAAATGTGCTTTCATTGAAGAATATAATTTTTAATCAAAATATTTCTATCTCTCGGAAAGGAAAATCCTCAAAATAGCTCAAAACTATTATGAAATAATAATATTATTCGAAGAATTCTAATTTGAATACGACAGTGAATGATTGGGAACTCAAGGTTCACAATGAGTAATTTTATATCATAAACAATAACAATATCTATACTAAACATTGTCTTGTTTATAACATTAGACTTGGGAACACGTAAAGCCGGCTACTCACTACGCGATACTTGACAAGTACTAGTACTTGATCATGTACATGTACAAGTTCAAGTATGTTCGATACATTACGCGGCTACTTGGCAAATGCCAATTTTTGCGGATACTGCAAGTACTTGTGAAAGATAATTACAATCATGGAAATTGATAGTGAAACAAAGGCAGCAGCAGCAATTGTTGTAATGAGCATTGCATATCTTTTAATGAAACCAAAACGAAGAAAGCGAAGGTGGTAGGTTTCATCTTTCAACAGAAGCAGAGAAAGGTATGTTAAATCATCTAAATAAATACCTTCATTTCTTCATTTGCATTCAATTTTGTAGATATTGTGGTACAGACATGATGGCGGATATTCTAAAGGAACCTTCTGGCTTATTCGAGAACTTTTGTCGAATGTCTTTTGAAGATTTCGAATATTTGCTAAAGAAAGTTTAATGTCATATCTCTAAAAAAGATACAAAGTTAAGAGAAGCTATTCCAGCAAAGGAACGACTGGCAATAACATTGCGACTTTAACTTCCAGCGATAGCTACCAAAGTTTCCATTATCTTTTTAGAGTTTCCGCACAGTTGGATATCAAAAATTATACCAGAAGTATGCAAAGCGTTAATTCAAGAATTGCAATATCTCATTAAGGTATCTATTTAACACAATATTAAAAAAAAGGTTGACAAAAAGTAATTTACATTCTGTAATTAAAATAATGAGAAAAAAGTTATGATTGAAAATGTTATAAAATATAATAATTTTTTGCATTATTGGCGTTTTCTGAAGGATCCGTCGATGGATTGGAATATTGTGAATATGTTTCTAAATTTGTCGGTGATGGGGTAACTGTTGAGTCTGTCGTGGGGCTTGATGATGGTACTGCAGTTAACAGGTTCTGATGTGAAATTGGCGTGAACTGCCAGATCATGGGATACTGCTGGAATGACTGTGGAAACGTGCACTGAGAAAAACGCATTTTCGATTGATACATGACTTTTTCTATTTCGTGCATCACAAAGTCTCTTTCACTCTGCTGCATTGCTCGAAGTCTTTTTGCTATTAATTCTCCAAATATGGCGCACTCGTCGTTTTCTTTCGGTTGTGTTTTTTTCTGTAGTATGTCGTAGGCCTTTTACATTTTTTCGTAAATAACTTCATGCGATACTTTATTAGTTTTTTGAGTGACAGGTTTTGAAGTTGCCTTGCGTTTCGTTGCCGATGAACTTGGTTCTGTAAAAAATATTTTCAATGAAATTAGTTGTAATAATATACTTGAATAATACCTGCTGTGCTCTCCGATATATTTGCAATATATGATTGATTTTGTTCATCACCATCTTGCTCGTCTTCAATATTTAGTGAATCTTTCATATTCTGAAAAAGAACATACACAATGTTGAAGTACAAATATTTCAAAGGAAAGATATATTTTTTGTATTGTACAACAATACAAAAATTCTTTCTTTCCTTTGGAATCTCTGGAAATAATCGATAATACTTTGTTACAGATTCCAAATTCAGAAGATCAATGGAAACAGATAACAGAAGATTACGAAAAATTATGGAATTTTCCACACTGCATCGGAGCAATAGACGGCAAGCACATTACGATGCAGTCGCCAATCAACAGTGGTTCTGAATTCTATAATTATAAAAATTTCTATAGCATTGTATTAATGGGTCTTGTTGATGCTAACTATTGCTTTACTTTTGTTGATTGCGGTTGTCAAGGTAGGCTGAGCGATGGTGCTGTTTGGCGAAATACTGAACTGTTTCGGAAAATTGAAACTAAAGATTTAGATTTGCCACCAGAGGAACCATTGCATGGAATGGATTACGCTATGCTGTATGTGTTTGTTGTTGACGATGCATTTGCACTAAGTACCTGTATGCTAAAACCCTTTCGCGGCCTTCATACAAAGGGTAGTAACGAAAGGGTATTCAATTATCGTCTTTCACGTGCTCGTCGTGTTGTAGAGATCGTTTTTGGTATAATGTCTTCGGTGTTTCGAGTGTTAAGAAAACCAATGCTTTTACAGCCAGAGAGGGTTTCTATTATTACATTGACTTGCTGTTTTCTACATAATTTTTTGCGAAATAGTAAGACTTCACGTTCAAATTACACACCAAGTGGAAGCTTTGACGCTGAACTAGATGGAGAATTTTATTCGGGAACCTGGCGCAGAGATCAAGAAAATATGACTTCCCTATTACCATTACGAAATAAAGCAAGGAATTCAAGTATAGTCGCAAAAAATATCAGAGAAGCTTTTGGGGAATATTTTATGAACAAGGGCAAAGTGTCATGGCAAGATAAATATTGTTAATGTAGTTAATTGTAAAAATGAATAATAAAATTATTACTTACATCAGAATTAATCGTTTTTCTTCGCGTATCGTGATGAGTTAAAAACCTGACCATTGTTGTGAACGCAAACCAGGTAGGTTTTTATAACTCGTCAGTACCTGAGCCACTCTTCTCACTTGCTTTAATTTTGCTCAGACAATTTCTAAACGTTGCCATTAACGACTCTTTTTTTTCTTTAAGTCTGCCACAGATACTTTCAAAGAAAACTCAGATTGTATTCTCTTCCATGCGTCATGAACTTCATTTCGATTTTTATGCTGTTTGTGACTGGGGTCCCAAATAATACTTTCATTTTCATACAAATTTGAAAATTCTATAGTCATTTCATTGGACCACTCCATATTTGAGAACTAAACAACAACAAGATTCACTATTTACTAGTTTTTTACTTGTACAAACTTGTCGAATAAGTGTGGCGCTGCTACTTGAGTCGCTACTTGTTGCCTTTGACTTTGGTTAATTTACCGACTGCGTACGGCAAGTACTAGTAGCTCGCCGATTTTTATGTTAGTTTCGTACACACTACTTGAAATATGCCAAGTACTTGTCAAGTCCCGCGTAGTGAGTAGCCGGCTTAACCTCATCAAATACAGAGGTTTGCTATCTATTTAAATACCGCAACAATATGATAATTTTATATCCATGAAGTAGAAATATAATTATTGAAAAAAATTTGAATAAAAAATAAGTTTCAGGTCGACAGCAACTTTCGGTTGAATAAAAATGATTTAGTTGGTAACTTTTTAAACATTTTGAACAAAACGCCTACATAATTTTTATGAAATGTATTGTTTTACATAAATTTAACAGTTTTAAGCCCCACTTACTAAATTTTATCACCTGATACACCTACTTTGATAACGATATAGCTATTAGTGTACAGTTCTATATCTACTTTATGTTTTGTTAGCAGAAATACGAAAAGCACTCATATTAAATTAGTAACAATTTCCAGCACGCTGTTCTAAACAGGTATGGTCGTTACTCTCCTTATTTATATATTATATTGCACAATAATTTTCTTGCATATTAACTAACTCTGCTATTTAAATAAGTTCAAATTGTTTGGTATGCCATACACTTTTACTTCCACAAATCAGTACATAATTTGTTGTTCTTGTTTTTGTATGTTTTCTAATGATAGTTGAGTGAGTTCAGTGATATGGTATATTCAGGCAGTGACTGCCAATCTCCTGGATCAGAATCTGTGCGGAAGCATTTTGGAAAATAACAAGAAACTCTCAAGAAATTACTTCTTGTTTCTCAAAACATATTGAAATACGTGAATCTAAAGCTGATCATATTATTTTCCACGATAACACCTGCACTGTTTAAATAATTAATGGGAACTTTCATCAAACTTCATCTTGAAACAAGTTATTGACGATAACATCTAGATTGAAACTTTTTATCACAAATTATTGTAAGTGACCATTCTTACTGACCCAATGATTTTAGTTCTGCTCAAAATGATCTTGTAGTAGAAGCAACAAACTAGTTAAGTAGGTACAGCGAACCTCATTGGTGCTGTTCCAATAAGGAATAATAATGTAGAAGAGTACTCATTATCAGTATTGAAAATTTAGTGTTTAAAGTATAAATCAAGCAATCAATGGAATATTGAACGAAAATATACTATACTTGGAATTAAACCAGGTATGAAGAACAATATGGAACAGGTAAAATGATCCAAGACAACAATGGAAACACAAGGCATAATGCAACCATACAACTTCATACCTACTCGTAGCAAAAATTGATTCTGGATGAGACACCTTCTGATGGTAATAGACCACTAATTTACAAAGATAGATAGATGAATTTGATGAAGTGATTTTATGAATGGAGATCAATTATGATAATGTTGAGTTTTTGATTTATTGTTGCCATAAAATTCTTAGATAATGAGCTTTTTTGATAAAAAAATGGGCCTCATGGGAAAAATTGATGAACGCTCAAGTAATATGACCAAGAATAATTAAATTGGAATTAACACAGCTTCGGAAACATTTTTTTGTACAGGGTATCCAAAGATATAGGGGGCTGTACGTGAATTTTCATTTAACAATCATATAATTTGTTCATACTTCAAATTACATACAGCAGATTGCAAAGTTATTTAGGAAAAAAATAGTGCCGAGATGCTGATCATCACGCTGATAGTACTTCTACAATCTTAAACGGAAATTGACGATAAAGTGTTAACATATTTTTTTCCGAATTACCGCAATTTCCGATGTACTCATAATAGTGTGCTCAAATTGTATCAGATTCTTTGATTTGTTCACATATACCGCTCTTTTCAGGTATCATCCCAAAAATAGTCAAGATGACTTAGTTCAGGCATTCTGGTAGGCTAGTTGATAGATGAATGACATTATTCGGGAATAATTTTTTACTGGCGAAATACGGCCTTGTCTTGCTGTAACCATTTTCTTTAGGTATATTATATAAAACTCTTATAACTTTTGCTCCAAGAAAATTTTGCTATAATGTTCACTATAATCTGCGAATGCTCTTTCGCGATTTCCTTTGTGGACATTCCAGGCCAAACTACGGTATCCGCCAAAATAAACAGTACCGAAACAGAGATAGCTGTGGAGTTGTTTATGTAATATGGATTTGTCATATTTGACTTAATTGTCATTAGTTGATATATTAATAGTACGCTGCAGTTAAATTTGATTTAAAAATGGTTTTAACAACGGAACAAAAAGTTTTTTTGGTAGAGCATTATTTTCGTTCATACGGAAAAGGTCGTAATGATGGTCCAAGCTTAGAACAGGTGTCAATAAAATATCAACAAAAATTTAATAAAGCAGCTCCTAGTAAAAGTGTGATGTTAGCTGTTGTTGAAAAATTTCGTCGCACTGGTAGTGTATTGTGTCAACGTAAAGGTTCTTCAGGTCGTCGATAAACAGTATGCACTAACGAAAATGAAGGACGTGTTTTTAACCAAGTTGTGCAATCACCTCAAAGAAGTCTTGTAAGAACTGCATGTAAACTCAACATTAGTGAAACGTCTTTACGTCGCATGTTCAAATCAATTGGTGGTTATCCATACCGTATTCAAGTTGGACAACGACTAAATGCTGCGGACAAACGTGCAAGAGAAATTTACTGTGGTCGCATGTTGAGTTTAATTTACGAAGATCCCGAATTTTTGAAAAACATATGGTTTTCAGACGAGAGTCACGTTCATCTTAGCGGCTATATTAATCGACAAACAACCAGATTCCTTGGATTTTAACGTCCTGATGTCATTGTAGAGAAACCACTCCGCAGTCTTCGAGTTACCGTTTAGTGCGCGGTATCTGGTCATGGAATGATTGGTCCTTATTTCGTTGAAGATGATAATCAGAATCCACTTACTGTCAACCAAGAGCGTTATAGAGAGAAAATTATTATACCTTTTGTGAGAGATCTAAATAACTTTTGCCGTGCACGAAATCTACAGTTTCGCACACAATGGTTCCAACAAGATGGTGCAACGAGCCATACAGCTGTGCGCACCTTAGACTTACTCCGTCAGCATTTCGATAATAGAATAATTTCTCGGGGAACAGACTTCGAATATCCTTCTCATTCACCTGATCTGACGCCACCTGACGCATACATTTGGGGCATAATGAAGGACAAAATATTTCACTCGGAAAATCCGCCGGCGAATATTGCCGAACTACGGGAAAGAATACAAAATATTTTTCGGCAGTTACATCAACCACTTTTTATAAATATGTTTATTGACTTACAAAATCGATATGAAGCTTGTTTGTGTCGAAATGGTGAACATTTTGAACACTTACATTACAGAAATTAAAAATTAATTTTTATTTTTATTTTCGGTACTGTTTATTTTGGCGGATACGTATAATCATTAGGCTATTAGTGATCGCTTGTTAACCTTTAAATCGAATGAAAATTGGCTTCGTCGCTATACAGAATGGTAGTGTAGCTCTTTGCAAATCTTGGTCAATTATCGTAATCACTCCCTCCTAGTTCTGGAATTTTGGCAGAAACACTTTGATATTTTTCAACAAAAGTATCTTGTAATCAGTTAAACTGGTGGTTTCCAACATTCAAATTTACTTCCTGATATTATCGTTGCTTTGTGGTTTGCAAGCACGATATTTGCTGAGCGCTAATTACCGGGTCACAGTTTCAGTAAGCATGCTTCAATTTCGTCCTTTATCTCGACACTTTGGGCAAATTAAGGCAGGGGGTGCCGAGATCGCGGTCAGAAATGACTGTGGAGTGCCGAGGTCAAAGACGGAACTAAATTCAGCTGAAAGCGCGATTTTCTGTGGGAATAATGACCACATAATAATATATAATAATAATGTTTAAACATTGCTTTACACAATTCTATCAAGTGATCGGTATAAGATACCTACATAAAGAATAGCAAGATGCATTAAACAAGAAAATATCGTAGGTATATATATATATATATATATATATATATATATATATATATATATATATATATATATATATATATATATTAATGCTCTGTTTCGTTTGGGACACTATTTTCAACATTAATATAGAAATTCCTAGGTGTATTGCTTTTTCTTCGTTTCAATAAATCTTTCGAATGCTGACTAGCTGCTGAATGTTCTTCAACTTATTGCTGTAGATCGTACTTTAATTATGGCTCTGGATGTATGTTTTTTAGGTAAATAAATACCAGCACTAGCTAAGTTTGTTTTAAGCGCTGTATGCACACATTTATTATCGTTCAAGTGCCATATGTATTAATCGTTCAAGTGCCATATGTATTATGATCGTAATAAATTATTAATTTAGTAGATTCCATTTTTGTAGGATTGTTGCTATGTGCCATGTCCTTTTAAAGCTGCCAGCAAATTAGTTGTTTCTGGTTCAATATCTATGCTTCTTTCTTTATTTGGTGTAACTGCAGATTCCGAAGTTGATGTTGATAGAATGTATCTTAATCCCGTTATAAAATGTAACGGGCATAACATTTTCTCGCCATAGGCAAGTTTAGCCATTAAATATTTTGATTGTGCAGTTATGGCGGATGAATTAGAAAAAATTTAAAAATCCTCATAAACTCCTACTTTTTTTTTGCCCTGAGAGGTGGGATGGAAGCTAATGCCGTTGCCACAGCGGGCAGTTCAATGCTGTGAGTTCGTGTGGGACTTTCACCGCACTAAACCACCCTCCCCTTTATGTAAGAAGGAACAGGCGGAAAAAAGCAAAAGCTTTGTACATCAGCGCTCCTCCTGTACGTGTTTAATCCTGTGTATCTTCATATTCCCTATCCTCTTCCTACTTATTTTTCATGATTTCGCAAATAAATACAAATATTTTGTCCCACATTACCTTACTCTCAATCATGGTAGGGATTCGTTCAGACACCGCTGGTAGATCTCCAATCTCGTTCCTAATATGTTTCCACTGAGTTGTCCATCTAGTGCACGCGTACACCACATGCTCCGGATCATCCTTTACTCCACATATACGACACAAGTCGTCATGGGTCTTTTTTATCCTATACGTGAAAGTCTCAAAAGACCCATGCCCCGTAAGAAACTGGGTGAACCAGTATGTAGTATACCTGTGCCCGTTTTTTATTAACCTCTTAGTCTATGCTTTATACTTTATCTATACTTTTCTCCCAATTCTCCTGCCATTTCCTCAACGTTCTCTCCCTAGCCATCCTTCTATTTCCCGCCAGGCGCCCCCCGATCGTGTTAAGAAAACACCTTTCAGCCACCAAAAGGTCCGCAGGTGGAAACCTAGAGATCACCTGTACAGCTTCACAGCTTCTGCGGAGACCGTCCTGTAAGCCGATATTGTCTTCACTAGGCTCTTTCTTTGTGTCGCTATGATATTATTACGATGTTTCTGTACTTTAACTGCCTCCCTCCAGACTGGTGCCGCATATAACAGAACACTATGTACCACTTGGCACAGTACCCTTCTCTTATAATAGCTGGTCCTCCCAACATTCGGCATGATCCTCTGCAACATCGCCCCTTTCTTTGAAGCTTTCTCGCTAATATACTTGATTTGATCCGCAAAATTCAGATTTTTAGTAAGCATTACCCCCAGGTATTTAATACTTTTGCATGACCGGATCACCTTGCCTTCAACCATTATGCTGAAAGACCCCGTACTTCTCGGACCCTTTGCAACCAACAATTCAGTTTTCTGAGGGGCTATCCTCAGTCCCATTTCCCTGGTTCACCTGACCGCCAATGCCACCGTTTTCTCTGCCCTCTCTTTCACGTCCTCTGCGTCCTTTCCTTCTATTATGTAGACCAAATCATCGGCGTATGCTACTCCCTTAACCCTTGGACCGTACCTTAGCCTCAGGATCCTATCGTACATTACGTTCCACAAGACGGGCCCCATGACAGAGCCCTGAGGCACGCCCATGCAACACTCATGCTTGATTATCCCAGATCTAATGTATCTATTCTTAAAATAATTTACAACACAGTTTACGATATATCTGCTAACTCCACCGGCAATCGGTCTTTGCACTATATGTATCCATTTGGCAGTATTAAATGCGTTCTTGATGTCTATTGTTACCATTACGCACCATTTCTCCTTTGCCTCCTTAATAACATCCTTGACTCTGAGCATTGCGGTCACCGTGGACCTTTTACTCCTAAAACCATGTTGACACTCGGAGAACCTTTTTTTCTCTTCGACTTAAAGTAGAAGTCTGTTCACTATCAGCCGCTCATACAGCTTACCGAAAGAATTTATTAGGCATATAGGTCTAAAACTAGAAGGGGCATTTAGATCCTTTCCCTCTTTTGGTAATAGAACCACCCTCGCTGTCTTCCAAGCCTCCGGGAAACTCTGCGTTTCTAGCTGCGCATTCATCATCTCTAGAATCTTTTCTGGTATTGCACGGTGGGCCAGCTTGAAAGCTTGCCCAGTTAAACCGTCGGGGCCCGGAGCTTTGCCATTTTTCATAACACTAACTGCCGCGTCCAATTCCTAACGATCAAAGAATTGTACCCTTTCATCCATGTGTAGGGAATTCCTCAGTGCGTTGTTTTTTCTCGCTGTAGGAAACAGCTCCCGCAGAATCTCCTTTCTCCTTTTTGTGTTTACAAAGCTTTCCTAATCTTCCCTTTTCGCAAGATTAAAATCATAGTATTACCTAAATATCGTAGATTATATCTCGATTACTTTCGCTTGGCACCTTGTAGCAATTTGCGTCCACCCTAACAATATTTTCTTTTTTTAATAGGAACATTTCGATAATTGATGTCGCAAAAGAATAACTGTTGTTACTTGTCTGTTTATTGCAGTAATCACAAAGTACGTTTTTTAAATATTGCTCCATACCCGTGCAGACGAAATCAACCAACGAAATTGCATTGTACGCTTTGTTTCTTAAAAAGATATGTACTGAAATTATTTGTCTGATGACAATGGGTCAAAGGACTTCTAAATGCCAGCGTCCAATTTTCCCGTCGTTTCCAATAATTACAAATATCTATCCATTGTGGATAACGCGAAACAACTTCTTTAATTTCTTGGGCAACAGTGTCTTGTATGCCAAGGCAATAAGCTCCAAATGCACTTGACTCTGATGGTGCTGCTATTAAGATGTCCATAAATAGTTTGTATAAAATTTGTCAATGGTCTTTAAGTACATTGTTGTGTTTATACCAACGTCAGACAGACTGATATACGTGGATTCAGCATAACAAAGCTTTTGAATCCGGCAAAATCAAAGCTATAACTTCTTTCTCTCTCTCTCTCTCACTCATCAGTAATTATTAATTTAGATATTGCTAGTCCTCTGTGCATTGGCCTTTTGTTATGATGACAGCTAGTGGCACAGCTTCTATATGACATTAAGTCAAAACGAACGTCAGTGTGTAGGTTTCAAAGGCACAATATAATGTGCTATCCATAAAAGCGATATATTTTATAAATAGCAAACTATGGGCCCTTTGTATTATAGGAATAACGATTCCAATTGCAAACGGTACCTCTTGAATTAATACTATTATTCCTTGCTCTTTATAAGTACTATGCTTTTGTCGAAGAACCTGAAATTTATTTATTAATGCTACTTATAACTACTTAAACAACTTATTTGAATAATACCGGGCCCTGTTCTCGATCCTAAATTAGAAGTTCTCCACTTTTGGTACCAATAATAAACTGTATGTTTTGGTGGAATACGAAAGCGATTTGGAAGTTTCAGAGTGATTGTGGTGGTGCTTAAATTCTATGAGACTTGGCACCACATCCTTTAAAAATGAGGAAATTGTTCAAATAGGTATGATAAAATAAAATGTATCTATTTATGTTTGTCAGTAAATAATCTACATCTTTTTTCGTGGTATCCTTAGTGGTTAATTTTATTTTAATGTGCATTTTTGCAGAACAACCATAATTTTTGGACCGTCCTCGTTTATTACTTTTGGGATCTAAGTTTAGGCATTGCTTGCGTGGTTATTATTCTTGTAGAAAATCCCGCTTTTAGCTGGGTTTAGTTTTGTCTTTGATCTTGGCCCTCCACAAGTCTGGATGCTATGTTCTCCAAATAATGGATTAATGTTTCAGCGAAACTAATTGGCTTTTGTGGTGATCAGACTGAGCCCGATTGAGCTTAACAGGGTCTGTCGATACATGTCTTCGTCCTTCTGCAGAATTAGATTTTCTGGGAATCAATTATGTCCCATTTCCACTAATGTCAAATCCTATTTTACGTAATTCTTGTGCGATTTCATCAAGAGTTTTTACACTGTAAATAGATTCCGTTCGTCTTCTATCATCTGCCACACTCCCAAATGAAGCAATATCCGCAATTGTTTTCAATAGTAATATTTGATCGTTTTCTAGGCTAGGACGTCCCACTACATCCCTCGGGATAGTTTTTTTTATTTCTGGATTTTCATCACAATTGCCTTTTCACTTTGTTTTCATACCATCTCTGTTTCTTCAGGGCAACTGCGTTTTGAATCTTCCTGTTTAAAGAGTGTTTCGTTGTTTTTAATTCTTCAGACAACGTAATGATTTGTTTATCAACTTCAACACGGCTTGGCGTATCTCTGGCAAAATACAAATCATTCAGATTTGTTCCAAGTAGAGCAATTTTAGTTTTCCTAGATTCCTGAGAAAGTTTTGCTGTCGGCTGTTTATTTGTATTTTCTGTGTTTTTGCATTGCTGCTGTGATCCCACTCCGGGTTTTATGTCGTCTTCTTCCTGTTCTTTGTTATTTGAAGCTGGCTGTATAATTTGTGTTTTTTCTTAAGAGTTACAGGTATTCGTTGCCTAAAAACTAAAACATTCTATAGGTATTGCTAATGATTCTCATAAGCTACAAAAATATAACTGAGTGACCAAAAAGGGTCGTTACATACACCCTATAGAAAGTATATTTAATATGTTTAATTTACTTTGATATGGTGACATTTATCCGATCAAATATAGAGTCGATTATTGAGACAAGTCAGTAAAGCTATGATAACGTTATAGTTACAAGAAAGCGTGACTTAGAAGGATTCTCTAAATTTTAAAAAAATCCATACATTTTGTAAGAAAAAACGATTAATGAACTCAAAATACTTTTTTGCTTATCGAACCTATTTCTTGTTGTTATTAAAAAACTCTTTTAGGTCACATCAAAAACTGCATTCAAAGATTATTTAAATGTCACAGCTGGGAATCGAACCCGTCAAATACAGAAAATCAACACCTTGTATTTTTGTCACCAATCGACGGAGTCAATTATAACATTACGTCTAAAATTTGATGTAGGCTATAATATCTACTAATCATTAGACGTCTAAATTATTCTTTTCTTTACAAAATGTAAAGAGAAACTTTGTGGCGGTGTCTAATATTTCTATCATTATAAATGTCCCAGCCCTTACCATGGTTATTATTGCATAAACAAAATGTTTTTTGAAATGAAAGTTGTGTGGTTATAAACTAATTTTATTATAACGTTAACAAAAGGACAGTGGGTTGCGTAGTTTAGGGGACACACAAAAATTATTCGTTTTTAAAATGAGACATTTTTCAAAAGATGTTTTTCTTCTGATTTCAAAAATATACGATATCATACCCCTGCCTTGCACCTTTCTTAAGATATTAAAGGATAAATATAGAAAATGAAACTAGTTACTATAAATATTGAAAAGTTAATATTATCAAAGAAAGCTATGAAAATCAAAACTGTCATGTTTATTAAATATCATATCTTTATCGAAACATTCAAAATGATTTACAGTGTAGAAGAAAAAATTCAAATATTCACTTGCTATATAGAAAATAACAAACACAAACGTGCAGTGCGAAGAGCATACAGGGAGTTGTATCCAAATCGTCCAGCGCCCGCAGACAATACGTTCAGACGCATTTACCAACACGTAAATAATATGGGTAGGTTTAATAGAAAAAGACGACTAGTTCATGCAAACAAATAAGATAACTTACATATACTGCTTTATTTCGAAGGTAAGCCCTCTTATAGGTATTCTTGAAAGTGGTTTGAAACACTATATCATTTAAAAAAAACTGAATGTAGTATAAATAATGCAGCAGCTCATTTGAATATGAGTTATTCTAAAATACAACGTACGTTGAAAACTAACAACTACAAACCATATAAAATTTTACCCGTACTAGTTTTGACAGAGGCAGAGGAAAAGGTTTGAGTTTTGCCGCCAAATGCTCTAAAAGTTAGATGAAGATCCTGCTTATTTGACTAAAATATTATGGACCGATGAATCATCCTTTTCTACGGCTGGAATTTTTAATAGGAAGAATCGTAGGTCATGGGAAAACAAGGAGAATAGAAAAAGATTGATAGATCCAATAAAAAAATCAGGAAGGACAGCTTTTAGTGTATGGTGTGGAATTTTCAGAAACAAAATTGTTGGACCCATATTTTATGATTTCAATTTAACTGGAGTCACCTATCTGGAAATTATTCTTCCTGACGTTGAAAATATTCTTGTAGGGATTTTTTTGGAAGTTCAACTTCAGGAGATGATTTGGATGCAGGATAGGGCAGCTCCGCATAATGACCTACCTGTTAAAGAGCATTTGAATAATGTATTTCATGTGTGGATAGGGACCATATTATGGCCTCCTAACAGTCCGGATCTGTCTCCTATGGACTCAATTTTTTTTAAAAAAGAGGTGTTTTTAAAAGGCATAATAAATAATAATAATGACTGTATTCAAATCATGAATTCAATTAGAAATAAATAATCTAAATGTAAACAATCAAGCCATTTCTGATGCAATTCAAAATATAATTAGATGTTTTCAATTGTGTACTGAAAATAATGGTGGACACTTCGAACAGCTTTTATAAATTATTATTTATTTATAGTTGTAAAGTTATCTTTGTTATATTAGTTATCTATTATTTATAATTTTAATTAAATGTTGACCAAAACTTTTATCTAATATCTTAAGAACGGTGTAAGACAGGGGTGTGATATGGTATATTTTTGAAATCAGAAGAATAACATATTTTCAAAAATTCAATAATATATCTCATTTAAAAAAACGAATACTTTTTTTGAGTTCCCTAAACTACTCACGCCACTATACTTTTGTTAACGTTATCATGAAATTAGTTTATAACCACACAACTTTTATTTCAAATTTTTGTTTGTTTATGTAATAATAACTATGGTGAGGAATGGGACATTTATAATGAATAACCCTGTACCTAAAATGGTTTCCTCACTCACCTTGGGAAAAAAACGTTGTAGATTAGATGTATTCTTAGTCGCTGCTGGGAATTCTTCTTCAATTTTCTTAGAGACAATTATATCAAGTTCCTTGTCAGGCTTTGCTTGTAACTTATAATTATGCCACACTTCGTTAACTAACTTCTGTATATTTTGTACTTTCGTATTTGTATAATATTTTTGGAAACTTTCGAACAATTTTTGGTATAACTTGGATTTGTCTATTTGAAACGACATCGTAATTAAACAATTCAACTTTGGCGAAAGTAGATCAAGGGTAAGACAAACATTAACTTGCTTTGCTTTGCTTACAATATGTCAAATCGTACAGAAACGAAATAATAGATGTGAATAGCTTGCGGTAAGTCCCCTACTCGGTCCTAACCTAAGCGTATACATTTTTTGTGGGAATCCCCGAAAATGTATTTCGTTTTCAAACAAAGACAATGTGTGTTATGTACTGTGTAAAGAAGTAAATAACTACTGCTGACGTAGTCACCATCTAGATCCCCACCCCCTACGTCATCAAAAGTAAGCAAAGCAAAGAACCAAACCTCCGCCCCCTTATAGTGCTTACGTAATACTTGAACGGCCCCTTGAGAGAAAGGTGGAACTGCCAGATAAATCTCTTCTCGCACCAGGTTATCTACTCCAATGTTAATACTTTGGAGTAAATCATCGAGAAAAAAAGGGTCGCATTGCTTTTAAGCTTTTAGAAACATTCTCAGTTCATAATACATTTTAAATATTTATGTTGCAAAATGTATACAATCGACTCTTTAAATACTTCTAGTTGAAACACATTTTCTCTCAAAATACCTATAACTGGATTCCTTGCAGGGCCGTTGGAAGCGGGCGTGCAAGGCGTTCATGGAACGCGGGCAGCCAATTTTTGGGGCGGCCTCACAGGGCCAACTCTTGCTTAGTTTATAGTTGCCAACATTTTCAAAAAATTAAAATATCGGAAGTAACAAGTAAGATCTGTATAAAATTGGTGCAATATTCCATACTTATCCCCACATCATAAAAATTTATTGATTGGTGTTTAAGTACTCAGATCTGGGGCGTAGCAGGTAGCAAAGGCAATTATTTTGTTACTTTACAGCCACTGTAAAGTTCTTTGTTGAGTAGACATTAGACAGAATTACTGGATTTTCCCAGCGCCGTCGATCTTATAGTCTATGTTGATCACGTACTTGCATGTTATTCTCAAATTTAGCATTTATTTTATTACCTTTTAGGGCAAAATATTTTATGAATTCGTAATAGCGTTTATTTTTGGTATTTATTCGTGCTTAACGCCGCCCATTTCTACCCCCTAATTGTGGTAGATTTTTCTCATTGGTTATACATTAATTTTGCAGTAGGAGTAGGTAATAATAATATTTTTGTAATAAACTATTTCTTTTAGTTTCACCAGTCAGTTTCAGTTACATTTTTGCACTTACGTACGAATCAGTTATATCATCTTGAGTCCGAAATTCGTTAGTTAAGTGTCGTGTTTTATAATTACTAATTTTCGTTATTGTACTTATGTTAGTTATTAATAATGTTAGTGTGTTAACTAAAGTTTAGTAAAGACATAAACATCATTTTTAAATTTATTGTTGTGAGAAAAAGACGAGGTATTGAACAGTGAAAATATGGTAAGTAAATTTAGTCTTATTTTTTAAACTTTAAGTTGATGTCTATTGAATTGGATTCGGTTTTCTTTTTTTAAATAATTTTAAGAAGATAACAGGTGCGTTGTTGTTGTTGTTGTTTAGTTTTCGTAAAATAATTAAAATTATTAAATCATTTTACAATCTGAAACTAATTTTACAATCTGAAATTACATCTGAAACTAAAACTAACGATCATCGAAATTCTAATCTTATCGAGAGCGCTTTCTCTCATGCATATTTACAATAATACCAAAAATTTAAAAAATAATAATGCGAATTTTGATTTCCAGAAACGAAGAAAAACAAAGAGATTATCTGGTTTTAATTACCGACAACAAAAATCAAGACGTGAGGAGGAGAAATTGAAATTAGCAGGATCCATGTATGTCTTTTTAAAGAAGGAAACGAATCCAGACGAAGAAACGAATACTGAAGAATTTTCGACAGAAATGCCCTCTACAAGCGGCACATCCATGCAGTCCATGGATGTAGATATAGAAGAAGAAGCTAGAGGCTCTAATGAGGAGGAAACCAGAGATTTTGATTCTGATGAGAAAGGATCGGAATTGTTTAATAAAGTCAATTTAACAGAGATTTCCACCGCGCAAAAAGCCGAACCGCCTGCTGAATTATCTCATGAAGATGAAATTGATGTAAATATTATCAGTGTATCGGATGATCCAGGGACGTGGCCTGAAAACATCACTAGCAGTATGGCAAAAATGTTGGTAGAAAGGGGACCTATTCAAGTTAAAAACTTAAAATATCCCATTAGTGAATCTGGACGAAAGTTTTCGGAAAATTATTATTATAAATCATTAAAAAATGGTGAAAAAATTAAGAGAGATTGGTTAGTTTATTCAATTTCTCATGATGCAGTATTTTGTTTTTGTTGCAAAATTTTTGGCACTTCATTTATTGGCAATTTAAATAACCAAATAGGCTTTTCTGACTGGCACCATCTATCAGAAATATTAGGAAGGCACGAACAAAGTGTTCGCCATAACAAAAACGTTAAACAGTGGATATCATTAATTAAAATGTTAAATCAAAAAAGTACCGTCAACCAAATGGAATTAAGACTTTTAGAATCAGAAAAAAAATATTGGTTTAATGTTATGGAAAGAATTGTTTCAATAATCCAATATTTATCGCGACAGTGTTTAGCTCTTAGAGGGTCTTCTTCCAAATTATACGAACCAAATAATGGTAATTTTTTGAAAGCCGTAGAGATGATAGCGCAATTTGATATTGTAATGCGTGAACATGTATCTCGTGTCCAAAAATCACAGGAGAGTCAAATTCACATGAGTCATTATTTGGGTAATACGATCCAAAATGAAATAATTACTTTAATAGGCATGAGAATAAAAACATTTATATTGAATTCGATCAGGGCCGCAAAATATTACTCTGTAATATTAGATTGTACTCCAGACGTGAGCCATACTGAACAAATAACAATTATATTTCGATTTGTTTTTCTAAATTATGAATCTAAAAAGGTAGAAATAAGAGAGCATTTTGTGGGATTTTGTCCAATAACTGATTGTACTGGCGAGGGCTTAAGCGATTTTTTAACTAATTTAATTGTTCAATTAAACTTGAACATTTATAATATGCGTGGGCAGGGCTATGACAATGTGGCAAACATGAGAGGTAAGCATAATGGCTTGCAAAAGAAAATTTTAGACATAAATCCTCGTGCATTTTTTGTTCCTTGTTCAGCGCATACGTTAAATTTAGTTGTCAATGATGCTGCTAATGTGTCTCATGAAACAACAAGTTTCTTTGATTTAGTCCAAGATTTATACGTATTTTTTTCTGCATCGACCAAAAGGTGGGATGTTCTTAAACGACACGTGCCAACATTAACTTTAAAACCACTAAGTGATACAAGATGGTCAAGCCGAATCGATGCATTAAAACCATTAAGGTATCAAATCGGCAATGTCTATGATGCGTTATTTGAAATTTCGGAAAACTTAGTATTATACGATGCATCTACTAGACATAAAGCACAAGCATTGGGACTCAAACTGCACGATTATAAAGTTTTATGCGCAGTAATTACATGGCATGATATCTTATTTAAAGTAAATGTGTTAAGTAAAATGATGCAAAGTTCTTCATTAAATATAAAAGTTTGCGTAGATTATCTTGAAAACCTAATAGATTTTTTTTCAAAAATGCGTTCTGATGAGGGATATATGAATGTACTTGTAGGAGCTACCGAACTTGCAAATGATTTAGAAATACAAACGGATTTCCCGCCCGTTCATAGCATGCGTCGTCGTAGAACCTCGCGTCAATTTGATTACGAGCATGAAGACGAAGCAGTGCGAGATCCCAAAATTCATTTTAAAATAAATTTTTTCTTTAAAGTCCTTGATCAGATATTATCGTCTTTAAGTGACAGGTTTGATGGTTTACAAAGTTATAGTGACATTTTTGGCTTTTTGTTTAAAATCGGTGACATATCAGACCAAGATTTAATGAAAAACTGTAAAGATATGGATTTAAAGCTTCGAGATGAATCCCTAAACGAGTCCGATATTGACGGAAGTGATTTATATAATGAAATTAAAGCTTTTAATTTACATTTTAAGGAGTCTTTACAACGTGAACCTGAGGATATTCTACAATTTATTTTAGAGAACAGCCTTATGGCAACATTTCCTAATCTGTTTGTTGCTTTAAGAATAATGTTAACTTTACCAGTTTCAGTAGCAACCGGCGAAAGGTCTTTTTCAAAATTAAAAATTATGTAAGGTCTACCATGTTGCAAGAACGATTAACAAATTTATCATTAATATCTATTGAACATGATATTTTGGACAGTTTGAATATTAATGACACAATTCAAGAATTTGCGGAAAGTAAAACTAGAAAAGTACCTTTTTTATAACGTTTTATTATGATAGACAATTTAGACCTAAGCGTTTATTTCTTTTTATGTTTATTTTTAATTTTTATTTAATATTACTTCCATACTTGCATTATATGTTTAAATGTATTTTATACGTGCTAATTTGCACAAATAATTTAATGTTTAATTATTATTATTAATAAAAACGTTACAAGTTACAACATTTACTTCATTTTTTAAAGTTTATTTTCAGAGCGGGCGGCCGAATTAATTCTAGCACGCGGGCGGCCGAAGGCCTAGCAACGGTCCTGATTCCTTGTATAGCCTCAAATGTACAAATCTAATCCAATGCTGTTCATTAGTGACTAGAACTAAAAGCCGCCACTGTACAATGCCAATTTAATTTAACCTTCGCGAATAAACCCAACCTAAAAAATAATTACTCTATTTATTATTTCCAGTCGTCAACTTAGAAGCGTCCGGACGCAAGCGTACAGAAGACGCCAGGACGTCCATGGTCAACGAGAATCGTCTCTAGGATATAGCGACGAATTACAACACAGGGTCATTTCGTGTTATAAAATACCGAATTAGGTCGTTAGTCCAGTCCAGTCCAGTCTCTCGCGGAGTGCAATACTATTTGTTTTGCTCAGATGATGATTGAGAAGCAACAGGATGACTCAGTAATAAACTTTCTTGTTTTTTCACTAACTAGTTGCAAATAGCACTGCGCACTCTTTCTCCTGTATAATACACTGCAAAACATTGTTTATCATTCAAATATCATAGTTGAGAACTATCATCATTCTATTTAAGATAGTTTGGAGTTTATTGTGCGTGATGGGTGAATAAAATCATAGCCACATTTCTCGAACTTCTAATATAGTGTAAATAAAGATCCTTAAAAAAATTAAGCTTGTGAATTCTTTCCATAGGTGGTGAAAATTTGTGTATTGTTGAGTATTGGTTATTGATAGGTATTTATAAAGGGAAATATAAATAACTTATTTAACCGTCTAGTGTAACTGATAATAGCTTCAGACTCCATGAAACTTTATTGCCATTTTTCCGTTTAGAAACAATCTATACATAAAATTAACTGTCTCGACCCTTACTTCGTGGAATCTACTCGTTTTACTGTTTTAAACGAAACTTAATGTCTCTAGGTAATTCCACAATATATTGAAAAAATTTTAAAACAATTGTCAATTTTCTTAGAGTTTTTAAAAAAATTTCAATATATTGTGGAAACATTAAGTTTCATTTAAAACTGTAAAATTCATACGTACCCTACAATACAAACAAATCGATGACAAATGATGTCACTGTTTGTCAATTTATATTTATAAAAATTAAACTTCTTAATTTTATTAGTTGTTGAATAAAGTGTTCAATTTTTGAACAAGAGTGAAATTAATGAACAAAAAATTCCATAACGTAACAATTAGATGCTCTCTGTGACTTCAGTTTCTGTTCAATCAATTTTTATTAGTCCAACTGCCAGTCGAAGGTCTACATTCACACCCAAATTGACAGCATCTCATCAACAAACTGTTAAAGATGAAATTTAAATTTGTGTTTCATATAATCCATATCTCAGAAAGTGCGGAATGAGAGTAGTAACAAGGAGTGAATCACCTGTTTTAGATTATTGAATAGAGAAAAACTACGTCCATCTCATTCCACTCCTGTTCAGAATATATTGCCTCAATATTTGTGACCTCATTTGCAATGTGTCAATGTTTTCATTAAGATAAACACTGAATATATGCCCAATGTTTTTTTAATGATGAGGCAATATGTATCATGAGAGAAATTTTCTATTTGAAAAATAGTCATTTGTGAGATCCTAATAATACACAGACAGCAAAAGGAACGCGATTGGAGTTTGAAGTGAATATTTCATGTGATCTTCTAATACCTGATTTTTTAATTGATCTTTTGAACTGCCAAACAGTTTTAGGTGTAGATACTGAATAACAGAATCCCGTCTTGAGGCAAATCATATGGTTAGCGCACGATAGGGCACCACTACATTATTATTATTATGCGTCAAGAATTAGATGAACAATTGATGTATGTGAGGGAGGGTGAGAGGGTGTGTGTGTCTTGGTAGCAATGGCATCAGCTGTCGCTATTTGCCACATACTATCTTCTTCTTCTTTAAGTGCCTATTCGCTCTGGATGTTGGCTGTCTTGTTGGCTATTCGAACTTTGTTAACAGCAGCTCGGAATAGTTGAGAGGTTGATTTGTTGAACCAGGTTCTTAAATTTTTCAACCACGATATTCTCCTTCTTCTCACTCCTCTAGTTCCCCATAGCCTTGGAGAATCTTCTGTGAAAGGGTTTATCTCATTACACATTATATGTCCAAGATATTGTAGCTTTCGGGTCTTGACTGTGTTTAGGACTTCTTTTTCCTTTCCCATCCTTCTCGTTACTTCCACGTAGGTTATTTTCTCCGTCCAAGGTATTCGTTCGATTCTTCGGTACAGCCGCATTTCAAATGCCTCAAGTTTTTCAGACGAAGCCTCCGTAAGCGTCCAAGATTCGACCCCATAGAAAAGGATCGAAAACACGTAACATCGCAGTAGGCGAATTTTCGTTCACAGCTGTAAGTCGTGACTGGTAAAAACTTTCTTCATCCTGATAAATGCTGTTCTGGCTTTTCCAATACGCGTTCTGATCTCTACAGAATGGTCCCAGTCATCATTTATGTATGCGTTTTTGTTGACTCTTTTTAAAAGAGTCTCGTCCAACAACAAAATACCGAGGGTGTTTTGGTTCTTACTGATTATCATGAACTTTGTCTAGTTGGTGTTTATTTCCAAACCATATTATCGGCTGTATGTTGTAACACTGTCCATTAGGAGTTGTAATGAAACTGTCCGTAAAAATAACGGTGTCATCTGCATACCTATATTATTCAGTCGTTCTCGGTTTAGCAGGATTTCAGCTTCAATGTCTTGCAGGGCTTCCCTGAAAATGCATTCAGAGTACAGGTTGAAAATTACAGCAGATAGTATGCATCCCTGTCTTACAACACGTAATATTTGTATCTCTTCTGTTTTTTTTTGTCTACCCTGACACAAGCCCTCTGATTCCAATAGAGATTTCTGATGATTTTGAGGTCCTTCCCGTCCAGGCCAGCTGTTTGCATAACTTCCATCATTTGGATCAAACGCCTTCCTATAGTCTATAAAATATGCGTAGACATCGCAGTTGATATCCCTGCATCGCTGAAGCAGCACCTGGACCGAAAATAGAGTTTCCCTAGTCCTCACAGCACTTCTAAAGCCGAATTGAGTCTGAGACATCTGTTCCTCACACAGTTTAAATATCCTATTGTGAATTATCTTCAGGAAAATATTTAGCAGATGATTCATCAAGCTTATTGTTCGAAACTACATTTCCTTGCATTAGGCTTCTTGGGGAGAGTAATTAATTCAGACCTCATCCATTCCGTGGGTATGACGCCCGTATCATAGATCACATGGAACACTTTTGTAAGCCACTTTAGATTCTTCCCTCTGATCAGCTTTAATATTTCAGCAGGAATACCGTCGGGGCCCAAGTCCTTTTGATCTCTTGCAATTTTCAAGGCTGCCTGCACTTCGACCTCAAAGATTGGGGGACCATATGTTTCTTCAATATTGGGTGGCATCGTTCTCACGTCATCAAATAGTTGTTTAATGTATTCTTCGCAGGTTTGCTTAATTTCCGACCTCTCTAATATAACTCGGCCTTGGTTATCCTTAAGTACATTAGCTGTTCTTCTCTTCACTGTTTCCGCCATTTCCTTTACCTTCTTGTGCATATTAAAGTTATCACATTCAGCTTGACATTCTTCGATTTCCATACATTTTTCCAATTTCTTTTCTTCTTTGGCTGCTCTTATTTTCGCCCTTATTTCTTTTTGTATGTTCATCTATTCTCCTTTATTATTTTTATACAATCTCCACTTTTCCATCAGTTCTAAGATCTCACACTATCATAACATAGTATCTGATATGGATAAATAAATTCAATATACAGGGTGTTTTCAAATGACACTTACAACGTTTTCATGTAGATACCTCTAGTAAAATTGAACAAGACGAAATGGAGATTGAGGGGTCCAACCCATTTACTTCTCGAAATACAGGGTGTTAAAGTTATGAAAAATATAATGTTTTGATTTGATAACTTTAAAATGGATTAATATATTGATCTGACATTTGGCAGGTTGTTTTTAAATGTAAAAGGGCATATTTTGATGGAAAAACATGTTTCAATTCTTGTTACAGTGGTGTACATTTGGAAGAATTTGTCACCTTCCCCCTCCCATTTTTTACGCCACTGGCATTTGAAGCTATTTTTATTTGATTTTGTATTCCTCAATAGTTTTCACGTGAAAAACGCATAACCTTTACATATCAAAAAATTTGTAGTTTTCAAGATATAATGTTTTTATGAAGTCTGCAAGATCACTTTTTAATAAAAAAATGAAAAAAATATTTTTTTTCTTGAATGCTTTTTAATAACTACCAAACTACTAATGGTTAGAATATGTAACAGGAACTAATTTGTGAAACAGCAATGCATATAAAACATTAAGAGAAGATTGTTGAAAATACTTTTCCAAACTTGTGATTTTATTAACAAAAGAATCAATGACAATAAAAAATAAAAGTTGCAGTTAAATAATATCCCATTCAAACATAATTTTTAACTAAGCAGCCAACAAATTACAAAAGATGTTCAAAATGTTGTTCATTCACATTTACACATTTTCTGTAACGTTTTCTCATTGAAAATCGCATACCTTGGAAATACTGGCGATTGCCGGAAATAATTTCTGTAGCTGCATGGATTCTTGCTATCAGCTCCTCCTCCGTTTCTACTATTGTATCGTAGACTAAAGACTTCATGTTACCCTACAGAGAGAAATCGATTGGATTTAAATCCGGTCACCTCGCAGGTCACATATTGGTTCCACCTCGGCCTATCCAGTTGTTTCCGTATCGTTGGGTTATAAGTTGTCTGGCCGCTAGAGAATAATGCACAGATGCCCCATCGTGCTGAAACCATACATTATACATATTCGCCTTGATATTTGATGGTACAACGTCGTTTAATAAATCAGGCAGGGTTTCTCTAAAAAAATGACAATAAATATTACCATTGAGTTTATTAGGTAATAAATATGGACCCACTATACAATCTCCAAGAATGCCTGCCCACACGTTAAGCGAAAATTATTCCTGAAATCCACGTTGTCGAATAACATATGGATTTTCGTCATCCCACACGTGGCTATTCCTTGAAATAAAAATTCCTTCACGTGTGAATTTGGCATCATCAGTAAATTCGGTAAAATTCCTATTTTCCAAAAATTTTTGGGTGTACCAATTGGCAAACTCCACTCTTTGAGGACAATCTGTTGGTTTTAGGGCCTGAACTTGGGTATACTTATAAGGATACAACTGCTGTTCATTTAAAATATTCCACACAGTTGCGTTACTTACATTTAAAGGTTTGCCAATGGTGCGAGTGCTTAAATCGAGTCTATTTTCACGGTCTAGAACAGCCTCCTCTAATTGCACACTTCGTACAGTTTGTTTTCTACCGCTACCTTGTAATTTTGAATTGAATTGTCCAAATTCTCGCAATCTCCTGTCAGTTTGAGAAAATATTGTGTGACATGGAAATCTAGGTCGATTTGGATATCTTTCTCTATACAAGCGCTCGGCACGTCTACCATTCTTTCTGGCTTCCCCGTATATTAGTAGCATATCAGCCATTTCTTCAAAAGTATAATCCATCATAACAAAAAGTGTGAAAGTTGCACAAACCAATTTAATTACAAATAACTCATTTTCGTTTTGACGTTAAACAAAATGACATTTACCATTTCATTATTGACATCCATAGCCTACTATACGGAGAAGGCACTGATAGCAAGAATCTATGCAGCTACAGAAATTATTTCCGGCAATCGCCAGTATTTCCAAGGTATGCGATTTTCAATGAGAAAACGTTGCAGATTATGTGTAAATGTAAATGGGCAAAATTTTGAACATGTTTTGTAATTTGTTGGCAGCTTAGTTAAAAATTATGTTTGAATGGGATATTATTTAACTTTGTAATTATCTGATTTTATATGGTCATTGATTTTTTTGTTAATAAAATCACAAGTTTGGAAAAGTATTTTCAACAATCCTCTCTCAATGTTTTATATGCATTGCTGTTTCACAAATTAGTTCCTGTTACATATTCTAACCATTAGTAGTTTAGTAGTTATTAAAAAACATTCAAGGAAAATATTTTTTTTATTAAAAAGTGATCTTGAAGACTTCATAAAAACATTAAATATCTTGAAAACTGCAAATTTTTCTATATGTAGAGGCTATGCATTTTTCACGTGAAAACTATTGAGGAATACAAAATCAAATAAAAATAGCTTCAAATTCCAGTGGCGTAAAAAATGGGAGGGGAAAGGTGACATGTTCTTTCAAATGTAGACCACTGAAGCAAGAATTGAAACATGTTTTTCCATCAAAATATGCCCTTTTACATTTAAAAACAATCTGCCAAATGTCAGATCAATATATTCATCCATTTTAAAGTTATAAAATTAAAACATTATATTTTTCATAACTTTAACACCCTGTATTTCGAAAAGTAAATGGGTTGGACCCCTCAAACCCTATATCATCTTGTCCAATTTTACGAGAGGTGTCTACATGCAAACGTTGTAAGTGTCATTTGAAAACACCCTGTATATCAATATTAGTTTACTTGACAAATTTCATTAGTTATATATTATATTGATATAGATCTCGTAAGAAAAGGTCTGATGCCCGTTTGTTATTTTTACAACCAAATGATTTGTATCCGCGATCTCATAATTCTCAGAATAACTGCAATATGGTGATCTCGTCACACCAATTTTATGAAGATAAGCCGGGAATCAGCCGTGATTCAATTTTAATCTGGAAATAATGCAAGTGTAAGCTTTGCTGACATAAGGGAAAGAGTAATGTGATATATTGTTAGGTAAAGACTGATGGATTTTAAAGTAATAAGGATTAGATTCTGATACCGCTTTCGTATAGACCGTTTTCCACTAATTCCGAATGAGTTTCTTACATTCGTTAGTAACATCGTGGAATGGGACTAATGGTACATTGATATTGTCTATTCTGCAAGATTTATTAGTTATATTATCTACTCTTTTATTGCCTATGATACCAACATGAACAATTTCCTCGGTGGATTGGTCGTGACAGTGATTTTGATTACCCACCGAAAATCTCTGATTTCAATCTTTCACATTAATAAATATGGTCGCAAAGAACATAGAAAAAGTTGATAAGCTTCCAGCTATGACGATAAATAGGATCCGTAGATGCGATTAATACCACTAGAGAAGGATTATTTTATATCCAGAGATCTTTGCGAAAGCGTTTTGAACTAAAAGGTGGGCATTTTCAACACTTATTTCAAAAGTTTTTTTTGTTATTTATTAATTTATTCTTATTGCTCATAGGTTTTTTATTAATACAGATTCATAGAAAAAAATCTTTTATGAATTAAAAATGCATTGAACTTTTCAAGAGGAAATAACTTGAAATCGAGTCAAATCAGTCAAACAATATGTCTTTACCTATGTAGAATGCATCCATAGTTTAACGGAGAAAAAAATAATTCGATTTACCGAAGCAGCAAAGTCTTATGCAAGCAATTCAAATTAGAATATAAACTCGCGATCCCCATGCCAAAAACATAAATATAACAATTTTTAAGAAGGAACTACTGAATAATAGGAAAATATCATGAAAAACATTGAACAACATACTGTGGCTCGAAAACGTGGAATATTTGCAAGAAGCATCATCATATTTGGGACCTTTTTTTAGTTGGGGAGGGTAAAAAATCTTCCAAAGACACCCACTGAAGGTGGGTAGTGTCATATTCTTACTGACTAAAAAAGCCCCCCCCCTATCGTCTCGCTCTTCGCACTGAAACGGCTTTCGCATTACTTCAGTGAGATGGCTGTCATACTATCCTCATAGTGATGTTTGTATTACTTGCGTCTATGGTCGTGCTCTGTCTTCCATTTCTTTCGTGTCAATTATATGTCTTAGAATCTTATACGCTATATTCCACCCCTTCTCGCCTGAGACCAATGATGTCATCATACTTCTCGCATCGAATTTCGTTCCAGTTTCTGTTAGGAATCCTGTCCGGATTCTTTCCCACCTGGCGTATGCAAACATCGTATGCTCCGCATCGTCTTGTTCTCCGCAATACGGACAATCCCCAGTAATCTATCTCATGCGGCTGTATAGGTATTTCCTGAAACAACCGTGTCCAGAGATTGCCTGCGTGATATAGTAATCTACCTCGCCAAACAATCTGCCGATCCATTCTTCAATGTTAGGTATGAGGGGATGAGTCGATCTTCCTGATTTTTCGGATATCCAAGGGTTTTTCCATTGCGTCATGAGGTTTGTCCTTGCGGTGGCACTGCTAATCCCTCGGTATTTTTTCCGTCTCCCCTGTACGAGCAGGTCTATTGGAGGTACCCCAGCTAACACCCCTACTGCCTCTGTCGATATCGTCCTATACACAGAGCATATTCTTATACAGAGTTTGCGATGGACGATGGCAAGTTTGGAAACCAGTTTCTTATCGCATGTCACTGATTGTCAGGCAGGCGCAACATAAAGGATATGCGAGTGTGCAACACTCATTAGTGCTCTTCTTTTAGAAGATCTAGCTCCACCAATATTGGGCATAAGTCTGTACAGGGCTGTCACTGTTTTCACTACTTTTCCAAAAACTTTTGCAATATGCTCGGTGAAAGTCAGTTTCGTATCTAGCCAAACTCCTAGATATTTAACTGCTTTTTAGTGATTACTACTACGTCCTGTACTTCGAATTGAATCAGATTCATCTTTCTATATTTCATAAGTGGAGCAGTTTCTGTCTTTTCAGGGGCTAATTCTAGCCCTTTATGCTCAAGCCAGTTTGATACCCGTTGTAGTGCGGTATTTGCTGTGTTCACCAGGGTTTCTTCGGATTGTGCAGCTACCACCATTGCAACATCATCAGCGAATGCTATTAACGTAACATCCGCTGGTTGCGCTACTCTCAATATTCCATCGTAAAAAATATTCCATAGAGTTGGTCTCAAGACCGACCCCTGTGGCACCCCCACTATTTATTGCCCTTATTTTTACTTGTTTTTCTGTTTCCAGGATTATTTCCGGGTCGGATAAATAGGCCCTTATTAAACTGATGAGGCTACTTCCCAGCTCTTCAAGGATGTTCTGCCAGCTTGCAGAATTGAACGCAATTCTGACATTCAACGTTATGATTGCATAAAGTCTTCGGTGTGCACAAGAGTATTCTTCGCCCGGTGCCCTGGCAATTTTTAAAACTTCTTCTACAGCGCCCACCGCTTGTTTACCTTCAACGAATCCAAACTGTCTCTGATAAGCCGCTTGATCGTCCTATTTCTTTTTTCAGCCTGATAAGGATCAGTTGCTCGTATAATTTTCCCTCTATGTCGAGCAGGCATATTGGCCTGTGTGCTGAGGGATTCTCGATGGGTTTGTCCGCTTTCTTCAAGAGCAACAGTTTGGCTCGTTTCCATTCCCTAGGGAATTCTGCTGTTATATTTATTATAAAATGACATCCGTTTTTCTTGTCATTTCGGGTCACGTGACCCCAACATACTTTTTTTAAATGGGACAACCGGTATAATATTACAATTTTGGATATAACATTCAAAAACAAATTAAACGATACCACACTTGTCATCATTTTATTGTGCAATAATGATAATAGGGGCATAGGGGCATAGGGAATTCAAAAGTACAAGTAATTGAAAAAATTGGAGAAAATGTTCAAATTGATGACTAGGTACATTCACACAATGTTCAAACCTTAAAAAGTTAAAAGATTTCTTGTAAGTGTTGCTGTAATCTTTTCGGGTGTTACGACTCGACATGCCTGTTTTATTTTATCCTTTAAATCATTTTACCAATCGGAGGTGTGACATAAATTCGACACTCTAAGTAACCCCAGAGAAATAAATCTGAGGGTAATAATATCCAGTGAACGGGGTGGCCACAAGATCGCACCATTTCTACCAATCCATTTTTCAGGGAATGTGCTATCAAGACAACTGGCACAAAAAAGTGATGAGATGCTCCATCTGGCTGCCACCACATTGTTTGCCTTTCACGTACGGGAATGTCGTCAATTAATTATGGAAGAGTATTTTGAAGAAAATTTAAATATCTTTGCCCCGTTAATGTTCCTCCATAAAAATAGGGACCAATCGACCGACCATTAAATAAACCGCACCAAACACTGTTTCCCATATTGTTTGAAAATTGGTTTCGCGCATCCACTTTGGATTCTCCTGCGACGAATAATGATAATTATGGCGGTTAACAATACCAATGTTACGAAATCTACTTTCATCACTCCATAATATTTTTGCTAAAAAATAAGGGTCTTCAATACTTTGTACTAACATTTCAGCAATAAAATGTATTCTCCTTTCAGGAACTAAACCTTGTGTTAAATGCATTTTATAAGGATGGTATTTGTGATTTTTCAATACTCTTTGTATTTAATTTCTACTTCTTTGTTATTCTTGTCCAGTAAATCGTTTTGAGGTGTGTTGATTAACCTGAAGATAAGCCAAAATATGTATCACATTGTCATCTGTCTGAGCGGTTTTTTGACGAGGAACTGGATTTTTACCGTTTGGAAAAGAACCAGTTCTTAGCTTTCATTCGACGTAAACAAAAGTATATTTGCTTGGAGTTATTCTAAGAGAAAAACGATTTTCTGTACAAACCTTGAGCATGAGTTTAGTTTTTTGCACATTCTCCATAAATAAGTAGTATGTCAAAATATTCATCGTAAGTAAAAATGTATTGCCTTACTTAGTTATTATTACAGAGTCTTCACAAGATTATGACTAATAATTATTGACAGCTCTTGAATAAACTTCACCTAACAATAATGAATGACAACTTATGTTGTTGCTACTATAGTTATTTGTTTCATAGCCTCCTAAATTTTTGGGAGCAAAATATTGTTTTAATAAATTTAGTAAAAATAAATAGCCCAGATTATCATTATTACACAATACAATGATGACAAGTGTGGTATCGTTGCATTTGATTTTGAATGCTATATCCAAAATTGTAATATTATACCGGTTGTCCCATTTAAAAAAAGTATGTTGGGGTCACGTGACCCGAAATGACAGGAAAGACGGAAGTAATTTTATAATAAATATAAGCATCAGTTTCAACTGTCTATATCTGTCAAATTTCATACAAGTCATATGGACAGTTTTCGAGAAATTGGACTGTCAAAACGTCGTGGGACACCCTGTATAAGTTTGTAAAAACTGTAAATAACGTTCGGCATTCATATCCCATTAATTTGTTATTATAAATGCCACACCACACGTTCGTCTTAAACGAATATTGGTCATGAGACTTTAATACAAAATTGGGATTTTCCTCAGACCACCAGCGACAATGCTGCGAAGAGACAGTTCCATTTGACGAAAATGGCGCCTCATCGGAAAAAACTAACTCTTCTTGGATGAGAGAGCAAAAATCAAAGCGCCTATCATAATTCCGTTATTTTAATGTGTGTACGACTTTTGGTTTATACGGTTTGTATTTATTCAGTTTTAAAATTCTTGCCACTGTATTTTTACTTACATTTTCTTGTAACAACGACTTTCTTTTGGGCAATGACAATTTTGGATTTGCTACAACAGACAGCATTACATCAAACGGCGTATTCTCATCAGCAACCAGTTTTCGACGTTTTCCATTAAAATTATTTTTAATACGTCCAGTTCATCTAAATTTATTTACTATTTTCGTTACAGTTGATTGGAATATATTTTTATTGGGATGTCTATTACTGAAAATATTTGCTGCTTCCCTATGCGTTTTATAGTAATCTCCCACAATCAAAACAATTTCTATTTTCTCTTCATCAGTTAATAACGCTACCATTTTTATGTGTCTTATAAATTCTAACGCGGTTTGAAATTTACTGTCAACATTTCCTTCTATCAACTTTTTTTAGTAACATTTATCGATATTGTCAAATTTAAAGGTACTTTACTCTTGAAATAATAATAAAAAAGTTTTCCATATGATTCCAACTTAGTGGGATATATTGCATACACATCAAAATATGCTTTCTTTGAATATAAGAGCCTTTTACTTGATGAGGATCCATACTGAACGATAAAAATAAAACAATTTAATTTGTTTAAAACTTCATGTTCAATTTAAACAAGTTGACGCGTTTCACTAACACAGTAGCTTTCTCAAAACGAATGAAGGTATAATTTAAAAATGTTTTAATATATACAGTGCATAAATACAGAATTCTATTATATTGATGTTAACAAAGGGTATTGAAAGAAATTAGCTGAAAATTAATTCACTACAAACATTCCTAAGCTATCTTCTAGGTAAAAAGGTTTAATAAAGGAGAGTGATTGATATCTATTTGGTCGTTAAGAAGGTTACCTGAATATTTATTTTTGTTTATCTCTAGAGCTTCTAATAAATTTAAACTAAATGATTTACTGACTACATGAAAAATTTCAAAATTTGGGTCGAAAATGTGTTGTTTTTCTCATAAATGATTTGAATAGTTAGAATCTAATGTTTTGTTGTCATAGCATTGTTCCGAAATTCCAGTTTTAAAATTTCTAAAAGTTCTAACGATATAATTTTTTATCACAGTTGTCATAACCACATTTTAATTTATAAACTCCTGATTTGTTTATGTGGACGACATTTTAGCTTGCTTCACCGGTACAAATAGATAATTGGACAGCTCCATTACTTACATAAACTCAATTCACAATAATATCAAATTTACCGTAGTGCTTGAACAAAATATGTCTATAAACTTTTTAGACCTTACCATTTCAAATATAAATAATAAACATGATATTTCATAAACCATCACATACAGATACTACAATTCATAATACTTCGTTCCACCCATTCAGTCATAAACTAGCAGCCTTCAATAGTATGATACACAGACTCTTAACAGTCCCATTAAATACTAATAATTATAACAAAGAATTAAATATCATGAAACAAATAGCAGTTAATAATAATTACGATCAAAATTCAATTGACAATATCATAAATAAAAATATTAAAAAACAGACTTTAGAACAAGTATTTCCTTCTGATAAAAATAACAATAAACAATTTAAAAGCTTGACATACTTTGGAACACCATCCTTAAAAATTAAATCATTTTTAGAAACTTTAGACATGAATATTTGCTTTAAAACTGATTACAATTTATCCAAACTCATTAAAAATAACAAATCTAAATCTTCAAAATTAAACAAATCAGAGGTTTATAAAATAAAATGTGGTATGACAACTGTGATAAATTTTATATCGGTAGAACTTTTAGAAATTTTAAAACTAGAATTTCGGAAGACAAACGTAGCTATGACAAAAAAAATTAGATTCTAACTATTCAAATCATTTATTAGAAAACCAACACATTTTCGACCCAAATTTTGAAATTTTACTTGTAGTCGGTAAATCTTTTAGTTTAAATTCATTAGAGGCTCTAGAGATAAACAAAAATAAATACTCAGGTAACCTTCTTAACGACCAAATAGATATCACTCTCCTTTATTAAACCTTTTTACCTAGAAGGTAGCTTAGGAATGTTTGTAGTGAATGAGTTTCCAGGTAATATCTTTCAATACCTTTTGTTAACATTAGCATAATAGAATTCTGTATTTATGCACTGTATATACTAAAACATTTTTAAATTATACCTTCATTCGTTTTGAGAAAGCTACTGTGTTAGTGAATCGCGTCAACCAGTTTAAATTGAAGTTTTAAACAAATTAAACTGTTTTATTTTCATCGCTTATGCTTTTTATCTGAAAATATATAACTTGAAAAATATTGAAGCAACAAATGCATTTATTAGCAAAAAAATATTAGTCAAGAGGCATATTGAAAGATGACAGTGAAGTACATACAGAAAATAAATGTTCTTGCGATTGATGTTGTTGATGTACGTCTTTTCATCAATAAAATTATTCTGCTCTACATGACAACGCTGTAGGACCTCATCCATTCACAAACATAACAAATCATCGCTCAGTTACCATTACAGTAGATCGTTTACAAGACATTATTCAGTTCTTTAAGTGGTTATTGTACTATTCCAGACTTCGTTAGTCTCAAAAACATGGTACGTCAGTGTTATATTTGCAAAGAATTGGATCATTTGAATCAAAATCTTTCTTTTCGCCAGTAAGTTGACATTTGCACTTGAACTCCATTTTTTAAGAATCAGTGTCATTGATGTAGGTGCTTCTACTTATTGAATGACTTTCAAAAAGGTAAGTTATGCATCTTAACAATATGAAACACCAAAATCATGGAATTATTTTTGTTTTACTGGCCAGTCAATTATTTGCATTTCTAAGTTTAGAATCCCTTCAAAAGTTAAATTGTCAGAGAAGTACGCCACTGGCAATTTTATGACTCCATTTACGGAGCGTTGACAAAACAGGCGAATGAATGTATTGTGGTCTAGCACATTGTTAGGAAATTTAATGAAGGCTTCATAACAGTCCCGATATTATGAATGAGATGCTAAGTCTATTCTTTTCTACCTAATTGGAATTTTTAATGTTAAGTTCTTAACGTTTTTCCATAGTTCATACTTTGTGAGAAATATTTTTCAAGCCGTAGAATAGCTTCTTTTTTATAATAGTTTCTAAAGGGAGGTGATCTATTAAAACAAAATTTTAACTACAAATAAGATTATGCTTAGATGGTCTCCACTTTTCCCTCATTGCCTTGATCCTTGCCTTTAAATCATAATTCTTCGGGGAACATTCATTATATTAGGTATACAGAAAAATGGGTGGTTTATATTACTGGTAACAAAACATGGAATAAATAATGTACATACAAATGAAATGATGCTTTCTCTCCTTCATAACCACAATTTCTCGTTTTTTTTATTACTGCAACCAAAGGTGACCCACATACTCAACACAGATCAAATAAACAAGAGAAATGAAGCAACCACGTAACCAAATCAATTCATATGAAAAGAAACGCGATTACCGGGAACGAAAAGGAGGAAACAAATATCAGTTAGAGGTGGGGTAAAAGAGAGCTCGCACCAGCCGAAGGCAATTATAGCTCATTCTATACTTTCTGGCTGTGGTTGAAACCACAAAAAAATGCGGCTATCTTAAATACTTTCCAAATGAGTTGCTGTTCATATAATTGTATGCATACTTCTATTTAATATACTACTAGAGGGTTCAGAAGATCTCAGTCAGTGATAAACTACAATCAAAATCATTTTTTTAATCACAATCAAATGAAACGGTCCAACATCACTTAATGAAGGGTTTTTTTGTACCTACTATCAATACCTCTCTGTATTGCTTAACAGGCTTAAAATATACGTCACTGCCCATGAACATGCAATGCAAATATTGATTCGGGAGGGAGAGGTAACACATTTCGATTTAAAGTAGAAAAATCTATACTAGGCTTTACTAACGTGCAAAATGCTTTCTTTGCAGCGGAAAAAAAATTTGATTCCCCTATAGTAATAGAAAAAAATGTTATGAGGGTCATAGGAAATAGTGATTTTGAAACATTTATCTGAATAACTCGTATATTGAATAGGTCTGTTTAATAGTAATTGTTGATTAGATCTCGCTATTCGCAGTATGAAATAGATTTGTTTTAAAAATACAGTAGTAAGTTCAGGTGTCTTCTTTCATATTTAAATCCAATAGTTGGAGAAATATTTCCAGCAGTTGAAGAGACGACTATGTACTTCTGGCGAAAGCAAAAATCCCAGTATATTTCGCTGTTCACAAAATGTTCACTAATATATACCAGATCTTTTATTAAACGGTTGCTCTGTTTGTCGAATTCAACCACAGGTCGACGTGCAGTACTTGAGTATGAAGCATGGAATAAAATATTTTTTTAATCTTAATATCAACTGGGTATTATAATTTTGAAGGCATATTACTTGAACAAATGGTTACGAATTAAACATTCAAATTTATTCAAATGATAAGTTCCTTTATAAAAGTGAAAAATTCAAGGTCCTTCTCACAATTACAAAGTTAGATTGGGTATTAGGTGGTATTTATTGAATGTTAACTTAAAAGTCTGAAATTAATAGTTGACAATCTGTGAAATATGAAAGCTTTTTGGACGAACCTAATATAATGTAATGTTCTTCTTATTTATTTAAATAAACAACGGGCGGGATAAATTTATACACACGGTGTTTTTGATTATATTTCAAGTTGAACTTCGTCGACGCGTAGATATTCAACTAGATAAATAATCTTAATTTGACAAAATTAATGTCGAAATTAATAATTTATTATGTACAAATTTAAAAGAATGGTACAAAGTTATGAATGTTTGAACTTCGGTGGTTTCAGATCGGAAGGCACTTTATGCTTCGATTTGATGCGTTTTCGTAGCATTACCCCCTCCTTAAAAGGAAGTTCCTCCTGGAATTTCTGTATAGCTCGGACTGGATGTTTAAATCGACAACTGGGCCCATTTCTACACTTTCTGGTCGTATGGAAATAACAGGACACCGTCTTCAACGGGTACTGATTATGATGGGTATAGCTGCAAATTAATATGTGGACACCGGTATCATGGAAAATTACCTCTATCATGTTCCTGATGACTCGCCAATCTAACTGGTTGCTCTATATCCTGGGCATTGTTAGTCTCTCCACGTGGGGTTCCAACACATGATCTCGAAAGCTTCGTAACGCGTCCCACACATTCTGGTTGGTGGATCGATCTGGAAATTCGTTTCTAGTTACCAGGTAGAAGAGGTACCGCCAATTGTGTTGGAGTCTCCGTGTCTTGACAGGGACTGGCATCTGATCTTCAAGTTTTTCTCATTGCCCAAACTTCTTTTGAAAGACGGTTGCCAACGCTCGTGCGTGTTTGTTAATGGCGGAGGTGTTGTGTCCCTGTGAATATTCTTCCGGGATCGTGAACAAATCTTGTCTTTGTTCTGTAGTGACCCCGTATCTAGCTTTCCCGGTACCTCCGTATGTGCCCATAAATTCTTCGAAGGTTGTGTCAGATTCTTGTTGTATATGGTTCACTCCTTTCTCTTTGTCATGGTCTGCTTCGAATGGCGCAAGTCGGTTTTGGTGGATTACTCTCGGTTTTCCATCGATGACGTCGTTGATCCTCTTCTTGATTAAGTACGGCGGTTCATCATCAAAGTCATTATCATTTATTAATTCTGAGAGTTCCATTACGTTGCTGCAAGTCTCTCCAGAACAATGGAAGCACACTGCAGACCATTTCAGCCCTGCTTTTCGACATCCACACATCGCTCCACAGTTTCCTTTGCATTTGCAAAAGATCAATTTTAGAAGCTCAGGGGGTGCTGGAGGTTTAGAGTTCTGCACTGGCATCAATAATGTTCCACATTTTTTCTAGCCCCAGTCTTCAGGATCATTATAATTACCAAGCCACGACTGGACCTGATGGTAGAATCTGAAAGTATGAAAGCGAGCTGTGTCTTGTGTCGGAGGAAGTGAAGATAAGTTAAATGTACTTTTTGTCACTGCCTTGGCGAATTGTTTGTATCTAAGGCTGTCAAGAGAATTATCAACTTTATTACCACCCTATAAAGAGATAAAAAAACGTTCACCAATTACAGTGACCAAAGCGGGGTCAACTCTTTGTTGAGAAACAAAGCCGTTCTACTTGCAAACTCTAAATGTTTTTCCAGGGTTATCACAAATTTCATTTTACCGATATTGTAAGGAGCTGAAGTTGTGTCACATCCGGAAAAAGCATGAAGAAACAGCAAGTTATCCGCAATGACATCTCCGTATATAAAACATGACGCACAATATAATTGTTCTGCTTGCAGAGAGTCCGAAGCGCGAAGTGTTCTTGTACATATTTGACATATTTAGTAGTTATATCACTGAACGATGAATTTCGGTCCCAAACTACTTTATGTAAAAGAAAACCACCGTCAATGACAAAATGACTCCTGGGGCTGATGTTAGAGGATCGTTCCACCGGTGTAAAGGCATTAATACACACGTATGATATAGGTATAATTAAGAATACTGAAAAATAGTACTCACTTCGGAGCGCTGTAAAACCTTAGCTATTGACTTAATGAAAAAATGTTGTTCATAAAAGTTGTTCCTCAAGAATCGAACTACAAAAATGGTCTGATATCATTTTTTCGTAAAATGATAAAAAAACAAGTTATATCGAAAAATATAATGTTTTTTCTCGAATTTCTGAACATTTTCGCTTATACCTTTTTTATTTATAGTTCTACGACAAAAAGTTACTGGACCAAAGTTGTAGAGAATTTAATTTGCAACAAAAAATGTTGACAAATTTTTTTTTATCAAATGAATAGTTTAAGAGATATATCGTAAAAACCATTTCAACCCCTATTTTCAAGATGGCGGCCGTGGGACAAGGGTGGCGACCCCACAAACTTGTTTTTAGCTTTACACTGACCCCTCCTACACATTAAAAAAAATTGCACGTTCATATAAACTACATTTTAAAATTATTTTGAAATATACAGGATGTTCCAGTAATGTGTGGCGTATCAAAGTTATATTTTTTCTTATGAGAGACCCTATATTTTATTGCATTTTCTGATTGCTCCTTAAAAATAAAATACTTCTTCATAATGGTTCTCTATACCTAAATACAGAGGGTTCCGAGCTATGCTGACTTTTTTTAAAATGTGAACATTTCGAAAAATATTTATACCACATTGATATAACAAATTCTTTCAAATTTCCTCTTACATCCAAATAGCTGGACATTCGTTGAATGTATTCCACGATAGAGTACTAAACATCTCTTTACAGGGTGTTCAGAATTTTCAGTCTCATTATTAGGTCATTCAATGTGTAATATCGGGCTTATTTTAATTGGAACACCCTGTATTTTAATAATTCACCATGTTCAAAAAAATATCTTCTTTCGAATGGTATTAGAGTGTCCTATACCTAGGTATTATAGTTTTCGTGCAATTTACAATTTTCTTAAATTATATGGTAAATCGATTTTAACACAAAAAATGTAGTATACATAATCTAGTCGGTACCTAACTTAAAGTCATTTTATGACATTCCTCTGTTAATTCTCCTCAAATTTTATTGCTACTAAAAATGGACCCGTTAAACAAAAGAGTCGACATGATACTTTGCATTGGGGAATGTTTAGAAAATTGTCTCCTAGCATCTAGAATTCACCCATAGAGGGAAGTCTTCGAAAGACTGCTCAATAGATTTCGTGATACTGGTAGCGTTGCATAGGAGAAGGTGAATAAAACTAAACCAGTTACTGGCGACAACGCCAACGAATTTGATGTATTGCTGTCGGTTACGGAAAATCCTAATACCAGGTCCAGAGAAATTTCAAGTAAATTAGGAATAAGTTCAATGAGTGTGTGTAGAATACTCAAGAAAAATCATTACCATCCGTATAATATTCAACTACACCAGCAGTTGACACAACAGGATTATGATAAACGTTCAAATTTTTGTTTATGGACTTTCGATAAAGTTGGAGAAGATCCTGATTTTTTCAATTATGTATTGTTTACTGACGAATCTACTTTCCACAATAATGGGTTAGTAAATAGACATAATTTTTATTATTACGATACAGCAAACAAACATTTATTCCGTACTGTTGATCACCAACACCGATGGATTGTAAACGTTAGGGGAGGGACTGTGGGCGAGTATATCATCGGCCCGTATTTTTTTGATGGACACCTGGATAGAAGAATACTTTTGAGTTTTTTGAAAAAAGCCTTCTGGATCCTTCTCGAAAACCTATATTTTAGCATCCGAAGGAAAATGTGGCTACAATTAGACAGAGCTCCTGCTCACTTTTTACGTGCTGTTAGGAACTACCTCAATAGAAAATTTAGAAATGAATGGACAGGTAGAGGCGGTTATTTTAATTGGCCAGCTAGGTTACTAGAATTGACCAAGATGGATTTCTTCATATGGGGTTATATTGAAAATGTGTGAATGCTACACCCCCTACTACTCCAGACGATATGAAATTAAGAAGCTTTCGCGTCTATAACACCCGATATGTTGAATAATGTAAGTAAATTGTAGGAAGCTAGAATCGTGTGTTGCATTGCACAAGATGGCAAGCATTTTGAGCATCTATTATAGTAATTTTTCATTTTTTGCTTTTAATAATTTGTTGTTCGTTTTATAGTATTTATGTATTTGCTTTATTAAAAATGTGTTTTTATTTTTTTATTATGTACTCAAATACTTATCGGAAAAAAAAGAGCTAGTGTACCTCAGCAACTACAAGTGTGAATATTTATTAGCAACTCCACTGCTTTTTTAAGAACAACTATGCCAAGATCATTATTGCAGATGTTTTAAAATCGATTTACCATACAATTTAAGAAAATTGTAAATTGCACGAAAAGTATAATACCTAAGTATAGGACACCCTTATACCATTCGAAAGAGGACATTTTTTTGAACACGATGAATTATTGAAATACAGGGTGTTCCATTCAAAATAAGCCCGATATTACACATTGAATGATGTAATAATGGAACTGACAATTCTGAACACCCTGTAAAGAGATGTTTAGTACTCAATCGTGGAATACATTCAACGAATGTTCAAATATTTAGATGTAAGAGGAGATTTGCTAGCAATTTTTATGTCAATGAGTTATTAATTTTTTTCGAAATGTTCACGTTTTAAAAAAAGTCAGCATAACTCGGAACCCTCTGTATTTGGGTATAGGGAACCATTATGAAGGAGTATTTTATTTTTTAGGAGCAATCAGAAAATGCAATAAAATATAGGGTGTCCCATAAGAAAAAATATAACTTTGATACGCCACACATTACTGGATCATCCTGTATATTTCAAAATAATTTTAAAATGTAGCCTATATGAACGTACAAACTACTAAAGTGACAAACATTCTAAAACTTTTACCGTTTCGCTATAAACCTCCATCCGGTAGGTCGTGATTCACCCTGTATATATATATATATATATATATATATATATATTTATATTATATAGCCGCGGTCACCGGCATAATTAAACTAAAAACCATCATTAATTACTATCAGATAATGTTATTAATAATATACCGTACCTCTAATAGTCAGTGATAATCTTAATTGTTCAACAAAATGAACAATACGTATATTACATTTTAAATAGACAACAGTGAAAGTGCAACCAAATTCATTTTATTTATTCTTACAACTCATCTAAATTACAACACATTTTACCACGAGAGTGGTTGGTCCTTCGTAGTCAAAGCATTTTGCGAAATCGTTAAAATAAAAACGAGAAAGCGAAACACAGCCCGTACTTCACAGTCGGTGGGACTCACGATTATTGGAGGCATCTTAAACACTCAGTACACAACGTAAGCAAGGAATAATCAGACTGTTATTACCTAGTGCACATGCACAGAATGCCGACCGCAGTGTTGCGGCCGCGGTGCGGCAAAACGCTACTTACTTAAAAAGCGTGTCAAGTAAATAATGTGATGTCACACTTCATACACCTAATTTGGACTCAATATTAACAAAAACAACGAATCCAATCACTATAAACAATATAAGAATATCTTACATCCTCGTCTTCTATTTATGTTTTTACATCGACAGTTTAATAGCTATCACCAATTCGTTAAGGTTCTTGATCTGAGATTTCTAACACAAAGTTAGAAAATCGAGGGCTTATTTGAGCACAATGCTTCCTAATTTCAAAGCAATGATGCACACGGATCTGGCAAACCGCAAATTTTTTCTAAGAAAAAAACATATGATCTCAGAATTGTAATCAAAGTACTGTATTCCTGTAAAAATGATTCATCTACAACAGGTTAAAACTGTTTCTAAAACGGCCCGCACATTATGCAATATGTCGTACGACAAGTTATACAACCCAAATAGTTTCTACCGTCGAAACGATAATTGCATAGTGTGTGGGGTTGTCATTCAACAAGTCGAACGACACAGTTGGATGGTATGGAAGCTTAGCTGGTTAAAAATTTGTTGTGTAAGGTGGTCAAATAAGCGAGGTAAGCGGCTGTATCTCAGAAACTAATGATCGTAGAGAGTTACGGTAAAAAATTTTATAGGTAAAATGGGCAAGGCAAAACGCTGGAAATTATTTTCAAGTTTCCAAGATGGTTGCCAGTGTAACAAAGAAGTATTTGCGTTTTAATGTTAACTTAAAGTCGAACATTTTTTGTAAAAACAATTTTTCTCTGTCTTTCGAAATAAAGTGGGGGGGGGTATTTGAATGTTGTTTTAATCAAATGCCTGTAACTTCAAAACGGCTTAATGGATTTGGATAAATTTGATATCATTGAAAAGAGCATTTCTTGTGCTTTTAGGTTTTTTGTAATTGTGATAGTTGTGACCTATACGGTTGCCGATAGAGGGCGTTATTCGATATTATAACCAAAATATTAGATTTTCTCAAAAAAGTTAAATGCGATGATATAACTTTTTTTAGACTAGAAAATAGACCAATGACCACCCAATAAGCCTGCGCAAACCGCATCTTAATATCTTTTCCTTACTCAAAATATTAAAAAAAATACTAAACCAGAAAAATTCATATATCCCCATTTAAAAATGCATCGGTCGCTTACGATAAGAAGGCAAGTAGTAGGCCATGGAAATAAAAGACATACTCCTCTCTGAAATATTGACAAGAAATGTGTAACAATCTAAAGCGTTCCTACGTGCCTGTTAATCCTCTTAGAATGTTTTTTTTTCTTTGGGTTTCTGCAGCGTGCTGTCACCAGTACCGCAGGGCACAATAGAGCCAGGATTTCCCTGTGGGTAACCTCGGGTGAGGGGGTTTCCTGGCACGAGCGGAAGGGTACTCGTGGGGCCTCTTGGGCTTATACGATGTGCCAAGCCTGAGTTCTGAGGCAGGTCGCGTTGACCGGTTCAATGCAACTAGTCGGAGTGGAGGGGTTGGTTGTTAAAAGAACCAGTCTGGGTGGATAATATGTACATATATATTACAATCAAACTAACTAGACAAAATAATAGCTTAACCCTGATGCCTATGGTATAGGGTACCACATAATAATAGTTATAATTGTCCAGTAAGAACAACGGAGTTCATTCGTCAGAGAATGTGGTCGGGATTTTTATACTAGCAATTAAAAAAAATATGATTAATACCTGGACCTATCTAAAGGAATTACGTAATATTCACAATTAGCTGATTTTACCATACCGGCATTTCTGCTGTCTGAGTGAAAAAATTCCGGTGCCCGATAAGGTTCGTACAAATACGGCGGCCTGGGAGGATGAGGAGAATCACTACCCGACGGACGATGACTGGCGTTTATCACGACAGATCGTCGACGCGGACAGACTGAGGTGGGCCATCTTAGGCTTCTCCCCCTTTAAATCCCCGGGAACGGACGGCATTTATCCAGCCCTACTTCAGTGGGGCCTGGATGAACTAACGCCGCACCTGGTAGGAATCCTCAGATCCTCACTGGCACTGAGGTATATTCCAAAAGGTTGGAGAGAAGTCAAAGTTGTGTTCATACCAAAACCAGGAAGAATGGACTATTCCATCCCAAAAGCATATCGACCCATTAGCCTCACATCGTTTACAATGAAGACTTTAGAGAGGCTGTGCGAACGATACATAAGAGATGTGGTGATAACACGAAATCCACTGCATCCAAATCAACATGCATACACTCCAGGGAGATCCACGGATTCGGCTCTTCATCTCGTGGCGGGCCGCATCGAGAAATCGTTGGAAAATAAGGAGTCCACCCTGGGTGTATTCATAGACATAGAAGGCGCATTTGATAGAACCACTTTTCCTAAAATAACAAATGCACTTTCCAATAAGAATATCCCCCAAACCATAAATGGCTGGATATATAACATGCTCTCAAAAAGAGCAATCAAAATCAGTGTAGATGATGTAACCATCAGAGGCTTGGTTGTAAAAGGTTGTCCACAGGGAGGGGTGCTCTCACCACTACTATGGAACATGGTCTTAGACTCCTTGGTCAGCCACCTCAATGATAACAACTACTACACAATAGCATACGCAGATGACTTAGTGATTCTGCTAACAGGAAGATTCGAGGAGACACTCTGCGCGTTAATGCAGGAGGCCCTCAATATCATAGAACAATGGTGCAGAGACCATTCGCTGTCAATAAATCCAAAAAAGACTGAGATGGTCCTCTTCACGAAAAAAAGGAAGCTTGCAAAACATCAAGCCCCACAGCTCCTAGATACCAAACTTAATTTCTCTTCAGAGGTGAAATATTTAGGGGTCACCTTTGACAATAAGTTAACATGGAACTCCCACTTAGAAAACAGCATATATTTCTTATGAGCAGTGTCGTAGAACCATCGGCCGCACCTGGGGAATGTCACCTAAGGTTGCTGCCTGGATCTACACTGCCATCATCAGACCTATGCTAACGTACGGTGCGATTGCCTGGGGAGCTAAGGCAAACCAGCTGACAGTCGTCCGTAAACTGGACCAAATCCAAAGAACAGCATGCCTCAACACAACAGGAGGCATGAGAACCACACCAACAAGAGCTATGGAGGTAATCCTCGGTCTCACTCCCCTTGACATATACATCAAGGAGGTTGTTTTGATGACCATGGCACGTCTGCGCTCTACTGGTATACAACCTGATGTAGGATCCGGTAAACTGAGACGTAACTTGTGGCATGAGGCCCTCAGGGAGATCCCACTGCTGCAGGCCAATACGGACTCGATTCCACCGCGATATGCCTTCAACAGGCCCTACAAGGTAATCTTTAAAAACAACTCACAAGACCTATTGGAAGAAGGCGCAATCCGCATCTTCACAGATGGGTCTAAATCCAATGTAGGCTCAGGATGTGGTATTTTTTCCAGATCCCTGAATCTAAACATAAAATGGGCAATGGGCTGCAATGCAGGTGTTGCTCAAACAGAGCTCACTGCTATCTGCATCGCTGCTAAAGAGATTACCAAAAGGAAAACCACAGGTAATAATATATACATCCTTACGGACAGTAGACAAACACTACTAGCCCTGAACAGACCACGTATTACATCAGGCCTAGTACTAGAATGTCACATGGCCTTAATCGAAGCCTGCAACTACAACACGGTCACTTTAGGCTGGATCAAGGGCCATGAGAAATCGAAAGGAAACCGTATTGCAGACTCGCTAGCCAAGAAGGCAGCCTCCCAAAAACTCTTGGGACCTGGCACTTTCATTGGTCTATGGGCGTCAGCAACGGCCGACCTATTAAAGGAACACTCCCTTAATAAGTTTAAGGGTAGATGGGACGACGCAGAAGACTGCAGGCTTGCCAAGGAACTGCTACAGTACCCGGACAGCAAAGTAGCCAAAAAATACGTGACTATGAACAGGCGGAACCTACGAACAATCACGGGAATTCTGACTGGTCACTGCCACCTACGAAAACACCTTCACAGACTGGGTTTATCTAACACCCCACTTTGTAGAGGATGTGAACATGAAGATGAGACTGTCGAACACATTCTTTGCGAATGTCAGACACTCTCTCAATTTAGGTTTCAAGTATTCGGCGAGTACAGGCTAACATACGCCAATATGAGGGAACTTAATTCAGGCGACGTTATCGCCTACTTCAAGGAAGTAGGCTGGATGACGAGCTAGAAGGAAGTTTTGAACCTCAGAAGGATGCACAATGGGCCAATTGTGGCCTAAGTGCTGTGGGGCCACCCACCCTTCAAATCTTTACAGATACAGAGAAGGTTCGAAATCAACAAATGATATCCTACCTGAATGTAATTTTAGGTATAATTAAACTGAAAATATCTTCCCCTGATTTTGACCTAAATAGACGGTTATCGTAAATAAATATTTCTGTATAATACCTTAGAGAACCACAAAGAACACTCCCTTGAATAAAATCTTATGTTCACAAGAAAAAGTCAACAATTTACAAATCGTACTCTTTACAAGTTATGGTAGTATGGGGCTCAAATCTCAGTAGTGCACGTATATGACCAGGATTGATCGTCGGACAGCAAAAATTAAATCAATATCAATGTGCTTTTTGTTTAAAAGAAAAAAATGTCAGGCTCAAAAACTTACGTTTTGAAATATCACAATCACAAATAAATAAATCACTGTACACACTCGGGCCGTCGAAAACGGGGAGTTCCAGGCCACACGATGCCTGTCAACTCTCTGATTTTCTCTGCGTCTCTCGTCCAAATTTTCTTCTATTTATTTCTAATGATTTGGGACGAGGTTTGTTATTCAAAACATCCAATTCATTTTGCCCTTGTCTATTTAATTTTTTGGTTAGTTTTAATAAATTTCTCTTTGCAAAATTTGTCTGTAGTTTTTTTATAATCCAAACATCGGTGTGTTTTTGATTCAAATTGTTTTCGTCGACCTTGTGGTTTGTTTGTTTAATTTTTCTAGCTCTAGGTCATTTTATTTTATAATAATTGAATTCAGCTTATATTTGATTTCAAGAAAATTATATCTATAAAGGGTGTCTCTAAATTTCCTTGCCATATTTTGTGCTTATTACAAATGTCAGTTTATTTAGCGCTGTGATTTTAAGTCACAAGTTTTCGTATCTATGAGCGATTTTCCTTTAAAATAAAGTTGTGGTCCAGAAAAGGACCGATTTTGAAAAAAGATTAATACCTTCTGTGTTCAAATTGCCTTCCGTCATATTCCACACATTGTTCCACTCTTTCTTGAGTCGACAGAACCGCAGCGTCGATTTCTGCCGCTGTTTTCCATATCCATTCGTGTTGTTGGTGAAGTTGGAAAATAATGTCTTTTAAGCGTCCTCACAAGTAAAAATCAAGAAAAGTCGGGAGATCTTGCCGGCGAAGGAAATAGGCTTCCCCTTCCTATCCAGCGTTCTCGAAAGGTCCCGTTAATATGATTACAACCAATAAACAAATAGATGTAGTCTCTCGGGGAATCTGGTGCGAAGAAAATCATTCATGGAGCGCATTAGTGCATTGGGAGTGCATTACGTCCATAATTGTTTTTGTTGAAATTTCGATTGGGAGGGCTTAACTGAGCCAAAAATATATACCTTTTGACAGTTTTTATTTTTAATGACAATAAATCAAAATTCTAGGTCATATATATTTGTCATGACTGCATTCATCAAATTTATATGTTATAGGCCTAATATATTTGAGAGATCTCTAATAAATAGCTATTTGTATAACAAGGGAGGAAAGTGCTACTTTTCCTCCCGAGGATGAAGTTTACTACCCGACGCGTAGCGGAGGGCAGTAATCATTCGAGGGAGGAAAAGGCACTTTACACCCATGTTATACATATGATTTTTCCGCCTCGCTCAAATAGCAAGACATTTTCCATAATTTGTTTACGAAACTAACAAACAAAATTAATAAATACTACTTAGGATGGACTTTTACGAAACTTGGCTGGGCATCGAGGATGGGCTTCTAAAATGCTTGGCTTTGGCATCGGGGGTGTACGTTTTTATTTGTACTTCAAATCCCTTGGGATTTTAACTGTCCCTTTATATCCCTTGCTTCTAAAATAATATCTAACATGTGAGACTAAAGTGACCACTTTGGTCTCGGAATTGTAAACATTTTTTCATTGATAACGTACTATGACGTCCCTTATACTTTTCCGATACGACTTTGCTACCTACAATGAGGACAGGAAATGTATACTTCGGATAGAGGTAGGCCGAAAAAAATTTTTTTGGTACTTTTTAATTTGCTAAACATAGATTGACTACTAAGTTCAGCTTCTTTTGAAATTTCTCTATGCCACTCTGCCACTAAATATTAATGACAGCTTCTTCCCGAATTTGGTAAGCAATATATCCCCAGAGATATCCTTTTAATAGAAAAAATTACAATCTTCTTCTTTTCAGTTTGGATTTCCGTGTTTTCTTTATATATATAAAAACTTCAAAAACTGACTGAATTTTTTTTCTCCCCGAATATCAATAGATGTTTTTTTAATCGTTTTTGGCGACCAAATATCTGATTATTATTTTTAAAATCATAGCATCAATCTAAAACCTCATCTGAAAACTCTATATTCCCTTTGTTCATATTTATTTGCTTATTTAGGTTAAAAGCTAGGAATAATTAATTTATTTATTAAAACTGAACTACAACATTTAGCATATTGCTTCAATTCCCACCATTAGAGTATTAAAGTCCAAACAAATATTGTCAATTAATAAAGAGTTAATTTTAAAATCCAAATATAATTCTAATTTTAATGTTTTTCAAATATTTATTTTATATTTATCATTAACCTATTTACAATAAATTCGATTGAATAAAAAAAACTAATCAAAAAAATAATTTCATTCATATAACTTTAAGAGTAACATTTATTCCATTTATTTCTTAACATTCCTTTTTTCATCTGGTGCCTGGTTTCACAAAAATATTGGGAAATTGCAGCAAGGAAGAAGGAATAAAGTGTACTCTTAACAGAAAATTTCCAAGCTTTCGAGGATGATTGTCCTCATCATCAGGATGACTAAAATGAAAAAACAGCAGTTAGATACTGTAGGTAACAAGAGAGATATGAAAGGAGAAGGATCCACAGCAAGTGTGTACTTACCTCAGAGTTGAGGTTAGATTCCATTATGTTATATAGAAATGAACTACGGATAATTAAAATATGAAATAGTTAAACCCATGATGGTTCACATCAAACAATCACATTAAAACTGATGAAAAAGCCAACGTCTACCACCATTTTGCATACCTAACGAAAACGAGTGCTTTTTTTGTTGAAAGCCGGCCAGGAAATGATATATTTTCCTTCTAAATCGGATGGATTAGTTGACAGAGCAATGCTGCGACAATGGCTTCTGATTTGTTAGTTATCGTCTAAGATGGAATAGAAGAATGTAGAGGGGGTGAATCTTCCATTCATAAGAATGAAGAAGAGATAAACTTATTCTCGTAAGTGAGAGGGTTGTAAACAATAGGACGTACACAGTAGAAGATATCGACACCCACCAGCTATATATAACGAATATAATAGTAATAATAATATAGTAAGCATTAAAGTAATATATCAATGATGTAAAATATATATGATTGGGTGCATCTACCAACACCAATGCACCCAGCTTATAGAAGTTGTTAATATATTAAGTTTTCTGCTATTAGGGTAGTATCATGAGGAGTAACATGATTGCCACCTGTGACGTAACATGATTGCCACCTGTGACAGGTAAGTTATAGTTGAAATCCAAGGACAACAGAAAGGAGTAAATCTCATTCAAGTGATATATGTCTGTTTTTTGATTACTGACATTATTAAATTGTGAAATAAAAGCCATTTCTAAGAATGATCCCTTAGTATTGTTTGACTCTGTCGTCAACACCTTTACAGCTTCAAAATTCATATGATGGTCTAGACAATAAACGTGATTTGCCAACGCGCACCGTTCAGTCGCTTTGCAGTCGCTCTTATGTGAGACAATACGGCTTGACAGTAACCTTAAAGTCTGACCAATATATTGTATATCACAGTCCTACATGAAATGCTGTACACAACATTAGTAAGCCAGTAAGTAACTCAACGGACTTTTATCTTCCACTGTAGTGAAAATTGATCTAATTGTTAGTGCTGTTTTATTAGCAATTTTGAAGTTACCATATGTCTGGAACAATCTGGCAAGTCTCGTAGTTATGTCCCTTATGTATGGTAAAGAAGCGAAAATTGGACAAGTAGGGATCGTACCAGAGCCAACATCCATTTGGGCCACATTAGGATGGCTATCATCAGTCAGCAAGTCCACGGTATTAGATGTACCAAATAATAATTTATTAAGTAAAGTTCTTGGATAGAAGTTATCCAAGAAAGGTTGAACAAAACGGTACGATTCTTATTATGGAAGATATTGTTTGAAATTCTGAGAACTCTTTGTTCCATTTGTTTAACCAAACTCACCTTCATAGAATGCTTGTGGTAGTCATGATAATTTAAATATCTACCAGAACTGCAAGGTTTTCTGTACCAATCTATAATAATCGTATTAGTGTCCAAGAATGGCACGGAATTGTCGTTGTCTGTGAACTGCATATATGGATCGTAGCTGTTAAAGGTCTCAAGAATTTCATCTAGGCCTTCTCTAGGAATATCATTTACATATTTCTTAATGAAAAAAGGAGTGAAAGAAAGTACCGGAAAGACAGTATCTAGCAAATCGTCCATGACATATTCTGCGAAGATAGCAGAAATGGAAGTACCCATAGGTGTGCCAAAAACTTGTTTATAAATTTTGCTATTAAAAGTAAAATAAGTATTATCAAAGAGAAAAAGTATTAAGTTTAAAAAGGCGTCCTTCTGGATGGATCAATGGACACTAATACGTTCCCAACTCTTATCGATTGCTCTCAAGCAAGCATTAAGATGAACATTACTAAACAACGAGGCCACATCCAAACTGGCCAGAATATAATAATCTGAAATTGTAAAATTATTAAACTTGTCCGAGACTTTAAATGAATCTTTAATGAAATAAACATTGTCATAATCATAAGCGTATCTCAGGATTCCTGTACAAAACTGTGCAATGCTTTCAGTGGGGGCTCCTATCGAAGCCACTATCGGTCTCACAACAGTTCACAATTAAAAAAGAAGACAACGACAATTCCGTGCCATTCTTGGACACTAAGTTCATTCGTAATAATAATACGATTCTTATAGATCGGCACAGGAAACCTTGCAGTTCTGGTAGATATTTAAATCACCATTCCTACCACAAGCATTCTATGAAGGTGAACTTGGTTAAACAAATGAAACAAAGAGGATTTCAAACAATACCTTCCATAATAAGAATCTTACCGTTTTCTTGGATAACTCCTATCCAAGCACTTTATTTAATAAATCATTATTTAGCACTTCTAATACCGTGGACTTGCTGACTGATGATAGCCATCCTAATGAGGCCCAAATGGATGTTCGCTTTGGTACGATCCCTGCTCGTCCAATTTTCGCTTCTTCACCATACATAAAGGACATAACTCCGAGACTTGCCAGATTGTTCAGGATATATGGTAACTTCAAAATTGCTAATAAAACAGCACTAACAATTAGATCAATTTTCGCTAAAGTGAAAGATAAAAGTCCGTTGACTTCGCTTACTAATGTTGTGTTCAGCATTCCATGTAGGGACTGTGATACACAATATATTGGTCAGACTTTAAGGTCACTGTCAAGCCGTATTGTCTCACATAATAGCGAGTACAGATTACACCCTGAACTGTGCGCGTTGGCAAATTACATTCATTCTCCAGACCATCATATGAATTTTGAAGCTGTAAAGGTGTTGGCGACAGAATCAAACAAAACTAAGAGATTATTCTTAGAAATTGCTTTTATTTCACAATTTAATAATGTCATTAATAAAAAAATAGGCATAGATCACTTGAGTGAGATTTACTCCTTTCTGTTGTCTTTGGATTTCAACTATAACCTACCTGTCACAGATGGCGATCATATAACTCCTCATGACACTACCCTGATTGCAGAAACTTAATATCTTAACAACTTCTATAAGCTGGGTGCATTGGTGTTGGTAGATGCACCAAACAATATATATTTTACACAACTGCTAAATTACTTTAATGATTACTATATTATTATTATTATATTTGTTATATAAATTTTTTGTTTAGCTGGTGGGTGTTCTCGATATCTTCTACTGTGTACGTCTTATTGTTTACAACCCTCTCACTTACGAGAATAAGGTTATCCCCTCTTCTTCTTTCTTATTAATGGAAGTTTCACCCCCTCTACATCTTAGATGATAACTAACACATCAGAGGCCATTATCACAATGGGTACATAATCTTATTTTAAACTAACTTGTTTTAGTGTAAATCATTGTAATTTCACTAGTTCATACTTTAATTATCCGTAGCTTATTTCTATATAACATAATGGAATCTAACCTCAACTCGGCGGTAAGTACACACCTGTTGTGGATCCTTCCATTTTTATACCTCTCTTGTTAACTACAGTATCTAACTGCTGTTTTTTCATTTTAGTCTCTCTGATGATGAGGACAATCATCTTCGAAAGCTTGGACATTTTCCATTAAGAGTACACTTCATTCCTTTTTTCTTGCTGCAATTCCCCAATATTCACCAGTTTTATTCCTAACAGTCAGCCAAGACTATCCTCCTTTCACTATATATATATATATATATATATATATATATATATATATTCTTTTTTACTTGTAATTAGGTCAAGAAAAAACTCTTAGTGAAGCTGCGCAGTCATATTAAATAGTTTATAAACGTGTTGACGTTTCGGTCATCATTTTTGACCTTTTTCAAACACAGTCTTTACGAACATATTTTTCCATGCAGAGATGTATAAATAGCTTAACTTAAAGTGTAGTTAATCCACTTCAGAATAAAATAAACCAAACAATACAATATTAAAATGTCTCAACAACATCACGCACATACATTTACGTCATTATTAAAAATTAAACGTAGTCATCACATTGTGGCGGTTTCGTATTTCGCTGTCCACTAAAATTGTTTGGCATGTATCTAGTAACAGAATTTGATACATAAACTAATTAAACCCACTAATGTTTTTTCGCAATAATCGCCTGGTTGCATTTTTTCATTGCTATTATTTCACGAAACTCCCCTTTCCTTAGATTATTTTCGGATTTTAAAATATTTGTGTTTTTATAAATAAATTCAAGTTTTTTATTGTTATATGGTTAGTCAAAGCTGTGACATTTTTTATCGTATTTGTGACTTTTTACTCTATTCTCCAGATATTGACTAGTTTGACCTATATAAGTGGCCTCCCAGTTTTCGCAAGGAATTTAATGTACAATGTTACTTCTCTTTGGAATTGGAACTATTGATTTCAACCGAGATAGTAGATAATAGGTTTTGCGGTTAATGGCATATATAACCGTTGATGAAAAGTCATTTTCGCCACTATTTCTGAAAAATACCGAATTATTGTAAGACGTCTACTAGCTGATTATTGTCATTAAATTTTATATATTACATAAGAAGATTTATCATTTCATTCAACTTTAAAACACGAATAAAAAAATAATGTGTAAATAATAATAACACAATTTGAACAATTAGTGATATTGACCTCTACTGACAACATAATTTGCTTCCATAGCAACGAAGTAAGAAATAAATATCTCTAAATTCACGAGACGATTTAAAAGGAATCTACGAGGGACGCTCGTAGGGACGTTTTCAGTACATTTAATTTGAATTCAAATGGTCACATCCTATTTAAAATTAAAAAAAATATCGTGTGAAACACGTTAGGAAACACCATTTTTCGTAACTTGCGTATATACGCTCGTTACGGAAAATAGTGCTATTTCCAACTGGTTGCATAAAAAAGTATCTCTATCTACAATAATCAAGAATAATTCAAAAACTTTTGAAAATATAGATCATCATTTAAATTTCCCTGATCAACAAAACAGAAATTTTTCAGTTTGGAAAAACATAAATTTATCAAAAAATAGTAAAATTAAAAATATCATGAATAAAGTTTCTGACGGCGACTTGACATCCGCAATCAAAATCTTAGCTTCAGATGACAGTTTTGCTGATGTCAGTGCAGCCACTTTAACAGATTTAAAATCGAAACATCCTTTAGAGATACTTAATACTACGTTTCCTACTCTTAGTTTGGAACCTATTCCTTTTCTTCTAACAGAAGAATTTGTGAGTAACGCAATAAACTCTTTTAAAACAAGTTCTGCTGGTGGTTTAGACTCTTTAAGACCTTCACAGCTACAAGATTTAATAAGTTACAGTGCTGGCCCTTCAGGAAAAAATCTTTGTGTAAATTATGTAATTTTATTTTAAATGACACAGTCAACACCAATATTCGTCCTATTTTATTCGGAGCGTCACTATTAGCTTTAACTAAAAAAGCAGGAGGTATCAGACCAATTGCTATTGGTACAGTTTACCGTCGTTTAGTAGCGAAAATAATTTGTTCAAACATCAGAGACAAATTAGGATATTTACTTCGTCCATTTCAATTTGGTTTCGGGTCGAAAGGTGGTTGTGAAGCAGTTGCACATGCAGCACGACGTTTCGTCTCTAATCATCCAGATGTTAATAATAAAGTTTTTCTGAAAATTGATTTTAAAAATGCTTTCAATGCAATTCATCGCGATCATTTATTAAAACTTGTAGCAGATATTCTACCTGAAATTTTTCCTTTCATCAATAAATGTTATCGATTCCCTTCATATCTTTTATTTGGCGAAAACATCATTTATTCGGAAAAAGGCGTCCAACAAGGGGACCCTTTGGCACCTCTCCAATTTTGCATATCGGTACACAAACTTATAAGCAACATTGACACATAATTCAATGCTTGGTACCTTGATGATGGTTCTTTAGGTAGTAATACTAATTCCGTGTTCAAGTCTCTTGTCTATATTATAAACAATTCCAAGGATATTGGTCTTGAATTCAATTTCAGCAAATGCGAGTTATTTTCCTTAGAATCACCAATTAATCTAACCATTGATAAATCTAATCTGTAGTACCAGGCATAACAATTACCAACAGACAAAATTTATTTCTATTAGGTGCTCCTTTATTAAGCGAATCCTTTCTATCAGCTTTCAATAGAAAATTAACCTTTTTCAAAAAAATGTCATCTCGTTTATCCTGGTTACCGACACATATTGCTTATTACCTTCTCAAGAATTGCCTATTGATTCCAAAATTAACATATATCTTAAGACGTAGTCCGACCCAGTTACATAATGGTATCTTAATCAATTTTGACAATACCGTTCGTCATTCATTAGAGTCATAAAAAAACATTAAATTAGAGGACCTTTCATGGAAACAAGCTTCACTACCTGTTTCATATGGTGGTTTAGAATTTCGCTCAATCGTTTCAGTAGCTCTTCCTTCTTTTTTGTTATCATTAAATAGTTCGAAAAATTTCATTAATTACATTCTGCCTATATTTTTCCACACACAAGACCCTTTATTAAAGGAGGCAGAAAATATTTGGTCATTAAAGTCTAACAAAGTTGTACCCGATGAATGTAAATCCTTTCAAAAATCCTGGGATATACCTTTATTGAACATTGAAAAAGAAAATCTGCTTCAGAAAGCTATCAATTTACCAGACACGGCTCGTTTGAATGCAGCATTTTTAAAGGAATCAGGAGCATGGTTGAACGCTATACAGTCGGCCCCATTAGGTACGCTTTTAGATGACGACAGTTTCCGTATTTCTATTGGTCTCCGTTTAGGTTGTCAAATTTGTGTAAAACATCGCTGTCGTTGCGGAGCTGATGTTGATGAATATACACGGCCTAAGCTGCAAATTAAGTGCCGGCCGTTTTTCATGTCATTCTGCAGTAAATGACCTAATCAAACGAGGCCTGTCATCTGCAAAGATTCCCTGTTCGTTGGCACCGTTAGGTACTTGCCGCGACGACGGTAAACGTCCAAATGGTATGACCCTCATTCCATGGCAACGCGGCAGACCAGTTATATGGGATTTCACTTGCACTGACACTTGGGCTCCGTCCCATGTCCGATCGACATCTACTTCCGCAGGCTGCAGCTTTACAAGGCGAAACTTTTAAAATCAATAAATACAAAAATTTGGAGAACATTTACAATTTTACCTCTGGTGTTTTCGGTCATAAAGCTTTAAAATTCAGTAAAGAAATCGGTAAAAAAATATCAGTAGAAACCAATGATTCAAGAGCAACTTTGTTCTTCATACAACAAATAAGTATTGCAATTCAAAGAGGAAATGCTTCAGCTTTTCTCGGTAGGCTTCCCCGGTCTAAGCCTCTCGAATAACTTTTTATGAAACCTAATCATAAGAAACCTAATTCTTCTACCACTTTCAAACTTTCTCACATTACCGACCCTAAAACATGTGATCTTTCCTTTTTCCGAAATTCTTATTTAACATCTTCATTCGCTTCTTCAGAATGTGTGCCTTCTGATAATACATGCGATGACAATTTTATAAATCATGCCTCCAACAAGCTTTTGGGCCTCAGTGTACTAAAAAATATAGATAACCACCAGCCAGATGATGTCCCATTCATAGGAATACTGAAGAAGATGATTATGCTAGAGAATGATGCAATTCCTATACGCAATAAATTATCTTTGACCAAAACAAAATATAAAACTGGTTACCCCCAATAGAGTTGAAGACATCAAATAAAAAGGAAAACGACCAAATGGAAGTTATTTATAATAACAGTGTGGTATACTCTAACAATACTAATATAGACAATTTGTATGATGAAGATGATAACGGAAATCACACATCAGTAGCCGATTTGATTAAAAATTTCAATGACAAACTCTCCAGAACAATAAAAAATGGTACTAACCTCGCCAATAAAACAACCGAGGTTAGATCCAAAATATCTGATGCGACCAAGTACAAAATCAATATCAACCGAGTTAAAAAATCTAGTAATAATTTTTCGATGACCAAAAAAAATGACATTGCCTCCAACAAGTGTCAAAATAACCCCGATGTTTTGCTGTCAAATTCAAAATTGGAAGAGAATGAAGACGTAGAAAAAAATAATGGTTCAGAAGTCGATAGGGTCGTAGTAACTGAGGAATCAATAAACATCAATTCCCTTTCTAAAAATAATCCTAGAGTTAACAACTTTTCTTCATATATTTCATTTTCGATTAAAGATTTTCAGAAAGGGGATGAAACTCAACAAGAACAAAAGGACACGTCTAAAAATTATGTCGATAACAAGGAGAAACCTAACCCCAAAACCGCAATATCTACATCCAATTCAATAGCAAACAACATCAATTCAAATTCCTTATCACGCCGATCAAGTGAGAAAGACAATAATAGAATCCGAGATTATTCGTACAATGATAGTAGTTGCGAAAGAGCTCTTAACGATATCTCCACAATCAGATCCATAAAGGGTATTCCCCAAGAATCTTTGGGTCTCAAAGACCTCAAAAATATTGGTAACGCATGTTTCATGAATAGTATGATCCAATGCCTATCAAACACAAGGTGGCTATTAGAATATCTAAAGAAAGAAGCATACATAAGAGATATTAACATAAACATATCTAGCATGAAAGGAGCACTAATTAAAGCATTTGCTGAAGTTATTCAAGAGCTTTGGTCTGTAGCCGGTTCAGACAGAGTGGTTAAAACAGTATCATGGAAAAGTCAGATTCAGCGATTTACTTCAAGGTTCATGGGATACACTCAACATAATGCACAGGAGTTTCTTCGTTACCTATTAGAAGGACTTCACGAAGATCTCAACAAGGTATATGAAAAACCAAAGCCCATATTAACAGAAATTGATGACAAACTTAGGGACATTGGGAAAGCACAAGAATCTTGGTTGAGATATCCGAGAATGGACAACTCCAAGATTGTGGATAACTTTGTCGGCCAATTAAAATCAACAATCAAGTGCACACACTGTGGTTAGTCAGTCAGTTACCTCCGATCCCTTTTGGGATTTGTCCCTTTCGATACCCCAAAGAACAGGTCAATTACGACTTTCAAAATGTTTAGATTCATTTACAAGAGAAGAAACACTCGACGGTGATGAGAAACCAACATGTTCGAAATGTAAGGAACGAAGACGGTGCACTAAATCATTCTCAATTCATAAATTTCCGAAAATATTGGTTATTCACCTGAAGCGCTTTTCGCAAACAGAAAGATTGAGTAGAAAACTTGTTGCAATAGATTTTTCAATAGAAGGGCTTGATATGAGCTATTACGCGGCTGATAATGTGGCTCCTTGTATGTATAACCTCTACGCTATATCAAATCACTGTGGAACCTCTTATAATGGTCACTACACAGCATATTGCCGACATCCCTACACGGGACAGTGGCACGAATATAACGATCAAGGGTGCTATTAATATTGTGGAAATCTTTAGTCAGTGGAGAGGCATATGTTCTCTTCTATGAACAAGATGACAAAAAGTCCCACCTTTAAGCTTAATAATTTTTTTTATTAGTTTTCAAATTGTACATTTTCATTGTGAACCAATGTCTTATTTGGTTTCTTCTGCAAAATTTATTTATATATTCATACATTGTATTCTTATTAAAAATATTATAAATACATGAATAATACAGGTAACTATTTTATAATTCGCGTATAAAAGAGACTTCATTATAACATTGTTTATATTGTCACAATGAAGTCTCTTTGAATACATTTTTAGTAATTTTTAGTGTTATGCAATTGGTTATTGTATGTAGTATGTATTTGTATGGTCTAGCGTTGTTCTAGCTAGAAAATTATTATATTAAATGGTCTTAAAGGGAAATTTGAATAAATTATATATTAAAAATATTGATAAATAAAGTACGCTAACGTTTATTCATCAATGATTTTTCAATGGTTCATTTTTATATTTTATAGGATCAATATATAGGTATACAAAACGTTCGATTTTTGGGATAAATTACCAGATATCTATGTGAAGATGTATTATAGAAATAATTCTGTTCATGATATAATATAAATAGATCGCAAGCATATACGAAGAAGCTCTTTTCTAAACAAATACTCATGCTCTGTCTGCTTAAATGAAAGTTTGTCTACAATTTACACAATTATTCGATAACAATATGTCAAAAGTCAAAAGTGCTGAATAAAACCATCTGTGATCTGACCAATCAGGAATCTATAGAATTGCCAACATAAATTCACACAACTACTCCTAGTTTAAAAACAGGGATTATGTAATTCTATTTTCTTTAAAAAATTTAATAAATGCGAATTATAAAAAATATTGTGTAAGACTTTTGTCACAATGACTTTCTGTAGTACTCGTGATTTGCTTCACTCGTACTACACAACGAGTCATTGTGACACTTGTTTTACAAATAACTATTACGGCTCTTCTTCACCTTGTTTCATTACTTTGGCATTCCACTTTCCCCTTAGCTTGTAGAAATATAGACAATGAAATCAACCGACAACCATAGTATGTCAAAACAATTTGTTCCAGTGACGAAAGTACTTTCTACCTCAATGGAAACGCCAATAGTCAACATTAGAAGAGAAGTCACTACCTTCAAATATATGTCACGACATGAGCTGATAAATATCTAATGAATTTAGATATTCTCATAAATAAAAATACCTTGTGAGTCCCTTTATATAGAAATGTCGATTTCTTAGCAAGTTATAATCTAATGAAGAGAGTTAGTTGATATTGAAACGTATATACTTAAGAGAAAATGTTCACCAGATGGTTATCACAGTTATGTGATGTTTGGATATTCCCAAAGCCATTGCTTTTAATTTAATTCAAAATATAAAATGATAATCTTATTTTGTTTTGTTTTTTTCAAGTGGTTATAACGAAGACGACGAAACGGATGCAAGTTCTTGTGGCCTACCTCAAAATATCCGTCCATACAAAAATTTTCTCGAAACTGAACGTTGTGGTTTACCATGGACAACTACTTCATCTGAACATTTGATATTGGCGTACCCTCGAAACCAATTTCGCCTTTTATGGGAGCTGCAGATTAGAAAACAGGAAATTGACAATGGGTGAGTCAGTTTTCGGTGATTACTAACGTTTTTGAAAAATAATAACTTAATAGTTATTTCACTTACCGCATACGGTTTCTAAAACAAAAAATAATGTTTTGAATGATATAATCTTTATAATGACTCTTTAGAAAATAAATTGTTGGCGCTGGAAGACACAGTTGTTAGTGCCAGTCTGAAACTGGAATGTGCCACGTGTTTTTCTATATTTCTAAGTTTTTATAATGCTATTATAAATTTTACTAAGATTTTTTGTGTCTGTCTTTAAATTTACGGAACTAGTTTTTCTTTGGATTTCTATAACTTCGCGTTTTTTTTGTGTGGTTTTCACTTCGAAGAATTTTTGTATTTTCGAAATCAAATTCGTGTTGGTTTTCTGAAATATGGATAGTAAGTGTCGTTTTGTTTCGTTTGTCATATTGGTGACTATTTATTCTGTTCTTCAAATACTGACTTGTTTGTCCGATGTAGATCTCTTCACAGTTTTTACATGGTATTTCATAGACTATATTGCTCTTTTTTCCTTTGAGATTGAACTTTTTCGATAGGTGTAATTGGTTTTTAGTAGGTTCTACCCTTTTTGAGCAACATGTATGTTGTGGTGTGAAAATGCCTTTTTTAGGTTTTCTGATAAATTTGTTATGTGTTGGCAAAGTGAGGAATTGGTTTGTTTTTTTAAATATCTTATTTATCAAATTTGTAGGATAGTTGTTGAGTATAAGGGCATCTTTAGCTTTTATTATTGCATTCTCTCTGAATTCGGGGTCGGGCAGATTTATTGACCGATTGACCGATCTGCGAGTCCTATAATAACAGATTTTTTTGTGTTAGAGGGTGTTTAAGGAAGTTTAAATATTGGGAAGACCAGGTATCTTTTGTGTGCCTTTCCGTTTTTATGGTATAAGTCATATGATGGGGGGTACGGTCCAAAAAGCGAATTTGATTATTTTTTCTAGTTCAATGTTAAACTGTAGTCTGTCATGATAACTGTTGAAATTTTGTAAGACTAAATATTCTGCATTATTTGTTATTGCTAATATACATACCTGTAAAAAAATAGTGTTTCAATTGAGTTTTTGACCAGTATTGTTTCTTCAAGGTCTTCCATAACTAATTGGGCAATGACGCTAGAAATCGAGGTCCCCATGGCACACCCTTCAATTTGTTGGTAAAATGTCTCTTCATACAAAAAATAGGTGGAATTCAGAGCTTCTAAGAAGTCACTCATAGGTATTAATATCAGTGTATGTTTTAATCTGATTCCATTTTTTTATTATTATATTTTTTCTAAGTTTATGGGAATACTCGTATATAATGATTCAACATCTAGGGATGCTAGTATTTTCTGGCATGGTGATGTTTTTAATCTTATTTTTGAAATCTATCGATGTTTTATTCTGGTAAACAATCTTTTCAAGAATTTTTTTAAGATATTTGGATAGTTTTTCAAAAGGCGATTGGATACATGAAACAATCGGTCTAAGTGGTATTCCTTCTTTGTGCAGTTTTGGTAGACCATAGATTCTAGGTGGAAATGAATTTTGTATTTTCAAATTTATTGCTGTGTTTGAAGAAATATATGTTTTATTTTCCCAATTTGTTATTAATGCATTGTTTTTCTTCTAGTATATATTTGTAGGATCGTTCTTCAGTTGTTTGTAAGTGGTATCATCTCTGAGTAAGTTATACATTTTTTCCTGGTAGTCGTGTTTAAACATTATCACAGTTTTGTTAGTTTTATCAGGTTTGAATACTATTATATTTTTATTCTGCCTCACTTTGCCCTACATACCAAATTTATCAGAAAACCTAAAAAATAAATTTTCACTCCACAACATACGTGTTCCTCATGAAGGGTACAACCTACTAAAAACCAATTACACTTATCTAAAAAGTTCAATCTCAAAGGAAAAAGAGCAATATAGTCTATGAAATACCATGTAAAAACTGTGAAAGGATCTACATCGGACAAACAAGTCAGTATTTGAAGAACAGAATAAATAGTCACAAATATGACAAACGAAGCAAAACGGCACTCACTAGCCATATTTCAGAAAAGCAACACGAATTTGATTTCGAAAATACAAAAATTGTTCGAAGTGAAAACCACCCAAAAAATGCGAAGTTCTAGAAATGATAGAAATCCAAAGAAAAACCAGTTCCGTAAATTTAAAAACTGACAAAAAATCTTAGTAAAATTTATAATAATATTATAAAGAATTAGAAATATAGAGAAACACGTGGCACAATCCAAATATAATAAATTTATTACCACTCCCTATATAAATATAAAATCCATTCCAATACCAGTCAACACAAAAAAGACAAATTAAAACCTCGTTACGCCTGCTTTCATTATATAGAACAGATACTCGTATATTTAAGTACAAATTTTCATCAATGACTGTTATGCTATTAAAATGTGATACGTCCTAAAAATCTATAAGGTATGTTGAGTAATCAAATGAACGTTCTGTCGAAGGTAAGATTTATTTGTTTTTCTTTTAAAATTCTTTTTGTAACTTGTACCATATCTTTTAGTTTTAACAAAAGTTTTATTCCAAATGAAGGTCATGGAAAGACCGAAACGTTAAATAAAAATGTATTGACTACTAGATAAATGTCTTTAAAAATGGTCCTCAACTTCAAGAATACAAAATAAACAATATATAATTAAATAAAAAATACCAAGAACCAAAAAAACGAAACTATATATACAAGGTGTTTTCAAATGACACTTACAACGTTTGCATGTAGATACCTCTCGTAAAATTGGATAAGATGACATAGGGATTGAGGGGTCCAACCCATTTACTTTTCGAAATACAGGGTGTTAAAGTTATGAAAAATATAATGTTTTAATTTCATAACTTTAAAATGGATGAATATATTGATCTGACATTTGGCAGGTTGTTTTTAAATGTAAAAGGGCATATTTTGATGGAAAAACATGTTTTCATTCTTGATCCAGTGGTGTACATTTGGAGGAATATGTCACCTTTCCCCTCCCATTTTTTACGCCACTGGCATTTGAAGCTATTTTTATTTGATTTTGTATTCCTCAATAGTTTTCACGTGAAAAACGCATAACCTTTACATATCAAAAAATTTGAAGTTTTCAAGATATTTAATGTTTTTATGAAGTCTGCAAGATCACTTTTTAATAAAAAAATATTTTTCTTGAATATTTTTCAATAACTACCAAACTACTAATGGTTAGAATATGTAACAAGAACTAATTTGTGGAACAGCAATGCATATAAAACTTTGAGAGAGGATTGTTGAAAATACTTTTCCAAACTTGTGATTTTATTGACAAAAGAATTAATGACAATAAAAAATAAGATAATTACAAAGTTAAATAATATCACATTCAAACATAATTTTTAACTAAGCAGCCAACAAATTACAAAATATGTTAAAAAATTTGTCCATTTACATTTACACATAATCTGCAAGAATCCATGCAGCTACAGAAATTATTTCCGGCAATCGCCAGTATTTCCAAGGTATGCGATTTTCAATGAGAAAATGTTGCAGATTATGTGTAAATCTAAATGGACAAAATTTTGAACATCTTTTAAAATTTATTAGCTGCTTAGTTAAAAATTATGTTTGAATGGGATATTATTTAACTTTGTAAGAATCTTATTTTGTATTGTCATCAATTCTTTTGTTAATAAAATCACAAGTTTGGAAAAGTATTTTCAACAATCCTGTTACATATTCTAACCATTAGTAGTTTGGTAGTTATTTAAAAACATTCAAGAAAAATATTTTTTTCATTTTTTTATTGAAAAGTGATCTTGCAGACTTCATAAAAACATTAAATATCTTGAAAACTACAAATTTTTTGATATGTAAAGGTTATACGTTTTCACGTGAAAACTATTGAGGAATTCAAAATCAAATAAAAATAGCTTCAAATGCCAGAGGTGTAAAAAATGGGAGGGGAAAGGTGACATATTTCTCAAAATGTACACCACTGGATCAAGAATTGAAACATGTTTTTCCATCAAAATATGCCCTTTTACATTTAAAAACAACCTGCCAAATGTCAGATCAATATATTCATCCATTTTAAAGTTATCAAATTAAAACATTATATTTTTCATAACTTTAACACCCTGTATTTCGAAAAGTAAATGGGTTGGACCCCTCAATCCCTATATCATCTTGTCCAATTTTACGAGAGGTATCTACATGCAAACGTTGTAAGTGTCATTTGAAAACACCCTGTATATATATATATATATATATATATATATATATATATATATATGAATATATATATATATATATATATATATATATATATGAATATATATATATATATATATGAATATATATATATATATATATATATATAACTTTTTTATTGGGGAATGCGGCAATGTGATAAAAAAACTCTGTTTAGTTAATCCTAAGCTTTCGATAATTTATTATTATCATTATCAAAGAATCTACAAAATAAATATTATATAAATTTAAAATATTTTTTACTTACATTAATTGAGGTTGTTCACAATAATATAATATCTATTTATATGAAGAAACATCATCATCATCATCATCATCATCATCATATGCAATTATTCAACCATTTTGTTATGGTGTAGCCTCCCTTTACATATTTATATATTCCATTTCCATTTGGGACCATTATTGTCTATTGCTAGCTATGCGGCCCCAAGTTGATCCTGCGAGTTTCTTTATGTCGTAGTCCCATCTTAAGTTGGGGCGTCTTCTTGGTCTTCTCACGCCTCGGGGATACCATAGATGGAGAATACTTGAGCCATCTAAGATTCGCTGATGACATCATCCTGATAGCGAGTAACCCTGGCGAAACGCGACAACTAATAAATGAATTGAATGCAGCAAGCAACGAAGTAGGCCTTAAAATAAATCTGAGTAAGACCAAGATAATTTATAACGAACTGATAAACGCACAAGAAATAAAAATTAATGACACTGCCCAGGAAATAGTAGAGGAATACATATATCTGGGTCAACTAATACACATATCAGGCTCTCTACTTCCAGAAGTAAACAGAAGAATCAAACTAGCATGGAGATCATTTGGACAGAACTTTATCATCTTCAAGTCTAGAATGTCACTCCGTTTGAAAAAGAAAGCGTTTGATCAGTGCGTACTACCAGTATTAACATACGGCTGTGAAACCTGGACCCTGAAAACTATGGTCTATGGAACGATGCATGCTTGGAATAACAAGGAGAGATAGAAAAAGGCTTGAATGGATCAGACAAAAGACCCAAGTGATAGATGTCATAAATAGAATCAGATCCCTAAAGTGGCAATGGGCGGGGCATCTCGCTAGAACGACAGACGATAGATGAACGCAATATATATATATATATATATATATATATATATATGTATATATATATATATATATATATATATGTTAAATTGTTGAATTGCTGTTTAATAAACAAATAAAAGTTTAATAATTTTTGTCATAATATGAAAGTACGTGATAATGATTTTAAAAAATGGTTCTTTAATATTAACAATAAAACATTTTTTTAAAAAACGATTTTTATCAGGTACTACATTACCAAAAAAAAGTCATCTAAAATCTTATTAACAATGCATTTATTTATAACAACTATTTAAATAATGAAAATTTAAGATTTGAAAATATTATTGTTATTTAGCTTTCCGCAATAAGAAAACAAAATAATAACAATATTAATTTTTTAATACCTTTGATGATAAAAATGTGAAAAATCAAAATTTCAGAATTTTTACAACTGGGATATTTTCTATACCCTCTTAAGAATAGCTCCAAAAAGTAAAAAAGAATCTAGGTTTCTAGTCCGGAAATAATCGGCATTTTTATATTAAATCTCAACTGGTAAAAATTAACTAATAACAAAATCATAGTTAATTAAAAATTGGGGATAAGAATATTTCGTTGACAGATTATTGTTTATTCGTGTGCATTAAAATTTTTGTATTCCTTAATATACATTAAGGGTGTTTTTTTAGAGGCGGGGAACTTCAATTGAAATAAAACACTAAAAATGTTTCTGATATCCATGAAATTGTCTTGATTTGAATATTTGAAAAATAATTTGTTGAAATTAGTATTCAAATATGATTCCCGGCGCGTACTTGGCGTAATATGGACGTCCAATTTTCACACACTCTTCGCAGTAAAGCAGGCTGTATTTCTTGCATAAAGCATCGAATTTTGACTTCCAAGTGCTCAATTTCTTCAGGTTTATCTATGTAGACAAGCGACTTTCGATATATCCAAAGAAAATAATCAAATGGCGTCAAGTCGCAAGAACGAGATGGCCAGTTAATATGTCCATTCCGTAAACTTAATCGTTGGTCAAATGTTGCTTGCAATAAATTAATTTCCAACCACATTTCTGTAACATTAATGGGTTCCAATTGGGGCACGAAAAAGTTGGTAATCACGTCTCTGTATCACTCAGCACTGATTGTAACGCTCTGACCATCGGCATTTTTGAAGGACCAGTGATTCCAACGGTTCATAAAGGGTACCAAACGGTAACTATTTTTGGATGTAATAGGGATTCAACAACGGCTTCTGGATTATCATAGCTCCAAATTCGACAATTTTGTTTGTTGACATATCCAGTTAACCAAAAGTGTTCTTCATCGCTGAACAAACTTTTCGAATGAAAGTGTACATCAATCGCAATGTTTTCTTCGCCCATTCAGCTAATTACGGCGCGAATAATGATCGTGTGGCTTCAATTTCTGCACATGTTGAATCTTATAGGCACGTAAATGAAAGTCTTTACCTAAACAGTTCCAGTGGATGGACACAAGCTTAATTGTTGAGCACGATAACGACAAATTAACACATTTGGATCATCGTCAACACTACGCAGCACACAAGCAATCACTTGTCGTGTACACACTGTACGATGTCTTAAGGGATGTCTATTATCTTCTAATGTAAATGTATTGCGAAAACGATCCGCAGTTTCTCGAATTAATCGCTCCGAATGGCTAACCTCAAAACAAACAAAAACTGTGAAATCGGCTCTCATAGAAAACATTGTTGTCAACTTAAAGTTCTCCGCCTATATAAAACACACATTATTTTATCGATTAAAATGATTTTTATGATCAAGCTTCTGATTCGATTAACGCGCCCACTGCCCATTTTTCACCTGCAACTTACAATTATTATCACAAGCAACGGTGGTTGCAGAGTGACGCAAGTACACCACCACACCGAACAAGCCCAATTACCAACTGTTGACGGCATGTAAATTAAACCATGAAAAGTCACTCTACATATACAGTAATTTTTTTTTCATACAAAATGTCAATTTACAAATAGCTCAAAAAATAGGAACGCTTTCACTGATCACGATTGAATTCTGTCATTTGACTTAACGCGCTGAGGTGATGCTGCAGTAACATTTTCAGCCTCCTATCTGTACTCTGAAAAACAGGTAACTCGTTTTAGGTATTTTGTTGGTACATATATTTGTGGCACCTTTGTAACGGCTCTAACGATTTCGATGATACTTTGCAGGACGATAGAGCTCGAAAAGTTACTAGGATCGCGAGAAGCCATCTAAAATTTCGAAATATGGGTATTTTAAGTTTTTTACAATATATACGTTTTTGACCTCAGATATAGAAAAAACACGTTAAATGTTTTTTGTAGCTCTATTCAAGACTTTCCCAACAGTATATAATATTTGAGATACTTGGTATACCCTTGTGAAGTTATAGCCAAGATAAGTGGTCCACCCTTTGCTTTTTTTTCGGTTTTTCCAATTTATACGGTTTTGACCCCAGAGAGAGAAAATCTCCATTCATGTTTTTTATAAGTTTCTTCAAGACCTTTCTAATAGTTTATATTATATTAGAGATTTTTGGTGTAGTCTTATGCAGTTATAGCCAAAATAAATGGTCTTTCTTTTTTCGTTTTTTCAATTTTTTTCAATTAATATTGGATTCAACCACAGATAGAGAAAAAACACCCGATATGTTTTTTATACCTCTATTCAAGATCTTTCCAACGGTATAGGTAAAATATTCCGAGTTTCTCGTGTATATTACAGGTGTAACGTCCTTCTGAGTGGAATAGGTCGTTTTTTTATTTCTAATTTTTATGCATTTTTTAGCTATTTTAAATGGAAATAAGTTGGTCAGCCATTGATTTTCGAGTGATTTCAGAGGTTATAATCAAAAATTTAGTTTTGTAAAAAACAAAGTTTTATGTTTCATGAAGAAAACGTGTGAACTAATTTTTTTAAGAAAATATTTAAATTTTACTTAATTTCATTCGTTTCATGAACAAGATATTAGGAAAATCGATTTTTTGTGAAAATATTTAAATTCCACCCTTAATTTTGTTCGTTTCATGGACAAAATGTGAGAAAACATTATATTATATGCAAATTTCACTTAATTTCATTCGTTTTAAGATCAAGATGTGACGTGTTGATCAAATGTGCGCTAACTATAATTGTGCAAGGGTTACAAACCGATGGTCAATGGTACTATTCTATTCGAGCTTGAATATAGCTGGCATTAATGCGTTTGTACTTTATAACGCTAAAAATCCCAGTAATGCATTAAAGATGAAAAGACGTAATTTTTTAAAACAAATTTGTTTGGAAATGTTATATCCACATTTACAAATGAGAGCATAAATTAAGGCTTGTCCTCAAGCAATAAAAAATCGTATTTCTGAAATCTGTGGAAATTTAAATGAACAAACATTGGCACAACTGGACAGCAGTGGACACACAGAAACTGGAAGATGTAACTTTTGCACTTCCAAACAAAACCGCAAAACAAGATATTTTTGTCCACATTGTCGTAAATGGATCTGCATGGAACATTCGGAGAAGATTTGTCGACCTTGTTACTTTTTATTTACAAATAACTTTTAATAAATTTTCGATGTCTATAGTTACTTAAATATACAGATTTGTTGCATTTTAAAATTTTACGTTCCTTACATGAGTTATTTTGTACTATTTGATAAAATAAATATTTTTTAAACTTAGTAAAAATTGATTTCTGAGTAGCATTAACCATACAACAATGCGAAAGAATTTATGGGTGTAATACGGAATGTCAGACCGAAGCGGGTACCGATGTCAGAAAATTATTGCGGGTAACGCAGGGTGAAATATTGTTAGTGTTTGTTTAACGCTGATTTTATCTTTCTTTATATTTTACCAAAAATCATTAAAATTTCCGTATATATTTTAGACGGACGTGCAAATTAGGATCTATTCAGTGAATAGTACCAAAAATATAATACAAAGAAATGCTCCATTCGATTTATAGGATCAAAACACATAACAAACAAAGGGCCTCATCCAATTTATACTAATCAAACACATTAGAAAGAACGGTATCCGAATTATACTATCGAAACAATTTACAAAGAAAGTGCCACATCTGCTTCGCTTGAGTTGTCAGAACTACAAAACAAACAAAAAGCTTTTTTTATCGCTACTACAATAAGACCGGCTGAAAAACAAAATAAAATGAACTGGAAAGAACACAAACATGAATATTATTTAAACAGGGCTGAACGCAAGTACATCGATTTATTTGAAACTTTCAAATTAATAAGAAATAAAGTGTGCTTACCTTTATTTTAAAAATATTATAAGTAGATATAGTACTTGTGTCACCCTATACAACGTATGATTTGATATCACATCTTTTATAAGGGATGTACTTGCGTCACATATTTTCACGTCGTCAAGAGATTTTTGGAGTGATAAATATTGTCGGTACAGTTCCGGAAGGTTGTGCTTCAATTTACTAGCTTTTTTCGGATCTTTTTTTAAATTGTGATTATCTCAAATAGTTTTCTAAATATTTTCAAAAAACCAAACCAATCATTTTTTTCTTGAGTAATTGTTTATAACCTTTGGAGTTTTTGCCCGTCTCTATTGTCCAGTTGATCGTTTCTTCTAGATTCCATTTCGAATCGAATGAGACCAAAATCATAATTTTCGGTGGTCCTGACTAGTTTTATGACGAATTTGCACTTGGGAACCAGTCTATTAGGTGTATGAACGTATTGTGAAATTTATTCTAACCCTCAGATTGAAGTCAGTTCTTTTGCCGCCGTTTACTGAATAATTATCAATATTTATTGCCTGATCGCTGAATCAATAAAACACGAACACATTAAACCAACACTAAATTATATGAGACTTAAATGCAGAAACAAGATCTCTCGTATTTACATCACAAACCATTTTTTGATTTAATTTTCCCTTTCCTCATTTTCGCGCAGTATTTTTTATCTGCAATATCGGCCGGAACAGAGAGAGCACATGCGCTTTCTCGGAAACGTTCAACTTCCCACGCTTTTACCCTCTAATTCTTAATGTAGTTTACGTTATTAAATAGTGTAGATATAACCTTAAAGTATTTGAGCAATACTGTAGTGTAGTGTTATCGGATAGAATTGCCAAAATATTGTAAATTATTCAATACTATAGTTTGCTGAAAATTTCTTAGTTTTAAGTATATTTTTGATATATTATGTTCATTTTTCTACCAGAAGATGTAAGTAATTCCAGTACGTTTAAGTTTTGAAATCAATTGCGAAGAACAGTGGAAAACTCTTAATTTGATGTTTGAAACTCTAGAAAACAAATTTTAAATATATTGATTATTTGTGTCATATTGAACATATGCTATTATTAATAATAATTAGAAGTGATTTAACAAAGTCTGCTTATTTTCGTGGTTTAATATGTCGACATGACAAAATGATCATCATGTTTGTTCTTATTTATACAAATTTCCAGTTAAAATGTCACACTTCCATATTGTTATCGATTCCGAGACATGACTCGATCTCCAGACATCGTGACGACATACGTAACAGGTGGTTTCAAGCTTATTATAGACATTTTATTTGGATATCAACGTTTCTTGATTAATATTTACATAATATTACACAGTTTAATGATTAGTAATTAAGGAATGAAGCACAACAGATTTGTCCATGTTTATGGAGGGCAATAAGTGAACTTATTCAGGGTTAGTCAGAATAAATTATAACTGTATGTACAAAAGATGAGAAACTGCTTGAGAAATTCTAATTTGATCATGTTACTTTCAACAAGTAATATATCTGGTGAAACAACTTATATCTTAATATTTAATCTTGGAGAATTATTATAATTTTTGGATTGAGCATTTTAAGCATTTTTATTTAGAGATTCAAAATTACTTAAAACTTTTTCACACGTTTACGTATACAGGGTGTCCAGGAACCTAATGCCAAAGTTTTAGGTACGACTAGAGGAGGTTAAAATAATGTTAGAAATTCAATGAAATTTGTGTAATACGATCCTTCGTTTCGTAGTTATAGGATAGCCCTCTCAGTTTTTAGAAATAAAAATTCTTAAACTATACATTGGAATACTATAACATTTCAGTGACTGCTGTTTTTCACGATATAAATTCATCAACATTACACACAGCAGAGGTGGCTTGTGCCCAGTGGTCTTGGACGAATGAATATTATTCGTCCAAGGTAAACAATCCGTAATTTTAACAGGGACAACCTGTATAATATGTGTATTCTAGAGATGGACTTTATAATACATTTATTAATAAAAACTTACTTTTGTTTAGAGTCGATAAAATGAATGGCGAAAGTTATTTGAATTATTAGATCGAAGTGTGAGTAGTGGAACGCCTTTGTCAAATTTTCATATAAACAAACACTCAGGAGAAAACTGGAGCATAATCATACTTGGACACTTGAATTAAAACTGCAATGTAATTAAATTAACTGTCTCGACCCTTACTTCTATGCTCATATTAGTGTTTTTAAATGAAACTCACGGTCTCTAGTTAATTCCACAATATAATAAAAGTTATTGAAAATTCTAAAAAATTGACAATTGTTTCGATAAATCAATATCATCGTCAGAATGACAGAAGTTACATTTCATTTTATGCCTACCTGATGTTTAGTAGTTATTTTTGGCTAGACCAAGAAGTAACCTAACTTGTGATTGGCTTAATATATGTGTATAGAAAAAAGAAGAAGATGTGATATTACAAATATTGAAGCTTAGATATTATTAGCCCTATGGTGATATCCTGGATATCATTTTTCCAATTAAGATCAGTATAACTGTGCAATGATATAGTTTTCCTGGTTTCTATATCATTGCACAGTTATACTGATCTTAATTGGAAAAATGATATCCAGGATATCACCATAGGGCTAATAATATCTAAGCTTCAATATTTGTAATATCACATCTTCTTCTTTTTTTCTATAAACATATATTAAGCCAATCACAAGTTAGGTTACTTCTTGGTCTAGCCAAAAATAACTACTAAACATCAAGTAGGCATAAAATGAAATGTAACTTCTGTCATTCTGACGATGATATTGATTTATCGAAACAATTGTCAATTTTTTAGAATTTTCAATAACTTTTATTATATTGTGGATTTAACTAGAGACCGTGAGTTTCATTTGAAAACACAGCAGTGTAATTGTTTTATTACGTTGGGATGTGGATATAGTGGCCACCCTAAGGTTCAAAAGTCTTCTGATTTGAAATAAAGAGCAACATGATGATGAAATCAAGTACCGAATACAGCTCAATTATTATTATAGTCGTATTAAAAAAGTTACAGCCTTAATCTAATATTTTTTTATTTACAAATTATTTTACAAAATATGTGCAAATGGCCATTTCACCCCATACAGCGGGGCAAAGTGGCCACCCATATTTTGGGGCATAATAACCACGATAAAATGTATTGTAAAACAACATCACATGTGGTTCAACAGTAGCATTTATTAGTTTATTACACATAAATATACAGCTTAAGAACATAGTTCACATCTAAACACATCGTCGTCTTCATCGCAGCCACCACATTCTTCATGGGCCCATCTTTTGAATCTTGAGCAGCATATCCAACCCTCCCTTTTTTGGATTTTGAGAAAGAAGAGGCTTGAGCAGTAGAGACACTCTACATCTTTTTGCGCGTCATCGTCGCTGCTACTTGTGTCATGCTTAACAGGAATTCTTGATTACTTTGTCGCAACCTTGCTTTTACCCTTCTCACTACCAAAAACTTGTTTCTTAAATTTTGCTGGTATTTGAGATTCCTTTGCGATTTCTACCTCATTTTTATGAGGACTGTCTGTGATTATTGCGATTGAATCTCTTTTTCTATTTTTCTACCATTTCTCTGAGTTTTACATTTTGGAATCGGAACGATCTCTTTTGGACTGACGAGTAAATTTGAGCAGCTTGGTCCACTATTTTGGATATTAATTATGCTTTCATCAACAGGTTGATTGTTAGTTTGAGAAGTTGAAGGAACTGGATCCGCTACATCATTCGCTTTGTTGCCTTCATGATTGAAATTTTCGTTTTTCGCATGATCTGCCCTATCTGCAAAATCTCTATCAGTAACTTCAGCCGCAGCAAAATCTGCATCACTGAACACATGTGGATTATACAGAACAATTCCACAATATCTGAACCCAATAATAGTTGCTGTAGGCACTGCTACTCGAAGATATGCAGCACCAAACAATTTCCAAACTTGAAATTGTGATACGGTTCTTCCTGGGTTATTCTTGAGATATTTTTCAATCTCTTGAACATAAAACGTATTCAAGAGCCCCATAAATACCACATCAAGCGGCTGTAATTTGTGACTGCAATGGAGCGGTAGACACAAGACAGTCACGAAATTATCACGTGCCATATTGATGAAATCTAGGTTTTTTGTATGCGTAACATGCCCATCTAGTATTAACAAGCAAGGGTCTTCGGCTGTAGGCTTCGCATGCTTCAGAAAATGTTCAAACCATTCAGTGAAAATTTCCAGCTATATCCATCCTGATTTATGATAGACAAATCCAGTCCCAAGTAGAGCCCTGTCCATGAACTCTTCCTTCATTCTCACTCTAGGATAAATTATCATTGGGGGAATGAATGAACCACCAGCAGAAATGCAAACGACAATTGTTGATAAAGCTCCTGTTTCAGCAGATGTGAGGGTACCTACTTGTTTCCGACCTTTTCGTTCAAAAAATTTACTTGATTTAGACTGCACAGTTGTAAGCACCGTCTCATCTACAATAAAAATGATCATGGCATTGTAGGGGAACTGATTAAGACAATTGTCTAAGAGACCAAAAAACTTGTCAACGCTGGGCTTATTGAAGGCTCTAGCTCGGGCCGCACTAGTGGCTTCAAGTGTGCGAAGGCTAATTTCCGGATGTCTGTCACGAAAAAAGATTTCCCCAGTCTTCCCCAGCAAGCTCGGTATGTCTGTTGAAAGTATGCTTCAAGCCGTTTTGTTCAGCTAATTGATATGCAAGGGATCTAACGTCTTTTTTAGTGAGGCCATAAAAACGAGTTTCCAGTTCCTGCATGTATTAGACAATTTCTACTTCTTGGTCCAAAGTAAAAACTGGGCGGATATCGCCTAAGACTTAAGTATTCCCTTTAGCATCTCTATTTTTATTTAGGACTCTTCTTTTGAGAGTATTTCGCGGAACGTTAAAAGATTCATTGGCTGTTTGGAATGGCATATGCTGTTCCTTTACGGCTTTGATTGCTTATGTCATGGCTTTAGGATCCCATGATCCTTGGTGTGACGTTCTTGTGTACTTCCTTGGCATTTTCTGAAAAGAAATTTTCAAGTTTACACTCAATACAAAATGAGATGGGTTAAAGTGGCCACTCCAAAATGTACACGGGGTATATTGGATACTTGGTGGGCACTTTACCCCATCTTGCACTTCATGAGAAATGTGATCACCTACAAAATGTAGTTCGCATATTCATCAATTATATTACATGAATACATACCTGATACCATATGTTAAGGCTCTCCAATAACGTAGCACTCTCACACCTATCAATTTTGTTGTACAGCTAATTGAACTCAACCTCAACACTACATCAACCTCGTGCAAAAACACAATTATGCAGATCCCATCTGATCTGTAGATGTTATGGTTCCGTATTTGTATTACAGTTTACTGTAATGATGCCCGTGACAGTTCAGCGCTTTACCGCACAGGTGACGCTGGTACGACAAAGAAAAATTACTTGTGGCCACTTTATCTCGGGTTGCCACTATACCCACATCTCCCCTAGTGTCAATTAATAACATGCGGCCCATGAGCTAATTTAGAATTTCTAAAATAAAAAAGGAAAAAGGTTAGAAAAATATTTAATTTCTACAAATACATAATTGGAGTAGGGTAAAATTAATGCCAAATTTGAGTATGTTTTGTAGGGCCAGCTTCTTGATGTCATGTTCAAATTTTCTAGTGGCGGTCCTCAGTAGGTAATGAAGATGATCGTCTGTAAGGCGAGACCTTTCTTTGCTCATGATACACTTCATTCTTGAAAATGGTTGCTCGCACAAATATGTTGATCCAAACATTGAAAAAACTCGTTTTGCCAGTTTTTGTTTTATTTCGGGAAAACTCTCAGTAAGATTTAAGATAAGTATTGGTTTTTAATTCTATAATTTCCATTCGAAAAATTTCTCGAACTGTACTTTCATCAATTTGGAAAGGATTTTCAATCAAACGAAACAACACACATTGCTCTTTAAGTTTCTGAAAACGCTTTTGCAACTCAATTTTCACTTTTTCCAACAGGTTCGAAAATTATACTGTTGAGAATTCTGTAGGATGCTTTTCTTGCATTTTTTACAGCAATTGACGTGAACAAAATTTTTATTATCGATTTGCTTGGTAAAAAGGTTTAATTTCAGCTCAAAAGCAGAACGTCATTTGAAAGTTCAAAAATAAATTTGCCTTTAGTCTGTAATTTCAAGTACAAATCATTACAGTGGCTGCATATGTCTGCGAAAAAAGCCAAATCCAAAAGCCACGATACAACAGAAAGGTTTTTCTTTGTGTTAGAAAAATCTCAATATTGGAAAGTGGGGTAAAAAAGCGTGATAATACTTATGCTCGGCTTAACCAGCGCACCTGGTTGTGGTAAAGGACTGGAATATTGACTGGCGATATCTTCCAAAAATGCTTGAAATTGCCGAAACCACGGGAACGAATGAAGTTCACAATGTCTATCACGATATTCATGACATGGTTCATTTCGAGTATTTTACAACACAAAACCTGCTGGTCAATGATGTAATGAATAGGTAATGGTAGCTCCAAGTTTTGGATTTGCATTTGATGCAAAATTTTAGTCACTAATCCATTTCTTGAACCAATCATGATTTGTGCGCCATCTGTTGTTAGACCGCAAATATTTTTCCTACTTAAAGTTAACCCCTGCACAACTTGTTCAAAAAGCTCATCTGCTGATGTGCGGTCTTTCATGCTTTGTAAAGATGAAAGTTCTTCAATTATTGTTAATTATTGATCTATTTCTCGCACGAAAATGAGTAATTGCGCCGTACCACAAATGTCAGTGCTTTCGTCCAAAGCCAAGGCGAGAAAGAAAAATGTTTCTGCCTTTGTTTGTAGGTGACTGTAAAATTGTTTCATTTGAACATTCTCATTATCCATGTTGAGTATACTGTTCCCATTTCCCCCAATTACTGATTTTCTAGAAGGTCCTATTTCGTTTCGACAAGAGGAACAGAACCAGTGAGCATCTGGTAAAACAAATCTAGCAAGATCTTGTTTACTCAGCCGCACATATTTGCCATGATAACATAGTTCACAGGATCCACAACATTTTAAACAGGTGTTTTATTGGTAATTCCAGCGGTACAACGTCCACAGACTGGCATTGTATAAACAAAATCGCCAGAACTAATAGAAACTGGAACTGATAAAAAAATATAAGTACTAAAAAACTAGTCCCCGATGAAATCAAATAATTTTTTATAAATATTTATACTTTGTATGTATCTATAACTTATATTTTTATACCCGTGTGAAGTTATCCACGGATTTTTTTAACCAACAACGAATACTTGTTCACAAAATAAATTGAATTTTTGGAAAAAATTATAATATAGGAGATATTTAATGACATTTTAATAGGCTACATAATTTTACTACCAAAAATTTAATATTAAGTGAATAAAAAGTTTTCAAATACGTGTTCTTGTACATATTTCACAATTCTGAATTAAAGACCCAAAAATTAAAACAAAATGATTGAACTATTACAAAGAATACCTAATTATTAACCGATTAACAAAAAATTGTGGTGTAAGTAATTTTTGTAACGTCACAAAAAATTCTTAAATATTACGATTGCGGACTGACGCACATCGATCGTTTTGAACTCGAAGCCCCAAAATTTGTCTAAATTTTCTCTAACTATTGCAAAGGACACTTAATAAGGAACATATTTACGAGAAATTGTGATGTAAGTATTTTTTATAACGTCACAAAAAATTCATAAAGATTACGATTGCGCCCTGGCGTACATCGTTCGTTTTGAACTGGATGCCCCAAAATGTTTAAATTTTACTTAACTGTTACAAAGGACACTTAATAAGGAATCTTTTTACAAAAAAATGTGATGTAACTATTTTTTATAACGTCACAGTAATTCATAAAAATTACGATTGCGCGCTGACGCACATCGTTCGTTTTGAAAAGCCCCAAAATTTGTTTAAACTTCTGCAAGCGGTTGCAAAGGACACTTAATACGGAACCATTAACAAAAAATTGTGATGTATGTATTTTTATAACGTCTAAAAAATCATAATAATTACGATTGTGCGAAGAATTTGTTGAAATTTTCACTAACTGTTGCAAACGACACAAATTTCAAATATTTTGACATTTTAAAAAAATTAGGAGTAGTGGCTCACCTTGTACAATATACTATTCTATATTATTAAAAGGGGCGGTTATGGTTTCCGAAGATGAACCTTATATAAATTGAATTCACTTAAATAAAATTGCTTTCACTCACTTAAAATTGCTTCGTTCTCTAAACGAATTTACTATAGGTGATGACTTTATGAATCAACTTCGTCTCCTAATGGGTTCGTGGGTTTGAAGTTAGCAATTAACAAATTATTCCAGCGAAATGGAGCACAAGCCAAAAATACTTTATATTGTTTAACACTGGATGAACTAGTTGGTGGCCTCCCCCATCGCCCAAATTGAATCTTCCCGATTTTTGAGTGCCCTTGGATATATAGCACAGGGTATTACAAAAGAATAGATATTTATTGCACAATTTTTTTTGATAATTATTTTATTCACGCAAGAATATTCAAACGCAAGAGTTGTTCGTTTAAGTTTCTTAAGGTGGGAACAGACCAAGCAAACATTGTTGTGCAACAGCTGAACAACAGTCGAACAACACACGAGTTCTCGCAGTGTGTACGTGTTGCGCAACAGTTGCACAACTGTTGGCGATCTGTTGCGCGGTGTTTGCTCCCGAGGCGGTACACCAAAGGAGACGTTGCCCAACAGTGCGCACACAGCATCGCTAGTGTAGACGTTGCATTTCAAACAGTGAGACGATTCGTATGCGAAAAGTTTTCATCAGTTATTAAAATGTCTCAGAACTGGGCTGAAGAGCAAAGTCTGATCTTGATAGATCTTGTAAGAGGTTTTCCGAATATATGGAATCCCGAAAATGAGACTTATAAACACAAAAACAAACGTACCGACGCATTTAATAACATAGCTGAAGCTCTAGGGCTTTCGCGGGAAGAATGTGAGCGAAAATGGAAAGTTCTGCAAAATCAATTTAGACGAGAATGTATTAAAAGTGTAACAAAATCCGGCCAAGGAACAAGTGAATTGTACGTTTCTCACTGGTTTGGATATAAACATTTAATGTTTTTAAAAGACAAGAATAAGCCGAGACATACAAGAGATACTCAAGTCGAGGTAAGTAAGCATTATTTTTTATTGCCTGTTTACAGAATCATAATAATTATATTAACATTAGAACAAACAATATTATTTTTCATTCCATTTTGTCTTGCCACGGCACTCTTCCATTGGTTGGAAAATAACGCGCAAATTGTTCACGGACCTCTTGTGCTTCTCTGGTTGATTTTCTACCAATTCTCTTTATATTTAAAAATGTTCCTGAGGGTTCTGGTTCGTTTCGCCAAGATCCAGGACTCAAAATTCCGGAGGGAATATCTTCTTTATCATAGGTTCCAGGCGGACTGTATAAAACTGTGGCTGATTTATTATTTTGTAAAAAATTATGCAAGTAGCAACAGGCTAGAACAACTTTTTCAGAATTAGCAGGTTGCAAAAGCATGGCTTTTCGAAGAACTCGAAACACAGCTGACAGAACTCCAACAGTATTTTCAACTACTCGCCTTGCTCGTGATAACCTGTTATTAAATGAACGTTGGAACGTCTCCTTCGCATGTTCTCCTGAAAATGGTTTCATCAAGTTCTCCTGTAGAGGAAACGCATCGTCACAAACAAACACAAAAGGAGTTGTACTGTCCCGATGTCCTGGCAGCAGTTTTGCAGGTGGCAAATTTAATGTACCAGCGTTTAGTTTCTTTGCAAAATCTGTATTTTTAAAAACTCCACCATCGGAAATTCGTCATCCCACATTCGCATATAAAAATCTATATTTTGCATCTACTACTGCCATAAGGACAATACTGAAAGTGCCCTTGTAATTAAAATATTCACTTCCACTTTTTAAAGGGGCTTGTAGTACGACATGTTTCCCATCAATTGCTCCTAAGCATTGATGAAAATTCCACAGGTCTTCATAATCCTGGGCAACTTGAAGCCACTCCTCGGGTGAAGCAGGTAACTGAAAAAAAAATAGGTACATATATGAACTTTCCGACTCAAAATTAGCCCAGGAATCACCCATTAAAAAAGTTCATATCATTAATTGACACCCTGTATCCACACACAGTACACCTATTTTATTATTTTCTTTGTTTCAGACACAGGAATTGGAAAATACACAAGAAGACGACACATTACAATCAGAAATTCTTTCTAATGAGGATTCGTCCAACACTCATATATAACCATCGCGTGACACAGTGACAAATGTTTTATCACCAAGACAGGAAACCTCTTCTGATTATCAATATTATGAATCACAGTCATCTCGTGACACCGTGAGGCAGTTGGTACCACCAGTAAAAAAAACGTTGGGGAAGCGCTCCGCTCCCTCTGATCCTCAAATTGATCAAGCTTTTAAAGCAATAAAAGCATTAACAGGAAACCGAGCAAAAAGGGACAGCTTTGGCGTATATGGCGAACACGTAGCAAATAAATTAAGAACGTATAATACTTTGATTCGAGCTAACGTAGAACATAAAATTAATTACTGTGAATACAACTCAAAGTCAGTGTCACAGAATTATTTAATAGTTAGACAATAAAAGCTACTAGTTTCGGCCTACAAAACGGCCATCTTCAGGCCACAAAAACAGATTGTTAAAAAAGGGGACAAATACAAAAACAAACATCTCCAACATTACCTGACACATAAGAAACAAATTAGTGAATTAACTGAAAAAGAAAAAAGAGAACAGTACAATTTAATAAAATAGTACTGTTCAAGTTATAGAACCATAAGACATAATTAAAATTGACTAGTTACACAAAATTATAAAACATTCAACGTGTACAAATTCATAGATAAAAAATACATAGATAAAAAAGGTAGCTGTAAAAGTCAACCTTAGTCCAATTCACTTAAAAAAGAAGAAGAGATCTTAAACTAAATGTCTAAGATTAAAAACAAAATATATACATACCAAAAACTGATACTAAGTAGCAATCAAATAAAGAATAAACAACAAGTTGATGAATGCATAAAAAAGGAGTTGAAGAGGTACAATACAAAATAAACAAAACAATAGTCTGAGAAAAATATTGAATTCAAAAACCCTGAAACGGAAGATTGAGGAACATGTACGGCTCAGAAGGCAACAATTGTTCATTAAGACAAACAACAGTAGTATCAGAACTAGTCTGGTTAATCTCAAACATTTCAAGTAAATTCATCCTAGGTCCTTTAAAACATTTATGAAGTATACGAGCATCAGACAATGAAAATTGATGGTTCTCTGAAATAATATGGTTTGCAAATGCTGAAGGGGAAGCAGGAGGGTCAGTATTCCGATACCTTTTGATACAACTGAGATGTTATTTTATCCTTGTGTCCAACAGACGTTCAGACTGGCCCACATAGACAGCGTCACAATCCTGACAACAAAGTTTGTAAACGCCAGGAGAATGAAGATATGGCATGCAGTCTTTAGTGTTAACTAGTAATGATCTCAAATTGTTGTTGGTTCTAAAACCGAATTTAATGTTATGTTTTTTAAATATATTACCAAATTTATAGGATATAGGACCAAAGTAATGTAGAGAACCAGCATAATGAAGCTTATCACCGTCAGAACACACGTTGAGAGAATTAATAGTAGGAAAACTCAATCTGAATTTATTGAAAAATCTCATGTATAGTTTGTTGAATAAAGAAATAGAGAAATTATTGTTGACAACAATTTGTTTGATGATATTGATCTCATTAATAAAGGCCTCCTGTGACAAAGGTAAAGAAAATGCTCTATGTAAAAGACTATTAATGGAAGAAACTTTGTGTGATTGGGGATGGTTAGAATTGAAATCAATGATAGCATCTGTCGTTGTGGGTTTTCGGTAAATTTACTTGAAATGTTTGAGATCAACCAGACTAGTTCTGATACTACTGTTGTTTGTCTTAATGAACAATTGTTGCCTTCTGAGCCGTACATGTTCCTCAATCTTCCGTTTCAGGGTTTTTGAATTCAATATTTTTCTCAGACTATTGTTTTGTTTATTTTGTATTGTACCTTTTCAACTCCTTTTTTATGCATTCATCAGCTTGTTGTTTATTCTTTATTTGATTGCTACTTAGTATCAGTTTTTGGTATGTATATATTTTGTTTTTAATCTTAGACATTTAGTTTAAGATCTCTTCTTCTTTTTTAAGTGAATTGGACTAAGGTTGACTTTTACAGCTACCTTTTTTATCTATGTATTTTTTATCTATGAATTTGTACACGTTGAATGTTTTATAATTTTGTGTAACTAGTCAATTTTAATTATGTCTTATGGTTCTATAACTTGAACAGTACTATTTTATTAAATTGTACTGTTCTCTTTTTTCTTTTTCAGTTAATTCACTAATTTGTTTCTTATGTGTCAGGTAATGTTGGAGATGTTTGTTTTTGTATTTGTCCCCCCCTTTTTTAACAATCTGTTTTTGTAGCCTGAAGATGGCCGTTATGTAGGCAGAAACTAGTAGCTTTTATTGTCTAACTATTAAATAATTCTGTGACACTGACTTTGAGTTTTATTCACTGTATCACTGTCAGTCACATTTGTGTTATGGATGATATTCTCCTTTTATAAAATTAATTGCCTTCTGCATGATGCTGACATGCAAATGCTCTACCAATCGCAAGGACAATTTAATCAAAGGACAACTGTATCCACTGCAAGTTCCTCATCCTATCCATCACCAGTCCCGTCTCCATACTCGTCAGAAAGCCTTCAACATGCTGTCTTAGAGCCGCAGGAACCCAACTTTATTGACGCTCTACTTGTATCTCAAGAACAAAAGGGAGATAACTTTACAGAATTGTAAAAAAACTATGTTATCTACACACTAATTTAAATAAATAATAAGAAAAGATTTTGATTTTTTTTACCTGTATCTGATCCATCAAAGCTTCTATTAGCGCTTCGCATACTTCCGGAATTATAGTACCAATTAACTGCTTCGATATACGAAAAAGGTACATTAGACTGACATACGAATCTCCTGTGACTAAAAACCGTAAAGTTACCAGTAATCTTGTCTTGACACATACTGGTTCTCGGTAGTTCGTATGTTTTTTTTGCAATTTTAGGACTAATCGTTACAATTAGTTTTTCAAATGTAGTTGTATCCATTCGAGAGAAGTTATTGAACAACATGTTGTCCTCCATTCTTAATTCTGGTAAAAACTGTCGTTCTCTGTTAGCGTATATACGTATTTGCCACCACCTTCGCTTTTTACGGCCTCTTCGTGATGCTTTTATTTTTATAAATAAGAACGCACACCAGGCGAGTAGAGCATCTTCTTCGTCGCTCATAGTACCGACTAAACGAACACTGGACAAACACCGGGGAAACTAGGTAGGTCGATGTTGGCGAACAGTTTGCCGAAAATGTTTTCTCTCCACGGAAACAAGTTTGCCAACAGCTGCCTAACTGTTGTTCAACTGTTGCACAACAATGTTTGCTTGGTCTGTTCCCACCTTTAAGTGAATACAATGCATCTAAAGCACGTATGTAATACGACATTTTATCCACAATCAGACTAATTTAGAATTAGAATCGCTGAAATTTTATCTGATGTCATTATGAATTGAAATTACACTGTAACAGCGTCTGTTTTCTCTATAAAAAGAGAGTAAATGATTCAGAAAGAGACTGCCAAACAGGTTGCAATGAATCATATCTGTAAAATTTCTGGTGAAAGTTCAATTCCAGAAACGGCTGGAGTTAATTTATCAGAAAGATACCGCCAAACAGGTTGCAATTAACCATATCGGTGGAACTTCTGGTAACAGTTCAATTCCAGAAACGGTTGGAGTTAATATATATTTGCCAATCAAAAAAACAGTGTTTTGTCTATTGGCGAGGATATTGATGGACATTTTAACAAATGAATAAGTTCATGTTAAGGATAAAGTTTCATAGACCATATTAAAGGGAATCAAGCAGTTGAATTATGACCTTCTAATATAGTGCTGTGGATGAAAGATATTTTGAAAATGAGTATGAAACTTCAGAAATAAAGTGAACTACGTTCGAACAATTGCCAGTTATTTAGAGTGATATATTTGAGCATCTTTCCTACATATTCTATACAATATTTAATAAGATATGGGCAATTTTTCTGGAAGAGTATGGTTTTGATCAATTTCGCACATTAATGTTAAACAACTTGAAATATTGGGTGAGATTCAAATGCTTGTTTCCTAAATTTTATTTTTTTGTGTGGATTATATAATATATGTTCTAATTAAGTGCACTTTACTTTGGACACTGTGTTCATATTTTCAGTTTTTCACTGTTGTAGTTTTATGTAGGAAACTGTTGCAGATAAATGGAAGATCCATTAAACAAATTCATAATATTGAAGTAAATCAACGAAACTACTTCCAAAAAAATTTATTATGATTATTGGTGTTCTCTAGTTATTTATGAATCATCTTACTAATTTCAAGCTATGATTTTTTCAAATAAATCAATAGGAGGAAAGTTGAGGAAATGAACCAACTAAATAATGACACCACCTCATATCTTGAATGACATAAATTTTAAATAATGAAAAATTTTCAAAATTAATCTGAAAGGAATTCTAGCTGAACCTGTTTTATCTAAAAATATATGTTACACCTACATTCACGATTATTATAATTATTCTTGTTTCAGATGATGCCATATTTGTTTTCTCTCATAAAATAAAACGTGGCCGTGACTTCTAATCGCTCTGATCCTTGTTTTGATCCCTTTTCTTTGCGGAAATTATATCGACCTGTTTTTGACGAGACAGAAATCCTTGGATTTTATATTCAGCAATCCACACTCAGTGAATCATCTCATTATCTTTCACTAAATATTTAAATCTCGTCTATTCATTTATATAAGCAGAAATAAATTCAAATCTTCTCACCGTAAATTTTATTGACGTACGTTGTGGAAATGTAGAAAAATATTAATCTAATATAGTTATGATAGGTTTTACTTATCAGCCAACCCTATCTACGATGTGTGTATGACGTTGTTGTCGGCCACTTTTTGTAACATGTTTTATTAGCACGATACAGCATCTGGAGTGCATAAAGTCACAAATTTTATGATTGGGTATTGTTCAGGGCATCTCGCAGAAGAACCCTTTCAACTCACCAGAGCCAGTACAATGGGTCCCATAAATCCAGATATTCTATATTTTTGGTAATTTTTGAAAATGTTCGATAATTTGTGATAATTTTTGTTAATTTTTGTTAATTTTTGTTAGTTTTTATTAATTTTTGTTAATTTTTGGTAGTTTGGTAATTTTTGGTAATTTATGGTAATTTTTGGTAATTTTTGGTAATTTTTGGTAATTTTTGGTAATTTTTGGTAATTCTTGGTAATTTTTGGTAATTCTTGGTAATTTTTGGTAATTTTTGGTAATTTTTGGTAATTTTTGGTAATTTTTGGTAATTTTTGGTAATTTTTGGTAATTTTTAGTAATTTTTAGTAATTTTTGGTAGTTTTTGGTAATTTTTGGAATTTTTTGATATTTTCGGGAATTTTTGGTAATTTTTGGTAGTTTTTGGTAGTTTTTGGTAGTTTTGGTAGTTTTTGGTAGTTTTTGGTAATTTTTGGTATTTTTTTTTGATGTTTTTGGGTGTTTTTGGTATTTTTTTGATATTTTTGGTATTTTTTGGTATATTTTGGTGTTTTTTGGTATTTTTTGGTATTTTTTTGGTATTTTTGATATTTTTTGTATTTTTTGTATTTTTTGCATTTTTTGTATTTTTTTGGTATTTTTGGTATTTTTTGGTATTTTTTGGTATTTTTTGGTATTTTTGGTATTTTTTGGTATTTTTGGTATTTTTGGTATTTTTGGTATTTTTGGTATTTTTGGTATTTTTGGTATTTTTGGTATTTTTGGTATTTTTGGTATTTTTGGTATTTTTGGTATTTTTGGTATTTTTGGTATTTTTGGTATTTTTGGTATTTTTGGTATTTTTGGTATTTTTGGTATTTTTGGTATCTTTGGTATTTTTGGTATTTTTGGTATTTTTGATATTTTTGATATTTTTGGTATTTTTGGTATTTTTGGTATTTTTGGTATTTTTGGTATTTTTGGTATTTTTGGTATTTTTGGTATTTTTGGTATTTTTGGTATTTTTGGTATTTTTGGTATTTTTGGTATTTTTGGTATTTTTGGTATATTTTTTTAAGTGTTTTTTGGTATTTTTTGGTATTTTTTGGTATTTTTTGGTATCTTTCAGTATTTTTTGATATTTTTGGTATTTTTTGGTATGTTTGGGATTTTTTGGTATTTTTTGGAATTCTATGGTATTTTTTACTGTTTTTTTGGTATTTTTTGTTATTTTCGGGTATATTTTGTAATTTTTGATAATTTTTTTGGGTTATTTTTGGTAATTTGGTAAATTTCGGTTTGTTAACACGATATAGCCTCTAGGGTGTATACTTATATGCGAAAAAGTTATTTTTAATCATTAAAACCGTTTTTGTTTATTTTTTTGTTAGTATACATATACGTTTTTTTTTGGATGACATTGAAACATTAGCTCCATATTATGTGATTGTTTTATAATTTTTTATTTCTTTAGTTTGTTTAGGAAATATTAGTTTAATGCCCATTTTTACTCTTCGTGGAGTGAAGTATATGTGATATTATTCCTGGATTGTTATTTTTATCTTCTAGTAATTTTCTTACAAGTGTTAGACATTCTTTGGGAGGAATTTTAGTGAATATATTGGTAACATCAAATGAAATGAGTTTAGAGTTATCTTGAAAGTTGAATGTTTTTATTAGTTTAATTGAAATTTTAATTCAGTATTTAGATATATATCCGTAATTATTAAGTATATTGTTAAGTTTTCTTGGTAATATATTATTAGGAGTATTGGCATAAGAAACTGCAGGTCTAATTGGTTTCGATATTTTATGCAATATCATATTTTTCTGCTAATATATATTAAGTCAATCACAAGATATGTCACTTCTTGGTTTAGCCAAAAATAATGATTAAATGTCAGGTAGGCATCTTAGAGTAATAATAAACATAGAGAGGGCTATTCATTCATAAACACGTTTATGTTTGCGGCCAACAATTCTAAACCCCAGTAGTGAAAGAATGAATGAATTACAAAAAGTGGGGATGGTAGGATTATCATGGTTCGTCGGTGCCAAGTTTGTCAGAAAAATAGCCAAAATTACCAAGGCCATGTAGCTAAACATTAAATTAATTAACTTAAAAGTTTATTTTGTCACTAAAAGTTTTGAAAAACACATCAAAACGAAAGAACTAAATGTTTACTCTCTAGTCGTAATGGCGCTCGTATAAACAAACCACGTCTGACATTATTTACTACTATACTATGGCGTATTCGAAATGATCGTCGATCACACTCTGACGATATTTGCATCTCTCTTTATATGGTAATTAAACAAGGACAAAACTACTAAATAGATTACTATTGACAGATTAACAGGTACTGATATTTAGAGCAATGTTGCCACTTTTAGCTACAAACATAAAGGTGTCTAAGGTTATAAGAAATACTTGTTTAAACTTTATATAAGTTTATGCCTTCATTAAATAAAATTCAAGTATTATTAATTAATTTTAAAAGCAGCGACTCAAATGCAGAAATTAGTATGACTTTTGATTATTTGCATAACTTTTTAACAAATTTTCAATTAAACTTCTAATTTCTTTTTTCCCGCAACTAAAGAGGATTTGTAAATATGGCAAAGCAGTGGAAGTGTCCCGCAAGTGAGCTTAGAATGTGACTTAATGTTTGGGGCAGAAAAAAGTCAAAACAAACATCTATTTTATTTGTTAATCGTAGGTAGGCATCAAATTAATTGTAACTTCTGTCATTCTGACGATGATATTTATTATCGAAACAATTGTCAATTTCTTAGTATTTTTTAAATTTTTATCATTGAAAGCAGGCTCCATAATGTTTAAGAAGCCAGTTTTTGAGATTTTTCAAATAAATATGCTAAAAGGACTTCTTCATCTACATTTTGTATTTTTGTTTCTCGTCACCAATTTTTAAATGCGTCGTGTGACGTGCTTTCTTTCCTCAGAAGAATTACGGACGTCACTATGACTCCCGTGGCTTTACTATCTACCAGATTTTCTCGGGCGCCAGATTTTTGGGATGGTTTACTCCACCGAACTCTCGGAAATGGTAGCGTCAAGAGTTACCAGGGTAGCAACAGATGGAGGTTAAGTAATTCCAGGGGTCTGTTGTTTTTGACCTCTATGCCGTGCGAAGTGGGAAACAGGCTTTAATTGTTTACCACTATCGGAAAATGAAACTACCTGTGCTTTATCAAATTTCACAATTTATTTCGGTTTCGAAAAAAATTTGGGAAAAAGGAAAATAGAACGAACTTCTTAACTATATAATTAAAACAACTAAATTTTGATGAAAGCCCTTCAGTATTTGCGATTTATATTAAATTACTGCCCAGACCAAAGCACTTTATTACAGAATAAATGTTTTACGCTTACAAGCCTAACGTGCAAAGCTCTAATAGTTTTCGGCGATCGCCGGTGAAAATCAGCGAAAATTTACTAGCAGTACGGTGAGAATTACACAGAGAAAGCGTTATAAAGGCACTAGCAGTGTTCTACGGGAGCGTTTCTTGGCATTTGTGTACGGTTTAAGATAGGAGAAACGGTAAATAATAGAGTTATCTCGGTTTTTATGCAGATATTTCTCCGGCCGTTGGGGCTAAAATCAATCGTGCAAAGATCAGTTAGTCGGCAGAATCCGAAAACCTCCCCCTGGCGAACCTGCTATGGCAGCGAACGCACGTGAGATTATTTCGTTTCACGCCTTGGAAAACCCTCGAAGATGTCCCTGCTATGGCAGCGAACACAGACGAGATTCCTCCAAGTTGCCTATTATCAAATATTTTAAAGTTACGCTACCAAGGCCTAGAATAGAACGGCGGTAATTAACAAATTTCCCTTGGTTTTGTGCGGATTTTACCCCGGCCGTTGGTGCTAAATCAATCTCTCAAAGAACAGTTAGCCGGCAGAATCCGAAAACCTCCCCCTGGCGAACCTGCTATGGCAGCGAACGCACGCGAGATTATTTCGTTTCACGCCTTGGAAAACCCTCGAAGATATCCCTGCTATGGCAGCGAACACAGACGAGATTCCTCCAAGTTGCCTATTATCAAATATTTTAAAGTTACGCTACCAAGGCCTATGGTACTAGATTCAACACACCCCGAAATAATTTGAGAGTCCCTCAAGAATTTACCTGCTTTGCAGCGAGAATGCTTGAAAGTTTCCCAACGTTATTTCCTTTCCCTTGTGTTGTATACCGGAATTGGGATTCCCGAAATATCTTGAAAATCCCCCAAGAATTTACCTGCTTTGCAGCGAGAATGCTTGGGAATTTTCCAATTATATTTCTTTTCCCCTGAAGTTACAGCCAACAGTAAATTCTTACTTCGGAATCGTACACAAATACGCGGAAAATCACTCAAATTAAACAAGCAGTAAGCAAAATAAAAATCTATTAATACAATTACTAAATACGCTAGAAGCAAAATAAATCTCAACACCAGAAGAATGAAAAATAATTTCTAAATTCGCTTACCTCGCTGGCGAAAATCAGTCGGCGTTTTCGGTTACGGCGGAAACGGTGGAACTGTCGGAGCAGGAGTCACAAGAGCACAAGAATCAGGAGTCAAAAAAAGAGCTATTCCGTTCCGTTTGCCGGTTTTATACATTCTTTTTCGACCCCACTCAGGAGGTACCCTACTTAGCAATTTTAAGAACGGCGTCGACTGGCGTGCGCGAGCGATGCAGTAAGAAATACACATTAAATATATACCGGATGTATCACTATACATATTTAAAATTATTAGGAACAAATAAATTTACAGCTTTTGGTGAAAGAGGGGTGTATAAGCAAATAATGACGGAACTTAATAATAAAATGAGAAATAAAATAGGTACAGTTGAATGTCTGAACGAAAGAAGAAAAAAAAAAATAGTAACATCGTTACATCCCCCTCTTTCTTCGGTAAAAAAAAAAATTAATAAGTGAAAGTGAAGCTTTCATTATATATTTTTTTTTCCAATCCTAACCTAAAACGAATATTTTTCACACAAGGCTAAACTTCTTTACCCAAGAAAACTTGCAGCGGAGTGGATTCCAAACCTCGCTGGCGTTACTGGAGTCTGGAACTCCTCATACTCAGACTTGGATACGGGCGGGAAGAGCGTTGCCTCACTCCTCTACAGGTGGGGCGGTTCCGAAGCATCGAGTACCGCTGACGAACGCCGGTGATGTCTTCTGGAGTTTCCGGGGAACAGTCACATAGGTTGCATTGAATGCCAACATCTCGGCGGGATCGGGAAACTATGAGTGCTTGAGTTGCTACAGAGCGTCTTCCCGGCTCAGGTGAAGAACGGGACAGGGATCGGCAAGTAGCTCGGCTTACAGACGGTTGATTCCAGCGGGAACAACGTAAGGACGGCTTCATAACAGTAGTCCTAACTGTCGGCATCTTGCACAAACAATCTCGGGACATCTGACCAAAACGTCCGGGATATCCACATTTCCAACATAGATCCCTCTCAATGGGCAAGTAAATGTCATCGCATGTTGGTTCGCTCGATAACTGGCATGTATAGCTGGACTTCTGACCGGTTCCTCGTCTAATTTCTTCCGGTATTTTGTCTAGTAACGAGGACGTACTGGGCGCTGCAGGAATCTCCGGGTCCATTTCGTTACACTCGGGCACCGGGCTCACACCCTGCGTTACTTGGACTGACGGTCCGGCGGTCGTATCTAGATTGGCACTAGGTAGGTCCTCTGGCGGGGCCGATTCGGGCGGGAGGTCATCTTCATCCAAACTCTCCATCCCAGATATGTCTAACACTTCAAATGAGGACTCGGAACCCATGGTGTATAGATTAAGAGGCCGAAAATCTATAAACGAAAAGACAGTTTAATTCTAGCCGGAACTGTATGCACGAACAAAGTTTCGGGTGCGGGAAGTGCTACACTTGACGTGAGTCTGACTGACACTAGGTTCAAACGGTTCTCCCCATAAAACAAAAGAAAATTCTTCAAAACATCCCTTAATTACAAAAAACTAAAAAAACAAAATCCTACACAGAACACGCGGACGCACTCACACAGAGCTAGCGTTCGTTAACCGGCGGTAGGTATACCTTACGCAGAACCCCTTGGTCATCGAATAGGTACACCCTACACCAACGTCGCGGATCGGAATTTGCGGGCCGGAATGGACGGCTACGGTTGACCCATTCGGTCGGCCACGGATGGTCCTTGGCTTGTTGGAGGGCGAAGGAAATCAGCCGTTGTTGTTCCGTTGGACCTGCTACCAACCGGGGTGGAACAGATGGGGCAGGAGGCGGCGGAAATAATGGGTCGAAGGCGTACTGGACATCGGACCGTTGGGTAATTTCTTCGCTGCACTTGACCCATTCATAATCCTCTGCCGGCAGGACTATCTCTCTCCGGATAACGGTTTCCAGCGTGACCGTCTCCACGTACGTGCCGGCTTCCGGATAGGGGGGTGACGGCGGCGGTGTGTTGCCCGGGACATACGGCGCTACAGCCATCAGGTCTTCCATGGAGGAACGCTCGGTATCCGGTACCCATTCGAAACCGAATTCAAAGTCCGACACGTCCTCCCAGGTCGGGACAAAATCTTCCGGGAACAGGGGCGTTTCCGGGAACGTCGAGGTAACAGGCGAGGGAGAAGCTGCGGGGCTGGTCACAGGGGAAGTTAGATCTATGATCTCTTCTTCCCGTTGCAGGTGTTCTCTTACTTCCGGGGTACATTCCCGTACCTGGGTATCTCGGCTTCTATCTGGCTGAGGTCGTTCGGCTCGATCCATTACTAGGTTTCGGAGAAGTGTGGGATCATTCCCAAGAGGCGGTACTTCATAGTTCGGTTTCATTCTGAAAAGTACTAATTACTAGCGTTTCCTGAAATCGGTTTCAAGTCTTTAATATGTATCCGATAATAACGCCTGCCTTGTGCATCTTTTAAATCGTACACCACGGGGGATAGAACTTTCACTACTTTATACGGACCGGAATATTTCGGGGCAAGTTTCGCGGCCACATGGTCTGCGGCGGATGACAGGGTATGTTCTTTTTTCATTACCGAATCACCTACCGTACATCTCCAGTCCCGGCGGCGTAGATTGTAATATCGGCTTTGCGTCGTAAAGGCTCTAGACAGATTCAGTCGGACTAGCTCGAAACATTCTTGCAATTTGTTCAAGCTAAGTAAGTGCTGTTCAGAGACTTCATTTTCGGCATTTCCGGCATCATTGGGTGTTTCAGATTCTTCTTTCGCCTGATCTTGTTCCACTTCTCGGCGTAGCGTATTCGGGACGTCCAGATCTCTTCCGAAATTGAGAAAGGCGGGAGAAAAGCCGGTAGAGTCGTGCTTAGAGTTATTAATCGCAAACTTCAGGTCGGATATTCTCAGATCCCAATCTCGGTGGTCTTGTTCACAATACTGAGCTATCATGGTCTTTAAAGTACGGTTGGCTCTTTCAACAGGGTTAGCTTGTGGTGTATATGGCGGGGTGAATCGATGGCGTATTCCTAAGCCTCTCAACATTTCCTTAAAGAGCTTACTATCATATTGTGTCCCATTGTCTGATAATACGGTGCGAGGACATCCAAACGTGGTCAGAACTTCTTCGTAAAAAGCGTTACTTATCGCGCTAGCGGTCGCTTTTCTGATCGGTTTACACTGTACCCATTTTGTGAAACGGTCCTGGAACATGACTATGTAGCAGTTTCCTTTTTTACTGCGCGGCAGCGGTCCGACAATATCGGTACTGACAGTTTCCCAGGGACGTCGATTTCGGGACGGTTGCATCTTCCCAGCTAACTGCTGTTGAGACGGTTTGTACTTTAAGCATTGCATACAGTCACGGACGTACCTGGTTATGTCCCTAAACATTCCTGGCCAGTAGTACATCTTAGCAATCTTCGCTATTGTTTTTGCAATCCCTAAGTGTCCGGCGGTAGGGGCATCGTGATTTTCCTGTAAAACACGGGATCTTTGTGACTTCGTCACACACAGCTTCCACGGGTCAGACAGTTCAGGCTCACTCAGATCATTCAGGTCCCAAAAATGTCGGTACATTCGTCCTTCTTTGATGCAGTAATCAGGAAATTTACCTGGGTCTCTCAACACTTCCTCTTTCTTGTTCCGGTACCAGGAACATTCCTCTGGAATATCGGCTATGCACACTTCCGCTGATTGCTCAGGGGTGTCCGGCAGCGGGTTCCTAGACAGTGCATCGGCTACTCGGTTCATGGTACCTCTTCGGTATTTGATCTCGAAATCGTATTGTTGCAAAAATATACTCCAGCGGGCTAAACGACCAGATGGACTAGATATAGAATGCAGCCATCGTAAGGACTGGTGGTCAGTTACCACCGTGAAATGATAGCCTTCTAGATAGGGGCGCATCTTATCAATCCCCCACACTATGGCAAGGCATTCTTTTTCTGTCACTGAGTAGTTCTTTTCAGCTGGACTCAGGGTTCGGCTCGCGTAAGCTATCACATGTTCATTACCATCTATCTGTTGTGTCAGGGCCACCCCTAATCCATATTCGGAAGCATCGGTTTGCAGCGTAAACGGTAGACTGAAATCTGGGCAACTTAAAACAGGCGCTTCAGACAAACAGGTCTTGATTCTGGCAAAAGCACATTCTTGTTCTTCAGTCCATTTCCAGCGGTGTGCCTTACGTAGTAACTTGGTTAATGGAGCTACTGTCTGAGAAAACGAGGGCACAAAACGGCGGTACCAAGAGGCTACTCCCAAAAATCTTCGTAGCTCACGGACGTTTCGTGGAGCTGCAAACTTCGAAATACTCTCTACTTTTTCGGGATCGGTACTGATACCTTCTCCGGTAATGACATGACCTAAATATTTCATGGATGGTAAACAGAAATGGCATTTTTCTGGGTTTATTTTCAGCTTGGCGTCTCGTAGACGGCGGAAAACCTCACCTAGATTTTTCAGGTGTTCTTCGAACGTTTCTCCTAGTACAATAATGTCATCCAAATAGGCGAATGCATGCGGATCCAAATCAGGTCCGATAATTCGATCTACTAGTCGCTGAAAGGTGGCCGGCGCTGAATGTAGACCAAACGGCATAACTGTGAAATGGAAAAGTCCCCGCCCTGGCACGGTAAATGCAGTGATGGGTTTGCTTTCTGGAGCTAGAGGGACTTGCCAATATCCACTCTTCAGATCTAGACTGGAGATATACTTTGCGCGTCGCAATTTATCCAGAATAGCATTTATGAATGGAAGAGGGTATGCGTCCTTCCTTGTGACATCATTCACCTTCCGAAAGTCAATGCAGAAACGGTTTTTTCCATCCTTTTTCTTAACGATTACCACCGGAGAACTCCACGGACTGCCCGAGGGTTCTATCACCCTTTCCTTCAGCATCAGGTCCACTTCAGAGTTACAAATCTCTTGCATCTTTGGGTTCTGGGGGCGGTATCGTTGCTTGATCGGAGTTGAGTGCAGTAGGTGGATCTCGTGTTGTACTAGGTCTGTTGGCCCTTGAACTTCCTCAAATTTCGGTAATTCCATATCGAGGAATCTTCTCAACGTTTCCTCTTGTATTCCTGTTAGGTTTCGGTCTTGTAACGGCGTTATAGCTTCTATAGGAGATTCTTCGGTAGGTAACTCCCTACTGTCATCAAACTCTCCTAAATCAGACCGGGTTAAGCCGGTAAATGTTCCAAGTTCCTGGCAGTTATCAGTATTGTTATCAGAGTTTACATCTTTGCAGATTCTTCTAACAGCGGATTCTCGAGGATATTCTATACTAGATCTCCCTCTATCACCTTGGGATCTTTCCATGGCTGACTGGGAGATATCAGTCATTATCCTATCAGGTTTCACTCGAGAATATTCAGTATCAGATCTCCCTCCATCACCTTCGGCTTCGGGTCCGTTCAAGGCTGACTGGGAGATATCAGTCAATATCCTATCAGTTTCTCCTAGAGGATATTCAGTATCAGATCTCCCTCCATCACCTTCGGCTTCGGGTCCGTTCAAGGCTGACTGGGAGATATTAGTCAATATCCTATCAGTTTCTCCTAGAGGATATTCAGTATCAGATCTCCCTCCATCACCTTCGGCTTCGGGTCCGTTCAAGGCTGACTGGGAGATATTAGTCAATATCCTATCAGTTTCTCCTAGAGGATATTCAGTATCAGATCTCCCTCCATCACCTTCGGCTTCGGGTCCGTTCAAGGCTGACTGGGAGATATCAGTCAATATCCTATCAGTTTCTCCTAGAGGATATTCAGTATCAGTAAAGCTTACTCTAGCGGTATCTGTAACAGCACCATTTTCCCTCGCAGTATCATTATCAGTAAAAATGGAACTAGCGGTGTCAGTAACGGTCATTTCGCAGGACAACCCATGATTGTTCTCCCTTGGCGGTGGCATTACTACGTCGATGATTCCTATGGGAGAGGACAGTGTATCTGGTTCTCGACAGTTTACTAGCTTTCCGTCCTGGTAGATCTTCCCTGTACCTAGTTCTAAGCAGAAATTATACTTCTTCAGTGTATCCAGACCAAGAACCATATCAGCGACCAAACCTGGAAAGTGTTCCAACGGTTCTTCCATGATGACGTCATTTACCGTAAGCTGCAGATCATAGATGTCTGTGATAGAAACCAAATTTCCATTTGCTAAACGTGCTCTTGTCGAATGACTTATCGTTCGCTTTTGTTGGGAAAATTGTTTCGCTACTGCATCACCCACATACGATCTGATAGCTCCCGTGTCCAGCAAGGCTTTGAACTTGAAGTTTTCCATTTGGACGTCAATTTGGGGTCGCGGATCTGACGGTTCGGAAGTCGGATGTTCTTGAGAGGCTAAAAGATTAGGAAACTGTGACGGCCTCCCTTCGGGACAGTTTCGGTTTAGTTTTCCGGCTTCGAACAGGAACAGTCTCGGGTAAGGACTCCTTCCTTACGGCAGCGGGAACAGAATATTTTCAGCGGATTTCTACAATTTGCTCGGACGTGGCCTGTCTCGCCACACCGCCAACACAGTGTACTGGAATTTCTCGGTATAGGTGTTCGACTAACTGGATCAACTGGGCGAGAGCTACTAGTACTAGTTATGGGTTCTCGGGGCGGACTGGAAGCTGCATTTGGATTCCGAGATGTATTAGCCGGCGGAAAACGTGGATTAGTTCCTCTTCGCCATCCACTGGTGCTAGGAATATTTTGGAGTTCTTTTCGTAGCGACTCGAATTCCTTGACCTCTTGACAGAAAGTAGTAAAATCCTTAAAGTCCGTTTTACGGATCTGCTGTCTATATTCAGGTAGCAGATTACGATATAGCCAGGCTAATTGTTGTTCATCGGAGAGTTTCCCATGTCTACGCATCAAAGTTTGTAGATCAGTGATGTATGCCGATGCCGCCTCATTCCTCCTTTGCAGACGCTTGCTAATTTCCGCCTCTAGGTCTACTTCATAATTAACCGGATAGAAGAAAATGCGAAAAGCTCTTTCAAAATCCTTCCAGTTTGTCCATCGGCTTCGGTTGTTGCGGAACCATAGTGCTGGTTCACCAGACAGGAACTCGGGTAACACCGGTAGTAACTTATCTTGCGGCACATTCTTAGCAGTGCAAATTTCTTCCAGTCGTTCCAGAAAATTTGCCGGATCATCGCGATCTCCAAAGGATACTTTCCAATCGTGCACATTCAACGGAGAAGTAACGGGAGTAGTAGTAGTAGTCATGGTTATTACGGAACTCGTGCCTCCAGTGGTTACTGCAGTACGGTCAAGCTCTGGAGCTACCGGACTACTTGGGTTTAACCCTTCGCCTCCAGCCGGAACGGAATTAGTACTCCTTTGTACAGCTGATGATTTTTTTAGAAAACTAGCTAGTCGTCGGCGCTTCTCTCTTACGGATCCAGTTGGAGACAGTTGTCGCTTGGTTAGCTCATCAGAGAGTTCTTCTTTCTTTAGAGAATATATCCAGCCCACAAGCGGCTTATCAGTGGTTTCCTGTGGGGATGTACGTTTATCGTTACTATCCGTGGAATCGCTGTTTTCACTAGTTGACATCAGATGTAATCCTCAAATCGCCTCGGTCGGTATATCCAGACAAGCAAAATACCCAACGCCGGTTCACCCTCGTTGGCGAAAATTTGAACTAGTTACCTCGAATAAACAAGTCCAGTTCGGATAATCAACAATAGAGAAAAATTTCTTCAATCAACAACAAATCAATCTCGTATTTCAGATAAAATAAAATAAAACTTAAGACTTGGCGGATCTTTAAACGTAGAAACCAATACAAAATTTCTCGCAACAGGAAATACAACTCAAGATACAAATGTAAATTTAGAAATTGAAATCTCCAAGATACTTTCTAGAAAACAAATTCTAAGTCAAAGTCAGCTTTTATTTCTATTCGATACCCATAACTGTAATATCTATTCAAAAGTGTATGGTCAGTAGTGAACGATGATACCAAAATTGCAGGACAGCTGGTATAATATATTATTGCTAGCGGTAAATAATTATCAAAATATTCGCAAATAAAAAGTCTAAGTATCAATCACTTTTTGCTTCACAAATTTTTAAGTTTAAATCAGCTTTGATTTCTATTCGAACCCCAAAATTACAATACCTATTCAAAATACTATTATCAGTAGTGAATGATGATAACAAAATTGTGGGACAACCGGTATAATATACTATTTCCAGCAGTAACTAATTATTAAAATATTCGCAAATAGAAAGTCTAAGTCAGAATCACCTTTTGTTTCTATTTAATACTGAAAATTGTAATCCCTATTTATTGGTACAACCGGTATAATAATTATTAAAGTATTTCCATGTAAAATCTATTGATTCTATTTTATTAGCAAAATTACTTTTTAAAAGAAAACGATTACAATTCAATATTTCAGTTAACAACAAACAAAACCAAAAAAAGCAATTATCGTTAACAAGAAACGACTAAAAAAGAAACTGGTTCTCCTAATTTGAAAAATATTTCTATCGGCAATATTTTATTGCAACTTCCAAAATATATTCTTTTACGCACTAAATTTAACAAATTAGATCCTACGAGATTTTCGAAATGTTGGTTGAAAATTTTAATTATGGATTTATGAAGGTTTACACACTCGTGTTTCTGATTCGGAATTTTAACATCAAAATTCTCTAAATAATTCACAATATGCGGAAGAAAATCCTTAATACAGTTACGACAACGGCTCCGGTTTCTATAACGACGGTCTCTGCTCCTTCAACAACGGTATTTGCTCTTACAACTACGGTTCCTGCTTCAATGACAACGATATCTGCTCTTACAATAACAGTCCTTGCTCCTACAACAACGGTTTCTGTATTTTTCTCACAACAACGGTCCCTGTATTTCTTACAACAATAGTCCCTATATTTTTTTTTACAACAATAGTCCCTATATTTTTTTTTACAACAATGGTCCCTGTATTTTTTTACAACAATGGTCCCTGCTCGGGCGCCATTTTGTGACGTGCTTTCTTTCCTCAGAAGAATTACGGACGTCACTATGACTCCCGTGGCTTTACTATCTACCAGATTTTCTCGGGCGCCAGATTTTTGGGATGGTTTACTCCACCGAACTCTCGGAAATGGTAGCGTCAAGAGTTACCAGGGTAGCAACAGATGGAGGTTAAGTAATTCCAGGGGTCTGTTGTTTTTGACCTCTATGCCGTGCGAAGTGGGAAACAGGCTTTAATTGTTTACCACTATCGGAAAATGAAACTACCTGTGCTTTATCAAATTTCACAATTTATTTCGGTTTCGAAAAAAATTTGGGAAAAAGGAAAATAGAACGAACTTCTTAACTATATAATTAAAACAACTAAATTTTGATGAAAGCCCTTCAGTATTTGCGATTTATATTAAATTACTGCCCAGACCAAAGCACTTTATTACAGAATAAATGTTTTACGCTTACAAGCCTAACGTGCAAAGCTCTAATAGTTTTCGGCGATCGCCGGTGAAAATCAGCGAAAATTTACTAGCAGTACGGTGAGAATTACACAGAGAAAGCGTTATAAAGGCACTAGCAGTGTTCTACGGGAGCGTTTCTTGGCATTTGTGTACGGTTTAAGATAGGAGAAACGGTAAATAATAGAGTTATCTCGGTTTTTATGCAGATATTTCTCCGGCCGTTGGGGCTAAAATCAATCGTGCAAAGATCAGTTAGTCGGCAGAATCCGAAAACCTCCCCCTGGCGAACCTGCTATGGCAGCGAACGCACGCGAGATTATTTCGTTTCACGCCTTGGAAAACCCTCGAAGATGTCCCTGCTATGGCAGCGAACACAGACGAGATTCCTCCAAGTTGCCTATTATCAAATATTTTAAAGTTACGCTACCAAGGCCTAGAATAGAACGGCGGTAATTAACAAATTTCCCTTGGTTTTGTGCGGATTTTACCCCGGCCGTTGGTGCTAAATCAATCTCTCAAAGAACAGTTAGCCGGCAGAATCCGAAAACCTCCCCCTGGCGAACCTGCTATGGCAGCGAACGCACGCGAGATTATTTCGTTTCACGCCTTGGAAAACTCTCGAAGATGTCCCTGCTATGGCAGCGAACACAGACGAGATTCCTCCAAGTTGCCTATTATCAAATATTTTAAAGTTACGCTACCAAGGCCTATGGTACTAGATTCAACACACCCCGAAATAATTTGAGAGTCCCTCAAGAATTTACCTGCTTTGCAGCGAGAATGCTTGAAAGTTTCCCAACGTTATTTCCTTTCCCTTGTGTTGTATACCGGAATTGGGATTCCCGAAATATCTTGAAAATCCCCCAAGAATTTACCTGCTTTGCAGCGAGAATGCTTGGGAATTTTCCAATTATATTTCTTTTCCCCTGAAGTTACAGCCAACAGTAAATTCTTACTTCGGAATCGTACACAAATACGCGGAAAATCACTCAAATTAAACAAGCAGTAAGCAAAATAAAAATCTATTAATACAATTACTAAATACGCTAGAAGCAAAATAAATCTCAACACCAGAAGAATGAAAAATAATTTCTAAATTCGCTTACCTCGCTGGCGAAAATCAGTCGGCGTTTTCGGTTACGGCGGAAACGGTGGAACTGTCGGAGCAGGAGTCACAAGAGCACAAGAATCAGGAGTCAAAAAAAGAGCTATTCCGTTCCGTTTGCCGGTTTTATACATTCTTTTTCGACCCCACTCAGGAGGTACCCTACTTAGCAATTTTAAGAACGGCGTCGACTGGCGTGCGCGAGCGATGCAGTAAGAAATACACATTAAATATATACCGGATGTATCACTATACATATTTAAAATTATTAGGAACAAATAAATTTACAGCTTTTGGTGAAAGAGGGGTGTATAAGCAAATAATGACGGAACTTAATAATAAAATGAGAAATAAAATAGGTACAGTTGAATGTCTGAACGAAAGAAGAAAAAAAAAAATAGTAACATCGTTACAGTCGTATGACTTCTCGTAACGGGCTTTTGTTTTTTCTGGCAATAAATCGTCGCTTTCTTGGCTGCTTCCAAATTTTTTTCTGGAATTTCATTTTCCAGGTCAAAATCTGAATTCATATTGTCAAATTTGCGAACTCCGAAATAAGTTTGACATTAACAACAAATTAAAATTCAACGAACTGTCACTTGACAATTAATTGCAACGTTGTTGTCATAGTAACGAAATCAAGGCACACTGTATTATCAAAAAGCGATTGGAAAATTAGAAAACTTTTTGATCGCCAAAACTTTATTTTCTGGATGAAAAACTATCCAGATAGTGCATATTTTCTGGTTGGTATTAAACGAATGTAGTGGTAATTAAAAATATAATTATCGACTTAGAGTATATTCAAAATCAAGAGTAAACAAGCCCAACATGAGCCATGCTCGTGAACAGTAATACTGCAGATATATACCGCACCACACTAAAGGCCCGTTATTTCGTAGTATGAAGTATTGTTATTATGTATACTTTTTTGTGCAACTTTTTATTATTTTTGAATGCTCTATGGGAGGGGGAGGAGTAATTCAAATATTTTTACACATACTACTATAATTTTTGTCATTTAAAAGGTCTTAGTTTCCCTCAAAATAATTTTCTTTGGATTTTGTACTATTGAATTTTGACGTCGCCGTTAGATGGCGATATCAAGAGATATCTTCCTTTTATTTTTTGCAACAAATCTAAGACGGTAGTTATACTATAAAAATTCGAGATGCCGTATTTTCGTCATACAGACAGATAAATCAACAGACATTTCGAAATCGGAATAAAAAATGTACAGAACGATGTTGAACGCACAAATGTATAAAAGACTTTGAAGTCGGTGGCGTCTACTTCAGGTATTCCTTTCACCATATCACTATTTCGTCTTTGTCTAATACCTTACTGTTCCTACCACGTTTTACGTATTCAAAATTTAAAGATTTTGATAAATTGTAAAATATGATTCTGTTCAAATTTGGCAACTGTGATCATCATTCACATCCCAAGGACTCTATCAAGAGTGAGTAACCCACTCCTAAAGAAATATTGCACTTTTCTCCTAATGGTGTGTCTATCAAAATCATGAATTAAATAAACATATTGCGATTTTGATTTGTTTTCGGGTCTGAAAATATGTGTTTTGCCTTTTATATTCTTGCAGTATTATAGTAAACACTACGATCGCAAGATCCATTGTTAGCCGCCACTTTGATAGACATTAGAGGATTATCTTTGATATCACGTTTATACATATACAAAATTATCTCTTTCGTTTTGACATCAAAATACGATTTTTTAGCTATTTATCTAGGAAGAGACAAATCATCCAATTCCACACATTCGTCAGCCGTGTCTGTGGTAGACATAATTATTAATCTTTGGAAACGTAAACTCCAAACATTCTTGACACAAAACAAAGGTGAAATTTCAGTAGAAACCCTGAAAATGAACGAATCATTGTTTTATATCACAATAAAATAAGAAAACAATACTTTTTGACTAACAGAAAATACCGCTCGCGGTTGAATAATATGATGTTAACCCAGTCGGAAATGTTGGTCCTCCAACCCAAATATTTTATTGCTGCTTGACCAATCAGAGCGTATTTTCCCCTTATCTTTTGCACGTGGCTATCACCCATTGTGCATTCGTTTACACTTGCTCCAATAAACTTTAGAAACTTTATTCAATATGTTCTTTCATTGATATAAATATTGTCCTCTGAAGTATATCTTATTCTCCCAATTCTTTCGATGGTTTTTGGTAATTATCACAGAAACATCTAATGTTTTCCAGAAATTTCATGCCTTTGGATTTTGTCCATTCACTTTTATCATTGAGCCGACACTGGTGATGACTCATACAACATAAATTTAAATAAGATTCCACATTAGTCACAAATTACTGCAAAGATACTGGCATATTCTGGTAATTACGTAAACTTTTATAATATTTACTAAATTCTCTTATTTAAAATAATAATTAACTGATAACGATCAATATTTACAAGCTAATTATAAAACTAAATCTTGTATAAACTTACGGCATTTCGCTTTTTTATTAATAACTATAATACAAATCACATTCTTATCCCAAACAAATCTGAAAGGTCCCAAGCATCCAGTGAATTTCTAAAAAAAAAATAGAGAGAAAAGCAAAATGCCATTTGTCGTTTGGATATCTACCTTGAACAACCAAGATGACAAACTATCGCTTATAAATAAAATATTTACTTCTCAATTTTTTTCATAACTTATAATTGAAAACATTTAAATTATTTTTTCTATTCCCAACAATTTAGTCTTCTATATGCTACCATTTCATTATCTATTTAACTTTCCATGCCACTGCTTATTACTTATTCATATCGGAAAAAGAACTTTTTGATTCAAAGAATAAATAAAGTTTTTCCTTCATTTGTACATCAGTTATCACCACAGAATTATTTTTGAATTTCATGTGTTTTTGATATCGATAGTAATTTTGCGTTATTTTCAAAACTAAAGAAAAGCAGATTTTTCTACGTCGGGAAACATCGTCATAATAGCACTACTTTTTTTTATTGGTAATCAGCTTCATTTAGCTGTATGAATCTGGAACCCGACTTGATCAAAAAAATATCATTTTAAGCTCACACATGCTATAAAAGATGTAGCTAATTGTAATAAAATTATTTTTCTTGTAATACAAATTGTAATGCTCGAAAAATAAAACCAAATTAAACAATTAACACATCATCACATAAAAACGAAAAATGCTCTAATACATCTATAGTTATTTACATTACAAGCAGCGAAAGCTTACTTTTAGGTGCGAGGTGTATTTAAATGGCCGAAGCGAAGCGTCGCCGAGGCTATTTGAATACCTCCGAGCACCTAAAAGGGCTTTGCAGCGTGTAATGTATTAAACTTTTGAATAGATGAGGTTTTTACTTGATTAAGATCCATACTGCACGATGAAATAAAACAATATACATAGTTTGTTTAAATCTTCATATATTTGAACTAATGTTCAATTTAAACTTGTTGACGCGTTTCACTAACACAGTAGCGTCAACAAGTTTAAATTGAACATTAGTTCAAATATATAAAGATTTAAACAAACTATATTGTTTTATTTCATCGTTTATTAAACTTTTCATTCTTCCCCCGATTGTATTATTAAAACAAATAATTTAAAGATGCAAAAAATTCTCTGTAGATTGCAATAAAATGGGTTGAAGGCGTGGGTTAACGTTACTTTGGTAACATTCGTGTCAACAAAAACTAATATTTTGACAGTTGTCAAATAATTATTCTTCCATAAAGTCTACATCTTTTAAGTTTACTATTTGGTTAGAATCTAGTTGAAAATGAGTTACATTGAAGAAGAAGCAATTATTGCGTGCAGAAGTTTGTTACCGGAAAAATCTAAAGACCGTTACAATCAAGCCTATGAAAATTTCATCAAATGGTGTACAACGAAAGATGTGTCCACAATAACTGAAGATGTATTATTGGTATTTTTCTTAAAAAAATCATAGAGATTTATCGCCTGCTACTCAATACTCAATGTTGAAATTGACTATTTCATTAAATAAGAACCAGGATATTTCGCCCCTTGAAGGTATTCATAAAAAGGAAAAATGATGGATATCAACCTCGAAAATCTCAGTTATTCACAAAAGATGATATATCAAAGTTTTTGTTAGAAGCTCCTGATAAAATATATTTAATGAAAAAAGTGGTAGCGATTTTTGGAGTAGCTGGGGCATGCCGAACTGACGAGTTATATAATTTAAAAGTGAAGGACGTGGAATATAAAAATTGTGTTATTTTAGTGCAGATTTTTACTACAAAAAATAATGTGCAAAGAAGATTTGTAGGTACAGAAGATTGGGTAACATTTGTTAATCGTTATATGCAACTCCGACCAAAAAAGGCGCAAGATGAACGCTTTTTTTATTGTTATGAGCGAGGAAGATGTGTAAATCAGGTGGTTGGAAAGCATACAATTTCAAAAATTTCTTAAAATTACAAACCCAAATCAGTACACCGGCCCCTCGTTTCGACGAGGCACGGGGGGTGGAGGTCGTCAGTGGTAGCGAAGGATATATAGCAGATTCAGTGACTCATAAAATAGAAGTTGCTAATAAAATCATGCCCACAAAATCTATATCTATTCAGGAAAGCAAACATTCAGAAGAACTTATTCATCATGTTGCGCAAATCGACAGGCAAGAAATCGTGCCAACAAAATCGATACCTATTCAGGAAAGCCAAAATTCAGAAATAGAATTGAATGATAATGTTGCACAAATCGACAAGCAAGTCAAAATTTCCAGTGACGTTGCTTTCAAACAAGATTTCAATCAACATTTGCTGTTAAATCTTTCAGGAACATACAATAATTGTAATTTTACATTTAATTTCCAATCTAAATAAATATTTGAGAAGTAATTTGACATTTTATTTGTTCGTTGTCCAGGGCACGAAAGTTTTTCATACAGCTACCGATAACCTAGCATGTTTTACTTTCGCTCTCGCTTGCCTATTTAAAATAAAAAAATATATTTTCGTAGGGGGGAGAATGAAAAAATCGTTTGTAGTATATTGTAGTACAATTTTAAATTTTGTAGGAAGAATATTAGTCTAAATGCTTAAAATAATCGAACAAACCGATAGAAACATATCTCATTTTAGCCTCACATTTACTACAAACGATGAAGGTAATTGTAGTAAAATTTTTATATTGGTAGTAGAAATTGTAATATCCGAAAGTAGGTACTTGCGCGTTATTTTAGGAATGTGCGCGCTGAGTCAAAAAGTAATTTGTCACATTAAATAATTTTTTATGGTATTGAATGTAAATTAGAAAAAACCATGTTATCAAGTTATTTTTCCACAGGCGATTGACAGAATTTTCTACAACTTACGTCTTCATTGTAACTAATTTTTTTTAAATAATTGGCATACAAATATTTCGCTTCGTGGAGCCCTTCGGCTCAAGTTTCGTTTAGCCGAAATCAGTTACATGGAATATCGGTTTATAGGATGATTCTATACAAGAAAGCGAGCACTACATAATAGGGATCGAGACGGAACTATAGAGGCAGCACGTATGCCGAAAGGAGAGCGCCCTGGTGTTGAATAAGAAAAACATTGTGATGTAAACAGTATAATAAACAACCTACAAAATGCAAAAAATTCATAGATCTTTTTATTTTCTTTGCTGGTATGTAAGATGGGTGTAGGGGATTATCTGATTTTTGATTATTGACAAAATGAGCACTGCAGATTCTAGTATTATTATTTGGTTCCCAATCCTCCCGATGTTTTCTGAAAGGTAATTAAAAAACTTGAAGTGATTCGTTTTGTACAAATGTTTACTTTCTTCCCCTTAATAGTATTTAATTATTTGAACTTATTATATAATATTAAAGTCAGCAAGCACAAAACTAGTTTTTTATTTTATATATATCAATGAAATCGTACAGAAAACAACATTTTATTCTCTCGATAATAATCTTTTATTTATGTAAAAAAAAAGATTAGAACTTTTCTAATAGCTGCCAATTGTAGTATTATACTGATTATACACAAAATAATAGTTAACAAAATGTTTTAATTAGAACATTTTAATTACATATGGGTTTTTACTGCATTTATTCATTTTTGACGTTTCAAGGTTATCCACGCAGTGTTCAATGAATTTTCGGAGAAACTATAAAATTTCAACTGCGTAGTATTTTTAAACAGCATATTTGAACAGCCATAAATACAGAAAAATACTTTTGATGACGACATCACAAACATTTAATATCAGTTTTAAAAAATGAACATTTAAAAACGCTGATTATACAAAGCTACTAATACTACTAATAGTGTTTACATCACATTGTTTGTGTTTATTCACGGCAGATGGCATAAACTTCATCTTTCTCGGTCCTTATTTGATTTTTGCCGCGGAAATTCTTCGTTTCTGAGAAAACTCGAATTTTTAATTTTTCTACTATTAACTAAAATTCAAAACTTTACGGTGTTTTTAATATTTTTTTGTTATAGAATGACGTAAAAACATTCAATATAACGATGTGAACTAATTTTTATGTAAAAATCTATTTTTATCACAATAATATTTATTGATTTTTCCGGGTTTAGATGTGCCGAAATGTGATAGGAAGATAAAAGCTACATATTTTTGTTTGATTAATAATTTGCTATAAATTTCTTATATAACCTTTTCAGCGGAAATTTTTCATAATGGCGGTGTAATAGAAAATTTTCAGTATTTCGAAGTTTACTATAGTATTATCAACTTTTTTACATACTTTCGGTATCGTCGAGTGAAGTGGGGTGCTGGATGGGGAATATTATATATGTGCGGTTTTTTTGCATTTATTGGAGATTTTGACCTTCTTACTGCCACTTAAAATTCACAGAAAAACTGGTTTCGTTTGAAATATTATTTATTTTTGAAATTGCCATATTCTAAATGGATACAACGAATAAGCTATATGAATGGATCCAAGTTATTTTTTTGCAATGGCGTCGCCATAAATATTCGTAAAGGCGACCTGCGAATTTATCTGGTGGAATGTGTTTGCCTTTTAAAAATTTTGTGGCAGCAGACCAACATCACTCAACTCTTTTGAGTATGGACACCTTCCTTGGTAACAAATTCGTCACTACGGTTTACAGTGCGATGCTGATACCCATATTCATAAGCTTCTTGTCGCGAACGAAGAAGAGCCATTTCTACAACTTGAGTAGATATTTTTGTTAATAATTTGAACGAAATGATTCAACTCAACTGAATATAGAAAATTAAATTCACATATATGTACAATGTAATACATACCTACTCTGTATACTTTATCAGGATTGTCATTTTTATGCTTTATCGACATTTTTTCGCATTTATTGATCATAGCGATATTAAGTTGATAAGAATAGATATTATTCATTGATCTGTGTTAAGGGTCGGGAAGGGGATCACTGCACAGTAGCGAAACAATGCATTTCCGCGGTTTTTCATTCTCGTATCGGTGCTTAAAAATAAGTCTACAATATAAAATAGCATTATTTGTTCATGTACATCATTTCGTTACTTCTAAACCGCATTCAAAAAATGGCAACAGTGCATTTTCCGCGGCAAATTTTTTTCAGTAATATACTCCCTGAGGTACCTAAATGACAAAAAATGTTTTTTTCTTTTTTAACAGATTTCGGCTAAACGAGACTTGCCCCAGCCCTTCATCTATAAATACTTACTACAATCACGTCATTAAGATTGAAACATTTTTAATAATTTGTTTATTATAATTTTTTTTAGTTATCAAATAATAAAAAATCGAAGTATTGTGATTTTTTTTTAAATTTACCTACTGTCATTACCGTTTTTGTATTAATGACAGAAAATAATTAGCTTAAGAAGATACATTTTCCGTCATATGTTTATAAATTTTTTATAAACAAATAGAAAAATTTGATATTTTAAAAAAAAATCTTTTTACTATTTTGTAGTCTTGAGAATATTATGATTTTGATGATAACAATTTTTAATTGTTTATAATCATTTTTCCCATATTTGAAATGTTTAAATAATTATTTGAGAAAATTTTCTTTTAAAACTAATAATTTACAGTCCCCTATATAGGAACAAAAATATTGTTTTCAAATTTAATTGTTTATTAAGTTAACAATGTGTTACAAACAAATTCACAACTTCGCTTTACTTTTTTCCTGAAACTACTAAAAATTACGAATAATTATAATTAAAATTGTGGTACGATCAATAAAACTGTTCTTAGGTCAAAATACATATAAATTTGTTATCACGTTACTTGTTATTTGTTTTCATACATTAACAAAACATTCAATGTTCTTTGTAGTAATAATATGTAGTTTTTATTGCTTACGCATAAAAACTATAATAAATACTTGAATTGATTTTCGATCGTATAATATATTTCTACGCATATACAGAGAAATTTTCAGCAAACATATTAAAAAATAAAAGTGTTTAAAAAAGGACTGCCAAAATAATTTAAGGAGAATCTAGTGAATATACTACTGCAAGCAACTTTTTTCAATAACATGAAACTACAGTTGATCGTTGTAGAAACAGGAGACAAGTGGAGGAGAGCGTTACTCAGGTAAGTTCTTTTTGAAAGCAACTGTTTACCTCAACATTTCTTTTTCATTAGTACTGGATCGTTGAGTGGACTGTATTTCTTTTTCATGTAATGTAATGTAATGTAATTTCAATTCTTGTAACTTAACTTTCATATATCAATTCAAAAATAGTCATACGTAATTACAACACTTTCACATAAATCATCAACGAACTAAAAAAACAAAATTCCTTTACATTTGTTTGATACGCAAACCAACTGCGCTTTAGATATTGGGTGTTTTATATATTCTATATGAAAAATAATTAAAGCTTACCACGTTTTATATTTGAAATTTGGATGAGCTCAAAATATAGAGTAATAACCTAATATAAATATATAAAACAATGTTAGACGAATATTATTGCTTTCAGTTATCACCCCGTGAAGTACAAATATGTCAAATGGATGAGGCAATTTTACATTTCCGCTCAACCTATCTAATATGCGAGAAAAGTATTGGTTTATCCACAAAAAAGTTGAAATTATGAAAAAAAATTCTTGAGTTATTTTTACCTTTTTTTATCAAGAACAACAAGAAAAAACGGTTTTTAAAAAAAAGTTCCTGTGTGTATGTCGTTGTCGTCGGCCACTTTTCGTTATATGTCTTGTTAGCACGATACAGCCACATCTCACATATGAACCCTATTGATTTTCAGCTCACCATATCCAGTACAACGGGTGCTATGGTACTTGAAGTACGACATTTTTGTCATTTTTTGAGAAATTTCAGTTTGTTAGCACGATACAGCCTCCGGAGAGCAACAATTGACCCATTTTATGATTGAATATTATGCAGAATATCTCACAGATGAACCTTATTGATTTTCAGCTCACCAGAGTCAGTACAACAGGTGCTATAGTACTTTAAGTACGACATTTTTGTCATTTTTGGAGAAATTTCAGTTTGTTAGCAAGATACTGAATCCGGGGTATATATAAGTGAGCATTTTTATATTTGGATATTGTTCATAGCATCTCAAAGGTGAACCCTATTGATATTCAGCTCACTAAAGCCAGTACTATGAATGCTATGGTACTTGCAGTACCAAATTTTTGTCATTTTTGGAGAATTTTCAGTCCGTTAGCACGATACAGCCTCCAGTGTGTATGTATACAAGTGACAAATTTTGAAATTGAATATTGTTCAGGACGTCTTATAGACGAACAAAAGTAAAACAATTTCAAAACATAAATGTGCTAAAAAGTGCTCCTCAAATTTTAACGTTTTAAAGTGGTTATAATACGTCTAAAATTGTCGCTTTTTGACTGGTGGAAAATTCTGGAAGTTTTCTTCAAATTTGTTATAAATTTGCGATTCCACAACATTTGTAACTAATGCAACTGATTAATCAATTCTCTTCATTGATCCAGCCACTATAAGAAAAACTATCAACAAAAACCTGTTCCTGATAACAACAATCGACTTTTAATTTATTTACTAATAGTCTGGTAGCTTACAGACAAATTTTATCAATCTGATTAAGCTTGTTCATTCGATATGGCTAGTAAATGTGAAACCTGCGGTGATGTTCTTGGTGACAAGTTTATTGCTTGCGACAGTTGCCATGTCTTGACGCACCCCTCAGAGGGTTGCACTGGCCTGGGGGCATCCGAACTGCGTGCTGTAGTTATACAAAAAAGGACTCTGGTTTATTTTTGTGAGGAGTGTCGCCAGGCTTTCAAAAGTGTACCCAAACTATTGAGACAAATTGATAACCTTAGATCGGAAGTAAATTCACTGAAAGATGAAGTCTTGAAGCTCAAGGATATGAAGAAAGATACCCCGATGAATAGTGAAGACATTATTAGTGAACTTCATGAACGCCAAAAGAGAGCCAACAACCTGCTAATCTTCAACCTGCCTGAACCAAGCAATGTCTCTGATGATCTTAACCAAGTTAAAACTTTGGTAACAGAAGCTGCTGGTGCCAGTATCACTGACATTAATGATATTAAAGTTTTCCGCTTTGGAAAGAAGAATAAAAATGGACATAGACCGCTTAAAGTTGTGCTGAAATCCAATCGTGACGTACACGCTGTTATCAAAAACAAACACAATATCAGCCGCGAGAAAAAGGTCTTTATACATCTGGACCAAACTCCCAACCAGAGGAAAACTCTGGAGACTGTCAGAAGCGAGTTATCGAGACGTCAGCAAGCTGGTGAGCAAAATTTAACAATAAAATATGTTAACAATATTCCCGTAATTATAACAAAAAACTAGATTCGGGCAAGCTATCTGTCTACTACCAGAACGTTAGAGGACTTCGAACAAAACTAACTCAACTATGTCTTAATGTTACAAATTGCTCTTACGATGTAATTATTCTTGTTGAAACTTGGCTCACAGCTGATATCAACGATGCTGAACTTGGTCTAAGCGGTTACAACATTTACAGACAGGATCGAACACCCCAGTCCAGCATCTTTAGCAGAGGTGGAGGTGTTTTGATAGCTGTTAAGAAAACAATCTCCTCTAGTACTATCAATTCCAACCCGTTAATTGAGCAACTTTTTGTTCACTTGGACCACAAAAATTGCAAACATATTTTAGGAGCGATATATCTTCCCCCTAAATCTCACCCTAATCTATACCAACTTCACTTTGATCAACTTTTAATATTAAATGAGCAACATCCATACAGACAATTTTACATATTTGGCGATTATAATCTACCTACAGCTACATGGGATATTGAAGATTTCTGCTCTTCAGCTTCGGCACAACCTAGCTCGTCAGCATATGATGAAGATGCTATCGAAATAGTTTCGAATATTTGCGCGTTTTACAATCTGTTCCAGTCCAACAAAGTGGTCAACCAAAGGGGAGTCATCCTTGACCTTGTTTTGTCCCCAGTTGAACTTAAAGTGTTGACAGCCGCAGACATTTTGATCCCACCTGATGTTCATCATCCTCCTCTTGAAACTTCAATACAATATAAGTGGAACTCAAGTGCGACTCCTGTTGAAGATTTTTATTATGATTTTCGACACGCCAATTTTGAAGCTTTACGCCAATGTTTGGAAGCTATGGACTGGGATGGGCTTCTTCAGGGGAAGGAACTTTCAGATATGATTTTTACTTTTTATGACGCGTTGTACTCGGTAATTGAGTTATTTGTTCCCTTGAAGAGATTTGTTATTGACAGATTCCCACATTGGTATTCCTTTCAACTTAAAAGCCTGGTCAATGATAAAAAGGTTGCACATGGGATTTATAAACAAAACAGAACTCCCAAAAATTATGAAATATTCAGTCAGTTAAGAGAACAATGTAAGATAATATCTAGAGAATGCTATTTAAATTACATACATTCTGTTGAAACCTCCGTTAAAAGTAATGTTAAAACTTTTTGGAATTTTGTACGTACTAAAAGATCAAATAACTGCATACCTGAAAATATGAACCTTGACAACTCTTTTGCTTCTTGTGGTAATGAAGTTTCAAATCTGTTTGCCAAGCATTTTTCATCAGTTTACACTACTCAAAATCTGAATCTTAATTTAAATGATATTGAAATTGAACCGAAACTTAACGTCTCCTCTTACCACATTCCAATTTCGACCATTTATGAGAAATTATCAAACCTTGACACAAAGAAAGGTCCTGGTCCTGACATTATTCCTCCAATCCTACTTAGAACTTGCAGCTTCATTTTGTCTCGCCCTCTCTTCTATATTTTCAATAAATCTTTAGAGACAGGTGAGTTTCCTGATTACTGGAAACTAACTTTTGTTACCCCAATATACAAATCGGGAAGCAAGACTGACATAAAAAATTACCGACCCATGTCTATTCTCAGTACTATACCTAAGGTGTTTGAGAACATTATAACAGACTACCTTACATATGACTGCTCTGGCATCATAACTGAACAACAATATGGCTTTTGTGCTTGGAGAGGGGTTGCCAGATTGATTCTGTGTACACTGACCTCTCTAAGGCTTTTGACAGGGTCAACCATACTCTCTTACTTCAAAAGCTTGATAAATATGGTGTAGGTGGGGTGTTACTACAATGGATTAGTAGCTATCTTACGAACAGGACTCAAATGGTTAGAGTAAACCACCACTATTCTAACTTATTTCAAGTAACCTCAGGTGTTCCTCAGGGGTCACACCTTGGTCCCTTATTATTCAACTTATTTATCAATGACATTATTCATTGTTTTAGGTATGGCAAAGCACTACTATTTGCAGATGATTTAAAACTTTTCCTAACTATTCAAACATATTTTGATGCTCTCAGGCTTCAGTCTGATCTTGATAATGTATCAAACTGGTGCTCCTTAAATGGCATGGACTTGAATGCTATTAAGTGCCATGTCATGCGCTTTTATCGATCTCATGTACCGTCTACTACTTTCGATTATACCTTAAATGGTCATGTCTTGGAGTCTGTTAATCGAATCAAGGACCTTGGAGTTATTCTAGATCCCACCTTAAGCTTCAATCAACACATACCTACAGCTATCCATAAATCCATGAAAATGTTAGGTTTTATCAAAAGGCTAACCCACGATTTTACTGACACATCTGCAATTAAAGTCCTTTATTGTTCACTTGTCCGACCCCATCTTGATTATTGTTCTTCTGTCTGGTCTCCTCATTACATAACACTCAGCAGGAACATTGAAAATGTCCAACACAATTTTCCTAGATACATGGCCTATAAATTGGGTATCTTTTGCGATTATGAATTGTTAGAGCATTTTCTGAACATCCCCTCTTTGGAAACTAGGAGGAAACAGAGAGACCTGACATTACTTTTCAACATTATCAATGGCAGATGTAGTTGTGCTGAACTTCTAGCAAAAATTAATCTTCATGTTCAAACCCGAACAACCCGACAGCAACAAACATTTTATGTACCTTTTTATCGTTTAAACAATACTTTCAATAGCTGTATTCCAAGAATGTTAAGATTAGCCAATACTCATAATGATCTTGAGATGTTTAGCACCCCCTTTCATCACTTGAAACTCAGTTACTGAGTGCCGAGCTTTAATGTTCTGATGTTAATGCTTTATTGAAGTTTATTGTTTGTTGTCTTTTGTCTTTTTAAATTTTTAACCTCTTTTCACTTATTCTTTATTGTATGACATGTAAATATTCCATATCTTTTCATTTTATTTTAATTATAATTTTAGAATTGTAATTTATAGCTAAAATGGGCTTGCCCGTAAATAAATAAATAAAATAAAAATAAAATAACTTTATCAATTTTTAGCCCACCAGAGCTGGTACCTGAAATGCCACATTTTTGGTCCCTTTTGGAGACATTTCGGACAGCCTCCGGAGTGTATACAAGTGGCAATTTTATAATTGAATATTGTTCAGGATATGTCACAGATGAACCTTATTGATTTTCAGCTCACCATAGCCAGTACAACGGGTGCTATGGTACTTGAAGTTAGCACGATACAGCCTCTGGAGAGTAACAATTCACCAATTTTATGATTGATGATTGAATATTATACAGAATATCTCACAGATAAACCCTATTGATTTTCAGCTCACCAGAACCAGTATGACAGGTGCTATAGTACTTTTAAGTACGACATTTTTGTCATTTTTGGAGAAATTTAAGGTTAGCACGATACTGCCTCCGGAGTATATATAAGTGACCATTTTTATAATTGGATATTATTCAGAGCGTCTCAAAGATGAACACTATTGATATTCAGCTCACTAAAGCCAGTACAACGAATGCTATGATACTTGAAGTAGCAAATGTCATTGTTGGAGAATTTTCAGTCCATTAGCACGATACAGCCTCCAGTGTGTATAGAAGTGACGAATTTTATGATTGAATATTGTTTAGGGCGTCTTATAGATCAATCTTATTGATTTGTAGCCCACCAGAGCTGGTACAACCAGTGCTATGGTACCTGAAATGCCACATTTTTCGTCCCTTTTGGATAAATTTCGGATTGTTAGCACGATACAGCCTCCGGAGTATATACAAGTGGCAATTTTATAATTGTATATTTTTCAATGTGTCTCACAGATGTACCCTATTGATTTTCAGCTGACTAGAGCGAGTACAGCGGGTCCTATAAATCCAGACATACTAAATTTTTGGTTATTTTTGGAGAAATTTCGGTTTGTTAGCACGATACATCCCCCGAAGTGTATACAAGTTACAATTTTATGATAGAATATTGTTCAGGGCATCTCAAAGATGCGAAAAACTTAGTTTTAATCTTTAAAACCGTTTATTTTTCATTCGATTATGTTGTTTATTATATCATGGTTTTCTAAAATATATACAGTTAATAATTGACAGTGGTCTCGGTGCTGCGTCTTGTGGAACTCCAAAATTTATCAACTAATTAATACTATGTACTGTAGAAATTTCTACGCATTGTTGGTTAACATTCTAACAAAAAGTAGGAACATTATTTATTAACTTGCTTTTCATATGCGACCAAATTACATATTTAGCGTCTTAAATAATCTTCGTAGATTTTGTTTGTTATTTATTTTTATTTAAAAATGTATTTACTCAATAATTTTTAGTTCCCTAATCAGGGCCCCCGCTACCATATGTGCAAAGCGTGCAATGCACATGGGCGCCATCCTCTAGGTCCGCCAAAGCCCAGGGTCCAAAAAAATTGCAAAAAACAAAAATTAATTTTAAAATAAAAGTTAAGAAATTAAATAGGATTAGGTATAAATACACACGAAATTTGATTAGTATAGCATCCATTTACTGCCGATTCCTATGTTGCGAGAACATGTCAAGTGGTAGTTTCTTGATTTTTCCTGTTCAAACATGAATAATGCCTGGAGCGCTATAAAAGCGATGCATCGCCAGAGGTGTTTTCAAGCCGGTCAGTTCAATGGACCGTGCGACAAGTGCATACAAACAAGTAATCCTATAAAATTTTACATTTAAAGTTATTTTTAATTTGTGAAGTGTTGTGTTGTATACCTGCTGACTGCAATTTCAACGGTTTGATTTTTTATAAAATGGTAAGTGTTCCCTACTTTACTATCAACATTAACCCTTTATAGGATACTGGTTATAATAAAAAAAATTTACCCAAATATGTTTTTATTAATTGAAATGTTATGTACGAGTTTAAAAAAGTAATTGGTTAGTTTTTATACCATCGATCTTTAAAAAAACGTTTTGTATGGTTTTCTAAGGGCTATAAGATCAAATTAGTTTAATATTTTTTCTGCGTTTATTTTAGAAAGGGTTTAATCTGAAAGGGTTCGAACAAATTGTTATGCAAACTTGGTGCTTATTATTGTGCTTACTTTAGAAGTTAATTCCTAATTCCCATGAGTACTAATTATTTATTTGTTTTTTCAGGATAAAAGAAAGAGGCCTTCAGGTGCAATGTTTCGCGAGCAAAAGAAACTGAGACTACAAAGCAATCAAGATTCCACGGAGACTATAAATGCGACCGAATCTCAAGATTCTAAATCCGTAATATCATTATGAGTGGAGCATCTGAAATTTCAACAGAGGCGACCACGGTAACATCAGGTTCTGCAACAAGTGGCGGTGGTTGTAACAGCAAAATAGCTTCTACTGATGCAGAGCCCGATGAAGCGATGACACCATCCTCGTCTACAGCACTTGAACAATCCACTTCAGGTAATTCAGCTTGTGTAATGTCAGCTACCGAAATACCTGCTGCAAGTGACACTTTCGATGAAGGCTTAATGAGGCTAGTGTCGATATAATTCCGTCCGATCCGGTTTGTGGCCCGAAAGAATCACCAATGAGATAGCTAGAATGTTGGTTAAACCTGATCCGCCTTTGATAGACATCAGTTTTAGCTTTCCTAGCAATAAAGATAAGAGAAAGTTTTCATGCAAATACTTTGTAAGTAGTCTAGCAAATGGAGAAAAAGTCGAAAGGACATGGCTTATTAACTCTATTTCTTAAGATTCTGTGTTTTGTTTTTGTTGTAAGTTATTTTGTAAAACTCCTAACACTTTTTGTGATACAAATGGAGTATCTGATTGGCAACTCTTGACTTTGCTAATGAAGAGACATGAGACGTCAATTTTAAACAACAGTTATATGAACACTTGGATACATTTTAAAAAAAATGTTGGAGACATCTACGACTGTTAATGCTCATCACTCGCGGATTTTAGACATGGAAAAAAATATTGGCCTGACGTATTGGAAATAATTATTGCGATTGTTAAGTATTTATCTACACAATGCTTGGCATTTCAAAGTTGTTCTAAATTACTTTTCGAACAGGAAATTTTATAAAAGCTGGTGAGATGATTGCCTCTTTTGGTTCAATGATAAGACAGCACGTTAGCCGAGTGTGTAACTCCCAAAAAAATCTGTTAAAATGACTCATTATTTAGGCGTGCAAATACAGAATGAAATATTTTAATTATTGTCGTCTAAAGTAAGAAATAATATTTTAGAAATGGTTCGCAGTTCAAAATAGGCTGTACTCCAGACACTAGTCATACTGAGCATATTAGTCTTGTAATGAGGTATGTTGTCCTTAACACGTCTCCAAAAAAGTTTGAAGTTAAGGGAAGTTTTATTGCGTTTAATCCAAAACTGGACTATACTCTAAATTTATAAAAAATATTAGGGGACAAGGTTATGATAATGGGGCAAACATTAAGGGAAAACATGTTGGGCTTCAAAAACGCATTCTTCATGCGAATCCGAGAGCCCTTTTTGTACCTTGTGCGGCTCATACTTTGAACTTAACAGTAAATGAGGCTTTTAAGGTGTCAGATGCTACAATAAACTTTTTTATCATTCGGGTATAAAAGAGACTTCATTATAACATTGTTTACAGTATCACAATGATTCTCTTTGAACACTGTTTTAGTAATTTTTAGTGTACAGTTGGTTATTGTATTATTATATTTTTATTTGACATTTGACTTTAACCTTGACACAAATTACAAATAAAACGGTCTATCGTTGTTCTAGCTATCAAATTATTATATTAAATTGTAACGCTAAAAATCGCCCGTCCGTCGATAATTTAATATTGGTATGCCTGCCGACGTGGACGGATGACAGACGGTGCCATCGAGAAGCGGTTCAGTCGTCATTGTGAATACTGGGAAGTCTTTTAACATAATTCGGACGTGCTCTGGATCCATAACGTTGGAAAAATACAATAATTCTGCGTAAGGAAAGAAAATACCGTCTAATACGGCATCTGGCAGGTCTGACCTGATTATTTGCTGAGCCGGCGTGTGTCGATGGCCAGTAGGTAGCAGTGAATTTGTTGGAATTAAAAATTACGTGGAGAATTCATTTGACGGCCTCGTGAGAAGGACTCGTTATCAAGGGGGGCTCTAAATTTTGGATTTTATTCACTGATTGAAGCCTGCGAAGTCAGCCAGGCCAGTAACCAGGAGGGCTGGAATATTTTGAAGCGACTTCAACTGCTGTTTTGAAGAAGGAAAAATCACTCGTAACAGTCATTTTCCTATTATTTTTTTATGCATTTAAATTTCGTCCATTCACATTATCAGTCAAACATCACAAAAATTTTTACGTATGTTTTCATTTCCTCTTTTTTGCGGCAATTAATATAAATTCATTCTCACTTATGTATATAAAATTGTAAACATATATTTCTTATTGAAAATATTGAGTTGTTGGCTCTGAACGTTAGGTGGACCACGGTACGTACCGGGGTGCTGCGCTATTTAGATATTTTTCGAACTTTGACGTTTTTATGTAACTAATTTTGCACCGTACATAATTTCAATTTATTTTTATTTTTTTGCGCATCGATAAGCTCGTTCGCTTATTTAATTATATGCATATGCATTTATATAATTTTACATTCGTATAGATTGCGGAGGTGTGAACCCATGTAACTGACACAGATTATAGTTTAGGTGATAGATTTTCACTGTAATTGAGAAATTGTACATGAACCATTTGTTCGCTTTCCTGTAATTGTAATCTGAGACAACGGTGTAGATTGGGGCCCTCAGCTCTTCTGCATCCTGAGTTAGTAGCCTTCAGCTCTACTCAAGTATTATAGAACCTGCTTGTCAGTTATTTAAATTGTAACTTCGAGTTTTCGCTTGTAACTGATAATTTAGTTGCGTTATACGTTTTTTTTTTGTAGATTTGGCCTTCAGCCTAACTGCATACTGGATCTACAGCCCTCAGTTGGGTTCAGGTGTCAATAGTGTCATTTTTATTGTTGTAAATTTTGTAACAATCATGTTTTGAAAAGAGACATATGGTCCAAAGTGATTATTAAACTTCAATCTGGGGATACTTGCTGACTTTTATTTTTAACGATAACTTTCCAATCAGTTTAACCTTTTGGAAGGTGTAGTTAGTGTTGTTAACTCACTGAGGAGTTGTGGGCTAACTTAAGAAGTCTTGGGTGCTTGCCAAAACTTCTCTGGCTCCCTTTCTGTAAACTTGTTAAATTTTTGAAGAATCTACCCCTTCTTTGACTCGAAGCTAGTCGACTGGTGAGCACGGGTTGCACTACGTGAGACAACCCGCACATCTATAGCGAGCACTAAGGTTTAACGTTTTCTCTTTATAAAATGTTCTTAAAGGTAAATTAGAATGATTTATTTATCAAAATTATTAATAAATAAACTACGCTAACGTTTATTTATCAATGATTTGTCAATTGTTTATTTTTATATTGTATAGGATCAATATATAGATATACATAACGTTCGATTTTTGGGATAAATTACCAGATATCTATGTGAAGATGTATTACAGAAATAATTCTGTTCATGATATAATATAAATAGATCGCAAGAGCATATACGAAGAAGCTCTTTTCTAAACAAATAATCATCCTCTTTTTGCTTAAATGGAAGTTTGTTTACAATTTACACAATTATTCAGTTATAATATGTCAAAAGTCAGAAGTGCTGAATAAAACCATCTGTGATCTGACCAATTAGGAATCTACAGAATTGCCAATTTAAATTCAAACCACTCCTCCTAGTTTAATAACAGGGATTATAAGTAATTATATTTTATTTGATAAATTAAATAAATGCGAATTATAAAAAAAATATTGTGTAAAACTTGTGCCACAATGACTTTCTGTAGAACTCGTGATTTGCTTCACTCGTACTACAAAACGAGACATTATGACACTTTTTTTACAAATAACTATTTTAATATTGTGCAAAAGTTATATATTTTTTTTTCGTCTTCCACAAAAAGGTGGGATGTTATGAGAAAAAATGTCCCCGGGTTAAGTTTAAAGCCTCTAAGAAAGACATGATGGTCCAGCAGAATTCATGCAATAAAGCCCCTTAAACTTTATTTAATTAAGGTTTGTGGAAGTCTTCTAGAAGTAGCTGAAGATAATTCATTTCACATTGATGCAAGACATAAAGCCCTCTTAACGTCTGTATACAATTTTCAATTTATTTGTGGAATTATTATTTGGCATGACGTTTTCTTTCATATAAATATTGTCAGCAAATGCAAAGTGCTACAATTAATATTAAAGTATGCCTAATCTACCTAAAAAAATTAGTTAGTTGATTACTTCCAGCAATATAGATCTGACCAACAATTTCAAGAAATTCTTGTACAAGCGAGAGAAGTAGTACTCTCTTTCGAAATTGAAGAAGACCGTTATACCAACGGTCACGAGGAGATTTAAACCAAAACTGTTTGACTTTGAACACCGGGATGAGATCCCTCATGATCTATAGACCGCCTTTGAAATTAGTTTTTTCTTAAAAATTATAGATCAAACTTTAAGCTCTCTAAAAAACCGATTTGACTTATTGAATGAGTATGATAATATTTTCGGATTTTTTAGCGATATATTCAAATTAAGTGACAGCGATCTTTTAAAACGTTGTTCTGTTTTTGAAGAACGACTGACAGGTCAGGATAATAGGGATATACACTCCAATGATTTATTTAATGAAATTAAAGCGTTAAAGTTGTTTTCATTACCTTGTGATTTTGACCCTTTAAGTATTTTACAATATATATGAAAACAATTCAATCTCCACCAAACATAAGTATTTCACTAAGAATTCTTCTGACATTGCCTGTATCTGTAGCTTCTGGCGAGCGATCTTATTCAAAGTTGAAAATCATTAAAAATTTATTTAAGATCGACAATGTTTCACGAAAGATTGTCTGGGCTAGCGATATTAGCATTTCAACAAGATATTTTTGATGGTATAAATTTTAGCGATGTAATGAAAGAATTTGCCATAGCAAAGTCTCGGAAAATATCGCTACTACAATGGCATTTTTTTATTTTACTATTGTAACTAGTCATTTTTGATTTTATATCACACAGCAGAGACTCTCACTTGGCGGGAACAGAATGCGCAGCTATTCGCGCATACACGCCCTCCGTTGGAAAACGTCTCAGATCAGTGACGTAAATGCAGAAGGAGCTAGTTGTAACCATTGTCGTACGTAGTTGGGAGTCTTTCAATCGGTAGTTATAAAAATTCGTTTCGTTACAAACGAATCGAACTACCTACTTCCCAACGCGGGAATATAGCTAAATAATGAATATCAATATTTCACGTCACTAGAACAGCTTACCTATATTCTATTTTTATAATTATATATGTAAATTTAAATAAACATAATACTCTCATGTTTACTTTACATTTCTAAGGACGGCCCTGCCAGCGGTACCAAAATAAAGTTACAGCCAACTCTGACATTTACACCCGAATGGCGTCCTCAAGGTCACAGATTTTCAATAAATAATATCAAAGTGCCGACGTTAAGAGTCTGGGCTGTGTGTTCATTAGGCTGTGTTCAGGGTGGTGTGAATTGTTTTATCATTTTATTAGAACCATCAACATGTGTTAAACATAAAGGAAAAATAATACGTTCCACAGCATATGTTCAAAATGTGCACCTCCGGCCAAAATGCAAGCATCCACTTGGCGTCTAATGTAGGGTACGCCGGGGTTACAATTAACAGGGGTAAGTAGTAACAAAAGAATTTCTTGAGAACTGTACAAGTTAAACCTACAGCACGCAGTTCAAAACGCCATCTAGATCACGCCACATGACTCGGTATTGCTCAGTTGTGCTCCACGTGTCCTGCAAGACACATTGTACCGTATCAATTTATTACGCAGGTAACGAATATTTTTAACCTTAAAATTTTTTGATTTGTTCTCAAAATATACGGCGTTGTTATAATGCTTTTCATCTTTGTAGAAGCCTGTTTCATACTGAATTAGGCTGTGTAGCTCAATTCACTAACTTTTCAAGAAATATTTTCTTATTGTCTTTGCAATCAAAAATATTCCTTTGGGGCTAAACAAATCACCGGGGTTAGAATTAACGTGTTCATACCTACCCCAAATTTGGGGGCTAGTATTAACAAGGGTATAGACTGAGTATGATAATTATTAAAAATGTTTTCGTTCCATTTTATTACAGAATGAGAACGTATAAAAGAAAGACTACATGAGGAACTAAATCCTTAGAGGTCTACGAGTTGGCTGCGATGGAAATAATGGAGAAAAGTAGAAGGTATAGAGAAGTAGCAGAATAAATAAAGATTATAAATAAATAATGAACAGAGTTTATTTTTATTTTAACTAGCATTCAATTAAGTTGAATTGCAACAAGACTACATTTGTATTGAAAATGTTAGTCATAGCAGAATTAAAAGCATCTGACAGTTTCCTCGGTAAACAATTGCAGAAAACCACTGCTCATTAATTTTACCTTAAACTGCTCGACAGAGGGTTGCAGTAATTTTCTGCACATTAATTTCCAGCATTATTATAAAACAATTCAAGTGACAACAATTTTTATCTATTTTCACTAGTTAATAGTATTTTTATGGATAAAACTTAGCCAATAGTGTTTTTTTTTCATTTTTGTTTATATTTAAAAATAGGGGGGTCGCCGAAATACTAGGTCTAAAAAGGGGGTCGCAGTGTCAAAAAGTTTGAGAACCCCTGCTCTAATCTATACAAAAAGTGCATATTAGTTATTTCAGTATTAGCAAACGCATCAGGCATTGTTGTTAAATTAACACAAAAAATTCGTATGATAAAAATTTCTTATTCGTTTTTTGTGTTAGTTTTTAGGTTTGACACAGTATTTGACAATATTATTTCCAAGGCTACTTAAAATAAGCATGTTCTTTCGTATTACTTCTATAGACCAGTATCGTCACCACGAAAAATAAATTTCACTTACAGAGCTCATTCATTACAAACAATTCAACACCCTGTATCCCATTAACGACAAGACTTATCACACATGTAAATAATAACTTTTCGTCTTAAAATGGAGTGACGAAGCGCCCCCTACAATAATTGAGATTACTTTGGAAACACCCTGTATATATGTAGACATTAGGCAATATTTCTGTTATTTGTTCCTACAAAAAAATGTGATTTTTAGTTTTGGGTTATTTACTAGTAGGTATTTATAAACAACTTGTCTGTACCCCATTAGTTAAGTAAACGCTTTAAAATGGGTGTGAACAAGAATTTATTTTGTTATGATTTTATTCTGTTTGTTTAATTTTGATATTTTAGTATACAAATTAATGACTTCTAAAGTTCAGTTTTTTGCTTCATTTCAAGCACCTACCTACCTACCTTCAAAAAAATAAATAAAAAAACATTATCCAAAATGCCTTAAGGGGCGCCAAAATCCTTTTTTGCACGCAGGCGTCAGTAGCCCTTACGAGGCCCTTTCCTAATACTATATTTAAATGGCCGATGCTCTGGCAATTTTCAGATTTATCGTGAACTTTTGAAAAATGGTCATGGCTCTTTGCTACTAAAAACAATATGTTTGTGAGAAATATAGTAACTTTGCCTCTGTATATAATTATGGTTCCTGAGATCTTCCGACTGGATTACTCTTGAAAAGCAGCTGATAAACAGGGTTTCATATTTTGTTTGTACTCGTGCTTCTATATAATTGTATCATACATTTTATTATGTGTACAAACAATTAGATTTGTTATACCAACGTAAACTCCACAATTACATACGCGACTTATTGTCCATTCCAAAAAATTGATCCACTGGAATTCAACCGCAAAGAATAAGGTTACACAGCAACAACTGTAAAATTGCACGACAACCACTGCCAATTTCAAAACTCAAACCACAAAGAAACGAGTGTAAGTTTTACTTAGGAGAACGTGAATTGGATCAAATTCTTTTTCCACATCACAAACTACGCCAGATGATGTCGAAGCAACGCAAGAAAAAAATGTTTACTTATAGAATACCAAATAACAAAGCAGCATATAGAAAACTAGACAAAGGATTTCAGGGTCTTGATAGATATGCTTGTTAATATCTTTCCTCATTTTGAAGAGGGGAGTGTAAGAACAAGATATCAGATACTTCATCATTATTGACCTTCTCCAGAATCGAAATTTCAGAATAAGACTGTGATTGGACCTAGGACTAAGCCCAAAGAAGCAATCACAAATACCAGGATAAAGTTCGTTTAACTCTCTCTTAAATAGAATGACGAAAAGTGTCGTTCAGATCACGAGTTTTTATTGCGTGTGAAAATGGAAATAAAGAATCTCCAAATCATATGTAATGGAAAAAAATTTCCAACCATGGACACTTTTATCAAAGAGGTCCTTAACTAGGATTTATCAACAACATACATCAGTTTATAAATGAACAATTACTTTTAGAAAAAACATCGTAAATACTCTTTCTTCTTCTTCCTCTTCGTGTAATAGGAGAAAGTCCTGTCAATTCTGACATCAGCCTTCCTGTGGCTTCCTGCGACTTTTCTGATCTGGTTATCAATCTCATTCCCTGTACCTCTGCTGCTCCATACTCTTTGTTTCATGAAAATACGTTTTTTTGTAACAGAAAAAACGAAGTATTTCTCAAACGCCCATTATATGTTCCTATATTGTGACGAATTGTAAATTATGTCATAAGAAAGTTACTTAATTCTGAATTATCATTGAGTGAGGTCATTTCAAATAAAAATTCCAAAAATAGTCACAAGTATTAATGATGATACTAATTTACGTTTCAAACAATACGTGTGGATGCGAGAAATAATATTTCGTGTAAAATATGGGAAGCATGGAAGACTAAACTTTATTAGAAAATTCTTCGAATATAACAGCCTTTGTTCAATGGGTTTATGTCAATAAAAGCGCGGATATATTTTGAAAGTATACGTTTATAATTGAATTTACACCGAATAATGGTATATTTTTAGTAGTACATGAGGTTTTTCGTTTGTGCACTTAATCGACTTTTAATAAGTTCATATTATTTAGGTATAAAAGTCCATGATAATAATCGATTACCGTTCAAAAAACTATCTGTAATAAGAGAATCATAGTTATTCGTTTAAAAAAAATTTTAGTTATAATGTTGTAGGTATATTATTCGATCCAGTCCGTTGACACGTTTTTATGAACCAAAATATTGGTTTGTTTTTTCTTAAAGTACCGAGTGGGTATTTGTTCTGAATCACCTACATTTTTCCATGAAATGAGATACAAAGGCACAAATATTTTGTCAATTCGTTAGTCCCTATCTGTGTATCTTTGTGGATTATATTAGATTATTTCCGGGGTTACATTGACATTGTGCCCTCCCCCTCCTTTAAGAGCTGTTCTCGCTACTTCTACAGCTCGTCTTCTTAATGAACTCCAGTATTTGGGATGGCTTCAAGGAGGTTACATCCTACAAGTTTCTTGTACGAAGCATTCTTTGCGTTGGCAATGACGAGACATTCTAGAACTAGGTGATCCTAAATTTCTTCCTCATCCCCACAGAATTGGTATAGGCACGTCAGTTTCTGCTAGATCTATTCTCATTAATTGCTTCCTGATGCGGCTGTACCGTGTAAGGAAGCCCGTGAGGAGAAGTAGCTTATTTTTCCTGAAATCAAAATACTTTTTGAATCAATTAGATGTCATCAGAATTAATGGTGGAAATCAGGGTTGGTGGTAAATTGATATATCAACTAAGAGATTAACAAATTAACCATAAAACGAATTTTTTGGAAACTTTGGTCATAATATTAAGGAACCAAGTTTTGTTGAGTTTTTGATACTAATTAAATACGGAAATAAGTTTGTTATAATTATGATTGTGAGTTTCTATCGATTATTTTTTGACGTTTCTCGAAACCAGTACAAATTTTCAATTTCAGTAATTCATATACGTTCTAGCCAATCAAAATATTATTATAGTGGGAATAATCCACTAACATTACTACAGCGATTATTTATTTCGTCTATTGAATATCAGACATCAATCAATCATACTTTTGTTTTCTGTTTGACAAGACCAGTCAACACGCTCTATTAGCAACTAATTGCATGGTGCACAATAGACAACTGGGCTAAGATCGCAGCGCCATGACGCTGACAGCTAAGTACCATTATACTATCGTTTCCGTTTGTGTGTATCATAAAATCGGTCTTTTTGAATATTTTTCAAGTAACATTTATATTAAAATAAAATAAGGCTTCTGATGCTTCTTAGCCCTCAAAATCTATGTTCAAAATGTCCTCATGTTGATCCTCAATATCCACATCCATTGGTTAATAAGTGGGGTCAACTTTTGTTGAGCACTATTTTTCTCAAAAAATCTGGATGATAGCCCTCTTGGTTATGTACCACAAAAGAACAGAGTAAAAAGGATTTCAATCATAGCACACTTACCTTTCTGTAAAAAGTCACTTTCGATAAAATGTAATGAGCACACTCTCATCGTATTTGACACACTTTTTCCTATTTTGACTGTTTTTATCCATAACAATCTTCAATCTGGATCCAAGCTCAGTTTTCACAAAAACCTTCGATTTCCTGTTTTCGGGAAAAGATGAAAACTTGAATTAAGATTTTGCTTCATCCAAGATAAACACTGGGGAACGCAGCAATACTGGTTCATTTAAAACATCTCCAACTAACAATATAAACACACATAAATTTACAAACACAACTAAAGCTCTATGTTTTGTCATAAATAACAACAAAGAAAATGGCCGCACAATGGCTTTTAGATTCTTAGCATGAATCGTCTATAGTCACCGACTATTCAGCATGATACTTAGCTAAGGAGCCTGTGCATCTGACAGTACTCTAAATAAATACATCTTAAATGTCAAATTAAATCAATAGTGTTGAAGCTGATGAAGTGTTTGCAAATTAATCGGTTTGGAGAAACAAAAAACGTGTTGGAGGATGAGAACATCTTGTAACAATTAATTTGTTTTATGGTAGTTATAGATAAAAATAACAGATGTATGTCAACTTATGTAATATAAAATAAGACAGCAGTAGTAAATATATTTAGTATATTTTACTAAGAATTTAAGATAATAATTCACACGGTAAATCACATTACATCAGGTTATGGGCATCCGTTTCTATCAGTCTGAAGAACATTAGGTGATCAGAATAATATCTCCGAAAAAATTCCAGAGTTTTATATTTGTTGTCAGATGGTCGAAAAAGATAATAAGTTGAATAAAACTTTTGTTGTATTTCGTGTAAATTTTAATAAAAATTTTTAAAATCACTTTCGACTGCCAAGTCATCATCAGTACTTACTCGTCAGGTAATACTAGATGAATCCACAAAATTGTCCACACAACGAAAACCAGTTGCACATATTAAAATACAACTAATTAATTAAAAATGATTATCTAAAATCCATCCCTATAAGGGATTAATAAAGATTAATGTGGTGAAGTCGGCCGGCTGACTGAAAAAAGAAAATGTCTTCATCAAATGCCTTACCTGCCCTAGAAAAATTAAAAGGGCGTGAACATTATTCAACATGGCAGTTTGCTCTACTGACTTATCTAGAGCATGAAGAGTTATGGGATGCTGTCTTAGGTACCGAAACAGATAAAAAGAAAATCACTAAAGCTAGATCAAAAATTATTCTTTTGGTTGATTCCATCATTTACGTCCACATACAAAATGCAAAAACCGCTAAAGATGTATGGAATTAGATTAGATTAGATTTTAACAGGGTTACTGTGCACTGATACCAAAAGTTTATTGTGCCACCCCTATCAGAGCTGTTATCGCTACTACTACAGCTCGCCTTCCAGTTCCAAGGTTCTAATGAACTCTAGTATTTGGGGCGGCTTCAGCGAGGTTAGGTCCTCACTCTTACAAGTTTCTTGTCCAAAGCATTTCTTGCGTTGGCTTGCAATGGCGAGGCATTCCAGAACTAGGTGATCAGGAGTTTCATACTCCTCCCCACAGAATCTACACTCGTCAATCTCTGCTAGACCTATTCTCATTAAGTGCTTTCTAAGGCGGCAGTGTCCTGTAAGAAAGCCCGTGAGGAGATGTAGCTTATCTTTACTGAGGTCCAAATATTTTTTGGACCTAGTAGTGTCAAAGTTCCCCAGGAACTTTTTGGAATGTTCCAACCCGGGAAGGCACCGCCAGAGTGCTTCTCTTTCGGTTTCCTCTTTCTTCCGAAACTCTTTCTTGTAGGAGCATTTTGCTACACCACAGAAAGGCTCCGGGCCAATAAAGGGCATTTGTGCTCCTTTCCTGGCAAGTGTATTGGCCTCTTCATTTCCCGTGATTCCCGAGTGGCCAGGAACCCAGACTAAAGAGACCCTGTTATTCTTGCCTAATTCATCAAGTTTTCTTCGGCACTCCCATGCCAACTTTGAGTCAATGACATGGGGGCTCAGTGCTTTGATAGCTGCTTGACTATCAGAATGGATCGATATGTCACATTTCTGGTAGTTTCTTTCTAGGTTCATTTCCACACATCTTTCGATCGCAAGTATTTCTGCCTGAAAGACGCTCGGGAAGGAGCCTAACGATAATGAGTATCTGGTGCCAGGCCCAAATACTCCAGCGCCTGCGCCAATGGTGGTTTTTGAACCATCCGTATACCATCTAATGGTGTTTTTTTTTAGAGTTTGGGTGGTGTATTCCCTTTCCCAGTCTTTCCTCGTATTTAGCATCGTAGTGAAATTCTTTTCGATGCTTACTTTCCTGATCATTTCGTCACTGGGAAGATTCGCTAATCAGGTGTATCTTGTCAGAGAGGACCAAGCTCCCTGATTTTTAATACTCTCATTGCCTGAACCTTCCTTAGATATTCTAAGAATTGCCTCTTGGGCAGATCTTTCTATCACCAGATGTAGAGGTGTGAGATCTGTAAAGATCTCAAGTGCCCTAGTTGGACACGTTCTCATAGCTCCAGTGATGCACACACAGGCAAGCCTTTGAACTTTATCGAGGGCTTTCCTCGTGCTGTACTGACTTGCTTTTGTGTGCCAAACTATTGCCCCATACGTAATTGCTGGTCTCACAATCATGGCGTACATCCATCGCAGTATTTCTGAGTTACCGCCCCACCTCTTACCAGCTAGATTTCTGCACGCCATCAAAGCTCTTATTGCTTTACTAGCAGTTATTTCAACATGCTTATTCCACAGAAGCTTACTGTCTAGGGTTATCCCTAGATATTTAACCTCTGATTTCCATTCTATGATTTCCCCATTTAAGGATATGGGTTTCATGGCTGGAAGTGCTCTTTTCCGGGTAAATGGAATTACTATGGTCTTGGTTGGGTTAATGTTTAGCCCCACTGACAAGCACCATTGCTCAATGATTCTGAGGCCCTTTTGTAATAAATCACACAAGGTGCTCTCGAACTTGACTCTGACTATTAAAACAATGTCATCGGCGTAGCCCATACATTCGAAGCCAAGCTCCGTTAGCCTGTAGAGCCACTCATCTACTACGAGACACCATAGAAGGGGAGATATCACTCCCCCTTGAGGTGTCCCCCGAGTGGCTTTAACTGAGGTGGTTTGATTCCCCACCTGTGTCTCAGCTATCCTCGTTGTCAACAACTCATACATCCATTTTACAATGGTTTCATTCACTCCTCGCCTTTTTAGTGCTTCTTTGACAGACACATGAGTTGTGTTGTCAAAGGCCCCTGATATATCCAGGAATGCGCACATTGCGATTTCTTTGTTGTTCAGAGTTCTCTGGATGACTTCTGTCAGCTGATACAGAGCCGTCTCAGTTGATCGACCCGCTCTGTATGTATGCTGACATTTATGAAGTGGTATATTTTCCAGATTCTCTGTTCTTATGTAGTTATCCACTACTTTCTCCATCGATTTGAGTAGAAACGATGTTAGACAGATGGGTCTAAAAGATCGGGGATCAGTCTCATCTTTTTTCCCTATTTTTGGATAGGTGGCAGACCCTGTTGTATACTAATAGAAGTGTGTACAGCGGAAATCATTTACTGTTGGATTTAAAATTTCAGGCAACTAGTGGCCTCTACAAAAATTTTACTAGAATGTCTCCAACAGACTTCGATTACTTGATTAATTTAATTGGACCCAAAATAGCACGAAAAGATACTAGATGGAGAACGGCAATTTCTGTTCAAGAAAGGTTGGCAGTAACAATTCGGTTTCTGGCGACTGGTGACTTTTTCACCAGTCTACAATACAATCGATAGTGCTATAGTTCCTGAAGTGTGCGAAGCCATTATAGAAGGATTAGAAGAAAATATACAGGTAAGAAACTGTTTTATTAAAGAAGTATAATAAACACACATCATCTTAAATTCTCTAATTCAATATCGGGCATATCCAATAGTTGGCGTGGTAAATAATTGACTGGAGTACTACGACTTGAATGATCCGAAATACTAGAAGTAGCATAATTATATGCTGGAGATGGTACCTGTGAATGTTGTTGAGTAAAACTGGAAGCTTGGCTATCCTGATACTGTTCAAATTGAGAATGTTGTGGCACAGAATTTGCAAAGAATGACTGAAGAGTATGGGTACGGTATGATTGCGAATGATAAAAATTGGTTGAACTTTGTTCGAGATGGGTCTTATCTGCTTTAAACAAAATTAGCATAATATCTTGTTGTACAGTACTTTGTAATTCAAGAGAATATTTGGCCACTTTTTTAGCCACAAGATTTCCAAATATTTGACATTCGTTTTGCTCATGTGGGTTTCTAGCGTTTGCTGATGCTTCTGACAGTATTTTAAAAGCTTTATCTAATTTCTCAGAATCTTCATTCCTCTTTTGGCGTTACCTTCTAGGTGTCGCTTCATCGCTTTTCTTTTCGGTACTAGGTGTTGCTTTTCTTTTCGGTACATTTTCTATACTTTCCCGATTCTCTTGTGCAGCAGAATTTTTATCGTTATCTGCTAAAGTTCTTTCATCACCCGATATTTCCTTTTCATCATTATCTTCTTCTTCGTGTACAATCTAAAATTAAAAATAATTTAAAATAAGTATTTAATAAACAAACTTATTTAGAAAATAAAAATATGTCCTATTTTTGGCGCACTGTATAATTTGTTTTAACGAAATTTCTTTTAATTTTACTTTACTTTCAACACCAGAATGATGGTTAGAAGTGGCAAAACAGTTTGAGGACACCTGGAACTTTCCACATTGTCTGGGTGCTTTAGATGGGAAGCACGTTGTTCTACAAGCTCCAATTAACACCGGAAGCGAGTTCTTTAATTACAAACCAACATTTAGTGTAGTTCTTTTTTCCCTAGTGGATGCTAATTATATTTTTTTGTATGTTGATGCTGGAGGCCAAGGAAGAATTTCAGATGTTGGTATCTTTAAAAACTGCTCGCTATACAAAAAATTAGAGCGAAATGACTTAAATTTACCTGAACCAGAAACTTTACATGGCAGGCAACAGAAAATTCCCTATTTTTTTTATTGGAGACGAGGCATTTGCCTTAACTGAGTCGTTAATAAAACCGTTTTCGGGAATACATTCTAAAGGATCATTGCAAAGAGTGTTTAACTACAGATTATCTCGCGCACGAAGAACTGTAGAAAATGTATTTGGCATCGCCTCAGCCGTTTTTAGAGTACTTCGTAAACCGATGTTACTTGAACCCAGAAAAGCTGAATTAGTTATAATGGCAGTAGCTCATCTACATAATTTTTTAAGAGAAAGTTCTACATCTTGTGCTTTGTATACGCCACATGGAACCTTCGATACAGAAATTGATGGAAAACATGTAGAAGGAAAGTATAAAACTATAACTAATGAACCAATGTCTTCTTTATTTCCAATTAGAAATATTCCCAGAAGACCAACAAAAAATGCAACACGAATTAGAGTCGAATTGTCATCGTACTTTCAAAACGAAAATCGACTTTTGTGGCAAGATAATTATACGTAATTCGTTTTATACGTACGGTGCTTTATGTTTCCCGAACCTTGTTTTTGTCCCAAAGGAATAGCAAACTTTTAAAGGCAAACCAACTACTTTCATAGATATATGAAAGCCCTGTAATAAATAAAAATGAAATTTGTAATTGAAAAGTAAATAAACAAAAGAGAAAAGAAATTAATTTTCAATTATTCAAACTTACTTTTACCCGTACCGTGGCTCTTTTTAATTTTTGCTTTCTCTCGCCTAAGTCCTGACAGAAGAACATTAATTTTTTTTGCATGCATCTACTGTTTTCCGAAACTCTACAGCAAGTTCTTCCCAAGCATCATGCTTCTTTATTTTATTATAGTATTTGGGATGTTTTGCATCCCACAAAATTTCTTTGTTACGATAACAATTTATGAAATCCAGGGTAGATTCTTCTGTCCACTCCATGTTTTCAACTGAATAAACAAAACGAAAAATAAATCACAACTGTGTACCGCAGACCTGTCCAGACATGCTAACAAGTGGTGCAACATCTGTGCGTATCATTTCTTTGATGCGGCGTCAAAAAACCGACAACCGATGGAACGCCGAGATGTTACTATGTTCTGGTGTTACGCGGTGCCGTCCACACTTGTTACGCGACGGCTTTACGATACGAAGTTTTGTTATATGTCTGTACGCACCTTTAGACAACAGCAAAACACATCGTTTTGCTTGCAGAAGAAGTTCTATCATATTGCTTCATATGAACCGACACTGCGTAGTGGAGAAGGTTCTCAATGTTTAGTGCATTATGTCAGAGACGAAACGAACAACGCGGGGATGACCACCACAAGAATAGAGTATAACCCTATATTTTCCTAAACGGCGCGAGGCGGAGCAGAAATATGTACGGACAGTAAATGGTTAATACCAAATACCGAAAACCCTGTTATTTGTCCTGTTCGATTGCTCAAGAAATTACTCAGAAAGCGAAATGCAAATATAAATACTGAAAGGTTATTTTTAACAGTTAATATTGCTTAGGATAAACCATATTCTTGAGGATGGTACAAAAATATGCCGATTGGGGTGAACATGATGTCTAAGTGGCTAAAAGAATCTGCAGAGAAGACTGGACTGGACTCAAAAAATTAAAATTTCTAACCATTCCGCACGATCGACTGCAGTGTCTCACCTTGCCAAAACGGGTTTCAGAGAGCAGAAAATTATAAAAATCACAGGACACAGCTCATCCAATTCATTGAAACCTTACCTGCAATTGGATAATGAACATCCCTCAAATTTAATTAATAACATGAGAGAGAGTGAGGAATCATCATTGACTTTCAACAATGAACAAAGCAATGTTGAAAAATCCTCCACCCAAGGATCCAACATTTAGAATAATTGTATTATTCATGTTCAAAACTTCTATGATTGTGTTTATGTTGAATCGAGTGATAAAAATTTGTTAAAATAAAAACTTAAAAGTGATCTTGATTGTAACGTCAAAAAATAATCTATCGGATACCGCACGAGAGTTTGAAAAATTAGATAATAAATCCCCAGGTCTTTTCGCAATAGCTACTCGAGCCATTCGGCCACTCGTATATATTGCCTGGCAACAAGTTTTCTAAAATATGTCAAATTATTTTCAATTTATTCTCACTTTCTTGTGATATTACTACAGATCATAACTAGTAATTAAGATTTTTTGACTTAAATTGTATTCTCTTTGAACGATTATTTTAACATTGAAAACGAATCTAATAATAGCATTGCCCATCGAGCTTTTTAGAAGGTCAAAGTTGAACATATAAATATATATCACAATTTATAGAATTGTCGGTCAAACGGTAGCAGTCATTAAAAAAACTACGTTGAACTGCGCTTGATTAAAAACGAAAATAGCCACATTTCAAGGTACTAATACATTTTATTAACTAATCAGCAGCATGGTTTATCTTGCGGTTTTAAATATAATACTGATATCAAATTAAATATTTCAATTGAAACAATTTATAGTGAATGTAATTTGAGAATAAACATAAAACAGACAGGGTTTCATAAGGGAATTCATATTAATATTAATATCTAAAGCCGGGTCCAGACCATGTAACAAAACATGTTAATAACAAAGTTTTACAACAAATTTGTTCTGTAACTTGTTATAATATAGCAGGAGTGTCCAAACTATATAATAAAAGACAAAACAAAATAGTGCGCATAATTTTTGCAGCAATTCAGCTGGTAGGAGGTAAGTATGTAAAACAAAAATGTTTCAATAACATGTTGTTGAGTGTAGACAAGAGCAAAGTTTTATAACTTCCTTTGATCTTTACCGACCTCGGATCGATAACATAAGTCATAATATATAACATGTAAAATGTTGTACAACACTGTATTTTAAAATTTTTGACTTAAAATTCTCTAGCAAGTTATAAAACTTTGTTATTTAACATGTTTTGTTCCCTGGACTCGGCTTAACCTAACCAAATGTTTGCAGCATAAATCTTTTTGACCGAATTGATTTTCAAGTTTTTCCTCTTCCCATTTCCTTCATATTGTAAAAGGGTGTACGATTTTTTGTCAGTATTCTGTACTTCCACTCCTTTCAGATCTCCATTTATTTCAGACTCTGCCCTCTATTCAATTGATTCTATTCAAATATTTCTTGCTTTTCCTTTCCGATAGACTTCCTATTTGAAAGGCTGTCCCTAACTTATAACGCGTTTTCCCAAATGAAAGATGTTTAGAGAGAAAATGTGAAAACTGTTAAGAAAAGAAGATTGACTTTTTAGAATACGAAGATTTTACCAGTTACCAAAAATGGATGAATAAAAAAGAAGTCGTTGTAATAAAGGGACGAGGAAAAATTATTAAAGAACAGGTAGTTTTGCACAAAAAGAGGAGATCTTTGCAAAATGTTGAGTAACTCGGTTCCCTCCCAAGTTTTTGTTACATACCAGGAACATTTTCCATCAGTCCAAAAGCGTAGATCAGATCAATAAAAACGTTGTCTGAAGGTGAGGTACTTTTTGATATCGACTTCTCGGAAAATTTTGTGTGCAAATACGCTGATGAAGTACAATCGGTACAGTTCGGTGCCTCTAAGCAGCAATTATCTTTACATACGGTAGTTGTTTATTATAGACCGACTAGGGAATCAGCTGTGGTGCATTTACCTTTTTGTACAATGTCAGACGATCTTAAACACGATCCACAGTTGCCATATGTGTTCCTTAGATCTAGTGATAACATAAATATAAAAAGTTGGACCTGCTACTACACATTTTTTAAGTAATGAGCCCACAATATCGCAATCGAAATTTTTTTGATCGGTGCTTATCTTTCTAAAAAAACTGCAGACAGATACTGTGAGATGGCACTACAGTGAAATTGGCCATCGTAAAGGTGCGTCTGATGGCGTTGGAAGCTACATAAAAAGAGAAGGAGATCGGCTTCTTTCTTTAGGTAAAGATTTTTCAATTTTGTGAAATTAATTGACGCTTTTAGCTCTTCTTCTGTCAAAGTTTCTGGACTATAGAAACATGATTTTAATGAAGCTTACAAAAATATCTAGTTATTGATACTAGAAAAACATTCAACTTTTAAAGTGACCTTAAAGTGCCATGAAATTTGCTGGCAGCGATCAACTGCTGATATATATTCTGTAAGAGAATTGACCTGTTTACGAGTGCAGACCTGACAGATTCTACCTACACTACGGTTTGAGTAACATACAGATGAACTTCTGGAATGGTAACTAAACTGATCTATAATATGTTTTTTTTAATATTTTGCTTATGCTATAGAGAGCAACAGGAACAATCCTGAGAATGACCAGAATCTTCTTCGGACAGTAGCTACTTCGAGGTCAATCCTAATAATACCGTTAAGAATTGCAATGAAAATCATGATTTGAATGTCGCTGTGCCTAATATTAAGCACGGTAAGCAACAGGTGTGATCTACAATTTTATTGTTTTTAATTTATATTTCACTTTTACATACCAACACTGCATTGGCTACTATGAAGTATATTCACCCTCCGACCGTTCAAGTGATACTAATCCTGTATATCCAAAAACACCTTAAGAAAGTAATTAGTATTAACTAGTTTGTAATTGTGAAACTTTCCGGCAAAAAATGTTTTCGTCATTATATTGCTAAACTAATATCGGTAGATGAAGATAATGAATATTCTGTTTTCTTTATGAAAAGAATAGGCAATCAGGTATTGCAGTTTCCAGAAAAACCTGATAACACTGTTATCGAACAAAACAACATTGTTAAAATTGTAAGTACCTATGCCACAAGTTAACGAATTAAAAGATGCGTTTACTTTTACCGATAATCAGCAAGGATTCAAGAATCTTTACTAGTGTTAAAATACCTAATCTTGAGTACACAAGAGTTTGTTTTTAGTTTATTCATTACTTAATAAAGCTTATTTTCAATATTAACAGGAGTTAATATATGCTGACATACCCTCCGTTAACATTTTCTATTTACTGTGAATAATGTTATCCCCTCCGTTAATCCATTAAAAAAACTTCGAATTTTAGTTTTTTCTTATTCTGCGAGGTCAGAACCTTCGCATTTTATTTACAATAGGACTATATAAATATACTTGAAGTATAAAAAATGTAAATTTAGAAATAACATTTTTTTTTAAATCATCAAGCTCGACTCTCCATTTATTATGAATGACCCTCATAAACTTCGTTCCGGATAGTGTCCCACCTCTATTAGAAACAATAGACTATCTATGTATTTAATATATTTAACAAATGTATCAACCAGTGATGTTCTCACCAATTTTTTTGAGAGTATACTATACGGGTGGCCCACTGAGGTCAACATAAAAAAATGTCATTTCGGGAGGTGGGCTGTGGCACAAAAATACAAAAAGAAAATAATAAAGATCTTAAATATAATAATTATTATTGCTGAATTATAGAGTATCCAGCAGGAAAGTTCTTGACAAAATATGGGCTTATTGCTACTTATAGTACGCTTCCTTGCAATTATTTTGATATTGTGGATTAGATCATATGAATTTTGAGGATCGAGGAATTTGAGGAATTTTAGTTCTGGAATTTTTATACTTTGTTTATTCAAACATCAAAGAAAATTAAATTATGTTAATTAAATATATTTATAAAAAATGTTTTTCGAGATGCATCGTCTTCTTTGTCTGCCTTCTGATGTTCTGTGACTTTACCACGAGGTGCTGAACTTGCTGATCGATGGTCTTGTAACCAAATCTTAACGTATGGTCGCGGATTGAAGTCTGCAACGGGAGGACCATTAATGGAGATGAACATTAAGTCTGACACATTTTCAATAGTTAGACGGGCCCTCAGATCGGTTATTGTGAGGTTCATGTCAGAGAATCCCCTTTCGCAATCAGCTGTTGTAGTTGGAAGGATGTTCAATATTCTTAAAAGAGTGGAAGAGGCATTTCGTGAACGAAAGTCGACTATGCTTTCAAATTCAGGTAACCCAAATCGACATGCCACTCTTTTGACTTCATTTTCGCCTTTGGCGTCATCACTAACTGTTTTGAAAACTTCGTCAACCACCTAAAATATTATAGTATTAAGTATTACAAAAATGTCAGTTTTATGACATTTGTCTCTCTTACCTTTAGGTCTTCCAAAATTGTGTTATTTGTAGGGTCATTGAACAAGCGCTGTCGCATTCTATCAATTAAACTCTGCAAAAATTGCAATCTATTGATCCTTTCTGACTTTGTTGCTTTAACAGCGACACCTTTAAAATATCCATTTTGAACAGCGCCTACAACTTCTTTTTCTTTTTCACCTGGTTCGGCTTTTAGGCTTTCCAGAATTCTGATAGTTCTACACATCTCTGTTTGAGCGCTCATAAGAGTCGTTGTTCTTGATTGAAGCATAGAAGATAAAATTCCTAGTTCACACAGAACATCATAGAAAAGTCCAAGTTCTTCTAGGAAAGATGCGGACTCCAATTTCCGTTTTAGCCCAGTTGCTGTGGCATCGCAAAATTGACTAATGTGTGCATGCATAGCAGGGTAATTATCCCAAATAGCCTTTACAGTTCTAAAACTGCTTGCAGACCAACGGACATTTAGGACACGACCTATTTTTTTCATTTCAATACCTATCTCCTTGCAAGCATCTTCCAGACCTCTGGAATTCTTTGGACTTTGATGATAATAAGCATACAGTTTGTCCATAAAACTCTGAAAACGGGAAACTCCGGTACAATCTTTTAAAACGTCGTTTACTGAAAGTTCGATGCGATGACATAAACAGTGCCAGAGGAAGAGGCGTGGTATTTTGTCACGTAGTCTAGCAGCGACTCCAGTTTTGTTCCCTGTCATCACACTTGCACCATCGCTCGCAAACGCAATCCAGTTTTTGAGCGCGAAAGACTTTGATATGCCTAAACGTTCTAAACACGACCACAGCGCTGTCTCTATAGTTTCTGCATCTTGACCATCGAGCTCAATCAAATCTAAAAACGCTACAATGGGCGCCTCTGCATCAAAATATGATGAAATATATACTATAAGCGTGCACTTACTACTTAATGTTGTTGATTCGTCCACCATTATAGTGAATTTTGAGTTTGACTGTACAAGGCGTGACATAAGTCGTTTCCGCATTTCTCTCGCTATGACATTAACCATCCTTGTAGCAGTTATTCGACTATGTAAAGAAAGTCCCATGTTTAATCCATTGATCTGCTGGAGTTCAACAAGCTCTTCAAATTGCAAAAAAGGCCGATGATTTTTTGCCATACAATATACTGTATTAAAAAGTCGAATGTTGGAGTCCATTACATTTTCAGAAACATGTTCGAACATTTTATCTAAAACTTTTTCATCGCCCTTTTTTAAAATATTTTCCGCAATCATGTGCGCTTTACTTTCTGAGTGATGTTTGATTTTAGTCCTCAATGAAGCCAATTGATTTTTTCTGTCACTTCCAGCAGCCATGATTTCAAAATCCGTCCACTCAGGCGAGATTCGAACTTTACAATCGGAAATAGATTTTTCAAATTGAATATTAAGTTTGGCTTTGATACACACTCCGCATCCTAGTTTTCCATTTTTGCAAGATAACCATGGATTTTTTTTCTGAAACTCCGCCGCCTGCTCAATAGTCCACAATGAAGGCCATATTTGGCATGTTGATGATATATCCTGGTCGTAATGAACAGTAAGATTGCTATCTTTCTGTGAGGATACACTTGGACCAGCACTAACCGTACCAACATTCCTACTACTACCAGCATTGACATTACCATCACCATCAGCCTCATTTTTACTTTTCTTAGCTTGAATCGTTGAGAAAAAACTAAAAAGTGTGCCACGTTTATTGGAATTCGAACTCATTTTACGTTTCAAATGAGGATTTGAATAAAAATTAAGTTACCGCACGTTAAGCAGACCGCACATTGTTCAGTGTACTACTGTTAGATTATCGAACGTCGAACCACGCCGCACCCAGGCATCAGTTACGTCATGCAGTCATCCCTTCCCTAATCGAGTTGCTTGTACTGGGGAAGTCGGTTGAGCTTTCTCTTCTCGTGTATCGTACCAGTGGCGGCGGAGTCTGAGAGTATACGCAACCTATTTAAAAAATGTTGAGAGTATACGGCGTATATGGAGTATACCCTATGGGAACACCACTGGTATCAACCCCTGTAATTTTGCCAATGATCCAATGGAATACCTATTGCTAATCTCGGCCATGGTTAGCGATTAGACGTAAATGGGAGACTCCTCGTTTTGCGTAAAGGTTATGAATCTAAATTATTATCTATTAACTCTACATTTAGTCGACAACGTACCGTAAGCATGGTATATTATAGTCGACTGTTCTGTTTATCCGTGACTCACACGTTATTTGTTTAATGTTGATTAAAACTAAAATTCAAAATCTGACTTACTTCAGTCGCAACTACGGCGTTGTTGCTTTTTATCGGAACCGTTGTAGCGTGGGAGACCGGTATAGAGCATTTTTTTGTTTTGAAATTCGAGGTAAAGCCTCGTGAAGGTCAACAACAAAAATAACTATTACAATAATATTAGTGACGGCTGTGTTAAAAACTGTGCAATTGATCGATTTTAATTAAATGATACTATAGAGTGTTGTGGAATTTTTTATTTACACAATGTATTCGTGGTGAATGTGATTATGAAGTGAACTTTTGGATTTATCGTTAAAAGTAAGTTTCAAATTATAGGTATAATGTATAATAGGGAATCGATATAGTTATAGTACACTAAACAAAATGAATTTTGAAGGACAAACAGTGGGTCAGAAATAATCCAAGCGTGTTTTTGTTTACTTCGACTTGTTTCAATTTGCTATTTGAAAACTGCATTTCTCGTTTCTAAGTTTTGGACAATTCGATTTTTTTAAATTAGATTTGTTGGTTTTCCAAAGAACCATCGACCGAAATCTTTTTATCCGATAGAACAATAAGTTTTTCTAATTAGTATTTTTTGTATAAATAATAAAAAACGCATATATATATATATATATATATATATATATATATATATATATATATACATATATAGGGTGTTTTCAAATGACACTTACAACGTTTGCATGTAGATACCTCTCGTAAAATTGGACAACTCATTTACTTTTCGAAATACAGGGTGTTGAAGTTATGAAAAATATTATGTTTTAATTTAATAACTTTAAAATGGATGAATATATTGATCTGACATTTGGCAGGTTGTTTTTAAATATAAAAGTGCATATTTTGATGGAAAAACATGTTTCAATTCTTGATCCAGTGGTGTACATTTGGAAGAATATGTCACCTTTCCCCTCCCATTTTTTACGCCACTGGCATTTGAAGCTATTTTTATTAGATTTCGTATTCCTCAATAGTTTTCACGTGAAAAGCGCAAAACCTTTACATATCAAAAAATTTGCAGTTTTCAAGATATTTAATGTTTTATGAAGTCTTCAAGATCACTTTTTAATAAAAAAAATATTTTTCTTGAATGTTTTTTAATAACTACTAAACTACTGATGGTTAGAATATGTAACAGGAACTAATTTGTGAAGCAGCAATGCATATAAAACATTGAGAGAGAATTGTTGAAAATACTTTTCCAAACTTGTGATTTTATTAACAATTTAAATAATGACAATAAAATATGAGATAATTACAAAGTTAAATAATATCCCATCCAAACATAATGTGTAACTAAGCAGCCAACAAATTACAAAAGATGTTTATCCATTTACATTTACACATAATCTGCAACGTTTTCTCATTGAAAATCGCATACCTTGGTTATAATGGCGATTACCGGAAATAATTTCTGTAACTGCATGGATTCTTGCTATCCTCTTTATGGTAAGCTATGGATGTCAATAATGAAATGGTAAATGTCATTTTGTTTAACGTCAAAACGAAAATGAATTATTTGTAATTAAATTGGTTTGTGCAACTTTCACACTTTTTGTTATGATGGATTATACTCTTGAAGAAATGGCTGATATGCAACTAATATACGGGGAAGCCAGAAAGATGGTAGACGTTCCGAGTGGTTGTATAGAGAAAGATATCCAAATCGACCTAGATTTTCATGTCACACAACATTTTCTCAAATTGACAAGAGATTGCGAGTATTTGAACAATTCAATTCAAAATTACAAGGTAGCGGTAGAAACCGAACTGTGCAATTAGAGGAGGCTGCTCTAGACCGTATTGAAAATAGACTCGATTTAAGCACTCGCACCATTGGCAAATCTTTGAATGTAAGTAACGAGGCTGTGTGGAATATTTTAAATGAACAGCAGTTGTATCCTTATAAGTATACCCAAGTTCAGGCCCTAAAACCAACAGATTGTCCTCAAGAGTGGAGTTTGCCAATTGGTACACCCAAAAATGTTTAGAAAATAGGAATTTTACCGAATTTGTTCTATTTACTGATGAAGCCAAATTCACACGTGAAGGAATTTTCAATTCAAGGAATAGCCATATGTGGGATAACGAAAATCCATATGTTATTCGACAACGTGGATTTCAGGAAAAATTGTCGCTTAACGTGTGGGCAGGCATTCTTGGAGATTGTATAGGGGGTTCATATTTATTACCTAATAAACTCAATGGTAGAATAATATTTATTGTAATTTTTTGAGAGAAACCCTGCCTAATTTATTAAACGACGTATGTGGCCTGCGAGGTCACCGGATTTAAATCCAATCGATTTCTTTCTGTGGGGTTACATGGAGTCCCTAGTCTACGATACAATAGTAGAAACGGAAGAGGAACTGATAGCAAGAATCCATGCAGCTACAGAAATTATTTCCGGCAATCGCCATTATTTCCAAGGTATGCGATTTTCAATGAGAAAACATTGAAGATTATGTGTAAATGTAAATGGACAAAATTTTGAACACCTTTTGTAATTTGTTGGCTGCTTAGTTGAAAATTATGTTTGAAAGGGATATTATTTAACTTTGTAATTATCTTATTTTTTATTGTCATTAATTCTTTTGTTAATAAAATCACAAGTTTGGAAAAGTATTTTCAACAATCCCCTCTCAAAGTTTTATACGCATTGCTGTTCCACAAATTAGTTCCTGTTACATATTCTAACCATTAGTAGTTTGGTAGTTATTGAAATACATTCAAGAAGAATATTTTTTTATTGAAAAGTGATCTTGCAGACTTCATAAAAACAATAAATATCTTGAAAACTTCAAATTTTTTGATATGTAACGGTTATGCGTTTTTCACATGAAAACTATTGAGGAATAGAAAATCAAAGAAAAATAGCTTCAAATGCCAGTGGCGTAAAAAATGGGAGGGGAAAGGTGACATATTCTTCCAAATGTACACCACTGGATCAAGAATTGAAACATGTTTTCCATCAAAATATGCCCTTTTACATTTAAAAACAACCTGCCAAATGTCAGATCAATATATTCATCCATTTTAAAGTTATCAAATTAAAACTTTATATTTTTCATAACTTTAACACCCTGTATTTCGAAAAGTAAATGGGTTGGACTCCTCAATCCCCATATCATATTGTCCAATTTTACGAGAGGTATCTACATGCAAACGTTGTAAGTGTCATTTGAAAACACCCTGTATATATTATATACAGGATGCGGCATTAGTGCGAGGAAGTCCAATAACTCACTTGTCGTGAGAGATACGAAAAAAATTTATTTAGATAAAAGTTAAACCATATGTAGGACCATGTCTTGAAAATATACAGGGCCACCCATGTTGGCAGGATGAATCTAACTTTTCTTTTTTTAAATAATACACCATGTATATTTCCACATGTTTTCATTCCCCTCGATTTTCTTGTTTGTGCGATATGATGTATTGCAATGTTATATGAGGTAGTTTCAAAGATATAAGCACTTTTTAAATAATTTCCTAGTAACATTAACAACCTGTACCATTGTATAGATTTGATATCGAGAAATCCATTTACGTTCAATCGATTTTTGATATAGTTTATTATTGTCCAAAATTATTAACATATCGCGATATTCGCTTTTTATATACATGATTGGTCATAAATCGGAATGATCATTTACTAGGTTTTCTTAAATGGAACACTCTGTATTTTAGTATCGTAATGTAACGGTATTGTATGGCACTTTATTATTTCTTTAGCATTCCCTGTACATAATTACCTTACTTTGTGAGTTATTGATGATACTTTCAGCCAGACATTATTTGAAACAAATAGGTGAAATTTTATTAGTTTAGCGGTGGAAATAATCAACCAAAAATAATTATCCAAAAAAAATCACAAAATAATCTAGTCTGATCCATAGTTGATTAATATTATGTAAATTACCAACATACATGAGTACCTAAGATTGTTCGTGTATAAAACATTACTAAAACCACACAATATTCTAGTTGGCTATGAAAATAATAGGTTACTGGTTATTGCATCACAAGCAAAATCCAAATTACTAATATTCCTAAACTTAATACCGATTATCGAATAATCAATAAAGGGAATTAACGTTTAATATAGTTACCTAACAAAAATAACAAGAACATTGTTGAACTTACAATAGATGTTCATATCTTCTTCAGTTTTAGAAGGTGTTTTATACACCTTATCTTTTAAATAGCCCCAGAAAATAAGTCTAGCTTGTTTAACACTGGAGATCGCAGTGGCCACCTTATAGGTGCTCCCCTTTCGATCTATCTTCCAGGAAAATTATAATTTAGATGCTGATTCACTAAAAAATTGTGGTGTACTGGAGCGCCGTCATGTAATATCCAAATTTTCTGACGTAACGGTGCTATTTCCAATAATTCCGGCAAATTGTTGTCCAGAAAATGTAGATACATTTCTCCGTTTAAGTGATTCTCGAAAAAGTAAGGTCCGATACCATAATTTCCAATACTTCCACCCCAAACATTCAATGACCATCTTATCTGACCCTGCATAAAAATGTGGTGCGGATTAGAAGTTGAGTAGTAGAGGAAATTATGTCTGTTTACAGTACCATTCTTATGGAAAGTAGCTTCATCTCCAAATAAAACATATTCAAAAAAAGTTGCATCATTCTGAATTTGTTCCTGCGCTCACAGACAAAATTCTACTCTTTCATTATAATCATCCTCTTTAAACTCTTGACGCAATTGTGCATGATATGGAAGCATCATATTAATTTTTTTAAATTCTCCCTACACTGCGACCACTAATTTCAAAAGCATTTGTAATTTCCCTCGAACTAATATGTGGATTCTCAGCGACACTAATATTTGCATTTAATTTCATTTACAACAGTTCTCGTTCGTTCAGATCTCTCGTAATTTACGTGTACGGTCCGTTGAAATCGTTCTAATAAAGTTTGGAAAGCTTCCGTTCTTGGTTATCGCCTATCAGGGAATTGCCGATGATAAATTGTTCTTGCCAGTAACACATTTTTGTTACATTCTCCTAGCGCAAAAACCATATCAGTAAGCTCTCCCTGAGAAAAATTCATGTTCATGATAGTAAACAGGAACTAATAAAAGTAATCTATTGTCAAATTTTTAAACCAGTTTATACCCAACTAGAATAATGTGTGATTTTAATAATGTTTTATACGCCAACAACCTTAATTACTGATGTATTTCGGTAATTCACCTAATATTAATCAATTATGGATCAGATTAGATTATTTTTTGATTTTCTTTTGAAAAAATATTTTTGGTTAAATATTTCCACCGTCAAACTATAAAATTTCATCTAATATTTGTTTCAAATAATGTTTGGCTGAAAGTATCATCAATAACTCACAAATTAAGATAATTAGGTATAGGGTATGCTTAAGAAATAAAAAAGTGCCGTACAATATCATTTCATTACGATACTAAAATCCAGGGTGTTCCGTTTAAGAAAATCCAGTAAATGATCATTCCAATTTATGACCAATCCTGTATATAAAAAACGAATATCGTGCAATGTTAATAATTTTGGACAATTGTAAACTATATCAAAAATCGTTTGAACGAAAATAGATTTCTTGATATCAAATCTATACAATGGTACAGGGTGTTAATGTTCCTAGGAAATTACTAAAAAAGTGCTCATATCTTTTAAATTACGAGTATAACATTGCAATACCTCATATCGCACAAACAAGAAAATCGAGGGGAATAAAAAAATGTGGAAATATACAGAGTGTTCCATTTAAAAAAAATAACTTAGGCTCATCCTGCCAATATGGGTGGCCCTGTATATTTGAAAATATTTTCAAAATATAGTCCTAAAGACGGCTTAACTTTTATTCAAATAAAGTTTTTTCGTATCTCTCACGACAAGTAAGTAATTGGACTTCCTCGCACTAATGTCGCACCGTGTATATATATATATATATATATATATATATATATATATATATATATATATATATTATGATGGATTGTTATAGTTGTATACTTTGCCGACAATACCACTATAATTGTTATATTATCAATTTAATATATTCAACTCTAGTATAGCTAGCTCAGTAATGAAGTAAAGAAAATTTTTTATGTATTTATTTATTTATGTGGAGAGCATTGAGAAACTCCTACTACTCTTTGGGATCCGGAAGTGATTTTAACTCTATATCTACAATATTTTACATATATGAATCATTCAAATAACTGATATTATATTTTTTTTTATTAATTGGTGCGCCTATGTATAGAAACTTTCAATATAGCAATCGATTTTGTCTCACAATTAAAATAGATAGAAATTATCAGTAGAATAATCGATTCCAACTGTCACTCGTATCAGTTGAAGTAATATTCATATGAACATAAACAATAGTTACAAGGATACCTTTAATACAACAACTATATTATATTGTTCAAGAATTATGTATTATAAATTTAAACAAAGTGATGAACTATATTAAATACTAATATAATATTGAAGTGTCAAACAATAAAATATTTGTTAAATATAAATGGTAAGTACTCAAGTCTATGTTATTACCTTTTTTTATTTTTATGCTTTTAATATGTTTAATAGTTTCAGATACTAATTCTTATTACTTTTATTATAAATGTACATCTCTAATCCGAATGTTGGTACCAACAAAAATGAAAAGAAGCACTAACCTCTCAACCACTAATATTCCTTTCTTGAAATTCTGTCTGTAGATTTCTTGTTACAGGTAACACGTGTTTGTAATTTCTATTATTCTCCAACTTCGAATTCCCAATCAATGCTTAATGTCTTATTCAGGAACTTTACATTACAATTCCGCATCACATCAACTGATTATTCAATTTGAAATGACTCTTGCATTTGTACCATAGCCTCCAATAACATGTATTTTTTATATATTGTATATATCTTCGTAGAAATTATTGTTTTAATAGCCTTATACTAGCTATTTCGAATTAATTGAGGTCTTATTATCCTATTTTGTTATTATTTTTATCCAAATTTCTTATATTCTTTTTTTAATGTCGACCCTTGTTCATCTCCTGCTACATATCCTCATCTACAATTCTCTTCTTAGTAATATAATTTAATACCTTTGAATTTTCTTCAATTTTCATAAATTTTTCAAGTGTGTATTTTTAATATGGAGATCAAATAACTAATTTCTTTGTACAATAACTTAATTTTCTCTTTTTAAATTCTTCAACCATTTAAGTTTTTTAAATCTCCACCTTTCTTCATTATTCAAAAATCAACAACCAACTCCCGCCTTTCTTATTTTTCGTTGCTATCCGAAATCATAAATATGTTGATTTCAGATTCATTTTCTAATTCCTAATATCTAATTACAATCCATAAAATTCACATATTTCTTGACTCAATAAATATAGATTTCTATTGTTCTGCTTCTTTTTCAATTTATAACCTTATTCCAGTCCATTGATAAAATGTTTTTTTGACATTTCTGACATTGTTTTATATATAACCAAAACTCTCTAAATGTTAAATAATTAAGTTATTACATGTTTATTTATTGTAACTATTATTAATGTTCAATGAATATTTTTAGAATATGGATTACATGCTTCTTTTAATTAAGGAATTTTGATTTATAACTTGTTATTTATTACTTACAATGGATTGTCGATATGCTTCTTAAATGAACTACTGTATTTAAAGGTAAATCTTATCTTTTTAATTCAAATTTTTTATTACTATTGCTCATATATTGTATTCCATTATGAATAGATTATTTCATCAATAAATTCTTTTGGTATCATATTAAAGATATTCAATCAAATGTTCCAAACTTCAATATATTTGTGACAGTGAGAGTTTCAGTTATACCTCCATCTAAGTAGTGAAGAACTATCCCTTCTATATATATATATATATATATATATATATATATATATATATGTTTTTTTTTTACTTTTATAAGGTAATAGATATTATGTATCCTGATCAAAATAGGTGCTAATAATTCTCTAACACTTAACAGATGATGTATATATGCTCTAGAATATGTTGTACATGTAAGACATATACAGTTTTTTCAAATACTGCATTAAAATCTTCTGTATATTGGAAATATTTTCATTAACCGATACTGGTTTATATAATTCTGTGTAGTATGCTGATATGAGTTATATTATTTTAGTTTCTGTGTTCTTGAATTATTTTCAGAAATATTGGGAATGCATTTATTGTTTTTATTATTATATTATACTATAACAGCCTCAATGTTGTTAATATTGTTGCTAATTTGAATGTTAATTTTCCCTAACTGATGCCGTGTGATGAGTTCTTCAATCTTTTGTTTTACATAAAGGAAAATAATTTCACATTGGACGTAAGTACACTTTTGTCTCTTTATTGATGGAGTTGAGAACAATCCCATTTTTTCCTCTATTTGTAGCGTCCCTGATGATGAAAACGAACGTTTTCTAAAGCTTGGATAAAAACCAATAAAGAATTCTCTTTTTCCCTGTTGCTGCATTCCCCAATATTTCTGAGTTTTATTCCTAACTGGTCAGCAAAGACTAGCGTTTTTTACTTATATATATGAAATACTAGTGATAGGCAAATAAACAAATAGAACTGTTAGAATAAATACCGATGTTCAATAAAAAAAAGACTATAATATTCATAACCATATGATATTTAAAGATTCATGATGTAAATTTATCGATAAACAAACATATCAACACATAATTGTGTATTGCATACACATGAGTCAATTAAGAAATACTATTCTATTATCATGATTTCTTTAACTTTTGACGAACCCTGTATGTGATAAAGCATTTTGGAACGATTATTAGAAAAATGATGACATGAATGATATTCTATATAAATTGACATGTTTATCCGGAATTTTTGAAAAGAAAGAAAAATTTTTGAAGAGAAATTTTTAGGGTGTATGAAATCGACGACGAGGAAATAGATTTGAACGTGAAAGATTGAAATCAAAGAAAAAAGATTATCATTTTTGTGAGAGCTGAATTTAATAGATTATTGCGACAGATTTTTGATAGCAGGTATAACACAAAAACGTCAAATTATAAAAGCACGAAAATAAGATCGGCTGACATCTACTAGAGTCTGGTAAGATTATTTAATTTACCTTTGTTGATCCGGAATAATTACACTCTTGCTGGGAGTAGAGATCATCTGTATGAAATGATTCGAATACAACATTTAATTTTCCACATCAGATAAAGAGACTGACCTATTTGGATTATTACGAATATTTTGTTCTATTTGTGAGCTAGAACAAACCAACACAAGACAATCATTATTTTTTTATATATATAAAATTCCTGCATATGTACAAATGTTCAATTTAGTTTAAGTTGTTAGGTTAAATACGATATTAGGTTTTTGATTTTGAATGTTTACTCTTTAGATATAATCGATCCCCACTGATTTACTACTTCATTAATATTTATAAACAAATAATTACTTACCAATTCATTATATAAAAAACAATAATACATCATCAATTTTAAAAACTTTTAAATTCCAACATCTTGAAATACTTTTAGAATACATTGAACTTATCCTTAGTTTGGATTAGAGTTGGGATCGATTACAACAACGGTGATATCACAGTTACATGGTATTAATAGTTATTTTTCAATTTATTTATAACGAAAACTTTTCTACCATTTTGGTTATGAGAATTATATTTTTTTGAATACCATGAAGAGAACTATATAGTTCATTTTAAACTTTAATTTCGTTGCTAATAGAGGAAAAGAAATTATTAGTTCTAAAGAATTTTTTTAATTAATTAAATAATTGCATTCAACCTAATTGTTTTTATTCAAAGTATCCTCAATCCTATTGGCTTAACGTTACTGTCGAACGCTTGTGCCGAACACACCCTGAGACCTAAAGTGACAGGAATAAAACTATTGACATCACGTTAAATTGAACCCGTATTGGATATAAAGTCATATTATCTATAATAAGCGAAAGATACGAGTTCTGGCGCCCATTGTGAAAAAAGAAAATATAATAGAAACAACAGCAAATTAGACCTAATCAAACAAATGTTCATTGAATTAAAATAATAATAATAGAAGACTAATACATTTCACATAATAATATATTACTAAAATTATAAATGTCATAACAATTTCAGCGAACATAATATAGGGCATTAAAATTCACTACTATATATATGTATATGAAACATAAATTTCGATTTTCTACTACACCTGCCTTCAGTCGAAATTTAAATAATTTCGACGTATTGGCCTGACCGTTCTTCGAAGGAAAAAAGAACTACATTCCTGGCAAATACCACGCAGAATATTGAATTACATCCCCTTCGAAAACCGTGACGTCGATCAGCCATTTTGCCGATACGGACATCTGTGGTGATTCGCAACTGATAGCGGAATGGCATAGTACACTAACGCGTTTCGACCTTCTTGGGTCTCTTCAAGAGTGCCGTAATGCCTTCCAGTTCAGAATCTCTAATCCGAACTGAAGATACCGCCCTCCGACAACTTCACTTGGCTCGTGTAGTTACACACAAGCGAGAAGCAGTCAGCTGGCGCCATCTTCACTTTCAATTGCGAACCAACACCTCAGATAAATGCGACCGTATTAGTCGTATGAAATAAAATGAATATAATTTCATGAAATATGAGGTGTCTATATGAAACATAAATTTCGATTTTCTACTACACCTGCCTTCAGTCGAAATTTCAATAATTTCGACGTATTGGCCTGACCATTCTTCGAAGAAAAAAACAACTACATTCCTGGCATTCCGCTATCAGTTGCGAATCACCACAGATGTCCGTATCGGCAAAATGGCTGATCGACGTCACGGTTTTCGAAGGGGATGTAATTCAATATTCTGCGTGGTATTCATTCATTCATATTCATTTTATATATGTATATATATATATATATATATATATATATATATATATATACACGTAATAAAAAATAAACAGTTTCAAAGATTAAAACTAAGTTTTCCGCATCTGTAAATCTATAAGATGCCCGATGCCCTGAACAATATCCTATGGTAAAATTGGTCACTTGTCGCAGTTGAACTTAGTCGAATGTTCGGAAGGAATGCTCCTTCGGTGGGAAGAAGATATCAGGCTTGATGGTGGCCACCGATATCAAGAATGACTTGTACCTGTAGACATTGAGGGAGACCTCTTTTACTGGAGCCCCACACCACCTCAAGATACAGGTTTCACTTGCCTTTTGTACTTAGGTGGAGACAGAGGAAGGGTATAAAAAGGCCGCTGCTACTTTCTGGACTTCTGGCGACTTCAGATACAACTTCATTTTTCGAAATGAGGAAGATGTTGTGTCGCATCCTGTAAAGGCGTGCAGAAACAACACGTCCTTGAAACCTTGTTTGGTGAAGCTCTTGGGACGAGAATAAGGAATCCCTTACCTTTCCTCGTCCAGGCTTGATGAAAATAATCCGCATCAGCTTTAGCCATCAAGAGGTCGATATATTCACCCACAATGCCGACAGTTGTTGTTTCGGACATTTGCACAGCCGTATCCGTGATCGGAACGTCCGCATCACTTTCTGCTTGAAGGGTCCTGATGCCATTATCCTCTAGCTTCACCTTAAACATGTTGATAAGCCTGCTTTTGTTGAACTTGATTGACATAAAATCTTCTTGTTTGACGATTATATGGGAGTCTTCGAAAAAGTGGAGGAAATTAAATGGTTTTGATATCATGTTTCGTCATAAAACTCACAACACTATCGTAGTTCATTTTACAATAACTACACAGCAATTCTTAACTTAATAATTGTTTTAATATTAATTCATGTAAACATCGCATTAGCAAACAGAATGTCTACCGGCCACGAAATATATGACATAACCTAAGAAAAGATACTTTTTAAATGAAACTAACTGTTTCTAGATAATTCCACAATGTATTGAAAAAATGTTAAAAATTCTAATAAATTGACGATTTCTTCGATATTGCTATCATCATCAGATAGTAATATCGAAACAATTGTCAATTTCTTCGCTTACGAACGGCTAATACTGAAATAGTTTTGCTAACAGTATCTTCAAAATAGGTAGGAAAGATATACCAACCCATTCTGTATTCTGTTCGATTTTCGGTGAACTACATGTATAGTATAAGTAGTCATTCGGTATTCGGTCTCGGGTCGCCAATGCGTAGCTAGTCTGTGCGAATGGGTTTAACATTTGAAGGAAAATCGATAAAATAGTAAAGTTTATATATATATATATATATATATATATATATATATATATATATATATAATAGACCTAGTAGCCAAATTCTATGGAGACCTATACAAGGCCCCTGAAAATTTGCTAGAAATAATAGAACACTCAGAAGATGCCATACCAGAAGTTTTGGTGGAGGAAGTAGAAATGGCACTGAAAAGCATGGAAAATAGCAAAGCAGCGGGAAATGACGGCATCACGACCGAAATACTCAAATATGCAGGAGCTAAAACATGGAAGTACCTTGCCAAACTATACACGAACTGTCTGATGTCCAGGAGCATACCTAAAGAGTGGAACAGCGCCCTTATAGTGTTGATCCACAAGAAAGGCAGCAAAGAAGACATTAAGAACTACAGACCAATAAGTCTACTACCAGTGACGTACAAGGTATTCACAAAGATCATTCACAACAGAATACAAAATACACTAGACTCGGCCCAACCACGAGAACAGGCTGGATTCCGCAAAGGCTTCAGTACAATAGATCACATCCATACCCTCAAAGAGGTTATCAGTCGAACCAAAGAATACAACCAACCACTAGCACTAGCCTTCATCGACTTTGAGAAAGCATTCGACTCTATATATCCCAGAGCAGTAATAAATGCCCTAACAGAACAAGGGGTCGACAAGCCATATATTGAGACCCTAGCAAATATATATAGGGAAGCCAAAGCGACAGTTAGGATATATGAGGGCACACCAGAATTCCCCACCAGCAGAGGAGTTAGACAAGGAGACGCAATATCACCAAAGTTATTTACAGCAACACTAGAAAGCATCTTCAGAAAACTGGGCTGGAACAACACAGGTCTGAATATAGATGGAGAATACTTGAACCATCTAAGATTCGCTGATGACATCATCCTGATAGCGAGTAACCCTGGCGAAATGCAACAACAAATAAATGAATTGAATGCAGCAAGCAACGAAGTAGGCCTTAAAATAAATCTGAGTAAGACCAAGATAATGTATAACGAACTGATAAACGCACAAGAAGTAACAATTAATGACACTGCCCTGGAAATAGTAGAAGAATACATATACCTGGGTCAACTAATACACATATCAGGCTCTCTACTTCCAGAAATAAACAGAAGAATCAAATTAGCATGGAGAACATTTGGACAGAACTCTATCATCTTCAAGTCTAGAATGTCACTCCGTTTGAAAAAGAAAGCGTTTGATCAGTGCGTACTACCAGTATTAACATACGGCTGTGAAACCTGGACCCTGAAAACTGATATCATTAGAAAACTCCAGGTAACGCAGAGGTCTATGGAACGATGCATGCTTGGAATAACAAGGAGAGATAGAAAAAGGCTTGATTGGATCAGACAAAAGACCCAAGTGATAGATGTCATAAATATAATCAGATCCCTAAAGTGGCAATGGGCATGGGCATCTCGCTAGAAGGACAGACGATAGATGGACCACAAAGATAACGCAATGGTATCCCCGAGGCGTGAAAAGACCAAGAAGACGCCCCAACTTAAGATGGGACTACGACATAAAGAAACTCGCAGGATCAACTTGGGGCCGCATAGCTAGCAATAGACAACAATGGGCCCTCATGGAAGTGGAATATATAAATATGTAAAGGGAGGCTACACCATAACAAAATGGTTGAATAAGCTGCATATGATGATGATGATGATGATGATGATGATGATGATATATATATATATATATATATATATATATATATATATATATATATATATATATACACATATGTCCAAAAGTTTGGAATATTGGATTATTTCATCTTTTTGTTGATTTTTATATAAAAAAAATTCTGAATAATTGAACATCATTTTGCTACAACTCCCATCAATACTAAATAAATCTCTAAGCCAGACAAACAATATGCAAAAAAATTATTTATTCTTTTGGAGTGAAAAATTTATAATGTACTACTTACATTTAAAATTAAATAAGTATAGAAAAAAATATTTTTTTATAAAATTCATAATCAGTATTTCCTCCATTGGCCTGTATGCATGACTGTAGGCGATTTGGCATGCTGTCGATTAAAAGGTCGAGCTGGGCTTGCGGAATTCTCTCCCACTCTTCACGAGCAGCATATTTTAGTTCTCGCAGTGTAATAGGGGGATTGTTTCGCTTCTTGATGCGTGTTTTGAGAATGTCCCAGGCATGTTCAATGACGTTCATATCAGGGGAATTCGAGGGCCACCATTTTGTGGATATTCCTTCTTCTTCCACAAAATTTTGTACTGCTGCTGTTCGATGCGGAGGTGCGTTGTCATGCAAAAACACAAATCTGTCACCTACTGCCCCTCGGAATAGACGCATGGCAGGATTTAAAACCTCCTCGATGTATACAGCACCAGTGACTCTTCTCTCCAGAACCAGTAGAGGCGTCTGTGTGCCACTCATAATACCACCCCAAACCATAATACTCCCACCTTCAAATGGGACACGCGGTTGGCCTGTTTCTAGTCAGGCTTGTTGTCCTGAGGCCCTCCAAACTAGTGTTCTTCGCGAATCAGAAACCAAGCCAATTTTTGATTCATCAGAGAACATCACGTTATTCCAGTTAGGACCATGCTGTACTATTTCTCGAGCCCATTGCAACCTTACAATTTTGTGTTGATAGGTTAGTTTGGGAACACGAAAGGGTTTTCTACGATACAAATGTACTGCATTTAGTCGGCATGTTATTGTTTGCCGTGAAGTATTCAGTCCTTCAAGCCTAACAATTTTTTTGGATATACTACTTGTAGATTCCAGACGATTTCTTCCAGTTATTAATGTTATCTGCCGATTTTGTGCTGCTGTTGTACATCGATTTCTGCCACTTCTGAGGCGACCCTTCACGTCATTTGTGTCTTGGATTTTTTTTTGAATTTTCGATACGGCACTCTGAGTGACGCCAATAATTTTGGCGATATCACTTTGAATAAAGCCCTGTTGTAACAAAGAATTACTCTAGATCTGTCGAAATGAGATATCATGTTTTTAGGCATTTTTAAACGGCTCAAATGAAATTTAAACAAGAACTGAAATAATGTGTGAATACCAAAATCAGTTTATTGTGACCAAATTGCTACAAAAACGAATCAAATTTTTGATAATTTTCATTTATAAACGCTCTAGAATAAATGTCAACAACAGTTTTCAAACCACCATAGGCGTAGATATATTATTTGTACGTATTCCAAACTTTTGGACATATGTGTATATATATATATATATATATATATATATATATATATATATATATATCCGGTCAAAAAGAACAAAAACGTTTTTTTCCATAATAATATACATTTTAAAAGTGAATATCGCGAAAACTATATAAGATACCGAAAAATTTGACTAGATGAAACTTGTAGCAAATTTAATCAGCTTTCATTTTGTATAGGATGGTCATTCCGCTAGGATGCACAGTTTCAGAGATTTAAACGAAAAACTGAAAAATGGGACCTTGAAACCCCGCCCTTCCCTCCGGCTCAATGGCTGCGGGCGTGGACTTTTGATATGTTCACCTTCTAACTAGTCCAAACAAAGTTCCCTCTATACCTTTATTTGAGCATTCGATGCCTGGAATAAATTAGTGATTGTTGAATAGTTTTTTAGACTATTTTTTTGATAAATAGAAATTTTGCGGTACTTCGAAATAAATCAACTATTTTATATATGAACATATATATTTTTAATGAACGTTAATACTCAATATTTCTTATATTTTCATGGGTTTCGGTCAGAAATAAAATCACTTGCTTATAATGGTAACGTTTCGGTCTATTTTATTTAAACCATTTTCAAACCCTTCTAAAAATTTTGAAAACACAATACATTTATTTTAATACATATAGTTAAAATATAATTCTTTAAAACTTACTTATTGTTTTTGCCTCCGTAGAGGCTTGTCTACTACTGTACAGTAGTATTTCTTAAATTAAAAAAAGAACAATTATTACACATAAAAACAAACAATATAAACAATGAACTATGTTAAAGATAGTTGACATGTATATTACAGAGTGTCCTAATTAAATTAAAATTAGAACTAGAGACCTATTTTTTAATTTTTAATAACTAGGTAAGGTGTAGATATTCATTTATAATAATAAGTTCGTATATATACAACTTAAGTTGTCTATGTCAGTTCTGAAATTGACTGAGTCAGGATTCTTCTTAATATTTATCATTTCTTTTATCAATCTTTTACTATTATTTTTTTCTGTAGTTATTATTTCTACGTTGTTGAAATTAAAAGAGTGATTTTTATCAAGTGAATGTTTTGATAATGCAGTACATTCATTGTTATTTCGAACTGATTGGTGGTGTTGTTGAATTCTTTTATGTAAATATTGGCTAGATTGACCAATGTAAGTACCATAGCAATCAGAACAATTTATTTTATATATTGAGTTTATTGTGTTCTTATTATCTGGTTTGAGTTTAGAAAAAAGTTTATTTCCTGTAATGTTATTTGGTTTATCTGCAATTTTAATATTAAATGGTGTTAGGCATTTTTGTAATGGTTTATTTATATCGGGAATGTACGGAAGTGAAATATATTTTGATGGATTACTTTGGCTATTAAATTTCAATTTGTTGTAATAGTTGTTAATTCTTTGTTTAATAATGGGCTCATAAAAATGTTTAGGATAATTATTTAAACCCAAGGTATTTTTGATTTTTTTAATATTATTAGACCTGTGTTTTGGATGTGATAATTGTACCGCTCTATCAGTGAGGCCAGTGACAACACTCTTCTTGTATTTTATAAGAGCGTATGAATTATAGTTTAAATATCGTTTAGACCATACATTTTTTGTGAACCAATTTGTAAATATTCGACCATTGTTGTCATATTCTATATTCATATCTAAAAAATTAATAGAACGATTTTTGTCCATTTCTATGGTGAATTGTAATTTTTTATTGAAGCTGTTAAAACGTTTTAGAATATTTTCAGTCTGGTCAATGGGTACACAAAGGAAACAGTCGTCGACGTATCTTTTGAAAAAGATTGGTTTTTCTGGTAACTCTGCTAAAACATTGGATTCTAAATATTCAAGTACTAAGTTTGCAATCGGAGCAGAAATTGGAGATCCCATTGCTGTTCCAAAAATTTGTTTGTAGAAATCGTCACCAAATTGAAAATAGGTGGAATTCAAACACAAATCAACCGCCTCGCAAAACGCATCTAAGTCTAACGGTGTGAAGTTCTTGATTATATTCCATTTGTTTTTAATACATTCAATTGCAAGATCCGTAGAAATGTTTGTGTATAAAGATACAACGTCTAGTCAAATTATTCGGTAATTTGGAGGAATGATTTGCTTTTTAATAAAATTACAAAATTCCCACGAATCTTTTATATGATATTCTGTTAGTCCAATTACAGATGATAGTGTATTGGATAAAAATTTTGATAATTTATATGTAGGAGCATTAATGTTATTAACAGTTAAATAAAATAGACCGAAACGTTACCATTATAAGCAAGTGATTTTATTTCTGACCGAAACCCATGAAAATATGAGAAATATTTTATATATACTTTTCTGAACACAATGCAAGTATACAAATTCCAAATCGGTTTATAAAAACTTATACCGCGATCTAGGGGTTATTTTCATACCTGACCGATCGGAGCTAAAATAGGGATAATTAGCGTCCCACCAACTCTGCCGTCGGTACACGGGTAACAGGCACCTGAAATCGAGACATCCCGATTAAATCGGGACAGTTAGCAAGCCAACCAACTAAGCTAATCCGAAAACGTCACGAATTTTCAGGAGCAAGTTTTTCCACATATTATTCTTGAACACTTTGATTTTTGAAATTAAGGACTTAAAAACAATGAAGAATATTATTCTATTATATAAATATTCCATGTATGTATCTTATCAATAACTTAAGTTGTTAATTGCTCGTCTGCTCTTGTATTAAAAAAATCAATCAGGAATGTTGGCGATTGAAAACAAAAAGAATATAGATAGGTAAATAATTGCAAGTTGTGTTCGATATTCATGTAGTAAGTATCAATATTAATGTTATTAATATCAAAAAATACATTGAGAAAGACTAAAATAGTGCCGTAATGCCAAAAAGATATTTCTGTAGAAAACAAGCTTTTCATCAAATTAAATCAAGATTATTGATTGACTAAAATTATATTTTTCTTATGAAATACACTTATATCAATGAATGATACATTCATCGATCATTTTTTTAATTAATTTTCATCAATCGACTTCGGTATTTGCCGCCAATGTTTTCCACAAATCATGTGTTATTCGATAAATCATCTCAGATTTCCAATCACCATTTTCTTAACTTAAGCGATGTTATGCTAGGATGAAGACGTCGACTCCGATTAGAGTGCGGCAAATATTTCACCACATCATGACCACGTTTGAATGCACTGGTTACTACTCATAAGCACTTGCTTTTATTAAAATTAATTCATCGTAAGTAACACGAAATTCGAATTGCACTACAAATTCTTTATTATATCAAAACACACTTGAACTACCAAAATCCAGCAACTTGAATAAATTAAATGGCAAATGAAGCCTATGTTTAGAGAACAGATGTGCTAACTTAACGACAAACATTTATTTCCTTGACTTTATTTATATTTTATTTTCACAAATGTTATTTTTATAATTCGCGTATAAAAAGACTTCATTATAACATTGTTCAAAGTGTCACAATAAAGCTCTTTGAATACTTTTTTAGTAATTTTTAGTGTACAGTTGGTTATTGTATGTAGTTATATTTTTATTTGACATTTGACTTTAACCTTGAAACAAATTATAAATAAAATGGTCTAGCGTTGTTCTAGCTAGCGAATTATTATAATAAGTGTTCTTAAAGGTAAATTAGAATGAATTATAGGAGAAACTGTGCAGTGATTGGCCACTTAAGAGCTACTATGCAATGTTGTATTATATACTCAGTTATAATTTTTGTTTATAATAAATAAATAGTTTAGTTAAGTAATATGGAATATTCTTTGAAAATGTAATAGTTTTATTTTTTTTTCATTAAGTATATGTTGAATTGCAAAATAGACAGTAATTGGCCGGTACATTTTTATAATTGGCCAGTAGGGTGCCAGTGAATGGCATATGTGATAATAGCTTCAAATACCTATGTTTTATTGGCCATTCGGGTATAAGTAATTGGCATACTTACTCAAAAATTGACAGAGGTAGATAGAAAAGATAATATTTATTATTAAACAGTTAAAAAATACAAATAAGGGAACATTAAAAATAATTTAATGTTCATTCAGCATTTCTATTACCAAGGCAAGCTGTACAGTAAAATATTTTATTTGTATCAATATTTTGGTCAAATTTCAATGTACACTTATTATGGTATGATCTTTTACAAGTATGGCAATAAATGGAGTCACTTTTTTGGTACAAGTAAATAGAGTTTACCGGTAGCTGGTAGATTTATTGGAAATACAAGCTGTGTAACTGATTCTTCTTCTTCCTCCTCATCTGAAAATACCTGTCTAACAGCTTTATGTTTGACTGTTGAATGGATTCTTCTACTGGGTCCCAGTACATTAGGTAAAATGTCGTTTGTTTTATTTTTATTTAAAATAGTTGTATTATTTTTCAGAACAGTTATCTTTTTTTCATAATTTCACTTGTATAAATTGAATCAGTCTTTCTTTTGTTCCTCTTCATTTCTTCTCTCTCTCTCTTCTTCTCAGTTTCCGCTAGTTTTCTCAATCGTTCTGTTTTCCGAGTTACATTTTTGTCTTCTTCTTGTTTTCTAATTCCAATTTTTTCGACTGAATTTTTTTCCAATGTGTAGTCGTTAAAACAAAAGGTAACCTGCCCGTCTGCTTTTTTCCCTTTCTTTCTAGAGTCTTAGGCCAGAGTACAAAATTACGTATACTAGAGTTTTCTGTATTTTCCTTTTCATTCATATTTTGTAATGTATTCACGTCTTCATTATTCTCTTCGGGTATAAAATATAATTGTTCTGTCGGAGTACCACTTACTTCTATAATCTGATAATTCTATTCACTCCAAGAATGATGACCCAAGTTATCATTTATATCGGAATGGTTTACATCATATAGAATCTCAACAGATTTGGTTGGTTCTATATTCCTTCCAGGCTCTTGATTTTCTTCACAAAAGTCTGCTAATATTTCGTTCTCATCTCCCAACTTTTTCAAGGTTTCTATTAGTCCTAATGGTATTAAGCTATTCTCAGGCTTTTCATTTATATTATTCCCAAATTGGATGGACGGTTTTGTTATTTCTCTATTGTTTACTAATTTACCATCCACGGGTTTTTTCGCTCCCAGACATTTACTGTAAGCAAGTAACCTAACTTGTGATTGACTTAATATATGTTAATAGAAAAAAGAAGAAGATGTGATATTACAAATATTGAAGCTTAGATATTATTACCCCTATGGTGATATCCTGGATATCATTTTTCCAATTAAGATCAGTTTAACTGTGCAATGATATAGAAAACCAGGAAAACTATATCTGCTGATCTTTACAATTATCACTTAAGAAGACAGTTTATTAGTGGAGAATTCCCTAGATTTAACTGTTCATTGACAACTTCATATTGTGGGTTTCTTAAATGTCTTCTACTTTCCAATTCATCAAGGAAATCCAGTTCTTGTTTCTTTTCACAAATATGCAGCACTTCTAATTCTGTGTTAGGTGTCAATGAATGATTGGTGTCAAGTAGATGTTTTGCGTAGTGGGATTTATCTGGTTGTTTTAATATGTATGCTCGTAAGTGTTCACTGTATCGGATTTAAAAATTTCTAAGGGTCTGACCCAAATAGACAGCATTACATTCTGGACATTTGAGTTCTTGACTGACTTCTTTAATAGTGGTATTTTTGTTTTAACATTTAACAATTTTGTACTAACGTTACTTTCTGTTTTAAAAGAAATTGTTGTATTCGTCGCTGAAAATATTGTCTTTGAACACTAACATGAGCAGATTCCACGAAGTAAGGGTCGAGACAGTTAATTTCATTTACGCTATGTGATATTATATGAGTTTTTTCTTATTTCATATTAACCTGTATAATGTGGTATCTTTTAAGTATCCTAGTAGTTGTTCTAAGTGTTTTTCTGTGAAAAGTAATTTGATATTCGTAGGTAGATTATATTTGATTCTATATGGTGTATATTTCCCGCAATGCATAATTATATGATTAACGGTAATTGTAGAGTTGCAGGTCTCACATATTGGTAGTTCTTCTGCTGATAATAAATATTCATGAGTTAACTTTGTGTGTCCAATTCTTAGTCTTGTGAGGAAAATCTTATCTTTTCTTGGTAGGTTATGTATTTGCCTTTTGTTAAAGTGAGTGTCTTTGATTTAGTAGAGTTTATTGTCTCCTTCTTGAAGGTCCCACTCCTACTGAATTAGGTTCCCAGTTAGTTTAACTGAATGATTGTTCAGATCTTTTAGGTTTAGAACATTTATCATGTTTGTGGTATGCATTTGTTCTTTCGCCACGAAGTCTGCCCTATCATTGCCTTTAATACCTATATGACTAGGGATAAAAAAATATACCTGATTTCTTTAATTGTGGTATTTTTGTTAATAATCATTTTTAGAGTCATTTATTTAGTGAGCTCTCCATCTTATTACTACTTACTTATTTGAGAATAGTACCTAATTAACCTAAATGATTGTGATGATTTTGTCAAGTCTTACCAGCTTATTAATTGATGAGGTAGTTATCGATTATTCATTCTAAGACTTTATCAACCACTATTAATTCAACAGTATATTACAGAGCAGTATAGGAAAAGTCGAAAAAGTGGATTGAAAATGCTTACGCCGCTTGCTTTAGTTAGCATCATGGAGCGAATGAAGATAATAATAATAATTTATTTTCAAAAAAAAATTCATATACAAAAAACAGATGGTTTAAAATTTCAAAATAGTTTGCAAGTATATAATTAATTCATGTAAAAGTAAAATGAAAGTAAAGTAGGAGAAACCCACTGAAGTCTTTCGACTTGTGCGTGGGTGAAGGCTCTTTATTCTCGAGAAGCTTGGTACGTCTATTTTGTTATGAATTAAGACTATACAAAACTGAATAGATACAGTCATATTTAAGACACGTAAAATACATATACAAAACAAAACAATAACTCCCAATCAGACAGGTAAATACAAATAAATGGCAATTGAAATCATACTAAAATCGTATTATTAGAGATAAAAATATTTTTTAAAACTACCACAGCAAATATTAAAACCATCACAGGAATTGAAATGTACAGAATAGTTCCCAATCATAAAGTTCAAAATACATAAAAAGTAGTGCTTAAATAACCTAATTATATATATGAAAAAAATATATTAGTAGTACTCTAACATCATATCAATTGTAAATAAACAAATAAACAGGGGAGGCTAATTACCTATTGTGGCTCATTTTGGATCAATGTAACCTATTAAGACCTACGAGGTTGAACATAGGCACAATGATCCCACTTAATTGCCAGTTTTACTTTTGTTAACATAATGTTAATTCAACTTTCCTCATACATATATATACCTTTTTTCATCTCAGCAATCAATAATATTATTGATATCCTTAGTTTCCAGGGATTTTACATATTTTTTAAATATTTTTTTTAGCACACTGATAGAATTTAATCTTCTTATATTAGTCTTATACGTTTCTGGAAGAGAGTTAAACAAACGGGGTGCTATGAATTCGAAGTACCTGGTTCCTACTGTTTTTTTCGCTGTGTTGGTTTGGACAAAATCTTTTGTTTTATTTCTAGTATGATAATGGTGACCAGGAGATTGCAAGCATGAGCGATTCTCAAACAAGTAAACAACTAAACTAAAAATATATAGATGCCTTACGGACATTATATTAGTTTCGGTAAAAAGTTGGTTTGTACTATAGGTTAAATCTTTAAAATGCATTATTTTTAGAATTTTTCTTTGGAGAATTTCAACCTGCTCTAGATGAGTAGGCACAGTTCCTCCCCAACCTAATATGCCATATCTAAGACGTGATTCTACAAGAGCATGATATATGATTCTCAGATGCTGCAAGTCCAGTATTCTCCTTATATATTTGAATTTAGATAATAAACATCTCAGTGTCTTAGCTACTTCACGTAAGTGAGATGTCCATCGTAGATGTAAGTCTATTGTTAGTCATTCTTCTTCTCTTCTTCTTCTTTTAAATAGACCTATTAGTCTGTTGCTTGCTGAAGCCGTCTCTGGATGGTTTCTTGCGAGGTGGACTGCCAGCTTTCCTGCCATCTTTTTGGGGGTCTTCCTGGTGGGCGATTTCCGTGTGGCTTGCTTTCCATCATTATTCTCGGTAATCTGTTTTCGTCCATTCTTCGTACGTGCGCGTACCATTCTCTTCGTCGCTGTCTGCCGCATCTGACTATGTCTACTATGCTGCATTGAGCTCGTATGTCAGTGTTTCTTATCCTGTCCCGTCTGGCCTTCCCTAGGATAGTTCGTAGGATTTTCATTTCGGCCGAGCGCAGCATACTTTTTGTTTTATTTGTGTCTTCGCGTACTTCTATTCCGTAAGTCATAATAGGTCTGATGCAAGTTTTATAGATCTTCATCTTGCTATCTGTTCCCATGTGCTGGTTTGACCATATCACATCTCTAAGACATCCTGACAGAGCTGCTGCTTTAGTTATGAGACTTCTTACTTCTTTCGCCGGATCGTGGTAGCTGCAGATGTCCATGCCTAGATATTTAAAGACATTGGGTTGCTCGATTGGCTTATCCTCTACAACCGCTTTACACCTGACAGGTTCTCTGGAGAATGTCATAGCTTTGGTTTTTGATGTTGAAATTGCCATGTTGAGTTGTTGGCTGACTTGATAGAATTTAAACAGCTGTCTCTGAAGATCGTTCTCCGTTTCTGCTATAATAGCTGCGTCGTCTGCATAGCAGACCATAGATATTTTTGAGTGGCCCATTCTGTACCCCAAATCTAAGGATGTGACTTGTTGTATTATTTCATCCATCAGGAGGTTGAAAAGGAAAGGGCTCAGGCTGTCACCCTGCCTAATTCCGCCTGGTGTTTTTATGTTGGATGTAGTTTGTTCTCCTGACTTGATCTTTGTCACATTTCGAGTGTTTAAGTTTTTAATTAGTTTGGTGATTTGGGATGGGGACTGTCTTTTTGTTAGAATTTGTAGGACGTCTGTCAAGCGCACTTTGTCGAATGCCTTTGTTAAGTCTATGAAGCAGATGTAGGCAGGCTTGTTAAACTCTATTGATTTCTCCTTTAGTTGTTTCATTATGAAGAGAGCGTCCGTTGTTGACCTGTTTGTTCGAAAACCAAGCTGTTCCTCTCTATTCTTGATACGTGATTCCAATTTGTCTTTTAGGATGCTAGTGAGCAGTTTCATGGACGTACTTAGCAGGGTTATGCCCCTGTAGTTTTCCGAGTTTGTTAGTCCGAGATACTTTATTTCGTATTTCAGAGAAATATCAATATGTATGTTGTTAACAGTAACAGTAATTTTTTCATTGTGAGGCAGTTTGTGTTTGTAACTAGTGAAAGGTACAATAAACGTTTTCGAATAGTTGACTGTTAAAATTTTATGTCTCAAGATATCAAATAAATGTCTTAGATTGGTTTCTATTTTTTGTTTGAGGCCTTCCCACGTACTGTCTGTATATATTATAGCAGTATCATCCGTGAATCCTATTATTTTACCTGTAGAATTATAACAGAATAGATCATTGATATACATGTTAAATAGTATTGGTCCCAGCACAGTTCCCTGGGGAACCCCGAACAATATATTTTTTTCCGTACTGACCTTATCGTTTATCCTTACTATTTGTGTCCTATTTTTTAGATAGCTTTCAAAAAATTTATGAGGCAGACCACGTATTCCTGCATCCCCCAGGACTGTTCATGGCTCACAGTGTCAAACGCCTTCGCCATATCCATAAATACAACTGCCGTTGGTTTAGTTTCATCAACAGAACTGTACACAGAAGAAAGCAATGTATCAATTGCATCATTAGTAGAACGTCCTTCTTGAAAGCCAAATTGATGCTCTGATAATAATTTGTGTTTGGCTATGAATTTAGTTAATCTTTTTTTCACAGCTTTTTCCATTGGCTTTGTCAATGTCGTAATAAGTGATATGGGCCGATAGTTGCACATATTGGCCTTGTTGTCCTTTTTGTAGATTGGGGTTACTACAGCTTTTTTAAAAATAGTGGGACATACGCCTTCTGCAAAGATGAAGTTTATTAAGTCGGGTATAGGTTCAGTCAACTGTTCACTTAATTTTTTCAATATTTCTGCTCGCAGATTGTCTATGCCTGGAGCCTTGTTTGCTTTCAGAGATACTATTAAGTCTGTTATCTCTTCCGTAGTTACAGGCATCCAATAGAAGGTGTCAGAATTTTTAGATCGCCGAGGAGGGGGTTTAGTCAGTACGGTTATTTTTTGTGCCAAGTTTTTTCCCTCTGTTACGAAGTAACTGTTTAATTCGTCTGCCATATCTAATTTGGATGTTATTTTTTCGTCTTTTTCATTAATTATAAAATTAATATCATTTTTTGTTTTATTTTTGTTGTTAACTAGGTTCCACATATATTTTTTATTACTCCCATTCTTTTGTATTTCGGAATATGCATCACGTATTTTAGTAATGGTCTGATTTGGAAGAGTTTTTATTTTATTTTATCACCAAATACAGCATGAGTTGGCTAAGGAAAGTTTATTTTGCTGAAGCTCATCTATTGGATCGACATTTAAATTATAAATATAAATTTTCAACCAAAAAGGTGTCTTGAATGGACATTCATTACTTCATTCATTAATTCACATAATATACTTCAACTTCAGCGTTGGTATGTGAAAAAAATGGAGTATTTTCAAATTAATTTTCAGCTAAACGCTGTACTTTGAAATGTATTTTTTTCATGCTTTCAATTATGTTGATTGTCACATGGAGATGACATATACGTAAAATCAACACAGGAGAAGAATTTTCAATCATTTATACGCTTATTTTGGGAATAAACGTTCTTCTACTGATCCCGAAAATAAGTATATTTTTTACGGTTCGACGATGTTTATTCTCGTTATAAACACATATTTAAAGTTCGTAAAAATTCCTAATAACATGTAATGGTTTGCGTAAGCGAATCAAGGATTTCAACAGATGGTTGTTTTATATTTTGTTTAAAATGTGGCCAGTTGCAATGGAATAATGAGTGGCTAGGTACGAGGTTACCGAGATAATTATCTTCATCAAATAAACATTTTTGTCGAGTTGTTGCTTAATAGCACAATTTTTAATTCATCTTGTTTTCTTTGTCCTATTTTTTCCTTAACTTATTTAAGCAAATTAATTGTTGCTTAAATCTTAAGGATCACTTAAATGAATCTAAATATGTTATACTTTTTTCGCAATTTGTGGATTGCAAAAGAAGTGTACAAACATTTTTCAGACATACTTAGTGAAGAAGCATATGTATTATTTTTGTAGGAATTGTAAATGGCAATGTAATTCAATTAAAAAAGTTGATATGGAAATTGAACAAATTTTTTTGTAGTAGACATCAACTGCGTTTTTACAAAATGCTTCAATATCCGGAAGTAAACAACTTTTCCTCCTGAAACTGTTAACCCCGCAGTCTTAATAGGAATTCATAGTTTCAACAAGATGAAGCTACATTATATCATTTAGCAGGAGTGAGAGTCCATCTTAATCAAGTTTTTCCGTATCGGCGAATTGGTGGTAGTTTGTGAAATTGAATAGCCCACCCATTCTTACGATATGGTTACAATCGATTTTTTCTGTGGCATTACTTTGAATAAAAAATCTACAGCAATAAACCAACAAACATTCGTAAAACACTGAATGACGCATGGCATTAAATTAGCGCAGAAATGTTGCAAAATCTTTTACACGAATTTCAACTTATTGTTGTTTAGAAATTACCAGACCTCAGTTTTAACATATTATTTGAACTGTTTCCAATTAATGTTAATAATGTTAAATAGTTCAAACTCCATACGGAACACATTCAGCAATGAAAAATGGATTCCACTTACATCGACGTCAAATAATCAGAACCCTTTTGAACGCGGTATTGCAATCTACCCCTTCTAATTTAAAAAATAAATTTCATTATATTATACCATTTCTTTTAGATAATCAATCACTGCTTTGTATCTATTCAATTTTGACCTCTGCTTCAAGGTTGTTGTGAACTCTAGAATCGACGTATTGTGCACATTCTGATATAATGTGCTTAACGGCAATACGAACTTCACGCTGATACACCAGATTCCATTAGTAACCATGCATTAATTAACGAATTCTGAACACCCCTTTCTCTCTGCTCAATTACAATCAACGAATGTGTTCAATTATTAGTTGTACTTGGCTCAATATAGTGTTTGTCGGCTTTAAATGATTGAACTATTTGTTTTATATATGAGTTCAAATAAAGAGATTGAAATCACGGTTAGTGTTCTCTTGAATTCAGTATTGCATCGTTGCGCACTAGAATTGTTTTTGTACGATGTAAAATCTTTTTTTTCGCTTCATACTATCAACCCGCATCATCTCTACCGACTTCCATTTTTCGTCAAATGAGTAAATATCATTTGTAACTGAGTCACTAGAAATTAAACTGGTGAATATTGGGGGAATGCAGCAAGAAAAGAGGAATAAAGTATACTCTTAACGGAAAATGTTGAAGCTTTCGAGGATGATTGTCCTCATCATCAGGGAGACTAGAATGAAAAAACAGCAATTAGATACTGTAGTTAACATAAAAGGAGACGGATTCACAACAGGTGTGTACTTACCGCCGAGTTGAGGTTAGATTCCATTGTGTTATAAAGAATTAAACTACGGATAATTAAAATATGAACTAGTTAAACCCACGATGGTTCACATCAAACAATCACATTAAAACTGACTAAAGAGCCAACATCTACCACCATTTTGCAGACCTAACGAAAACGAGTGCTTTATTGTTGATAGCCGGCCAGGAAATGATATCGTTTCTCTCTAAATCGGATGGATTAGTTGACAGAGCAATGCTGCCAACTAAAACAAGGTGGATTGAGATCAGATCATGTACCCATTATGAAAATGGCCTCTGATGTATTAGTTATCGTCTAAGATGGAATAGAAGAATGTAGAGGGGGTGAATCTTCCATTCATGAGGAAGAATAAGAGCAAATAACCTTATTCTTGTAAGTGAGAGGTTTATAAATAATGAAACATACACGGTGGAAGATATTAAGACACAACCACCAGCTAAACAAAAAATACAAATAACGAATATAATAATAATAATATAATAATCATTAAAGTAATATAACAATTATGTAAAATATGTATTGATGGGTGCATCTACCAGCACCAATGCACCCAGCTTTTAGGAGTTGTTAAGATGTCAAGTTTCTGCAACTAGGGTAGTATCATGAGGGGTAACTTAACTGCCACCTGTGACAGGTAGGTTATCGTTGAAATCCAAGGACAACAGAAAGGAGTAAATCTCATTCAGGTGATCTATGTCTGTCTTTTTATTAATGACGTTATTAAATTGTAAAATAAAAGCCATTTCTAAGAATGATCTCTTAGTTTTGTTTGACTCTGTCGCCCACACATTTACAGCTTCAAAATTCATATGATGGTCCAGAGAATGAACGTGATTTGCTAACGCGCACCGTTCAGGGTGTAATCTGCAATCGCTATTATGTGAGACAATACGGCTTGACAGTGACCTTAAAGTCTGACCAATATATTGTATATCAAAGTCCCGACATGGAATGCTGTACACAACATTAGTAACCGAAGTCAACGGACTTTTGTCTTTCACTTTAGTGAAAATTGATCTCATTGTTAGTGCTGTTTTGTTAGCAATTTTGGAGTTACCATATGTCCGGAACAATCCGGCAAGTCTCGGAGTTAGGTCCCTTATGTATGGTAGAGAAGCGAAAACTGGACGAAGCAGAGATCGTAGCAGAGCCAACATCCATTTGGGCCACATTAGGATGGCTATCATCAGTCAGCGAGTCCACGGTATTCGATGTGCTAAATAATAATTTGTTAAGTAAAGTTCTTGGATAAGAGTTATCCAAGAAAAGGTTGAATGAAACGGTAAGATTCTTATTATGGAAGATATTGTTTGAAATTCTGAGAATTCTATGTTTCATTTGTTCAACCAAATTCACCTTCATAGAATGCTTGTGGTATAAATGATAATTTAATTAGTGTTTTTAAATGAAACTCACGGTCTCTAGTTAATTCCACAATATGATAAAAGTTGTTGAAAATTCTAAAAAATTGACAATTGTTTCGATAAATCGATATCATCGTCAGATTTATCGAAACAATTGTCAATTTTTTAGATTTTTCAATAACTTTTATTATATTGTGGAATTAACTAGAGACCGTTAGTTTCATTTAAAAACACTAATATGAGCATATTCCACGAAGTAAGGGTCGAGACAGTCAATTCCGATAATTTAATTATCTACCAGAACTGCTAGGTTTCCTGTACCAATCTATAATAATCGTATTGTTATTACGAATGAACTTAGTGAATTGTGAACTGTATATATGGATCGTAGCTATTGGAGGTCTCAAGAATTTAATCTAGGCCTTCTCTAGGAAGTGCCACAATAATATCATCTACATCTACGGCACCTTGCAAGCCCGAAACTCTCCCTAAGTTAGAAGACATTGGCAGTTTTACCCGAGTCAAGGCCCCAACGTTCGATGGAAAAATGTCGTGCACCAATTATGTAAAACATTTTGAAGCAGCCGCTGGAGTGAACAATTGGTCCGATAAGGATTAAGCAGTGAACTTAACTATCGCGCTTCGGGGAGATGCCTTAGATGTACTTCAGCGATACCTTTGGAAGAAGCGGATGACTTCGAGCAGCTGAAGAAGAGATTAGACACGCGATATGGTCACGAACATCTAGAACCTCTGTATCGATTCCAGCTGAAGAACCGAAGACGGAAACGTGGCGAAACCCTTCAAGAGTATGAACTGGATATTGCCCGACTAGTTCGATTTGCTTATCCATCAGCACCAGAGAACATGATGGAATGTTTGGGAATCCAGGCCTTTATTGACGGCTTATGTGACCACAATATGGAGACAACTCTTCGATTAGCCCATCCCACAACATTGGTCAATGCATTTACCGCTGCTCTTGAATACGAAGCAGCCACAATGGCTTCGGGATACAACAAAGGTAGAACCATGCAGAAAGAAGGTGACGATGACAGACTTGACCAGGTCTTCAACTTATTGAAAGGTATGGTCGACAAAAAGCCGAAAAAGTGCAGGTGCTCTGATTGTGGCGAGCTACAACATATACGCAGTTCGTGCGAGCGTCCTACGACTCCTGCAAACCAAGAACTTCTTAAATGCAAAGCAGCGACGAAGGATTCGCGGTACAATAAAGTTAGGACCATGCAAGAAGATGGTAACGAAGACAGACTGGACCAGATCGTCAATTTGATAAAGAGTATGGCAGACAAGAAGCCGAAGAAGATCAAATGCTGGAAGTGTGGCGAGCTAGAGCACGTACGCAGCCCGTCTGAGCGCCCCAGGACTCATGCAATCCAAGAACTCCAGTCAGAGGAGAAATTAGATAGGGACGAATATCGAGCTGGTGTGATTCACCGAAACGGCGATTCTCTGCCTAGACGGTCGTACCCTGTAGACTATTGTCACTGCAACGAGTCGAAATCTAAGGAAGTTGCAGTTTTAAGAATTACGGTAGTCAATGAAAAATGGTCACCCACCAGGATCAAAGAAGATCAGGAGAATTATCCTCACCTAAATAAGATTCGCCAATGGAAGGAAGAAAATCGACGACCTTCCTGGCAAGAAGTGTTCAGATTTTCACCAACACTCAAGGAAGATTGGGCTCCGTGGTACTCCCTTGTCCTAGAAAAAGGACTGTTGAAGAGAGTCCTTGAGGACGATGATGGTTACGAGATGAGAAGACAGATAGTTATCCCGAGAACGAGAGTTGCAGAGGTACTGAGAAAGTTACACGACAGTCCATCGGGAGGTCAACTGGAAGTGAAGAAAATCCTTCAGCGAGTTCGTGAAAGGTTTTATTGGAAGGACTGGTGTAAGAAATATACGACTTGTGCTACGAGTAATGGACCACATCGCAAGAGAAAGTTAGACAATGTTTACATTTATTCCAATTTCTATTAAAATGGTGAAAATGCTTTTGATGGATTTTCATATTTAAAATTTTTATTGACCGTATTGTGTATTTATTTCTTGGGGGTGACATTCCTCTCATCATGGCGGTTGTTTGACGTCGTCCTGGTCCCCGCTTCTCTAGGCTGTTGCAGCGGAAATTTTGGTTTTGCGCCAGTCATTGCGCTGTTCGTTTTCGGCGAGAATTTTGACGTGCAATTATCATGTTGTAGCTACTTTGATCAGATTTTGTAATGTTTCGTCTTGGGATTCTTCGCACAAGCGGTTTAATACTCTCGAAGTATATTTGGCAATCTAACTCCAAATGCACAGTTTGTTGCAGCACTCTTTATTTTGGCATGCCACTGTGCTAGAGTTTCTTCTGGCGATTATCGAACATCATAAATTCTTTTTCTTTCCTTCCATATATTGATTTGGTTTCCAAATTGATTTTGCAACAAAGTAATTAGATTTTTCTTTAGGTTGTTGTGGATGAGTGAGGTCTCTTAACAATTTATAGGTAGCTGCTGATAATGAACTAAATACAGCTACTTTTAGAGAATCTTCGTCGTTCTTGACAAGGTTTGCAGCAAAATGTTGTTCTAGCCTTTCTGCATATATTTCCTAATCATCGTATTCTTGACAAAATTCAGTAAATGTATGTATCGATATCGTCCCCATTGCTACGGTTACTTACAAGCACGTGCAATTTAATAGTTTTCGTATATCCTCGTCGCCACTGTTAAGATTTGGGTGTCCGGAGTTGTCACAGTTATATACAAAGCCATTATAATATGTTAACTTTTCAACTGTCAGTAGCAGAGAGAGGGAAAATAGTTCGTCTCAAAAATGATTTAGCCTTCACCTCGAACTGATGCATGTGCACCTGCAGTAACTTTTGGCTCCAGAATAAGTAGTTAAATTTATGGCTCACCTTTTTGTTACACGTTGTATTTTAAGAAAGCCTACAAAATCATCTGGTCGGTTATATTAAAACAGTATAACACTATTTTACGAATAGTGAGTGCAAAGGTAGTTCAAAAACATTTAATAAAATTTATTTTTATTACAAGCATATCTTAAATTATCATCCTTCAGCAAATATAATAATTTAGTCACTGAATCTTAATACCTCAATTTAGTGGGGTAGTTATTACAGTACTATGTTTATTTTTCTTGTTTGTTCCAATATTACTTATCGACAGTCTCAAAATAATGATAATCATTAAGTTAATAAGATTTATGTACCTTCACAATACTGATAAGCCCCATTATTTTTACATATAATGGCCCATCATTTTTATTATTCTTAGTATAATGATTGCTACCATTTTTCAAATTACTTTCATACTTTGGCAAAGGCCTTTTGAAATCAGCACATTTGATCAATAACACTTAATTACATGATTTTTCTCGTACAGTTTAACCCATGATATTCACTAAGCTTCTTATTTCTCTGTATCTATTGTCGTATTCCCTCAAGCGTAGGCTAGTTTAGGTTCTTGACTCATTTTTCTATATAAAGTGAAGTCGATTGTTTAATCTACAATTCAGGATTAATTAAATAATGTCCAAGAAAGCTCTAGAAATCCAAAAATTAGTTACGAAAAGTGCTGTGGATACCGTTGATCAAATGTCCTCCAACATACGTACCTACAGCAAAACCAAAATATAGCTCATGCGTATTTTTTACATAATAAATCTATACGCTTTCTCGTCGGCGTGACTTTGTGCTGAAGTTAGCCGATCAAATTATAGAGATAAGCATGTTTGTAGCTTTTTGTTTCGGTTCATTCAATTCATCTGTTGTTCATCGTTTCGCCCTTCCATTCAATGCACTCCTAATGCACCAATAAAAGCGAACTGGTAGCAATTGTATGTAGGTACAATTGTGAACGAGGGTGTAAATACAAAAATTTACAGGCTTCGAGATGAGTTATGTTATACAGTTTTTGTACATAATAAAAACCCAAAAGATATTATCTCAGTTGTGTACAAATTCAGATGTCAAGTTTTTTTATTAAAATAGTGGACTTTTATTCAGGACTAAAACGTGGCTTCTGGAACAAATGTGCATATGAAAAGATCGAACCTGCTCCATTTTTGGACGTGGAATTGCTAACATATATAATTTATAGGCGCAAATCAAATGATAAATTTTAAGCAGAACTACTTTTTCCTATGTCGCAATAATGAGGGATGCGCAGGTTACTTACGAAAAAGATTCCCGTGGGTGACGTTCTATACATTCTGAAGGGTTGTGTTGCATATAGAGGACCCGAGTTCTTGGTCACTTCGTTGCCTTCGCACATAGTTCCAACAATATGCGGGAAATGTATAATGATAGATGCTAATCAAAAAGCGGAAAATGTTCAACGTATCAAGAAGTAACAATACAAATAATTCTATATAGCATTTAAATTTAGTCGCATATCAAGTTAAGTCACTACTTGTTGTATATTTTCCACAAGGTTGCAAATTTTAAAATCATATTTTTCAAATGTATGTAGTTCAATCGGGAAAAATTAAAGTTTTGCAGAAAGTTCTTAAATAAGAGGTAGGGTCTAAAGAGTTTCGCTATATTCTGTGATTTAGCTTATGCGAATCAAGTCGTGCCTTTTATTATGCGTAAAAAATTTAGGGTCCATTAGCTAACGTGTAAAATTTCTTAAACAAAATTTCACCGGGGCTGTTAATACTTTTTACTGCTTCTAATAATTTCGTTTATCCTTATTTAGTTTTAGAGATATTCAATGTTTTCTTATTTCATGGTCAGAAGCCACACTTTATCGTAGAACATTTTTTCTTAGGTGTTAATGCTTTGTTAGTGCCTCTCAATGGTAAGGTAATTGGGGGGAAGACGCGTAACATTTTTTTAAAAATAAAAAAAAAATAATTAACTTTATCCAAAACTTACAAAAACTGTGTATTCTATTACAAATACAATAAACGTATGATTAAACACAAAAAAAGTTTTTTATTTTCTTAAAAATAAACGAAAAAGTTGGATAAACATTGACAGCTGTCATTTCGGCAACTTACCCCAACTACGGGGTAAGATGCCGACAGACTTGGGGTGAGATGACAAAATTGGGGGTGTGATGCCATAGACAGAAAACATTGTATTGGCCTACATACTCCAGCTAAGGTGCCATTTTACACCAAGTCTAAAGTTTTGAATATTTTATTTAGTGACTTTTGCGCAGGGATCGCACATATTCGGCCCCGAAGCACAGGTTTCGTGTAGCCACTTCTTGCATACCACACAGCAAATCCAGTCAACTTTGGGATCCTTTTTGTCAAAGTAAAAGCCATCGCAAAATGCACAGAAGTCGTCCTTGTCACTGTCACAGAGACAATATTTTCATCTCCACTGACTTCTTCACTACTGCTATCGTGTGCTACATTCTTCTTTTTTTTTGTTACCTTTTCTACGAAGTTTCTTCTCTAACTTAGCTGCCTTCCCTTGTTGCTTCTTTTGTTTTTCTTCATTTTTTTTGCGTTTCTTTTGGCGGTAGTCAGGAGAAGTAAGGACTTCTGCATGTTGTTTTCTAACGTTTGGCCTACTAGGACCAGCTACGGATGGAATTGGTGCAATATCATCAAAATTTACTACAGCTACGTCGCCGCTATGTTCGTCAGAGTTTTCTGCATCGACATGTTCCACTTCTTCCTGTAAATTTCCAGTTTGGTGCTCAGCTAAAGCATATGTATGGTCGGGAATTGCATCTTTGGAGCATGGATAAATTCCACAAGCCCGAAATCCAGAAACACCATTCTGAACCGTTGCGGCTTGAGACCACGCTTGGTTTAATAGTTCCCCAAACTGATACCTGTAAAGCACAAGAAACAAAGAAATCTCTTTCAAACTAATTTACTTAAATCAAATTACCTAGTTATTCGACGCCCTGGATGATTTCTTATCCACTGATTACAAGTGCTATTCCAGAAGGTCTTTAAAGGTTTAAAAAATGAACGGTCGAGAGGCTGAAGCCAGTGAGTCGTATGACTTGGTGAGCAAACCACATGAATTTCATTTTCAGCCAAAAAGTCCAAAATTTCCACGTCATTACAATGGGAAGCATGACCATCTAATATTAGTACTGCAGGCCCTGGTCCCTTACGAGGCAAAAAATGGTCTTTAGTCCATGATGAGAAGATACTGGTTTTCACATAGGCGGACTCTGGAGACATCACTACTACCGATGCAGGGGGCATGTTATCTTCAGACTCTTTTTTTTTGTTTTTGTCTTTAAATATTACGTAGGGAGGCAAAAAGCTACCTTCTGCATTACAGCAAGCGATGAGGCTAACTGTTTCTCCTTTTTCTGAGCTTGTGACCGACTGAACATCTCTAGCTCCTTTTGTGGCTACGACTTTGGTAGGTTTATTGCATAATTGCAAGCCAGTCTCGTCCATATTGAAAATGTTTGCCGGTTTATCAAACAAATTGAGCGTCGTAAATGTATCGTCCAACATTTGGAAGTATGGATCTACTTCTGCGGCAGACATACCAAGTGAACGAGCAATTGAACGACCTTGAGCTACTCTCATAGTTAGGGTTGGGTGTCGTTTTAGAAAAAGTTTAAACCAATCGTAGCCTGCTAATTCTTTTTCTTGGTTAAATCTAAATTTTAACCCATTCCTTTGCGGAAAGGTAAAAGCAAGGTGTCTTACGTCTCTTGAAGTTGGAGCATAGCCAATTTTTTCTAGCCGTTTTATATAAGACACCAGTTTAAGTTCATTTTCAATACCTAAGGACGCGGTTGGCCCAAGACTGCCCTTTTCAAGATTGTTATTCTTTACACGTCTCATCAAGGTTCGTAGAGGGATTCTATATTCTTTAGCAATCGCATTTGCACTCAGGGTTGTCTGCTGACGTAAAGCATTTGCAGCTGCTCTAAGGTCTTCTTCAGTCCATTCACCTCTAGTTGATTTTCTGACGTACGTTCGTGGCATTTTACCTAAAACAAACAAGATAAATTAAGAAACTATTCAATTAGACGTACTGAAAGGAAACCACTAACCAAAATAGACGCAAACCTGAGAAACAACAAGAGTTACAAAGTTTACAGTGCAATTAAGATAAGGCATCTTACCCCACACGGATCTTGGCGTTTTACCCCAACCCTTAGGTATAAGGTGCCAAACCCACAAATAAAAATAACAAAACCCTTTTTCTCATTCAAAATAGGACAGGAGTATTGTAATGAATGCCAAAACCCTACATAAATTATATTAGCACAAACAAAAAACATTTAACACTGTATATCACATAATTAATTTCTATCGTAAAAAACTTACCGGCATAAAAAAACACAACATCACCTCAAGGAACAGTTGCATGCACTAAAGCGCTTCGAAAACTATGATGTTCTCTAATAATAAACACAATAACAACGTAGCCGTGTATGTGGCGCGATCTATTGAGTATTGTCCAAAATACTTATATTAGGCATCTTCCCCCTTTTGGCATCTTCCCCCCAATTACCTTATAGAAATAAAATAAATTTTATGCTAGGAAAGCTTCAAAGAAAATTTATCATCAAGGTCAAGATCTTTAGTATTTCGGTATACATTTTTACTGCTTCTTATTGTGTCTACTTTATTGCTTTTTTTAATTTTCGCCAGTTTTATGGTCGATAACTGAACGTGAAGCTCTCTAAAATTAAGAAATTTTACATATCAACGGCAGACTTCACGGACCGCAAAATTTAATCTGTTAACTAAATTATTTTTGAATTATCGGATCAGCGATTTACCCTCCGACTGATATAGATAACCTGTAGTAAATACTTTAAGTGTAAATACATAATATTTTTTCAAAATGTTTCTTATTTTTTGACAATTTATTTCAATACAAAGTTTATAACTATTTCTTTTATATACTATGTTGTTTGTTTATTCCTCTCATTGGCAATTTCAGGTTCGGCATCATTGGGAACTGCGGGAACAATATACATATACAAGCATATACAGTATGATATCCTCCACACCATACGATTTAAAAAAATGTTGAATATTTGTAGAGAGTTCAATTGAATAACTTAACTGAGCTCATTATGTATCCGGTTTTTTGGCTCTATTTCAGTTTAATACTTGTTATTTTTCGTCTTATAGTTCCTTTACTTTTAATAGTAGCTAATGTAATTAGGCATTTTTGAACTTTCCACTTTCGCCTTGTTTAGTTTGTTTTGTGTCCACTTTTTGTTCCCATTTGTTTTGTTTACCATTTTATTCATTTAGATATTATCTCCTTTTTATTTGCGAGAACCGTATATATTCAAGCCCATTTTCTATTTCCCCCTTATATTTGAATATTTATCTTATTCTTTTATTATATTATTCAACATCTTGTTTCTTTCTCTTCATTTTGTATAATGTGAGTATGTTCCTTTTATAAGCTTTTTTTCTGCTGTTTTTGTCTATTTTTATTTTAACCGTTCGATGTCTCATTTGTATTTTTCTTTTTACAATGTCCTCCCATATTACTCCTTAACCTTCCGTGACTGATCATAGACAGTGGCGGTGGACTGAGAGTCTGCATAATTTTTTTGTCCCCCAAAAAGGTGGTACCTGTGGCTATCTGTTTTAACAAAAAACTGGTTATAAACCATATTATTTAAAATAATTCAAAACACCCACATACAAAATAGTTATTATTTGAGGAGTGTAGTTCCAAAACTCGCCTAATCCAAAAAATTTCAAAAAACCGCCAGTTACAGAAACAAAATCTCTAGTATATCTGCTGTTATTTGTAACTGAGAAGTTTTACCAAAACTTGCCTATTCCCACTTATTTGTGTGTGCTAATATTGAATGTAGTTCCAAAACTCACCTTATCCAATTGACGTTTAATTCCAAAGCGCGCCTATGTCACGACCGTCTGGTATAAGCAAAGTGCGCCTTATCACTTGAGTACGTACGTGCTAAATTGCTTTTGTTTTCAAACGGCGTCTTATCCAATTGTCTTTTCCTTACGGGGATACACCCGTGATTTTATATTGTATGCAGTTGTGGGTAGACAAAATGGTTATTATAACTTTCTTTACTTTCTTCCAAAATATTCTTGAATGTTAAGCAATGTATAGTGGTAAAAACATTTGTGAAGCTCCGAAAAATAAAGGAAGAAAAAAAGGAACGGACAAATCAGTGTGGAAGAAAAATATTGTTAAAAATGCCAGGTAAGTAACTTGTTTGAGGTTAGTTTGAATTCCAACTTAACTTTATTTTTTATTTCTTTCTTAGATACACGTCAAAAAATCCTCCAACTATGCCAGAATCATGCCAAAAACACACAGGCCCAACATATAGGTGTCAACATTTAAGTTTACAAGATATACGAAAGTTCCTTCAAGCATTTTATAATGAACCAGTTAAGATTATCCAAAATAAGTTTTTTTTGCGTTATACGGCAGCGGAGAAACCAAAAAGAGCCAGACAAGTAAAAGAAGGCAGTTCTCGGAAACAAGTAACCATACGTTATTATGCTCCTCAATTTAAAAAATCTAAAGCAAAAACACATGTTCCAATATGCCGCAAAGCGTTTTCATCCATACTGGGTGTCTCGAAGGACAGGGTGCAGCGAATTGTGAAGAAGCATTTGGAAACCGGCTGTGGTGCCAAAGAATACAGGGGTGCCGATACACGTAGCAGAAAATACACATCTAGAAAGGTTGAAGTAAAACGTTTTATAGAAAGTTTTAAAGCTGTCGATTCCCTTTATAGTCGTGGCAAATCATCAAGGCAATATTTATCTAGCGACTTGTTTGTGAAGAAAATGTAGACAATGTATAATGCAAAATCACCTGATAACTTAAAAGTTAAATATCACTATTTTCGGCACATCTTTGTAAAATACTATAATATTGGTTTTGGCATGCCTGCCACAGATGCATGTTCAAAATGCATTGAGTTAAACGAGACAGTCAAGAGAAGTCCTCTTCATGAGAAGAATCGCATAATGATGCAATTGCGACTTCATACTTTAAAATTTAAATCTTTTTTCAGATTTTTGAAACTTTCGTTAGATTGCCAAAAAAACATGGTTCTACCTCGAATTCCAGATCAAGCGGCTTATTATAGTAGGCAACTCTATTGTTACAACTTTACAGTTTGCCAAGGACATTCAGGTTCATCCCAAAATAAAGATACTGTTTTTATTTACACCTGGTTGGAGACTGAATTAGCAAAAGGGTCCAATCAAATTGCTTCGGCTGTTCATCATCGACTGAATAATACCAGCTTAGAAGATTATAATACAATAAAACTTTTTGCTGACGGATGTGGAGGTCAAAACAAAAACGTAACGATGATTGGAATGCTTTCTAAATGGCTGAAATTAGAATCGCCAAATAACATTAAAGAGGTAATAGTAGTATTCCCAGTACCTGGACATTCCTATATTCCCCCTGATAGGGTTTTTGGCCGAATAGAAAAGAGGGTGAGAAAATTGGATACTATAATCAATCCAAAAGAATATGAACACATTTTTGGTGAATTTGGGACAGTGTTCAATTTAGGAAGAAATGTTGTAGTTATGGAATGGAAAGAAACAATAGCTGATGTCATAAAGCTACCTGGTCAATGGCATTTCAAATTTGCCCCTTCCAAACGTTTTTCAATAAAAAAATCGCCGCAGGGAAACATATTGGTAAGAGGTGAGGTCGCTTACAATAGCGACAGTGGCGCATCTAAATCCATACTGAAAGAAGGAAAAAGCTTGAACAGCATAAATCCTGAGGTAATTCCCATTGGTCACGCCGTAAATGTGAAAAAACTAAAAAACTGCGATAATCTTTTAAAAAAACATTTTGGTGAAAGCTGGCGACAAATTCAAGACCTGGAATTTTATTTAAAAGCAATAGACACGCCTCTTAATGAAGAAGACGCAGAAGCAGAACAGAATATAATGCAATAAAAAGTTTGAAAAAAGAATAGTATTTTAGTTCAGTTTTACATGATGATTGTTTTTACCAGAAAATAAATAAGTAAGTTCAATAACAACAATAATGTTGAGTTTTGAAACCTTATTTACTTCCAAACCCAGTCTTATCCACAATGTTTTTCCAAAACTAGTCTAATCCAAAATAAAAAATTTTTTTTTGAAAAAAGTTTTAGACGAAATTATTTTTTATTATCATCCCAGCTTCCTATATGTAACCGATTGTAATGATAACATTTGCAGTTTATTGTAGTGATTACGTTTGTAACAGACCATTTTTTACGATTTCTGACGTATCAGACATTATGGATTAGGCGGGCTATGGAACTACACTCCTCATTTGTAAAACATGTGTCACAATGACTCGTTATGTAGTACGAGTGCAGTTTGCGCAACGAACCGCGAAGTGGTGAGTTGCGCTAAGCACGAGTCTACAAAAAGTCATTTTGACACAATAGCTATTTGTGTACCTATGCGCGAAAGTTCTAGTTTTCCGGGCCGACAGAAGAAATAGCCGAGCATGGCCACTTCTAAACACCAATTCAAGAAATGTTTATATTTTTGGTTACATTTTTCTTTTGACTTTTCAAGTAGCAAATTTAGTGTAGCCTATCTTGCTTTTTGCATAATCCCATTCGGTGTAGAATAACAGCCGTCGGATTCGCCCATATTATGTAACATACTATTTTCAATCTTAGTTTTAATGTCTACAAAATCCTAAAGGTACATTCACAATGAACAAATTAACATTTACAATTAGTAATTATAATTAGTTGTAGAACCTTGTAAGCTGTCATTGCAGTTCAGCATTCATAATTGAACATATTAGTAATTATACTAAAAGTTACCTCATTTTGTGAGGTTAGAAGTCATATTTATTATTAATTTACTCCACCACTTTGTCTGATCACCAACATCGACAAAATATTCATTGAAATCCTTTGCAACTGATTTCTCATCAGATATTAATGAATTGTCTTTAGTAAGTATTTGTTTTACAGTCTCAAACTTTTTTGTTTTCACAAGTTTTTAGAATAGTTTTTATTTTTATATATTTCACTGTTGTAAAAATTGACTTTATTTATTTATTTATTTATTTTTATGAGTCTATTAACATAATTCCCGTAGTAATGATATTGATTCTTTTTATCAATATTATCGGCATGTTCTCTGTGTAATTCATTTCTTCTGTTAATTGAAGTGATAACCTCCTTTGTTATCCATATTTTACGTTTTATATCTCTTCATTTTATTTTAATTTCTCTGGTATTTTGTTTTATTAAGTTTTGCAAAATGTTATTAATGATTTTGCTAATTTATTAACATCATTCATTTTAAAATAATTTTCCCAATCGTAATTATGCAAGTATCTATTTAGATTGCTATAGTTGATAAATTTTTGTATGTATTCGCGGTCGACTCCATTTCTCAGTGTTAGCGGGGTAATTAAGATTATTGCTTTATGATCTGTAATTAAGCTATCGAAGACGCCAGTGATTGATTTACTCAAAATTTCATCATTTTTACGTTGACAAAAATATGATCTATGCTTCTAATATTCTGGTGTAATAATGCAATAAAAAGTTTGAAAAAAGAATAGTATTTTAGTTCAGTTTTACATGATGATTGTTTTTACCAGAAAATAAATAAGTAAGTTCAATAACAACAATAATGTTGAGTTTTGAAACCTTATTTACTTCCAAACCCAGTCTTATCCACAATGTTTTTCCAAAACTAGTCTTTTCCAAAATAAAAAATTTTTTTTTGAAAAAAGTTTTAGACGAAATTATTTTTTATTATCATCCCAGCTTCCGATTGTAATGATAACATTTGCAGTTTATTGTAGTGATTACGTTTGTAACAGACCATTTTTTACGATTTCTGACGTATCAGACATTATGGATTAGGCGGGCTATGGAACTACACTCCTCATTGGTAAAACATGTGTCACAATGACTCGTTATGTAGTACGAGTGCAGTTTGCGCAACGAACCGCGAAGTGGAGAGTTGCGCTAAGCACGAGTCTACAAAAAGTCACAAAGACACAATAGCTATTTGTGTACCTATGCGCGAAAGTTCTAGTTTTCCGGGCCGACAGAAGAAATGGCCAGGCGAGGTGTAGCCGAGCATGGCCACTTCTAAACACCAATTCAAGAAATGTTTATATTTTTGGTTACATTTTTCTTTTGACTTTTCAAGTAGCAAATTTAGTGTAGCCTATCTTGCTTTTTGCATAATCCCATTCGGTGTAGAATAACAGCCGTCGGATTCGCCCATATTATGTAACATACTATTTTCAATCTTAGTTTTAATGTCTACAAAATCCTAAAGGTACATTCACAATGAACAAATTAACATTTACAATTAGTAATTATAATTAGTTGTAGAACCTTGTAAGCTGTCATTGCAGTTCAGCATTCATAATTGAACATATTAGTAATTATACTAAAAGTTACCTCATTTTGTGAGGTTAGAAGTCATATTTATTATTAATTTACTCCACCACTTTGTCTGATCACCAACATCGACAAAATATTCATTGAAATCCTTTGCAACTGATTTCTCATCAGATATTAATGAATTGTCTTTAGTAAGTATTTGTTTTACAGTCTCAAACTTTTTTGTTTCCACAAGTTTTTAGAATAATTTTTATTTTTATATATTTCACTGTTGTAAAAATTGACCGGCAATTATTAAATTTTCTTCGGAACACATAAATTAAAGTATTTTACAACGTTTTAACAGAACAGTTAAAAATGTACTGACATTGAAATGAAACGGAAGTGATCAGTGTGAATAGATTCAAATTTTATGGAACGGTAACGGAAAGGATATGGAATGGAAACGGAATGTATAGTGAGAATCAACCTTAATAAGTCTTTCATCATCTCTAGCGAAACTTGAATCCCGAAATTCGTATTAATCGACTTCTTTTGGCCATTATTAATTTTACCGTGTAGAGTTGAGATATTATCTGCATTAATTGGTTTTGATATTGCCCGATCATATTTATCAAATAGTTCATAAATTATATTTCCAAGTACTGGATTAAATAATTTTGCTGATATCATATCTCATCTGAACTCAAAAATTCAGTATTCGTGTCAATTATACCGCAATTGCTCTTTGATTTGTATTCCACTTTGGCAAATCACTTTTCGTATTTACTAATTTCTAAGACTTCATTGAAATAATCTATTAATGGATACAAATAATATAAAAGAGGACAACGATTTTTTGGGTTCTCAAAATGTTTTATCAAGTTTCACTACTTGTTAAGTAGAGTAGTTTAAACGATAATAACTTCTAATGGTTATTACTCTGATTAAATACCGATCACTTAAATAAACATATCAACGTAATGACACTTTATTGTTTGAAAAAAAATTATACGAATTTGTGAGACGTACCAATTTTATCTGTAAATAATGGTCACATAAAAGTTGAACAATCACTTTTACGATTTTTACACGATGTGTTTTCCTTTAATTATTCGGTTATTATATAAGCTTCATGAAATATAAAAATAAAAGTGCGTAGGATATTCCTAAAAATGCTTTAGTGATATCAAAAAATAGTAGCACAATTACAATCTATTGATGCCTCCCTCCAGACATCGGGGCATTGGAGGAAATTATTTAAAGAGGAATAATTAACATTTTGGGAACCATAATTTTCCAAATCAAGACCAACCGTAGAAACGTACTATTATTATTTAGTTTTAGACTACTTTTGACGCAATTACCTTATTGGAAGATAAAATTATTTTTATCAATCATCACATTCAGAAATGAAACAATAATATGACTTAATATATCTAAGTGTCTATTGATATTTAGCACTTCTCCTACATTCCTATGGATATTGAATACTTGTCCAACACCAAACATTGATTAGAATGTTCTTTGACTAAAATTGTTATCAAACACTTCACCAGCACTAATCATTTTCTAAAACCAAAAAGTTTTCAAAGTGCAATGACCTCCGTCTCTACCGATATAGGTAGAGACAGCTATATATTAATATGGAAAAATTATGCTACACATTGTATATATCTAACACGAATTAATCACAACTTAAAATATTAATGACTATAAGATTAATGGAAGGAAAACTACTTGAGGGTTATTATTAAAATAAAGCGAACTAAAGAAATACATTCAAACTTTATAGTGTACCTTGTACATACATACATGAAATAGATATAATATGAATTCCAGCTGAAATTAACTGTCTCGACCCTTACTTCGTGGAATCTGTTCATATTAGTGTTTTAAATGAAACTCGCGGTTTCTAGTTAATTCCACAATATAATAAAAGTTATTGAAAATTCTAAAAAATTGACAACTGTTTCGATAAATCAATATCATCGTCAGAATGACAGAAGTTACATTTTATTTGATGCCTACCTGATGTTTAGTAGTTATTTTTGGCTAGACCAAGAAGTGACCTAGCTTGTGATTGACTTAATATATGTTTATAGAAAAAAGAAGAAGATGTGATATTACAAATATTGAAGCTTAGATATTATTAGCCCTATGGTGATATCCTGGATATCATTTTTCCAATTAAGATCAGTATAACTGTGCAATGATATAGAATACCAGGAAAACTATATCTGTTAGGTCACTTCTTGGTCTAGCCAAAAATAACTACTAAACATCAGGTAGGCATCAAATAAAATGTAACTTCTCTCATTCTGATGATGATATTGATTTATCGAAACAATTGTCAATTTTCTAGAATTTTCAATAACTTTTATTATATTGTGGAATTAACTAGAAACCTCGAGTTTCATTTAAAACCCTGAATTCCAACTATTTAAGAGAAAAACTTAAAACATCACCTGTTATAAATCGAAAGAATCCACTCTTCAAATGGAATAGTCAAATGTTTATGTATTATCTTAAATTTCTATGAGATACCATCAAAATTATTTAGAAGACCTAGAAATTTTTCTTGTAATATATCCAAGGGTAGAATTCAAACTAAAAAAACATTTGGGTTATAACATCTTTGGCATTGATGGAAGTACTTGTCATCTGGTGTAGAGCAGGGTAAAAAAAGGTAGTTGCCAACTAAAAAATTCTAAGAATTAATAAAAAGGAAAATAAATATATGAATTGTTTATTTAGAATTGTAAAAGATGATGTTTTATAATTAAAAAAGTAAATATTTTGAAGAATATACTGAAATCTATCAGATGAACAACTATAAGTTACTTTGATTGGTTAATAATGTTCATATGATTTCAATAAACAGAAGGCTGCTTCTTAAATAATGTAAAAATTGAAAATTTGTTAAAAAAAAGGTTGTTGATTGGAAGAAAGAAAGTGTGAACGTGGGTATTAGAAAATTAAAAGAAGTATATTATTCTTTGATAAAATTAATAAGAATTGTAAAAGAAATAACAAGTAAAAAACGTGTATACAGTGAAACTAATCTCTCAAAACCATTCCTGAAGAGAATAAATATCCTGTATAGTGGAAATAACCTTATTCACGATCCCAGAAGAAATTACGTATCCCGTGTCGTGGGAATAACATTTTTCACGATCCATGAAAAAAATAGATGCTAGAAGACCATCGAAAATGAATTGATTCTAATTGATTTTGAATCAACCATAGCGTCCCCCGAAGTATTCAGAAACAGCCTACAAAAAAAACAAGGTGAATACTTGTCTATTGAACGTCAGTGGATGATAAAAGGTATTTGAAACTATTTCATTTCAAACAAAAACTTACTTGTGTGTATAAAACGTTTGATATTGGAACTCTGCTGACGGGTGTGTGTGGCATCGTCCAAAGCAAACCTAGAATTAAGCGACCATTTTTATTGATGTTATCAGTTTATTCTGACTATATTTCCACGATTGAATTAAATTAGAATTGGAGATAATGGTATAGTAGAGAAAATTCAAATTATTACAAACGATTTAACATAACACTAATAGAATGGAAAATGGAAAAATGTTTATCAATACTTGGAATTTCAACCGATAAAAAATATTGAACCAAGTATATTACGATAGTAACTAAAATAATTCTACTAATTGTGGAATTTTATGATCCAAAAATTCCAGCAATTGAAATAACCAGATTATGGATTGCGTGTTTCAAGTAGGAATAAAGCTCAAAATATAAACTACGTTTACATCAAGAACTAAATAGGTACATTATATTCCAAAATAATTTCTACGAAATTCTGACTTTTTAGCTTATAGATAAATATATTCAATTAGTAATTATTTACATTTCAAATAATCAACAAAACAAATATAAAATAAGAATGACACGTAGTGCTCTGATATTTTGATAAATATAGTCAAGAAAAAAGTGGGGGTAGTAGGATAGAGAAGTTGGAAGGATTCCGGACACGAGATGAAAAAAAATAGTATGACAATAATGAAAAATTTTGTTAGGCAAAGAAATAACAAATACGGGATATTACGCAAGATAAGAGCTGCAATAATTTGAGAATAATTGGTTATTAAGAAGAAAAGATTCATTGAATATAAGAATCGGCAAAGCGAGTGGAGCAGATGAAATAGATTCAAATTTCGTCAAATATCTAGGGGATGATAAAGTGCGGTAGAAAAAAATGTTTACCGCTATATACTGTTGTTGCACAAGATACAAACGAGTACAATTTAACAGCTTGCATTCAGAAAATAAAAATAAACAATTGTTTATATATTCATAGTTAAAAATAGGAAAGGGGGAAATGCTGGTCAAAATATTTATATATTTATTTTACCATTGCCCAAAAATAATAATCCAGCTAGTCTTAGAGATTTGCGCCCCATAAGTATTTTATGTTGTGTATCAAAAGTAATTGAGGAAATTGTAAATAAACAACTTATTAAATTCCTAGATTGTAATAATATTTTACCAGCTCATCAGTCCGGATTCAGACAATTACATAGTTGCACAACAGCTCTCTAAAAAGTAACCGATGATATCCATGCATCTCTGGACGCTAATAAATTAGTAGCTTTAGTTTTGCTAGATTATTCCAAAGCCTTCGATCGTATAAATCATGAGTTACTGTTTTCTCTGTTAAATTTTATTGGTTTAGATACAAGTGCTATAAATTTGTTTCGTAGCTTACTCAGTAATCGTCAGCAAGCAGTTATCTACTGCAATAGGTCTTCTGCATTTTTAAAAATTAATTGTGGAGTGCCTCAAGGCTCTATACTTGGGCCAGTTCTCTTTATAATTTATACACATGTATTTTATAAGAAATTGCAACACTGTTCGTCTCATTTTTATGTGGATGATGCACAGTTGTATTATTCTTTTAAGGAAGAAGATGCGGTTGTGTCGTGTCAGTATGTAAATTGAATATTTAAAGTCACTGATAGCTATATCCAATAATTTTTGTCTATCACTAAATAGTGCTAAATCAGTTGCACTTTTATTTGGAAAGCCAATGGCCAGGAAGAGGTGCTTATAATTAATGAACTTAAAAATTAATCATAATATAATTAATATAGATGATAGTGCAATAAATTTAGGACTGATCATTGACTCTGATTTACGCTATTCGTCCCATGTAACTTTAATCGTTCGTTGCGCCATTGCTAATCTCAAATTAATATACAGCAGCCGGACAATGCTTACAAAAAAGACAAAGATGATATTATGTGAATCACTCGTATTATCACAGTTAAATTACGGCGATGCGGTTTTTGGGCCTAGATTATTAAAAAGAGACGTACTACGATTACAGCGTATCCAGAACTGTTGCATCAGGTTTATATGTGGATTAAGAAGAAGAACGCCTACTTCATCCTATTATAAAGAATTGCAGTGGCTTACTTTGGAAGAACGTCGCAAGGTACGTGAATGTGTATTATACTATAAAATTCTATATACACAATAACCTCCATACTTGTACAATAAACTTAGATTTAGAACCGACGTACACAATCTAAACCTGAGACAAGTTGGCCGCTTAACGATGCCCAAACATTCAATCGCCTTATTTGAGGGCTGCTTCTCATTTAATGTAGTTAGGATTTGGAACTGGATACCCGATTATTTAAAAGTACTCACATTGAATAGATTTAAACGTGAAATTAAAAGTAACTTGCTTAATGGTAGCTTAAAACTGTAATGGAAGATGGATACCTATAGTATCAATATTAATTTTCTTTTCTTTGAATTTACTATCTGGACCCTTACTTTGTGGAGTCTACTAATATAATTATTTTGAGTGGGACTGAGAATTTCTGAGTGGTTCCACTTTGATGGGGGGTGTTTGGGAGTTCGGGGTTGGTGGTTGTCTCGTTATTTTTAATATCGAAATAGTTATCAGTTTTGGATTTTTCAATATTTTTTTTTGTTGGGGTTGCCTGGATATTTTGGTTTGGTTTTGGTATAGTTTTGGTTTTTCTATGAAATAGTATTATTATATTCTTTGTAATAAAACTTGTTATATCTGGATTCTACACGAAAGGCTTATACACAAATGTGTCTTCACAAAATGTTAATATTAAATGATAACGGATGTCTTTATTTATTGAATTGTATTCATAGTTATAGTGTATAGGTATAAGTATTTAACTGGTTGAGCGGAAGAGCAAATTACTGATTTATTCAAGAAATTTGAACCCTGCCATTTGGCAAACTGCTGTGTAACATAATGAACCTTTTTTTGTATATCTTTACTTGTATGCACTGTATGTTTGGCCAATAAAAGCATGTATTATTATTATTATTATTATTATTATTATTTCTATATTTTTTTCCTCTCGCCTTACTATAGATTTGGCGGTAAAATGGGTGAATACAGTTCTCAACTAGAGATCAAAGTCATTCACCCTAGCACCTTTCTTATTATGTGAGCAGTTCCCATGAGTGCAATTTTTTGCACTTCATACATGGATGGTTTACCTGGGATCATCTCTAAGTATGTTTTCAAACTATCCCGCATCATTCCCAATGCTCCTACAATAACGGGTACCACTTTAGTTTTTGTATTCCACATCCGACTTATCTCGATTTCTAGATCTTTATACTTGCTTATTTTTTCGTTTTCTTTATTATTATTATTATTATTTCAATCTTCTCAGGCTTCATTCCCGGTGTTTGCATTTAGCGAGGTACGGGTGGGTTACCAAGCACTCTCGTCTATTCTTGACTCATGAATTTTCGAACAATTCTTGTTGTATTCAGTACAACTGCTTTCTGCATGGGCCTGTACAAATTGATATTTAATGCCAGTGTTTTGAGGCTTCTATGTAGTTCCTTTGGGATCACACCAGTGGCGGACAGGACAACGGGTACAATGGTCACTTTGTTGAGATTCCACAGGTATTTAATTTCATCGGCGAGGTCAGTGTACTTTCTTTTCTTTTCTTCGATACTGGTTATAATATTGTTGGTGTTAGGGACCGCTATGTCTATGATGTATGCCTCCTTCTGTCGGTTATCTCTAACAACTATGTCTGGTTTGTTGCAGGGGATCCTCCGGTCTGTTATAATGGATCGATCGTAGTAAACTGTGATATGATCTTTCTGTACTACTGCAGCTGGTTGATATTCGTAGTACGGTGTTTTATTGCTGCTTTCCATTATTCCCCAATTGTGGCATATTTCTTGATGGATGATAGCAGTGACTTGATTATGGCGATGTAAGTAATCATTCTGTGATAACATGCTACATGCTGCCGTGATGTGTTGGATGGTTTCTGGCTTCTCCTTGCATTTCCTACATCTGTCATCTGTCACACTTGGTTCTTTGGCAATGTATTTCTGGTAATTCTTTGTGTTTATCACCTGATCCTGTATGGCTATAAGGAAGCCCTCCGTTTCTGGGATTAGTTCGCCTGTCCTTAACCATTCGTTCGACGCTTGCTTGTCGACATGGGCTAGGTCGAGGTCATGCGGGTGTCGATCATGAAGGGCCTTGCCTTTCCATTCATTCCTCTTCTCCTCTATACTAATCATGAGTTCATTGCCTTGTACTTCTTCATTGGATAGGTTTAGTGGTGTATATCCTCTATCTGTCATGCATGCAAGTTGGTGTAACGATGATGTTTCTTTTCTTTTGTGGAAGTATGATCTCATCATTTTGATCTGTTTGTTGTGCAGGTTTTTGATGTCTATTAAACCTCGGCCTCCTTCTTTCCTTGGAAGTGTCATTCTTATTGTACTGGATTTGGGGTGATGTTTTCTGTGCTCTGTTAGTGTTGTTCTTGTTTTTCGCATAATATTGTCTAGGTCTGTTACTGTCCAGTTTATTACCCCAAATGAGTACGTTAAAATTGGTATAGCTAGGGTGATGAGAGCTTTGAATATGTTTCGGCTGTTCAGTTCGGTTTTACACAATTTGTTTACTCTAGTCATATATTCTCTTGTTAGGTTTTCCTTGATCCTTTTTTGGTCGATTGTTTTTGCTTGTTGGTATCCGATTTGGTATACGATTTTCAAATTCCACTGGTGATAATGTTGAAGGCAAAAACATTCCCCAATCCACGTTTTTACTGCAAATAACGGAAAATTAACAACACATTTCAATGTCAAAATCAAATTTTGATAGTGTCGATTCACAAATCGTTCAAAGTGATTTCTCCCTAGGCGTTTACTCCTACTCCGTCGTCTGACTGACACTGCCACTGTTTTCGCTCCTCACCTCACCCATATATTATGAACGCACTCCTTATGTCATCAGAAATTTTTGGTTGAGCGCGAATTGTAAACTAATGGCAGTTTTATTGAAATAATTTTATCTTGTTAGGTAATTTCAAGCAGTATATATGTTAAAGACAATCTCCTGGGTATACAAAAATATGTTGCACTAGTTTTTGTCAAGCTATTATCCCCGAATTCTCAAAACATTTGAATTTGTCCATTATTGACCTAGGCTAACAATAGAAAAAGTTATTAACCACTAATGGAGATATTCTACTTCTCAGTTGGCTACAAGATGCAATCATTGTCAACTTCACAGCTAGTAGCGGAAAAAAGTAATTATACTATTAGCAGCATTTGATTCCATCAAATTAGTTATTTTTTATTAGTACTTTTTACATAAGATGCGTTATCTTCGAGATAAAGACGGGGATAACCTTTTGTAAATTTTTGAAACATCAACATCATTTAGCAGATATACTGCACCAATCAAATATCTACACATAAGAGTCATCGTTTTTTAAATGATGCATATTGCCCAGCATTGTCGCTGTAATGTCATTGTCAGAACACCGACCGCAAAGCTAGCCTGCATATTAGAGATATTTTCGTGTTAGCTTCTTTATGATCTTGACAATACAGATTTTCTTCAATGTCAGATACAGCTGTATTACTTTAGACGGCATAAGAGTAACTGTTTAAAATTAAATAAACCCGTTTATTACTAATTAGTAAGTCAGGTAAACTTAGTTTTTGGGTTAAGTGTTTCCGAAAATGTATTTTTAAGCGGTAATCGATAGCTCTTTTAGTGTAGAATGAACATTCGAAAGCCCCAAAAAATCGCATGTGGGCTAAAGTCGCCATTTTGAAAAACGTGGCCACCAGCGTCTCTTGTTTAAACGCTGATATTTCAGTAACCGTTAGTCCAATTTACAATTTTTTTTTAATCATTCATTCGATTAAGTACAATCAAAAGTTTCATTATATCAATAACAAAAAAATCAAAAATAACGACTGAAAAAAATTTTAAAAATTTTCATGACTTTTTTTCATAAACTATAATTGCTATAAACAAAAAGTAATAAAAATGTGAAGTAGCAAAAAATATTATATAATAACATTTTAAAAGATATACAGCTATACCTAGTTGTTGTTAAATAGGTAACCTATTGAAATGTAAACATCTAAATTGTCTTGTTCAATAACGGATGCATATTCATAGTCAATTCCATGACAGTTTTGGCACATGGCACTGCAGCGTCCGACTTCTGAGCACACACATCTTTTCTGGCATCCATTTCTACATTTATAATCAATAAGATTTAAAAGTTCTGGGGGTGCTGAAGACCGCTGCATGGTGATAGGAAACATCTTGTTGTTGCGTACTTTCCAACCAAATTCTTCTGTTGAAAGATTATTTCCGAACCAGACTTGAATTTGATGGTGTACCCTAAAATTGAAATGTTTGTTTACTAAAAATTTTTATATTTCAACAAACGTATATTATCTCAAAATATGGAGATTTAAAGCATCTCTTGCAGGCGGAAGGACAGCCAAAACAAATTATTTTGCCAGTGTCTGTTTGGCAATAATAATATTAAATAATCGAAAACATTCTTCGTTTATATCAAGAATGCCTTCTAATCCATAAATTAACAATATGAATTCATGTCCAATGTTTAATAACAATTCTTTATTAGTACCACACTTGTCAAATACCAACAATTTTTTGTGCTTTGACTGGTGTTTTCTTAAGACGTTTAACGCTGCTTATTTACTTTTCTCACAACGATCTGAACTGGTGTCACGTCCACTAGTGGCATGAATAAAAAAAAGACTATTAATAAGAGGTGTTCTTCCTCTTTAGTGGAAGCAATATCATAATATCCATCAAAAACGACCCTAGTGTTTACTCCAAAATGTTTTAAAATATAGGAAACGTACACATCCGCTATTTGCTCAAAGATAGCTTGGACCATATTACCCGATGTAAAAGCCATCCTCCATCGACGACAAACAATATTTCGTTGGTTGGATAACTACAACTTTTGGGTTTTTATAGTCTTATTAAACTAGATTTATTGCCTTTTCGCATTAAACCATTCATGAATAAGGACCAATTCATAACAAAAGTAATGTTTAAGATCCTGCTAATTTTTTTAAACAAATAATTCTATTGAATAACTGGGGCGAGTCTGAAATCATGGTGTTGCCCAATTTCACAATTTTTGTAACAAGTGCTACTGATTTCATTTTATTTTTGGTTCTATAGTGTATAATTCCTAAAACGTTTAACGTATATTGATTCAACTGACAATAATTCTACCTCTCGTGCCATGTGGTAATGTATACTTTCAATAGCAACAACTCCCGTGGACATGCATGAAAGTTGACGAAAATAATCGCTAAAAGGATTGTGATTTTCCAACCACTGTAAGATTATTTTTAAATCCTTATTGTTTAGGTTAATTCGAGAGTCTCTTAGTTCGATATGTTGTTCTGATTGGCTAGAATGAACACCACTTCTCTAATGCATCACATAATTCAACTGTGTATGGCATTGTTATCGTCCATTTAGTTATTGAACTATCGGTGACGCCTCTTCCACGGATAAACCCCCGATGTGTTCATGGATCTCATAAGATATTGTTTAATGCACATACCACTCCAGGTGAATAACATTTGTTAGTACGACGTATTGTAAAATAACCAAGATTACAAAATTTGTTTCTTGTAATTTTATCATATTCTGAAAATACAGATGAGCCGACTTAGCATAATGTAAATGACCTGCAGCGTGTAAGTAGGGCAACATATTTTTTTTACTTTTCCGCGCAACCTATCTAATATGCGAGAAAAGGGCCACTAATAAATTTAAACTAAAGAATTTACCGACTACATGAAGAATTTCAAAATTTGGGTCGAGAATGTGTTGGTTTTCTAATAAATTATTTGAATAGTTAGAATATAATTTTTTGTTGCTATAGGCACGTTTGTGTTCCGAAATTCTAGTTTCAAAATTTCCAAAAGTTCTACCGATATAAATTTTATCACAGTTGTCATTACCACATTTTAATTTATAAACTCCGGATTTGTTTAATTTTGAAGATTTAGATTTATTATTTTTAATGAATTTGGATAAATTTTAATCAGTTTTAAAGGAAATATTCGTGTCTATAGTTTCTAAAAATGATTTAATTATTAAGGATGGTGTTCCAAAGTATGTTTAGCTTTTAAACTGTTTATTATTTTTATCTGAAGGGAATACTTGTTCTAAAATCTGTTTTTTTATCTTTTTATTTATGATATTGTCAATTAAATATGGATCGTAATTATTATTAACTGCTATTCGTTCAGTATGGATCTTCATCAAGTAAAAGCCTCATCTATTGTACGTAATATAACGAATAATTAAAAAAATAGAAATTGTAAATCGGACTAACGGGTTACTGAAATATCAACGTTTAAAGAAAAGACGCTGGCGGCCATGTTTTACAAAATAGCGACTTCTGGTCACATGCGATTTTTAAGGACTTTCGGATTTTCATTCTACACTAAAAAAGTTTATAGATTACCGCTTAAAAATAAATGTTCAGAAACACTTCACTATAAGTGTTATAATTGTGGAAATTTGCCTCGTTTATAGAAGCCCAGTGAGAGTTAAAAAAAGCAACAAGAGCCTGTTTAAGCGTATGTGTTTCAATTCTAAGCTTGTAGTAATGTTGAATTCCAGATGTGTTGATTTCTTGCCGAAGAGATCTTCTATATATGGCGGAAAGTATTGGTCAAAAATGATATCCTATCTTGTCGTTTTTGACTGTGTTACTATTTGCAATATTTTTTTCGAGACACTTCTGAAGATTTTAGGGGTATAAGTGATGAAGAAAATCCATCTATTATCGTGTTAACCCTTAACTGGCGTTGTGACATCCCTGGGACATTTTGGTATGCACCCGCACCACAACTTGAAATTTCGAGCTGTGCATCTCAGTACCTTCTAATTAGTATGCCCTTGACCACGGGTCGTTATTGTTGGTGCGTTGTTATTTTCTGTTTTTACGTGACAGTGTGATCGTGGTCCCCTGGACCTCACGACGGCAAGTACGTAATAAATTGCTTTTTTCTGTATGTTTTTTATTACTTGTATTTTTGTGCTACCGTTAAAAATGGATACGCCTCCTGTCCCAAAACGTAGCAGGTATGATGATCCTGATTTCGAAGAAAAAACTTTGCGTATGTTTGACACTCTGGACAGGGATGTAGAATTATCGGAACAAGAGGATGACTTTGTTCTCGAAAGTGAGCATGACACCAACTCTGATCAATCTGCAGATGAAGAACCTGACCTTCAGACTGACGACTCCGATCAATCTGCATATGAACATTCTGATAACCATGCAAGTGGAGATGAAGATGAAGGTACAGTAGCTCCAAAGTACTATTATGGAAGAAATAGGTTTAAATGGTCAGCTACTGCTCCAGTAAAAAATGTTAGGACTCAAGCGCACAATATTATTAAAATACCAACTTCCCGATCTGCTGCAAAAAATATGGATCCCGTAAATGCTTGGATCTCTATTTTTCCCGAAGATATGATAGCACAATGGACAAACAAGAAGATTAGAAGTTCAAGAGAAAAGTTCTCTGATCCATCCAGAACAGAGCTCAGGGAGGCCACATTAGAACGAGTAAAGTGTTTTTCTGGCTTGCTTATTTATACAGCTATATTTAAATCCAACCATGAAGATGTACGATCATTATTTGCAACAGATGGGACTGGTCGAGATATATTTAGACTGTCTTTATCTGCAAAACGATTTGTTACGCTTTTGAATTATTTGAGGTTTGACAATCCAGATGACCGAGAAGACCGAAAGCTAATAGATCCAAGTGCAGCCATATCTAAATTTTTACAAAAATTTAATGCAAGTTCACAAGCCGCATTCTCTTTGGGATCACATGCAACAGTAGATGAAATGCTAGTAGCATGTCGTGGAAACTGCCGCTTCAAAATGTATATGCCATCAAAACCAGAAAAATATGGCTTAAAATTGCAATGTCTAACGGATGCCAGAACAAGCTATGTTTATAATACATATTTATGATTGTGGAAAAGGTAGTGATAGCATGGGACTATCTCAGGAAGAAAAAAAATACGGAATTACCACTCAGGCAGTATTAAGATTGTGTAAACCTTTATATGGCACAAACCGTAACATTACAACCGATAATTGGTACACATCACTGGATTTAGTAAAAGTTCTTAAAGATAATAGCCTAACGTTAGTGGGGACAATGAAAAAAAAACAAAAAAGAGGTTCCTGCTTAGTTTCAACCAGCTCGTAATAGGCAAGTAGGGTCTTCACTTTATGGATTTACCCTTCTATCATATGTCACTAAAAAAAATAAAGCAGTTTTGTTACTTTTGTCAATGCATCATTCCATAGAGACAGACCCTTTTACTGAAAAACCGGAAATCATTGCTTTCTATAACAATACAAAAGGAGGGGTGGATTCAATGGATCAAAAATGTAGCGTATACACATCAAGCCGCCGAACACGTCGCTGGAGTATGGCAATTTTTTTTCGAATTTTAGATATGAGTACTACTAATGCATACATTATGAACCAATCACTTCGCGATAGAGAACTTATGACAAGATTGGAATTTATGAAAAATGTAGCAAAACATTTAATTGAGCTCTACTTGAGACTTCGCTTCCACAATAATAAACTACCTCGTGAGCTAAGGTCACCTATTGGCCGTCTCTTACAAGAAAGACATTTATATGAAACTGAAGCTGATCAGTCCGATAAACTAGATCGAGGACAAAGAAAAACATGCTCTATATATCCTGCAAAAAAAAAGAAGAAAGACCGCTTACCTATGTTTTTCATGCAAACGACCAATATGTCTAGAATGTAGCAAAAAAATGTGTGTAGGATGTGCCACAGGTGAAGAACTATAAACGTTCATGGACCCTTGCACGTTTCTTTTGTAGGAGTTTAATTTTTTAAATATATATATATATATATATATATATTTTTATGCTTATTAATGTTTAAAGAGACTATACTTTTTCTGTTTTGACTTTTTTTTTCTTAAATGATTTACGAGCGTTGGCTTCCAGCTTTGTAAATTTTTGTTTACATTATTAGCAAATAAAGTTATTTTTTATTACGCTACATTTATTTTTAATTGACAAATATTTTAATAAAATATTAATAACAATATGTTAAATAGAGTACAAAAATATTAAAAATACCATTTTTGTTAAATACACTATTTTTTTCTAGCTATTAGTTATGTGGTCCCAGGGACGTCAGGGCAGTATGTACGCAAAAAATGTTTACCACGCCAGTTTAGGGTTAAACGTTTTTTTTCCAGAGCTTTTATTAGAATAGACTTATGAGTTTTGCAGATACCACTATCAACATGACACATTGATAGTGACACTTGAGATATGGGATATGATAAAAATTTTGCTATATGAATGTTATGTTCAATCGATATATAAAGCATGCGCTCAAATACGTACTTCCTACACTTTACATGAACCTTTGTTTTTTTATACAGCCAATAGAAAAGTTATATAATGGATTTTTTATGCCTTTCTTGAACCTTTCTGCCTCTTCTATATATTCCGTAATGAAAGTTTGTCGTTTATTTTGTTCAACGTTTCATCGCCATTCATATTGGTTGTAAATCACGTTCTCGTACTGAAACGGGCTAATTGAATTAGTCGGTGAAGCTTGAAAAATATTACGAAACAACTTAATTATGAAACCTTATTCATTTCTATACATTCAAATGTCGCTTGTGTAAACGTATAATCGGATTTATTCAGCAACTTCTGAAATTATAAAAATAAAGCTTATGTCAATTGGATGTAGGCGAAATATTGAAAGAGAATAGAGATCTAAAAATAATACTAGTACTAAATTAAATTTGAGAATTGAAACCTTCTTTACAAATGCATTTTAGAGACACTTTTTAATAAATGAAACTTTCAAATAAAATCTTTAACTTCATCGTAGACTCTTTTTTAACTGTATCCTACACAGTTTTTAATAATGCAGAACTTCCCCAACATTTTTATATTTGCATCCTAGATACGGAGTTCGGTCCTGGCTGGGTTACTGAAAAGTGCGTTAAGAGTTAGTGTCATGAGTCATGAATAATTATAAATTTAGAGGAAATACTTTAAAATAATTCAGTTAGTTTACATATAGGTGATTTAAAAAGTGCACAAATTGCAAATAAGTGGAAATAAACACTGCAAATAGAGGTAAGATCAGTTTTCTTATACATAATAAATGAATATTTCTAATATAAACATATAAAACATTATCATGAAAACTAGCTATTAGAGTTATCAGCAAAACAAACTATCTTCACTAAACTTGTTATTAAAAAGAACAGAGACGAACTGACTAGATTGAACGTTAGTTATAAATTAGCGAATAGAAATTATAAATATAAAAAGAATGAATTACTCCTAGACTGATAATTGTCAGCTTCAGGTAGGGCTGGGATCTGAATATAGTAGGGTTCTGGTATTTAACCTGCAGGGAGACACAATGTCAGATACGATGGAGGATATGATGAAGGAAATAATCGAAAAACTAAACAAAATGGATAAAAAGATGGACAGTTATCAAGAACAAATAAAGAAAATAACTAACGAAAATACGAAATTAAAGAACAAAGTCACCCAAATGGAACAAAAAATCGGAATTCAGGATAAGAGAATACAACAATTAGAAAAAGAAAGCAAGAGTAAGAACCTTGTAGTATAAGGAATAGAAGAAACTGAGAACGAAACGTGCGAAATAAGAAACAACAAAATTAAACAAATTTTATATAAAATAAAGTTTGAAATAAACATGGAAGCAGATATAATACAAATAAGAAGAATCGGTAAGAAGGAGACAGATAATAACAGAAATAGACCACTATGGCTAGAGCTATCAAGAGAAGATAAAAAAATAGAAATAATAAGAGAAGCCAAAAACTTGAAAGGTACAAAAATATGGATATCAGAGGATCTACCAAAAGTAATACAAGATAAACGGAAAGCACTCATCCCCTATCTAAAATCGGCTAGAGAAAAAGGATGTAGAGCAAGTATAATATATGATAAATTAAGAGTGGAGGACACAATATATACCTTATGTCATCTGGAATACAATCGAGAAGAAGAAACAAAAACAAATGCAAACAAGAAAAAAGGAAGAACGGCTAGCCAGTGGTCACCCAGCATGGAAGGCGATGAAGATATGGCACCAACTCGGAAAATGATTCAAACAGGGTACCCAAAAAACTAGAAGACATACACGGAGATAAATTAAATAAAAATAATAGTATTAAGAATAGTAATAAGTATAGCAGTAAGAATAAAAGTAGTTTTATCAATACGGATAAAGAAGAAACTAATAGGAAATTTGAACACAATAATAATTATGGTAGGGGACAAGATAAAAAAAATGATCAGATTATCAATGGAGAAAAAATAATCGTAGACAATATATAAATAGTGCAGACCAAGAACATATAAATATAGATATATGGAAGATTAATACATTAACTGGAAAAGAAATCGAAATAACGGAGGAAATGGAAAACAACAAAGTACATATTCTAGGAATAAGTGAAAAAAAGATCAGGGCAAATAAATTTAACAAATAATCACAAATTATATTACTCAGGGGTAAAAGTAGAACGAAGAGCAAAAGAGGGAGTAGGAATAATTTTAACAGAGGGAATAAACAAAAAGGTAATAAATATGAAGGATATAAATTCAAGAATACTAGTTCTAAGTATACGACTAAAAGAAATATTGAATATAATACAAATATATGCATCGGTTGAAGGAACGGGAGAGGAAGAGGTTTCAGAATTTTACATACAATTACAGGAAGTAATGGATGATATAAGAGAGCAAAACGAAAACATAATCATTATGGGGGATTGGAACGCAAGAGTTGGTAGAGATTACAATCGAGGAATGGGTTGTATGGGAGTTTATTGTGAGGAAACAACGAACAGAAATGGTCTTAAGATGATAGGTTTTTGTCAAGTAACGATTTAATAATAGGAAATACGATGTGGAAACAAAAACTAGAGGATAAATATACCTTTGTAACGGAAGAAAGAAATGAAAAAAGTTTAACCGATTACATAGTTTATATACAAAACCTATCAAATGTGATGAAAAAAGTAGAGACAAGAAAAGAGGCTGAGTTGAGTACAAACCATAGATTAGTAGTAGCGGAATATGAAGAAAAAATAATGAAGACAGAAGAAGTAAGATTCAGTAGAATTGCAATAAGTAAATTAAGAAACACAGAAAAAAAATCTAAATATCAGAAAGAAACTGACAGGGAATTCGAAAAATTGATTAATGAAAACAACGAATGGACACTCGAAAAACGGTGGACAGTATTCAAACAAATATTACTTGAATAGGCAGAGGATATTATGTGGAAGAAATAAATTCAACAAACATTTAAAGTGGACTAAGTGGTGGAACTAAGAAATACAAACATTAGTAAAAGAAAAGAAAACCTCATGGAAAAAATACCTCCAAACAAAAACACAGGAAGATAAGGAAGTATATTACGGAAAAAGAAACATCGTCAAGGAAGCGGTTAAGAAAGCGAAAAGGGACTCATGGAAAGAATTTGGAAGGGAGATGTCAGAGACACATGCATCAGATAACAGAAAATTTTGGACAACAATAAAAGGACTACGAGGAAGTAAAGGAAAAGATATAAGAGCAATAAAAAATAAAAATAACGAATTGGAGACCGAAATAAATCAAATACTAAAGACTTGGAAAGAACACTACGAACACAAATTTAGTAATAGGTCGAAGAAGAAAACAACGAAGATAGCGGTGGAGGAATGGAATGAACATGAATACCATGCAATCCAAAGAGAAGAAATGGAAGTGGCTATAAATAAACTTAAAATAGGAAAAGCCAGTGGGGAGGATGAAGTAGCGCCAGAGCTGATAAAATGGTTAGGAGAAAAAGGAAAAGACTGGCTGTTTCTCATATGCAGGAAAGCATGGGATAGTCAAAAAATCCCCAAAGACTGGGAAAATAACCTTATACTGTCAATACATAAAAAGGGGATCAGACACTGTGCAATAATTATAGACCAATATGCTTAGCCCAAACCAGTTTCAAAATCTACACGAGATTAATAGAGATCCGATTAAGACGTTATGTAGAAGGAAGATTAGAAGAGGAACAAGTAGCTTTTAGACCAGGACGACAAGCAAATGATAATATATATATTTTAAGAAGGCTAATTGATAATACCATAGAAGCAGGAGAAGAAATGTATTTAACATTTATTGACTTGAAGGCAGCTTTTGACACAGTGGCAAGAGAAAAAATTTGGGAGGTGTTGGAAAATTTAGAAGTACCGAAAGCTCTAATTAATATAATTAAAAGAACATACGAGACAGTCAAATTAAAAGTGCAGATAGGAGGTCAAAGATCGGAAGAGTTTCTAATGAAAAAAGGTATAAAACAAGGCGATAGCTTAAGCCCACTGTTGTTTGTCATCATAATGGACAAAATAGTGAAGGAAATAAAAAGACAAGGAGGAAATCTGGACATGATAATAGGGTACAGAAACATGGTGCCGGTCAGATTAAGTAATTAACTGTATGCAGACGATATTGTACTTATAGCAAAATCAAAAAATAAAATGCAGAAACTAATCAACTTATTGGCAAGAGAAATAGAAAATATGAAAATGACAATAAATACAGAAAAAACCAAAGTAATTATAGTAAATGAAAAGCAGCGAGAGGGGAGTAACTGCAAGGAATTGAAATGTAATTACAAAACATTAGAAAGAGTAACAACTTATAATTACCTAGGAAGTATCATAACAGAAGAAGGGAAAATAGATGCAGAACTTAATAACAGAGCAAATAAATCAACTGGATTATATTATTCCTTAAATCGAACAATATTAAGCCATAAACACATTGATATGGACACAAAGCTGGAAATCTACAACAAAATTACAGTCCCAACTATAACTTATGCTAACGAGAACTGGGTAATGCAGAAAAAACAGGAAACAAAAATAAATGCAATGTAAATGAAATATTTGAGGAAAATAGCAGGTTAAACAAAATGGGATAAAGTAAGGAACGAAGAAATCAGAAGCATAACTAATCAAGAACCAATAATATCAAAGAGTAAAAAGAAACAATTAAACTGGTATGGCCACCTAGTAAGAATGAAGCAAGATAGAATTGAGAGAAAAGTTATGGAAATAGGAATATCAAAATAAAGAAAAAGAGGAAGATCCAGGAGGAAATGGATAGATCAGATTGAAGAAATTGGAAAAAGCAAGAGAAAAACATTAGGAGAGATGAAGGCATTGACCAGGGACAGAAAAGAGTGGTAAAAATGGTTACATGAAGAACTCCAATCCGACGCCTGAGAAGGCATAAGGATAAGAGAAAGAAAGAAAGCATCCTAGATACATTTTATTTACTGTAGTAACCTAACCTAACCCAACCCTCCTAGACACTCCTATTAGAGAAGGATCCAGGGGCGTAGCTACCGGCGTATCTGCCGTATCAATTATACGGGGCCCCTGCGCTACGGGGGCCCCCAACGTGCGTAAGCAAGAATTAATAAAAACTTCCCTTCAAGTCATTTACTTCAACAGGGGAATCCCACAATAATCGATGTACATATGATACGATGATACACGGAGAGCAATGTTTATTAACGCGTTTTATTTACTTGGGCATTACATTGTAACAGAATACAAACAATTGTTCTTCTGGCTTAGTAGTATTAGTAGTGATTTGTAAAAAACAATGAGTGAAAGGAAAAGAGATTATCCCACCGGAGCTACCAAAAGAAAAAGTAAACAGAAAAGGGAGGAGGTTATAAAAAAAGCCCAAAATTTCTTCATTTTTTCAGACACCTGCTCCTGTTAGTGATTTAGATTGCAAAGGTAAGTACTACCCAACCCATTTATCAGTACTACATAACCCGCGTAGAGCCTGCGTATGTCTGAACACTCTCTAACCATAACCTTACGTAATTTATTTAACATATATTTGTGAAATTTATCAAAACATTCGTTTTTTTTAACAATTATATTTTCAGATTCTTCTGAAGCACGTTCTACATCAGATGTCCATCCGGAAATAGAAGAAACCCTAATCGGCGATTCTGAGATATCTGAAGATTGTAATATAGTTTCATCAGATAGAGGAAATTTTGGTGACAGTCCGAATGCGAACAAAAAATAATATTTAAATTGGGTCCATTTAAGCCACAAGGACCGTTTCCAAAAGATTCAGAAAGTAACCGACCTTTTTCGGTCTATTATTATTCATATATCAATAAGGCAGGCATAAAAATTCCAAGACCATAGTTATGTTATTCTAATGTTTTAAACAAACCGTATTGCTACTTCTGTTGGTTATTAGCAGATCGTCAAAACAAATTGTACTCCTCTGCATGGGTTAACGGTGTTTCCATTAGAAGCAATTTTACGCAAACTATACTTGACCATGAAAAGTCACAGCAGCATAGTAATGCATCCCTATCTTATAATAATTGGTTACAAGGAAATACTATCGATAGACTAATGTAAAGTGAAATCAATAGTAAAATTACATTCTGGAGAGATGTATTGCATCGTATAATTAATGTTATAATTACTTTAGCATCTTGTAATCTACCTTTAAGAGGCCATGATTCTGGAAATTTTATGGCAATTTTACGTTTGCTATCTAATTATGATTCAACTTTAAAAGAACTTCTTCTAAAATCAAAAGGCAAAATAAATTATTTAAGCCCTACGATTCAAAATGAAATTATTAATTTGCTTGGTACCGCAATTAGGAACAATATTATCTCAGAAATTAAAAAAGCTCCATTTCTGACAATAATTCTAGATACAACACAAGACTTGTCAAAAATTGACCAGCTTTCTGTAGTTTTTCGATACATCTCGATTACAGAAAATGATGATAATGTGCCTAAAGAATTAAAAATATGTGAGTCCTTTTTGGGGTTTATGGCAGTATCCGATTGGCTGAAGGACTTAAAATTGAAATTTTAAATACGATTAAAGAATATGGAATTGATTTGACTAAATGTAGAGGACAGGGTTACGATGGAGCAAATGTTATGTCGGGTGTTTATGGAGGATTAGAAACCCTAATAAGACTAATAAGCATGCTCCGAATGCCGATTATGTTCATTGTGCTGCGCACACATTAAATTTACTTTTAAACGATGCTGCGAAACATGTTCGTGAAGTGTCGACTTTTTTCGATAATTTAGAAAAAATATATACTTTTTTTGGCAATAGTATACAACGCTGGGCAATGTTAAGTGACGATTCATCTGAAAAATATTTAATGACCCTTAAAAAGGTATGTCCTACCAGATGGTCTTCAAGTAACGACGCTTTATTAGCGGTAAAGAAATAGTTATTTGTAAACAAAGTGTCACAATGACTCGTTTTGTAGCACAACGAACCGCGAAACGGTGAGTTGTGCAAATCACGAGTACTACAGAAAGTCATTGTGGCACAAGTTTTACACAATATTTTTTATAATTCGCGTTTATTTAATTATTTAAATAAAATATAATTTCATATAATCCCTCTTTTTAAACTAGGAGGTGTGGTTTGAATTTAAGTTGGCAATTCTGTAGATTCCTAATTGGTCATATCACATATGGTTTTATTCAGCACTTCTGACTTTTGACATATTATAACCGGATAATTGTGTAAATTGTAAACAAACTTTCATTTAAGCAAAAAGAGGATGATTATTTGTTAAAAAAAGAGCTTCTTCGTATATGCTCTTGCGATCTATTTATATTATATCATGAACAGAATTATTTCTGTAATACATCTTCACATAGATATCTGGTAATTTATCTCAAAAATCGTACGTTTTATATACCTATATATTGATCCTATACAATATGAAAATAAATAATTGACAAATCATTGATAAATAAACGTTAGCATACTTTATTCGTTATTATTTTAAATATATAAATCATTCTAATTTACCTTTAGAATAATAATTTGCTAGCTAGAACAACGCTAGACCATTTTATTTATAATTTGTTTCAAGGTTAAACTCAAACGTCAAATAAAAATATAACTAAATACAATAACCAACTGTACTCTAAAATTTACTATTGCAGTATTCAAAGAGCTTCATTGTGACACTGTAAACAATGTTATAATGAAGTCTCTTTTATACGCGAATTATAAAAAATTATTTATTAATCATGAAAACTTTGTAATGTAAAAATATAATTAACATTTTAGAGAGTTATGATTTCTCAGTGCTTGTCACATTTTTTTCTTCACTATTTGAAATCATTAATCCTGTTCCTAAAGCTTTACAGCATGAAAATAATGACTTACAAAAAACTAGTATTTCATTAAGTAATCTCTTGAATAGACTGTGCGAATTGAGAAATCATAATTTATTCAATAGTTTGCTAAATGAGTCCAAAGATTTAGCAAAAGAGTGGAGGGTGACAACGGTTTTTAAAAACAAAAGGCGAAAGATAACGAAACGTTTTTTTGATGAGTTGTCACAAGATGAGAGAATTTCAGACCCGGAATCTTATTTCAAAGTCAATGTCTACTATTGCTGTTTAGATATATTAATTTCTCAAACTAAACAAAGATTTCAGAGCCTTTCAACCTGAGTAGTATGTTCGAAATATTACAACCGGAGAAACTCCTGTCTTCTTCAAACGGAGAGATATTAAACGCTTCCGAAAAACTGTCGGCTAAATACAGTAAAGACATCTCAGTTAATATTTATGACCAATTATATATATATATATATATATATATATATATATATATATATATATATATATACACTCCAGTTGGAGTTGTAGCCGCTCAGATTGAGCTCTTTTGACCCTGTATCTTGTGGGGGGTCAGCCCACGTTTTTCTTGCTGTTTATCTACAATTTATTAGAGGTTTTTGCAGTTTCGACAATTGTTCTCCACTCCTTTCTGTCCTGCATCTGTCTCTCCCCGCCTTGTGCTCCCAAAATTTTTACAACTTTCACAACCTGATCTTCCCATCTAATTTTTGGTCTTCCTGGTAATCTTTCCTCATTCGGTCTCCATTCTGTAATTCTCCTCACCTCCTGTCCTTTCTCCATTCTTTTAACATGTCCGTACCAACGAATCCTTTTTGATTTAATTGTGTTTACTATGTCCTCATTTTCTAATATATTTCTAATTTCATAATTCATAAGTCTTCGGTACTCGTTATACCCTAGTTTGACCGGTCCATAAATATTTCTAATTATTCTTCTTTCATATATCCTTAGTTGCTCTTCGTCCTCATTTGTCAGTCTCATAGTTTCTGCCGCATATGTAACTACCGGTTTTATCGCCGTCCTGTAGACTCTTAATTTTGTTGCTCGGCTTATTCTCATACTCTGCATGATGTTTTTAAATTTATTATATGCTCTATACCCTGCTTGAATTCTTTGCCTTATCTCGATTTTTGTGTCGTTTTTGTTACTAATAATTGTTCCCAGATACTTAAAGGTGTTAACAACTTCTAAAGTGAATTAATTTAACTTTACTGCTTCTGGTTGGTAGACTTCCTTCTTTCTTTTCATTTCCATATATTTTGTTTTCTCCTGATTTATTTTTAATCCTCTTTTTCCCGCTTCCTTTACAATTTTCTCTAATGTTTCTTCAAGGCTCTTACGGTCTCTCGCTATTATGGTTAAATCATCAGCATATGCCATTATTTGTTTTGATTTATTAATTATGCTTCCATTGATATTACAAGTCTTAATTATGCCATCAACTGCTATGTTAAACAATACCGCTGACAGCCCATCTCCTTGCCTTACTCCAGCATTTATCTCAAATTCCTCTGATGGACCTTCCCTTGTCATTACTTTTGCCCTAGAATCTTTCTTCGTCATTTTCACCAACCGTATGATCTTTTGTGGTACATTTAGTTGTTCCATATCCTTTATGATTGTCCTCCGTTTCAAGCTGTCGAAAGCTTGCTTGAAGTCAATAAATAGCATTTGGACTCCAACATTGTGTTCATAACATTTTTCAATTACTTGATTTATAGTATGTATGGCATCTACTGTTGATTTTCCTTTCCGAAAACCTTTTTGATACTCCCCTATATTTGATTCCATTACCTTTTTTAGCCTTTCATTTATTATCGTTGTTAGTATTTTATATACGGTATTGAGTAAACTAATTCCTCTATAATTGCTACAAATATTACGATTTCCTTTCTTCATTATTGGTATAATCATACCAGTAGACCATTCTTTTGGCATTGTTTCTGATTCCCATATTCTTTCCATGATATTGTATGTCTTAGATCATCTCCTCCATATCTTATCAGCTCATTTATTATTTCGTCTGACCCTCCTGCTTTGTTGTGTTTCAATTTATTAATTATGTCGTTGCATTCCTCTTCGGTCGGTTTTTCTTCGTATTCAATCCCTGTATCATTATCAGTCATATCATCTTCTTCATACTCCCCATCTTCTTCCGTTAATAAATTCTTGAAATATTGACTCCACACTTTTTCCTTGATATTTATTGCAGTTGATTTTCTGCTTTGTCTCTTTATATATTGATATAATTTTACATTATTTTTATTATCATTCTCTAATATGTCCATGCTTTCATTTAACCATTTTATTCTTTTTGCTTTTATCAACTTGGCGCTCTCTTTTCTTATTTTTCTGTATTCATCATAAAAATTTTGTTGCTTAGTTCGCAGCCATTTTAGTCTTGCTTCTTTTTTCCCTTTTATCTTTATTTTACATTCTTGATCAAACCATTTATTATTCTGTCTTGTATCTTTTGTACCAACCACTTCCTCTGCTGCCGTTATTATACTTATTTTTATTTCCTTCCATTGTTCATCGATATTATCTTGTTCTTTGCTCTTTTGTAGCTGCTTCTTTACTTCTTCCCCATATTCATTTTTACTACTTTTCAATTTCTGCACGTTCCATTTCCTACATTTTGTTGTCCTATTTACTATATTTACAATTCTCATTTGCATTTTGACAATTACTAATTGATGATCAGTATCAACACTTGTTCCTCTGTATGATCTTACATCCTGTATCATCTTTGATCTTCTTTTTGCTATCAGAACATGATCTATCTGGTTCCCCGTAGTAGTCCCAGGTATAATCCATGTAATTTTATGTTCTTTCTTATGCTTGAAACTAGTGCTGCTAATATACATGTTGAGCTCCTCAGCTAAATTGCATATTCGCCGTCCATTATCGTTAGATGTTTCATGTATAGTGTACTTCCCTGCAACATTATTTAAGTAGTCTTCTTTTCCTATTTTCGCATTCATATCTCCAATAATTATTAATGTATCATGTCTTGCGGTTTCCTCACATACCTCTACCAGTTTCTCGTAAAATTCATTTTTGTCTTCATCTTTTGCATCTTCCGTCGGTGCGTAACTATTAATTATTGCAATATTTGCCATGTGGTTTTTTAATCTTAATTTTGATATTCTACCGCTTATAACTGTGTAATCTAGTATATTATTTCTTATTCTTTTACTTATCATAAATCCTGTGCCGTTCTTTCCTCGACTGTCTTCCCCTCCATAAAACAATATATATTCTCCTTTGTTTATTTGTCCTTCACCTTTCCAGCGTATTTCTTGAAGTGCCAATATCTCTATTTTATATTCCAACATCTCTTTTGCAATTTCCTCCATTTTTCCCATTGTCAGCATTGTCCTGTTATTCCATGTTGCCATTCTCACTAAACTCTTGCGTTTACTTCTCTTATTTTTACCCTTACTCATTATCCATTTCATTGCATTGTCTTCAATTGTATATATCGTATTTTCTTTAGCTACTAGTTTTTTGACTTCTCCTATTTATGACCAATTAAAGGCTCTAAAAACATGCTTAAAATCTGAAATTCAAAAAATTCATTCCATTAAGGAATTCATTGAAGTATTGCTGATAAAATTCAATAGTCTTGCATCCAGTTTTCCGGAGGTAATAACAGAATGCTTTTTATTCTTGACCCTTCCAGTTACACTAGACACTTTTAACAACCACGCGTTCTAGATACCTTTTCTTCATAACACCGCAGTTGACTGATTTAGCGAACATTTCCTACAAGCCACTCTTTAGCACTAGTCCGCTTCCAATTCTCAAATATCTCTTCCCATACACCTTTTTAACCATCCGGCTGGCATTGCAGCCAACCCACACTCATTCGAACTCCTTTAAGAGCTCCGCATATCACGATTATAATACATGTAGTACTACTTATGTAAAATGTGTCTGTAAGTAAATTATAGAGGACTGGCGAATTCTACAAACACTATCAGAGCCACTATTAATTCCGCTAATCACAACGTTTGCCTCTTTTTCAAATTAAATTCCAACGCCTAGCCAAACCAGATATTATGTATTTATATGCAACAAAGCGTGGTTCGTCTTCCTCAAAGACTGAATCCTTCCTAGTCACTTTTATCCCCAATTCTAGACACTTTTAACAACCACGCGTTCTAGATACCTTTTCTTCATAACATCGCAGTTGACTGATTTAGCGAACATTTCGTACTAGCCACTCTTTAGCACTAGTCCTCTTCCAATTCTCAAATATCTCTTCCCATACACCTTTCTAACCATCCGGCTGGCATTACAACCAACCCACACTCATTCGAACTCCTTTAAGAGCGCCGCATATCACGAACTCCCCATTCGAAAAAACCATTTCCAATCTTGCAGAGGATCTATATCCTATAACATGAGCAAACTTCAAATACCATTTTTCAAATAAATAAAAAAAATTCATACCCAAAAATCCTCCGAATTTCTCTCTTTTTAAACGGTTTTATTTAGCTCACCCCGTTTGTTTTATTCTTGGGTCAAATTTAGTAATTCAAATTTCACCCTCTTCCTGTCAACCGATTAATCTGAAATTTTGTATACACTTTGGATTTTGGTGACAATACAATTATGTTTATTCATTATCATTATAAATTCAAGATGGCCGCCGCTACAAAATGGCGGATAATTTATGTTTTATTAATCCAATCAATATGGGTATCAAATGAAAGTGCTCAACCAGTAGAATACAATATACTATATAAAATTAAAATCCAAGATAACGGCCTCTACAAAATGGCGGATAACGTAGGTGTTATCAATCCCATCAACATGGGTATCAAATGAAAGGTCTCAACAAGTAGAATACAATTTACTATGCAAAATTGAGATGGCCGCCGCTACCAAAGAGTTGGACTGCAATAAACTAACGGGCAAGAAACCTTGCAATAATGAAGCACTAAATGAATTAAACAGAATTCGAAATAAAAACTAAAAACCAAAAAATAAAAATAGCTAAAAAAACTTTTTAAGTTAAACGGTTTTATGTTAAACATACATTGCAATGTTTAAGATAAATGTACTAAAAACCAAAAAATAATAAAATAGATATAGTCGTGGGAATTATAAACATATGCATAGACTAGACTAAAATAAAACCGTGGGGCACGTCAATTGTCGGTTGAACAACTGCCTAATTATAGTGTAACATTACAAAACAAAAATTTTAATCAACGATTGTAGACAATTGACGTGCCCCACGGTTTTATTTTAGTCTAGTCTATGCATATGTTTATAATTCCCACGACTGTATCTATTTTATAATTTTTTGGTTTTTAGTACATTTATCTTAAACATTGCAATGTATGTTTAACATAAAACCGTTTAACTTAAAAAGTTTTTTTACCTATTTTTATTTTTCCTTGCCTTGTTCTGCAATAAATAATCTGGTTATCCTTACCGTTTTGTATAATGCGTTTTCATAATACAAATAACCTCTTTGTCTTATCTTTTACAAGTTTGGCAAAATTCTTTCATGTTTGTTTCAAAATGCCTTTATTAACAATATTTCATGGTTTATAATTTACAATTGTATTCAGAAATTATGTAATTGGCCGGTGTTCTGGCAATCCTGGTACAATCGTTTGAGTAATGTATCTATATATATGGCACCTTGCTTTTATGTATTATCCATTTATTTACATTCAATAACTTCCACAGCTATTTCGAATTGTATATCCCTGAAAAGCAGCTGAAAAACAGAGTTTCAAATTCTTTCATGTTTAAATCGATTAAATAATCTGACAATACATTAGTTTTATCTTACTCATTATTTTTTCTTTTGAATAAACAAAAAAATTAAGCTAAATACTTTCAAATTCTGGTACATCCTGTAGATATTGTGATTGGGTTGTTAAAGGTAATAAATATATTGACATTGCCGATCATTTATTGGGGAAACAATAATATTTACTTTGTATACACAAAGATTACGATCGTCAAACATTTTTTTAATGTTGCAATTTTTATACCCTCGCAATTGCTATTTATTGCAATGAGTATATTGCATAGACAAATGACGTGATTGTTGATATTTATACAATGTTGGCATGTTCAGAAGAAATTTTTTTGATTTAATTGTCACTAAGTTTAGCCTGAATGAATTTTTGTCATAACATATTTCTATTGCGATGACTCTTATATTTTCTTTTTGAATACATTTTTCAAACAACAAGAGAGAAAAATGGAAGAAATATCACATAATATTACGAAGTTAATTTTAATTCTAACTGAGAAAATAATTTAATTTTATGCAAAGCATGTCCTCGCCAATCGTAATTTAAACAAAAATATTCGAATTACAATATCTTTATCCTTGGCAATACTGTTAAAGGAATGACTATTAGTATAAAATGGAAAATACTATAATTATTCCTTATTATCAAATTCGTCAGTACACGTTTAACGTAATAAGCAGATTACAACCCCATGCCAATTTTAATCATAGTTAGCTATAGGTCAGAACAGAGAAATTGAAACAGCTGAAACAATTTAGTCTAATAATATTGAATTGTTTTCAGTTGGAATGTTCATGAACGAAGGAATGTATTCATTTAAGGCAGATTCTCATATACGATTCGCCCCGTTTCACTGTGCTTGGCTTGGCTTCGCGACAAACTGTTAATATACTGAGACTGAGATGAATTTACATAATATATAAGCTTCAAAACCGGGATGTCAGATCATGCAAAATCAGCAGTGTTGTTACAAGAAGATGACCTTGATTGAATTGTTTAATACAAGCAGTTCTGACAATTCTTCATCAGATGAATTATTTGTTTTAGCACAGCACTATATATATATATATATATATATATATATATATATATATATTATTGTGATTTGTATAAATGGTATAAGAGAATAGGTGAGAGAAATTTTAATGTTCAAATATGCATAAATATATTTTTTCTAATTTGCCCTACGTTGGGCCGACATTTTATTGTGGATAGAATTGGGTGAGAGAATATTTAAAAAGTTTAAATACTATGAATTATTAATTTTAGTTTAGTTGAGTTGATACTTAGTTTTTGTTTGCCCGGTATATTGTAATATTTAAAATTTATTTGTAAAATAATTATTCCTTTGCATGAGAAACTCTCTGATCTCAGAGTAGGGTTCAGATGTAGAAAAACAAAACAATTTCAAATTTCTAATATGAGCGCCGAAATTCAAATAATATTCCTATATTTCAATAAAAATTTTGTTAATAAAAAAAATATACTTACTTTATCATTATTTCCAAATAAACTCTAAAGACGGTCCTGTGTTTAATGTTGAACTTCTCCCCGATTCATAGATGTCAGTTTAAAACTACCAACTGTTTAAGCTAGATGGAGCAATCACCATAGAGAAATGAAAAATCTCAAGAAAATAATTTCACAATGTTCTTCAAATAGCAAAACGTTACTTAATGCTATAGAAACAAATACATTATTCTTTTACAGGACATAAATTAGTGAAAACCTATTATCTATTATGATCATTCATTCAAATAAAGTCATCCACTCGAATGAAATACAATTTCTATATATAATTCAAAATAGGCAACTTTTAATACAAATCTTATAACACGAAATGCGTTATATAAACGTCTATAATACAAAGATGGCGGAAGACAAAACTTATAAGCGTCTGTTTAATATCAAAGTTCAATTCTTTGCACTAAATGGGTAAGTTTACTCTACCTTCTTAATATATAATTAAATAGTTTTAAATACCTTTTTTCACTGTATAGTTCAATTAATTCACATCAATAAATGGTTCTTATTTATTTTTAGGTTACCTCTTGGAAAGTACCATACCATTTGTCCAGCCTGCATAACATCCAGAAACGGTGCTACATTTCGTCCACATCAATACATTTTAATCAAATCACATAATCCAAAGCTTTCTAAAAGGTATGGTGGAGGCACCGTTCCACCATACAATATTTTACTTAATTACATCTATAAGTTTTATGGTTAGTATTCAAATATAATTACCAACTTTCCTCTTATAATGTGTACTTCTGCTTGCTTAAATATATTGCTGACTAGCTTTCAAGTATAATGTATTTCTTTCACTAATTTTTAATGCCAAATTGTTGTTTTTTTAAAAGTTTAAAAATTTTTCTCAATAAATTTTGCTTCTTCAAAATTTCTACCCAAAAAGAAAAGTACCTAGTCAATAGAATGTATAATCAACAAACTGTTCCCATTCAATTTTTTTATTATTAGCAATCTACTTGTCGCTGATAAAAATATCTTAAATGCATTCCACCAATCAAAATTGGTTATCAAAATTCTTATTTGAAAGATTTCATTTCAAATAGTGGATTGTCCATCCATCATTTTAAAACATTCTGCTTTGAGCCTCTTAAACGATTATAACCCATATATTTCTCCCTTAAATTGTATTTCAATAAATTTACTAAATGACAGTTCTTATTTTCTAAAGTATTTATTCAGAATGTCAAATCGTTCAACAAATGCCATATTCCATAGAGTTAATGTTTTCATTTTACTTCCTACATTCACATATTTTAAATACTTATATAATCTTATTGAAAACTTCCTTGAAACCCTAATATTCACTTATTTAAAACAAACCACAATATTAATTTACTTTGACAATAAGAACAATGGGTTATTATTTTCATTCATATGTAACAAACGTTCTAAAATTCTCTCTTTCAAATATGGAAGTTGTTTTTATGTCACCTATATTCTTATAAAGCTTATTTGAATTTTTCTCTATAATCATACAGTTAGATCCTTTATATGCTTTCTCTATTGAATAGTAAATAGTACAGATTGTCTCCTTTTTAGATCATTTTAAAAAAATTCAAATTCCAAAAAATTTTAATTACTTGAAGTATGTAGTGTAGTCTATTATTTCATAATTCTGTATACAGGGTGTTGCAGGTTTCACTCTATGTTAATATATATATATATATATATATATATATATATATATATATATATATTTCCATTTAGCGATTTCTTGCGATATATATATATATATATATATATATATAATAAGCAACGAATAGATTATATATATATACGCAAATAGAAGAAGAGGCTACTGAAAAGAGTGGTAACCGCAGTCATGCATGTTTCTGGCTCATTAGCCGTCATCGGTACGGTACAACCAAGAAAAGATGTGAAACATGGGAGCAAAGGTGTTGAATGAAACATGAGAAAATATAACAGAATTCAGCAGGATAGTCAAACACAACATTTGTGTCAGTAATATTAGAAGATCTCGAATATTCGAGACAACAACCAACATAGACACGGAGGTGCATATAACACTCCCGTCTGAAACTTCCGACCCAGATTAATGAAATAATAACAAGATGTATGAATAGTCCGTGACATATGAACAATAAGCAACGAATAGATTAGTGGGTATTGCACGCAAATAGAAGAAGGGGCTACTAACACAAATGTTGTGTTTGACTATCCTGCTGAATTCTGTTACATTTTCTCATGTTTCATTCAACACCTTTGCTCCCATGTTTCACATATTTTCTTGGTTGTACCGTACCGATGACGGCTAATGAGCCAGAAACATGCATGTCTGCGGTTACCGCTCTTTTCAGTAGCCCCTTCTTCTATTTCCGTGCAATACCCACTAATCTATTCGTTGCTCATTGTTCATATGTTACTGTGGAATACTGCGAAATTGCAACAAGAAAAAAAGGAACAAACTGTACTCTTAACGGAAAATTTCCAAGCTTTCGAGGATGATTGTCCTCATCATCAGGGAGACTAAAATGAAGAAAACAGCAGTTAGATATATATAGTGTGTGTGATTACGATAATCACGTCGCACGTGTCTAGTATAAACTGAAAATATCAAATACTAGTTGACCCTACGTGCTTCGCTACGCTCTATTACACAAAGTGATCACTATTCTCAAAACGTTTTTAACGCGTTGTGACAACGCATCATTTTCCCAATCAATTCAGTGCATGTATAATCCAGAGACAGTCACATTTGCAATTACTATAAAAAGCAGCTTGATTTATAAGTTACACGTCATTTTGCTCATACATTTATCTTCAATTTCGTGCATTGGACCTGACACAAAATTAATCCTTTAACCGTGCATGAAGCGCTGTCCTAAATTCTCCAGAATGGACGCCGTGTGCCTATTAGGCTAACATTAGTAAAAAGTCCAAAAAAATTAAAACATGGTTGAATTTTATTATAATGCATTCATTTGTTTTGTTGAAGGTTATAAAAGTGAAATAAAACTACATAAAATAAATGTATGTATAATCCACTTCGACCACAGAAAGAAATCACACAAAACTCTAGAAAGTAAAAGAAATGCAGACATTAGAAATGTGTTTAGTATGAATCTGTCTCTTCTTGTTATTGCGCTGAATATTTGCATTGATACCCTGCAAAAGCAGGCTGAGCAAAGGGGTATAGCGTGGCCCATATATACACCTTTATTACATATTCTGCAGGAATAGTTGATCAACCTACGTGTTTCAGTTTCTGTGGTACAGTCAGAGCATCTTGACTGTTTTGGCGGAGGGGGGGGGGGGGGGCGAGTGTGGGTGTTCGTCCACCGGAAGAAACCTTTTAAGGCGTCGTATCTTGACTTCTCCGATGAATTTCTGCGATGGTCAATTCGTGTGGCAAAGTCTACAGAAACATTCTTCTTGGCATTGATTCAAGCTGATATTCCAGATAAATTCCTTGCGAATTGATCCCGGCAATATTCAACAATGTATAAAAAATATTGGCCATCTTTGTGTGTTGCGTTGAACATTATACGTTGCACACATCTGATCCACAACGTTCACTCCACATTTTTGTGTATTGTGTACGTTATAATTTCTGGTTTTGCTGCATCTCCAGTAGACAGATCAATGGCGTCATCAGAGTGTAATGTGGAAACCAGAATCACATTTTTAGTTTTACGTGGAATACAAGAAGTTAATACGTTTCCATAACTGAAACCAAATAAGCTGTTGAAATGAGGCCCCCCCTTAGTACTCACGAAAGCAAATGGCAAGGTTCTTTTATTTTTTCTTACTGCCCTGACGTATGACAGTTTCTTCTCTTTCAAACTACTTATCAGATCAAATCGGTATACCAGTTATCTGCTGTAATATTTCTACCCGGTCCCAATATAGGTTGTACCATTCGCATAACTACATCAGCTGATTTATTGCTCTTCTGGTATTTGCCTTCAGGCTGTTTGCCTACGTACACTTCCAAATTTAGAGTTCGAAAATCCACAAGTGCCAATAATTTTACGTCATATTTATTTGGCTTCCAAGGTATATATTGACAAAACGGGCATCGTTCTCGAAAACCTGGACAAATATTGCGAAAAGATCTCGAAAGGGAGCCAGGCGATAAATTTATTTTCTTTGGGTCCTGGAAGTCCTATCATCGAAACTTAAAACACGTAGCAAAAACATGAAACTTTTCACATTCATTATAAGTTCGATTTTTTCTATTCCGTTGCCATGCTTTCCCCAGAGTTCATCTATAAATAGACGGTTTGTTTTATAAACTCCGGTCAAATACAATAAGCCACTAAATGCTTCAAGTTCTATAATATCGGTGTGTTTCGTATCACTCTCTCTCTCTCTCTGGAAAATTTGTTCTTTATATGGTCGATGTATTGTATTTTTCTAGAAGATCGTTGCTGAATAAATTTGACCAGCAAACAACAGTTTTTGTATTTTTGGCGTCTCCCTTCACACCAGATAAGTGAGTAATAATGTTGTGAGAGCTCTTATGGCGACGTTTCGATGGAGGCATTTTATACCATTTCGTGCCAAAAAAAATCATCTTCATCGTCTTCGTCTGTTCGCACTCTTGCTCAGTTTCTGAATTTTCGTTCCGGACTTCTACTTCATCATAAGATGAAATGTCACGTTACTCTCCGACATTTTCTTTTATTATCGGATCCACTTCTTCACTCTGCAATTGTTCTCAGAAAATATCTTCAACAATCATGATTCTAGTATGAATCAATTTATTTTGTCAACATGTAGTGAACAAATTATCATGTATACAGATGGATTTGTTGTTTTACAATTAACAAACACCTTGATATATGAAACATGTGTTGTAGCATTAATTGGACTTTAAGCAAATTTGCTTAATTCTTTAATGGCCCATAAAAGTAAAGGAGGATTAGCATATCCCTCACATGATGTTATTCACATTTGTAAAATTTCTGGAAGTATTTTAAGAATTCTTGAACAAAATTTGCATAGGAAAAAGTCCTTTGAATTGTTAACTAACACAGTTATGAACAAAGCACTAACAATGGATTTGTCGGAAGGTTTGGATAATCATGTGCTGGATAATTATGTTAATCACATTTACCTTTTAATAGCCGTATGCATAAAATACCTTAAAATCAGAATACACTTTATTGTTAAGAAAAAAAGTGAAACTAAGACGCCAATTAGAAACCATTTAACTAAAATGTTTTTGTTTCTCCGGATAATATCATGTATTCATTTGTTTCTATTGTTTGTTTAATTTTTATTTGTAATGTACATATTTTTATAATAAATATTGTTTTGGTTTTAAAAATGTGTACATTTTTTTCTTGATAGATGTTCTAATTTAACCTTTCAAATCAGAACTTTTTTATTACTTTAGATGCTTAACATTATTTAATAGATTTTAGATAATACAATCAAGCTACAACTAATAAAATATTTGAAACTTCCTAATCATTTTATTTCCTTTCTAATTTAGTTTCTGTTTGGTCCGAACTTTGTTACTCGTCTATTCGTCTTTCCTTTTCTAAGAATTGAGCAAAAGCGAGACAAGCGTCTTTCGAATCACATTTCAGGCAGACGTTGCCACTATTTGAAGAAAGTTCTTAAACATTAGAAATAGGAGTACAAAGATTATTTCATAAAAATAACTTTTTCTACATGACCCATAAATCGTAGTATTACATACATAACAGAATTTTGAAAAATTCAAGAATACATGTTAAAATTATTAGTTCTAGAGTTTTTAAAAGTATTTCCGATTTATTCACAAAAATGAAGACATTTTAGAATTAAATATGCAAACAATTTTTTATTTGTACGTTACCAGGTCATTGCAATCAAACTTATTGATTTTAGTTTTTTTTTGTAAGTATTTGATCACTTTATGCATTGCTTCTACGTGGGACACGTGTGAGTTGAGGAAATAAATAGTATCGCACTTCTTTATTAGCCAGTGATAGTTAAATGGTTTTTCAAATATTTATTGCAGCATATGTAAAAAATGTAATAAATTGAACAAATATTTCCTTTTATGCGATTTATCACATTTATAACGTTACAAAGCATCACAAAACATTTGGTTTAACCAGGAATGCCTTAGAAAAGAGGTAATACCAAATTACGTGAATATAAAATGCCATACTAAAACACATCAAGCACAAAAAGCTATAAAATGTGCTCAACAAGTTTGGCTTAAAGAAGAATGTGAGAAATGGTTTAGAATAAGGCGACTCCTTAGACAACTACATAAAAGTGGTACATTCTGAACTCACGTTCCAACTACATCCAGTATAATTTGACTGTTTGGATGACAAAATCAGAGAAAATGTCAGCACGATGAAGCACAAGGAATTTAAGAAACAAGAACAAAAGCTACAGAAACTTGAACACACACAACATAGAGTTAAATACTATAAACATCATGAAACTGTAAGTAATTACATACAAAAACACTTTGCACCACAATATAAAAACCTTTCAGACACTAATTTTACAGATAGTGAAATAGAATTATTAAATAAAGGTTTAAAGTACAGCATACCACCAAAATTTACGAATAATATTAAACAGATAATGGCTGCAGAGTCAGAAATAGCTTCAAAATCTAATTCAAATAATTTTCTTTATGAGAAAATAAAAATTGCCAATTTAATCAAAAATATTGAACCTTCAAAAGTTAAACGTCAAACAACAAATGACATTACAGTTTTAAATTCAATAAAAGGGAAAGTAGTAGATAATAACCTAACAGATACAAAATCTGACAAGGGGAACGCTATTGTCATATTGACAACTAATGATTATAATTCAAAGATATATAACTTTATAGAATCTAACGATATAAAAGTTCTTAGAGCAAACCCAACAAAAAAGTTTTCTAATAATGTTAGAGATATTGTTAATAATTCAAATTATCGTTTCAGTGATTACGAAAAGAGATCCATCATAAATAAGAATCCTCATTCTTCACAATTATATGAAACCGTTAAATTACATAAAATAACGAAGCCAATTAGACCTGTAGTTTCTTATGTTAATACTCCTAATAATATATTGGCAAAGAAACTTAACAATATACTTAATAGTTACGGATATACATCTAAATATTCAATTAGAAAATCAATAGAACGGAACAAAAAATTGAGAGCATTCAACTTGCAAGATAGCTCTAAGCTTATTTATTTCATTTGATGTTACCAATATGTTCACTAAAATTCCTACTAAAGAATGTCTAATACTTGTAAGAAAGTTACTAGAAGATAAAAATATTAATCCAGGAATAATATCAGATATACTTAATTTATTTGATGTATGTATTAATCAGAATTATTTCACTTTTGACAATAAGATATATATTCCAAATGAAGGTTTTCCATTGGGAAGCACTATATCGTCAAAGAAAAATCTTTGAAAGTAATATTTCAAAAAATGTTTTATTTTGGTATAGATATGTAGATGCCATATTAGCTTGTTTTATGGGTAGTGAACGACAATTAGATATATTTTTCAACCACATTAATAACTTACATCCGAAAATTAAATTTACATTAGAAGTTAGAAAATAGTTCAATCAATTTTCTCGATTTAAAAATTCAAAGAGTTAATAATGCACTTGATTATTCGATTCACCGAAAACCAACTCCCACTGATGTGACTATTCCATACAGTTCCAGTCATCTCTCGTCCCATAAACTAGCGGCATATAATTCAATGATACATAGAGCATTTTCAGTTCGTATGAACAAATGTAATTTTGATAGAGAGATTAACTCTATTAAACAAATAGCAATGTCCAACGGTTACCGGTTACCCATTACATATGATAAATAAACTAATTAGTAAAAAAGAGGAAAAAGTGGAAATACAACTAATATTTCCTAAACAAACTAAAGAAATAAAAACTTGTAAAACCATTATATATGCAGGAAATATTTCTAATAATATTTCAAAGATAATATATTTAGCAACAAATACAACGATTTCTTTTAAAACAGAAAGTAGCATAAGTAAAAAATTGTTCAATGTAAAAACAAAAATATCACCATTAAAGAAATCTGGTATATATAAACTTAAATGTCCAGAATGTAACCACTACAGGAATTTGAGAAAAGACTTTATCACTGCTTAGAAAATAATGGAGAACATTTCAAAAATTTTATAAAATAAGTTGCTTTTTATTAATTTTTTATGTTTTATTGCAAAACACTTGATGATAAATAAAGTATTGAATAGATGAGGCTTTTACTTGATGACGATCCATACTGAACGATGAAATAAAACAATATAAATTGTTTAAAACTTCATTTATTTGAACTAATGTTCAATTTAAACTGGTTGACGCGTTTCACTAACACAGTAGCTTTCTCAAAACGAATGAAGGTATACTTTAAAAATGTTTTAAAATATACAGAATTCTATTTACTAATGTTAACAAATGTATTGAAAGAAATTACCTGGAAATGAATTCGCTACAAACATTCCTAAGCTATCTTCTAGGTAAAAAGGTTTAATAAAGGAGAATGATTGATATCTATTTGGTCGTTAAGAAGGTTACTTGAATATTTATTTTTGTTAATCTCAAGGGCCTCTAATAAATTGAAACTAAAGGATTTACCGACTACATGTAGAATTTCAATATTTGGGTCGAAAATGTGTTGGTTTTCTAATAAACGATTTGAATAGTTAGAATCTAATTTTTTTTGTCATAGCTACGTTGGTGTTCCGAAATTCTAATTTTAAAATTTCTAAAAGTTCTACCGATATAAATTTTATTACAGTTGTCATTACCACATTTTAATTTATAAACTCCTGATTTATTTAATTTTGAAGATTTATATTTATTATTTTTAATGAGTTTGGATAAATTGTTATCAGTTTTAAAGGAAATATTCATGTCTAAAGTTTCTGAAAATAATTTAAATTTTTAAGGATGGTGTTCCAAAGTATGTTAAGCTTTTAAATTGTTTATTGAACAAAATAAATCTATAAACTTTTTAGACCTTACAATTTCAAATATAAATAATAAACATGATATTTCTATATTTCATAAACCATCACATACAGATATTACAATTCATAATAGTTCGGCCCACCCATTCAGTCATAAACTAGCAGCTTTCGATAGTATGATACAAAGACTCTTAACAGTCCCATTGAATATTAATAATTATAACAAAGAATTAAATATAATAAAACAAATAGCAGTTAATAATAATTACGATCCAAATTTAATTGACAATATCATAAATAAAAAGATAAAAAAACAGACTTTAGAACAAGTATTCCCTTCTGATAAAAATAATAATAAACAATTGTACATCATCCTTAAAAATTAAAAAAATTTTAGAAACTTTAGACATGAATATTTCCTTTAAAACTTATTACAATTTATCCAAACTCATTTAAAATAATAAATCTTCATAAATAAATAAATCAGGAGTTTATAAATTAAAATGTGGTAATGACAACCAAGATAAAATTTATATCGGTAGAACTTTTTGAAATTTTAGAACTAGCATTTCGGAACACAAACGTAGCTATGACAACAAAAAATTAGATTCTAACTATTCAAATCATTTATTAGAAAACCAACACATTTTCGACCCTTGAGATTAACAAAAATAAACATTCAGGTAACCTTCTTAACGACCAAATATATATATCAATCACTCTCCTTTATTAAACCTTTTTACCTATAAGATAGCTTAGGAATGTTTCTAGTGAAAGAATTTCTTACAATACCTTTGTTAACATTAGTAAATAGAATTCTGTCTTTATGCACTGTATATATTAAAACATTTTTATATTATACCTTCATTCGTTTTGAGAAAGCTACTGTGTTAGTGAAACGCGTCAACCAGTTTAAATTGAACATTAGTTCAAATAAATGAAGTTTTAAACAAATTATATTGTTTTATTTCATCGTTAAATAAAGTATATTCATACTTTTATAAAATTTTCTCAAATTACTTCACTTATCAGTTACCATTGAAACGGGAGTTCCTTCCCCTTACTACGATTTATATCATTCTTTCCTTACAGCTAGTTTATTATTTACGTTCGTAATACCGATACCTCATATTTATAAATACGTATTATACGCTATTAGGCCAGGCAACATAGACCGAAAAAGAGGGTTTAGGAGAAATAATTCTCGAAATGCTGGAAATCGTTTTAATCTCTTTATTTGCATATAAAAAAGGTTTTTTAATGTTTGCACCAATTTTCTACTTGTGCTATGTACAGGGTGTCCCAAAATCCCCGAATTTTTTTTTTAGATTTTCACTAATTACACTGAAAATTTCACGCTTTTATAAATGAGCAATCATACTTAAAATTATGTCAAGTGGTATGGATGTTAAGCATGTTTAAAAAACAATCATTTTTCCAATTTTTGACGGAAAAATCATATTTTGGATTTTTAAACTTTATTTCCCTTACGGAAAATGTATTACTTTTCCGCCAACCTATCTAATATGCGAGAAAAGTATTGGTTTACCCACAAAAAAGTTTGAAATTTTTTTTTGAGTTATTTCTACGTTATTCATAAACAACAACACGAAAAAACGGTTTTTAGAAAAAAATCCTGTGTGTATGTCGTCGTCGTCGTCATTGTCGTCGGCCACTTTTCCTTGCAAGTCTTGTTAGCACGATACAGCCTCCGGAGTGCAATAAGTCACCAATTTTATGATGGAATATTGTTAAGGACATTTCACAGATGAACCCTATTGATTTTTAGCTCACCAGAGCCAGTACAACGGGTGCTATGGTACTTGAAGTACGACATTTTGTCGTTTTTCGAGAATCAGTTTGTTAGCACGATACAGCTTCCGGAGTTCAACAAGTCACCAATTTTATGATTGAATATTATTCAGGGCATCTCACTGATAAACCCTATTGATTTTCAGCTCACCAGAGCCAATACAACCGGTGCTACAGTACTTTAAGTACGATATTTTTGTCATTTTTGGAGAAGTTTCAGTTTGTTAGCACGATACAGCCTCCGGAGTATATACAAGTGATGAATTTTATGATTGGATATTCTTCAGAGCGTCTTAAAGATGAGCCCTATTGATATTGAGCTCACTAAAGCCAGTACAACGGGTCCTGTGGTACTTGAAGTACCAAATTTTTGTCATTTTTGGAGAATTTTCAGTTTGTTAGCACGATACAGCCTCCAGAGAGTATACGATTGATCAACTTTATGAATAAGTATTGTTCAAGGTGTCTCACAGATGTACCCTATTGATTTTCAGTTGACTAGAGCGAGTACAGCGGGTCCTATAAAACTAGATATACTAAATTTTTGGTTATTTTTGAAGAAATTTCGGTTTGTTAGCACGATACATCCCACGAAGTGTATGCAAGTAACAATTTTATGATAGAATATTGTTCAGGGCCACAGATGCGGAAAAGTTAGTTTTAATCTTTAAAACCGTTTATTATATAAATTTATTCTGTATTAGGAGTTTATAATGCACCGAATACTGTATCAGATATACGTAAAGCCGGCCCTAGGCACATCGCGAATATGGGTAATCCAGAGGGTTCATTTGTCTATATTCGTGCTTGACTTTCCTCATCTCCCGATAAACGGCAAATATTAGTGAAAATCTACATTCGAGTTGTATCTGGGGCCGCCTTAACCCATTAGTGCCTGAGTAATTTTTACTTTTCCGCCCAACTTATCTAATATGCAAGAAAAGTATTGGTTTACCCCAAAAAAAGTTGGAATTTAAAAAAAATGTTTGTGTTATTTTTACGTTTTCCATCAACAACAACACGAAAACGGTTTTTAGAAAAAAAATCCTATGTGTATGTCGTCGTCGTTTCCTTACATGTCTTGTTAGCACGATACAGCCTCCGGAGTGCAATAAGGACATCTCACAGATGAACCCTATTGATTTTCAGCTCACCAGAGCTAGTACAACGGGTGCTATGGTACTTGAAGTGCGACATTTTGTCATTTTTTGAGAAATTTCAGCTTGTTAGCACGATACAGCCTCCGGAATTCAACAAGTCACCAATTTTATGATTGAATATTATTCAGGACATCTCACTGATGAACCTCATTGATTTTCAGCTCACCAGAGCCAATACAACAGGTGCTACAGTACTTTAAGTACGATATTTTTGTCATTTTTGGAGAAGTTTCAGTTTGTTAGCACGATACAGCCTCCGGAGTATATACAAGTGACCAATTTTATGATTGGATATTATTCAGAGGGTCTCAAAGATAAACCCTATTGATATTCAGCTCAATAAAGCCAGTACAACGGATGCTATGGTACTTGAAGTACCAAATTTTTGTCATTTTTGCTGAATTTTCATTTTGTTAGCACGATACAGCCTCCAGAGAGTATACAATTGATCAATTTTATGATTGAATATTGTTAAAGGTGTCTCACAGATGTACCCTATTCATTTTCAGTTGACTAGAGCGAGTACAGCAGGTCCTATAAATCCAGATATACTAAATTTTTGGTAATTTTCGGAGAAATTTCGGTTTGTTAGCACGATACATCCCCCGAAGTGTATACAAGTAACTTTTTATGATAGAATATTGTTTAGGGCCACAGATGCGGAAAAGTTAGTTTTAATCTTTAAAACCGTTTATTTTTTGTCGATTTCGGTTATTTTTCCAGGAAGAGTTCCAATTGGCATCTAGATTAACTATGTAGACGTGTTTAACATTAATTTTTTGTTTAGAGTAGATTTTTTTCACGTATGATATATCATACGGTAGGCATATGGGGGTTAGCATTATGAGGTATGAGGGTAAAATACGAAATAATGTACAAATGCTTGAAATAAAAGTTTTATTGATTTAAATTATTGAAACATTAATTATTGTTTCCAAGTGGGCCAATTATTTTGATGGTGTATGATATAAGCGGAAACAGCTGTCTGAATGTAATCCAATATTACACTTGACACAGGAAAATTTGGTACATTTCTTACAACAACCACATCGTCTTTGTGTAGCCTGTTTATCAACTAGATGGGCGACACCGTCAAATCTCACCTCTTGCAGGGTGCTTCTAGTGCACTTGGGCTTAGGTCAAGCTAAATACATTGGAGAATAAGGCTGATTTTAGGATGAGCAAATCTATATAGCATCCACATATTCACAACTGCACCGTTGAGACAAAATCTAATAAATGGCCAATATCATTTCCTTGATCGAATTCTGACACGATACAATCCTCGAAATTTGTCAAATAAGTCGACACCTCCCATTCCTTGATTATATAGGTGTATTATGTTGGGTTGATCGACATCTACACGTTTCTTCTCTTCTTTTGACCATCTTTTGCAGAATCATTTGGTGAAGCATGTACTATATTTTCCACATAATAATTAGTCCCGATGGTAACTTGACTATATTGTCATGCCACCTGATCAGAACTAAATTAGTTTTCGTTTCACTCAACACATGCGATGTACCTCGTTTCTATTTTTTCAGAACAGTTAGTGTAGCTTTTTCAATTCTATCTGATCGCAGAGTACCAATACAATAAATGTTATTTGCTGTGAGAGTTTCCAATAGTGAAAGCGAATTGAAAAAGTTGTCGATGAAAACTGTTTACTTATCAGATAAATAGCTAATGCAAAGAGTTTTAGTAACACTAGAACCTAAAGTTTTTCCTTCTATTCTGTCTCCTTTACCACAATACGGGTTGAATTTCAACAAATATTCTTCTGAAGTAGTAAGGCACCAAAATTTGAAACCATATCCAATTGGTTTTCCTCTGATGAACTGTTTCATGCGGTGATTTCCAAAATATGGTTCCATTGCCTCGTCTAGTGAAAAGGACTTTTCTAGAGGCTGGGCTAAGTCTTGAGATACCTTGTTTATTTGAACTAGTGCTGGTTGAATTTTATATGTTTTGTTATCTGGATCTATGGAATTATTATCGTTGAAATGTAAATAGCGATGAATTGTTTCAAATCTGTCACGAGATATGCTGTTACTTACAAGACTATTATATGTGTCTGCTTTAGTCTCCCAGTACATTCTTCGAAAAGGTGGTTTTACAATAACCAGAAAGAAGCAGTATGCCAAAATATATGTAAATTTCCTTAGTAGAAACAACAAGGTCGTGTTTTCCTTTGAAAGATGTATACTTTTGTGTCTCATTGCAGATTTCCTTGAGAAAGTCTTCTGTGAAAAACATTTTGAATAGATCTACTGGTGACATATTATCATTCCTGATTTTCTGTACTATAGCAGATTCTGCAGTTTTTTTCTATTTTTGGCGTTTCTTTATTACCGTTTCCTTTCAACTGCTGTTGTGCCCAACTTCTAATGATTTTCTTTTTTCTGTTTACTCTTCATATTTTCAATTTTTTTTCAGGTTTCTCTTTACATGGTCTATCAAATTTTTTTTGCCAACATATTTAAAGGAATATTGTCGTCACTAGTATCTGCATCAAAAATGATTTTTGCTTGTAGCTCATTCGTACCTACATCATTTTCCTCATTGTCATGAACTGCAGTGAATTCCAGTTGTGTATCGTCATCACTAGTTTCTTTATATATTAGGCTTTTTTCGGTTGGAACGTTCAGGCCCACATCATTTTTTTCACCATCATGAACAGGGATAACTTCCATTGGTTGTCTCAACACACCTTTTCCAATGTCACGAATACTGTGGCCCATGTCATCATCGCTTGCCATTTGCTGGTGGAAATATTACCAAATCTAATCTTTGACAACTATTTACTCGTTCATGATCTTCGTCGTCCGAATTGAGCTCTTCTAGGTAATTTAAAAGCTCTTCCGCATCACGACTATCTAATGGATCATAAAATTTCTTTCTGCAACAAAAATACAATCATTTGCCTACCGCGTGATATATCATACGCAATTTTTTTTCAGTGTAGCGTAAAGTACAGGCCACAACCAAACTTTCTGTTGAATCGTAAGTATTCCTTAGTGTATAGTAGTCATATTATAATGGCTTTACTCCTGATAAAATTACAGACAAACCAGATAAAACAACATAACCTCACCTGTTACTCATTTTGTCGAACTGGAAAATACACTGCTACGTAAAACTGATTCCGAATGCAACAATCTTTGATGGAAACCGTATTAACAATTATTATTCTGTTAACAAGTGATTATTTGTATATATGACATAATTAACGACTGTTTTTATCACATGAGACGCACACGCTGTGAATTCAAAATGGATTCTAACCTCCGTATGATAAATCATACCATAGGCATTAATGGGTTAATGTTCATTTTTCTTCCCACATTGCAATAACTCGTTAATTGTTCATTAATTAACCATCATTCACTCATTAAAATGTAACGGATACCTGCAATGATGAACAATTAATGGACCATTATCTGCAATTTGGGTTGCACGAACAATATTGATCTATTGATGAACCATTAACAAGCCGTTAATCATTCATCATTGTAATGGAAGATGCACTGTCAATTATTCAATAATAAATTTGACAGTTGACGTAAAAATTTAAGGTTACCGTATTTGAAAATTATATTAGTGTCTTATATGTTTATTGTCGTACTAAGAGACGTTGTTTCGCTTAATTTCAATTCGTTATCTAATTCAATTTTTCACTTATAATTGCACAAGTGGTTTGTATTTTATCGGGTAAATTTGGGTTTTTTTACACCATATATTCACCATTGGTTGACTGACGCAGTCTCCGCTGCACCGATATGTTGTAGTCACCAATGGCACATAAAAAACGCAGTTGTTGTTATTTACATCATTATATCTGGCACCTGACAATCGGTTTTTAAATTGATTGTTATTAGCAAAAATTAACAAAACAAATGAAAATACTTGAAAAGTGTTGTAGTTATTTTAGCCTCTAGATCTCGGAGTAGCGATTCATCTAATAATTCCGAGGATGAAATAATATGTATGTTTTTTTGAGGTTAGCTGTCATTTTCTAAACCACTAAATTTATCCACCACCTCGAAACAGCGGTGGAATGGTTTGCAATTTTGGTTGATGCAACAGTAATAAATGAACGCGTCCTTTCTTCAATCTGAAATCCACCAATGATATAAAAACGTAGTTGGTGGATTGATGGATCTACCGGTGAATAAAAAAACGTGCCTCATCTGTCAACTATTAAAAACACGACACCGAAGGTGGAGTGTTTTTAGGTTGACAGTTATTCGATTCAAATTGCTAAAGGAAACAGTATAGAATTTGAACAACACAAATTTGCCCAATATCAATACAAACCTCGAGTGTAATTCGGCAGGACAATTTAATGAATGAGAAATTTGGAAACATCTTGCAATATTACATTCAATTTCTCGATGGAAGTATCTGGCTGAAATACGTATCTTTTTGCATCGCATAACGTAGAAAATTGTCGCCAGATTGATGATTGCGTCGCAACTGTATTAGTAGGCACACAGGTATTAACAATTTGACTAATTTCGGCGTTCGTAGACACACCGAATCGACTCATTGTTAGTTCTTGAAAATTCAATAAGTTGTTGACAAACATGCCAAACTATTTATTCTGGTAACCAACACCGCGATAATTGATGAACAAATGAAAAAGTAAAAAAACCACTAGTGTATTTGTCGCTGTAGAAGTTAAAGCTAACTTGTAATGCGTATCGCCCAGGTAAGCCCAAAGGAGACAGAGTTCGATTAAATTAACTGATTTATTTCTAAAAAATAGTATTTACAAAGATAAAAATAAACTAAAATACAATATTCTATATATATATATATATATATATATATATATATATATATATATATATATATATATATATTACTTTGGTGCGTAATTATTTTGGAAATCACGCTTCGATGGTTTGTACTCTTCCGTTGATCGATACGTACTGACGGTCTGAAAGTAGGTAGGGGTAACTGTAACGGTGTGTACTTCAACTCCGGTGATGGTGTACGGGATTCTCTGCGTCCTATGAAATGTTCAGACAGCCAAGGGTATGAGCAACCGACAGATCAATACTCTTTCGGTTTTAGTCTCAAGATGTGAGAGTATCGTTTATAGCTAGTCAGTACCCGACCTAACGAATATCTCGGTTTGTAGGGACTGTAGTTATTATGGCGCGTCAATACCACACCAGAATTATACAGTTAGAGCGATCGTTCACAGCCAGTCAATACCCGGCTCAAGGGTGCAACCCTACGAAGATACTGTAGAGTTTTCGGTGTGTCAATACCACACCGAAACAGTTTGAACAATCGTTCTCGTTTCCGTCAATACCAGAAACCAACGGCCGTTCAAGTGAATGATGTATAAAAGTCGGATCAATACTCCGACTTAGTACAACACTCGGCGGTGAATAGTGTAAAGCGATTAAGGTCAAAGTCAGTACCTTCGACCTACGCTTCGCACTGGAGGCGGCTGAACTTGTAGGAGCTGGAGTCCGTAACCAAGTCGTCCTATCGTCTGTCGGTTTGCATTTTTATACACATCGTAAAGGTGGTGGTGGAAGGCTCCTTCCCTTCTACTGTCGATTCTTCGTGCGCATCTTGGCGTGGGGGACTTGCTGTTCTGGTGGGGTACCTCGTCATCACGGTGCTAACTGGTTTCTTGAATCGATATTTATAGTAATAAATTTATATCATTACAAACTTTTGCCGCTGTCAAAGTGACAATTGCACTGTGGCATATGCGATTTTTTATACATGAGTTAAATTGTCATTGCAAATTTCGAATCACACGGTAAGTAAAATTAAAATAGTATACTTTCATATAATATATGTAAATATGAATAGGTACATAAGTGAAACAATCTATTTTAGTATTTACATAATGGAATGAGATATATCGGACCTTTCCGATTTGCAAGATGAACATCTTTGTGTACATCTCATTCAAAGGCGCCTATTTAGAGACAGATCAAATCCTTACGAAATTTATGATGGAGCTGAATTAATATGTCTTCGTTTTTACGCTACGGTTGCTTTTCAAAATGTAATTGGTAATCACATCAATGTCCATACATCTACTGTTTGTCGGATCGCCAGCCTCAGAGGAGGAAATTGGGCGGGTGAAAAGGGAATTATACGCCATAGCTGGTTTTCCTCGAGTCGTAGGTTCTATGGATTGCACTCACGTAAAAATACAGTCACCTGAAGGTGAACGAGCAGAGTTGTTTCAAAATCGCAAGCAATATTTTAGTATTAATGTCCAAGCAATAATTGATGCTGATCTAATTACTCGTTCGCCAGGATATGTGTACGATAGTACAATCCTCAATGACTCCTTTCTTCCTGTCGAATTTGAAATGGGTATTTATGGCAATGGCGTTTGACTGGGAGACAGTGACCCTTGTAAAAACTAGTTGTTGACCCCATTACTGCATCCAGTGAGACCGCGCGAACAAGCTTACAACTGATCGCATATTTCAACCCGCAACTGCGTTGAACGTTTCTTTGGAGTCCTTAAGAGAATATTTGCATGCCTACAGTCGGGCCTAAGACTGAAACTGGAACTTATTCCTGAGGTCGTTGTAGCTTCCCATTGGTAGGTAATGGAGATCTGGTTATTCTGTTGTATAGACGTTGGTTGGGTGAACCTTAATTATCGTTTCTTGGTGTATTTATCCAATTTAATAAAGCTAATTGAACATCGGACTTGTCAATACTACATTTTGTTAATATGTTCTTGGCTACTTGAACTGCTTTTTCGGCGAGCCCATTGCCTTGATGGTGATGTGGACTGGATGTGACATGGTTAAATTTCCACTCTTTTTGAAAGATCTTGAATTCTCTAGACATGTATTGTGCTCCATTGTCAGTTTGTAACTCTTCTGGTATTCCATGTACAGCAAACCATCTTTTCAGTTATTCTATAACTTCATATGAAGACTGACCTTTTAGCTGTTGAAAATCTAAATATCCAGAGTAGCTCTCACAGATTACGAGGTAAGTTTTTCCTTTTAATTCAAATATATCAGATGCAACTATTTGTTATGGAAGTGTAGGAATCGTTTTAATTAGCACTGTATCTTTAATATTGTCTTTTTGTGTTTGTTCACAGACAGAGCAGGTTTCAACTAGTTTTATGATGTCACCATATTGTCCCTTCCAGTAGAGAATTTGTCGTACTCTTCTTAAACAGCTGTGTACCTGCATGGTCCTGATGAATATTCTTTAGCATTTTAGGGATTTCTGATTGTGATACTACAATTTTATTTCCTTTGAAAATTATTCCTTTGAGATAGCTCAATTTTTCTTTAAAGTTAAAATAGTGTTGTACTTCTGCGGGAAGTTCACTGACTTTTTCTGGAAATCCTTTTATTATTGTCTGAAGTAGTAACTGTAAATGTGGATGTTCCTTTGTTGTTGTAATTAACTCCTTTTTGCGTCAAGTGACATAGGTAGTATTACTGTAACTTTCAAATTTTCATCTTGGTAATATTTCAGATTAGATGCATCGCAGTCTCGACTAAGAAAGTCTGCTAAGGGTATTTCTGTGCCTTTTTTAAATATGACTTTTGGTGCGTATGGTGCAAGATTGAATATTATGCGTTGCAATGTCCCTGGAGCAGATTGTATGTTTTTCTTGGAGATTGTCTCAAGTGGCTTATGGTCTGATTCCACTGTCAGTTCTTTACCATAAACATATTCGTGAAACTTCTTACATCCGAACTGCATAGCGAGTGCTTCTTTTTCAATCTGTGGATAATTTTCTTCAGACTTGGTTAACGCTCTTGCTCCATAGCCTATAGGTTGTCCTTCTTGAAGAAGTGCAGCACCAAGCTTTTTGAACATGCGTCTACGCTTAATGTTACAGGTTTGTTTACTCATATAGTCTCAATACTGGAGGACTTTAATGAACTTGTTTTATTTTGTTCAAAGCTTCTTGGTGATGAATTTCCCGTATAAAGCTTGTATTTTTGTGTAACAAATCTCTTAGTGGTGTCTTCATTGTCTGTATAGCTTCTACTTTTTCTGGGTCTGCTTCTAGTCCGCCTGCTGAAACAATGTGCCCCAGGAATTTTATTCTTTCCTATTCAAAGATGCATTTATTTTTATTATGTTTGAAGCCTGATTTTTTTAGTGTTTCTACGACTTCACTAGCGTTTTTTTGTAGTTCTCCTCTACATTTTGCATATACAAAAATTTCATCGTTTGATACTCTTATATTATTAAATTTACTACGCAAATTTGTAAAAATTTCTTGGAATATTTCAGGTACTGATGATACTTCAAACGGAAGTCTCTTGAAAGAATAGCGAAAGTTAATATTTTTTGTGTTCTTTCTGAAAGTTTAATTTGCCAGAATCCTTTTGTGCAATCTAGTAATGCAAAGAATTTAAGAACCTTTGATGATGACGTCTCAGTATGTTTTTGTTTACATCTGATGGATCTATACAGATTTTTATTTTGCCAATTTGTCTTACAATTTCCATAGGACGTACAGCAGGGGTAGGCTCTGTTCCTGATTTTATGGCGTCTAAATTCACCATTCTGTCAAGTTCTTGCTTTACCTCATCTGTTATAGCATATGGAATTCTTCTTGACGGTTTAATTTCAAGTTTTGGGTTCTCGATTAGGTCAATATTATACTTATAACCTTTATAACAACCTAAACCTTGAAATATGTCATCTTTATATTCACTTTCCTTCAGTGTTTTCTACACCCTTGCAATAAGTTCTTACTTTTCACAGGTACCAAATCCTAGGATAGTTGTAACCTCTTCTTCAACTACCTTGAATATAATGTTGTTTTCTAGAACTGCGATTTTATCTTCTGTGTAACTTATTCAATGTTTTGTTCGGCTTAATTTCAGAGTTGCCTTTGTTTTGTTCATTAAGTGTCTCGGTAACACGTTGCATTGTGCTCCTGTATTAGTTTGGCAATGAATTTCACATTACCAACTTGTATTTTTTCTGTACATTCTTTCTCTTCTCTGGCACTTATAACTGATATGTGTACCTCATTTTCAGAATTATTTGAGTTTTGTTCTACTGTATCTACTCTATTTTTCTGTTTGGGATTCTTCTTATAGTGCGGCTCATTTTGGCAAAATGACCATTTCTATTGCACTTAGTACGCGGTGTATTAAATGATGGACATTCTTTGCGTTTGTGGTTTGTACCACATATTTTGCAGTCAAAAGCATTTTGTTTATTTTTGATACATTTATTTCTCACAGCTAATACTTTATCTGCTTTATTTTTACCTTCGAACTCGTCTAGTTGTTTGGACGCTTGTTCACTTGTTTTACAAATTGTTATATATTTGGACAAGCCTAGTTTATCTTTTGTTAACAATTTCTCTCTTACTTGATTCGATCGGATTCCAAACACTATCTTGTCTTTTAGCTTTTTGTCGAGTAAATTATAAAATTCGCATTTGCTTCGTTTTCTACAATTTTGAAAAATATAAATCTTTCAAACGATATATTTATTTTTGGTAAGAAGTATTGTTTAAACTGCTGGCTTTTTATCTAGTTGAACAGCGATTGCATACCACTCGAACTGTTGTAGCCACTTTTTCCAGCACGTTGATTTGTCCGAGTCAATTTGTAGGTTAGCTGCCGGCTTTATTCCAGATACTGCGTCGTTCGTAGCCATTTTTCAACTTCCTCACGTATTTTCTTTTATTTAACACGTTTTTTCATAATTCTAACACCATATAACGTTGTAATTATTGGTCGAATTATGATTTTAAAGAAAATATGACGTTTCAATGATGATTAACAAGTTTTACGCCAGGTGCCTATACTTTACAGATGTGATAAATTCTGGTTAGGGCTGTGGTTTGACATGAACATAGAGCAAAGCTTGATGAGAGTGAAAAGTACTGCAGGTTTAAGTCACGACAGAGGAATAATAGACAGAACATTGGCGAAATGGGTTGCGACCATGCCTACAATTATGGAGTTCTCCCAGCAGGTGGAGAATTTTTCTGGTGTTTCTTTGAATAACTAGAGATAACAGTGACCGTAAGAAATTTATAGACTGGTTCCTTTGCCACGATCCATTTTCAGAATGGGAGTACCTAATGTCACTTTCTACCGGAAATTGTCATCTGTCAGACGAAATTGGAAATTCCAGCCTCGAAAGCATTATTGAAGACAATTTTGGTCACAAGTGAAATTCTCCAGAAAGAGAAGAGTGTTAGCGAGGCTTCTAAAAGAGTGTGAAGCTGCATGACGAAGTAGTGTCAGTAAACTTATATAACATTTTCAGGAGAATCTCATTTCATAAAAAATCAGAATATGAACTCAGAAATTACTTTACCTATGAATTGGCTCCACACCCCCAATCTTTATTTGATGAACAAGAAAGGATGAGGAAGTCACGTAAATCTGTTTTCTATGATTTGTTTGATCCAGTGGAAACCCCGTCAAATACTGGAAGTGCTCTCTATGTGATTGACCGTGGAAGTTGTGGGAAAGGCTCTTTTCAATCCTTAACAAATACGTGGATTATGTCAATAAATACTTTGGATAGCGATCTATCATAGTATTTGATGGCTGTCCAGGCGACCCTACAAAGAGAAGCACAACATCTGTAGAACGCCTTAAAAGAAACAAGTTTATAGCAGCGAACGTTGAATTTGACATAACAATTTTATTGACAATTTCAAAAGATAAATTTATCTCGAATGAAAGAAACAATCGAATCATCTCAATGCTGATTCAGAAATTTGCAGATGTAAACATCGCTGTCGAACAAGCTGCAGAGGATTCCAATACAACCATTGTCAGAAGGGCTATAGAAAATACTACAAACTCCGAATGTCTGATTGTGGTAGAAGAAGACATAGATCTTCTGATAATTATTACTGCGTTAGATCCTAATAGCGATTTTTTGTTTTTGATGATGCCTGGAAAAGGAAAGTCGGTGACAGTCTTATATTGTCTAATAAAATTAAATAAAATATGCCATTTCTTCTCACTTTCAGCGGTTGAGATTCAACAACAGCCATTTTCAGACAGGGGAAGATGTTGTTTGTAAAGCTCCTCGGCAAAGATGCGGAGGTACCAAAAAATGTCGAGATATTCGAAAACCGAGACGCAACAGCAGATGAAATTGGTGCTGCCAGCGAAAAAGTTATTACGCATTTGTATACCGAATCGCATCTTCAATCTTCCTCTCTGATTGAAAAGCGCTTTAAATCCTGAGTGCGAAATGATTTCAACCTCGCTACTCTTCCTCCAACTGAAGAAGCTGCCAAGCTGCATGCAATGATGGCGTTTCTACAGATTCAGTTGTATAATGGTCATTTTATAGACCCGGTTCAATGGTGTTGGAAAGTTACTAAGCATGGGCTGCTCCCAGTCACATCGATAGCCGAACAAGCCCCGTAGGACGTGCTTAATAACACTATCTGCAAATGTTCGAAGGGGTGCCGAAATGTTTGTGGTTGCAGGAAGCAAGGAATGAAATGCTTTTGTCAATATGCTATAATTGCAGAGGAGCGCCCTGCACTAATGCACTAGATGAAATCAATGACAACTCAAACGACGACGAAGTGATGCTACCCGATAATGATGACGAATTATGGATGATGAGGACCTTCAAGGGGCTCCAGTTTCCAAACGCAGCAAATTCAAGTATAGTATTTACAAAATTCAAATTTTATTTGGGAATCACTGACATCAAAACTTTTTGTACTTTAACTAACTTTTTTACGTTTTTATTATATATTTACATCACAATGGCGTTTTTTGAACATGCATATCATGCATACTACTTGACTTCTTTTCAAATATGGGGTACGTTTTCGACGTATAATTTTATCTACTTTAATTTATAAAAGAGTTAAATTTTCCTAAAAATGCATCATTTTAGAGTAATTAGTAAAGCACTGAAATCAATAAATTTCGAGGTTTATGGGATATAACACAAGCATAAAATTAGTGCAAACTGTGAAAACCCCCTTTTACTTCCAAATGAAAAGAATAAAACCATTTCCAACTTTCTGAGAATTAATTCGGCTACAAACCCTATGTTGCTTGGCCTAAAGACTACTTGTTTTAGTCATGTTTTCTCGTTAAACCGGGTATCAACTTCCTTATACCTAATAACAACTGACACCAACTGATAATATCGCGTTACATAAATATGTGTGCTGCATTTACATTTATTATCTATCTTTAACTGTCTTTCATATCGCAGATAAATGCATTTCAATTAGATGTTACTGATAGTCAATTCATTTTTATGATTTAATATTTTTATAAAAATATTGCATAATTTTAGCGAACGAATATACAAGGTGTGCTTTAAAACTTTGGAAAACTATTCTTTTGAATATTTTTTAAAAATATAATTGTGTTTTTTAAGCATATTTCTTGATTAAATGATATAATATTGTAAACTTCTGTGCTTTCATGGATAGAAAAAACACTGAAATTTCGATATACCTGAGTGTTGAAGAAATATTTCATAAACAAATAACGAAAACATTGAATCTTTCAACTGGAAAATGTGAGGCTTTTAGTAACAAGTAGTATTTATGATTCCAAACGTAATGTCATAACTCTTACCAACTTATCAATCTAGTTGACTGGCCAAATCGCGGACAAAATACAGCCGCGGTTGTACCCGCTAACTCTAACTATGACTACCTAATCTATACCATCCTAACACTAATTGTATAAAACCCAAAACCCTCTAATCCTGGCCCTGCAGAGATAACGATTCTATATCAGTTCCCCACTAATGACAACAACGAACAAACCAAACCGATAAAATATCTCCTTCTCTTTTATAAGCTTACAAAAAGAGAAAATACTTTCACTTACTTCGCTGTGAACACCGAAAACTGTTTGGCTCACCCTGTAATTTTGAAGTGAAATTATGTTGATTATATCGTTCTGATAACAAATAAGTCAATTATACTCCAATGATATAGATAATGAAACAAAAATTACTAGTAACAGAAATTTACAAATCCCAAAAATTACAGCCTACTTCGTAATTATTTTGAAATAGTTTGTTATGCAGAAATTCAGACATTTTGCTTTAAGGCCAGTCAAAGACATACACTTTTTAAATTGTGCAATAGTTGCGCAACAGTTCGATGGAGGACGGTTCAAGTGCGCTCACATACGCAACAAAATCGCTGCGTCTCTATCCAATTGTTCAATTTCAACTAGGGTTGCCATAACTTCGGTTTTCGTCCGGACCGTCCGGTTTTTTTTGTTGTTCGCCCGGTCGAGAAAAACTTGGTAAACCGGACAGCAAAATGTCCGGTTTTTGGTTGAATTCATAAAAAATTGTGTAACTTGAGAAAATTTAAAATATTTTATTGCTCATAAATTATAATGTCAATACCACATGCGGTTTATGATTACCTTTTTGCACACTGCGCACGGGGTAAGAGAGCCGGTTTCGCCATATGGACGATGGTTTCGCGGCTTACCCTACTGATCAGTGTGAATGCCCCTTTGGCTTTGGATAATAATCGTCATCGTCAATCAAAGAGATGCACCTTTGTAAACCTGTAAAATAATTACAGAATACAAAAACATGCTTCATTAACAAGGTACGATTATTCTACTAAATAATAGGTGGCGCTACAATTAAAATATTACGATCGAATGATGTCGATAAACAGACACTCATCGTTACCAGCGGGCTTATTCTGTAACTTGCAACTGCCGATAATTTCGCAACTGTCGCTGTCAAACGCAGGTTTCGTATTCTCCGACCGCGATCGCAATTTATCTGTTAACTGCCTCTAGTGAGCAATTGGTTAACTAAAAAAGTGCATTTTTCAGTTGTTCATGTGAAAAATACGTATTCTGTGAGCAATTTTTTAGCAATTACAACGCGACAGCAACTGTTGAATAGCAATCACAATTATAGTAGTTGTAGTTGAGTTGTTTGATAATTAAATCAAGTTGTCTTAATAGAAGTAGAAGATAAGTAATAAATTATAATATTTTGTCAATAATAAACATGTTTTATTTGTACAAATAGTAATTTAGTGAGCTTACTAACTGCTCTCAGAAAAGTGGACACAACTACCTAATATTTAATATATTTAATAACAATTACTTACCACCGTAATAAAAGAAATACTAGTTATTATTTGTTTTTACGTATTTAGTAATGGCTCGTGCATTTTGGCAAGATCATTCCATTCTTTTTCTATGGTTTCCTTACATCTTGCCCCAAGACCTACCCCTGTGGCCAGATTAGGATGACTAGTTAAATAGTCCAGCAACTCTTCCAATTGGCTATTGGAATCTCTGTGTTCTCCCATTTTCTGTATGTACGTCAAAAACAATTAATAGTAGCAGTACCCATTCTCAAATTATTTTACTCACTTTTTTTTTAAACAAATCATCTAAAAAAGTATTTGGAAACCCATTTTCAACTGCTTTTAGTTATGTAAAAAATTGTTTCGTACAGAATAATTTATTTAAAATTTGTGTTCAATTTCAGTAATGATGATTTTTCGACGCTTCCTTGGTTTTTTATGCATATTAAAAAAAAATTTAATTTGTTTTTGTTCATCAGCTGATTTTACAGCCAATTTATAGTTACCGTTCATTGCTACCCGATTGCAAGTGGCGCTAGTTTCATGACGTAAAAGTGCATCTTGACAGCAACCAGCAATTGCGACGCGACTACCTTACAGAATACCAAATTTTGCGACTGATTGTGCGACCGTTGTGCAATGGTTGCTAGTTGCAAAATAATTGTATCCCGAATCTAGGAATTTTTTTATACACAAAAGGATAAAAGTATTTTGTTGCAAAATCTAGGGATACATTTGGCAAACGAATTTTTCCGATTCAATAAAAAATATATATGAGAAATTGAAACAGTTAAATCTAATATTACGATATAACTTTAATCACAAATAAGGTGGTCCAGGGAAAAACCAACACAGCCATCTATTTGTGAATGCATGCAGCTTTACATAATGAAATATTAGAGAATTCTTCTACTTGTCAAATGGGTGAATCCCCCGTCAAAAAATTTGTCGCTTATACTTGTTTTCTATACTTATCGATATTTATTCAACAGACGGCGTCTAATTATTTGGACTCGCCATGCAGGCGAATGAAATTCCGTATTCTTGGCGCATGCGCTTTGCCTGACATAACCTGATCTGTACATTTTTGCGCCCGGGGCCGAATCCAGCCTGTTCTGTGGGAACCACTGCCATTATTTTGGTAGCAGTGCGGTTGTAAAGAAGTTTCTCCAGGAGTTTATAGATTGAGCTCAACAGTGCAACTGGCCGATATCTCATTGGTTCGTTACTTGGTTTTCCTGGTTTTAAAAGCGCAATGATTTTGGAGTGCTTCATTTGCTGTAGTATTTTACTATGTATCATCATATCTGTGAAGAAGTCGACCAACCATCCTCTTGCGTATCCTCCACAGTTTAAGAGGAATTCCGGGTGGATTCCGTCAAATCCAGGCATTTTCCCTGACTTTACATCCTTTAACGCCGTTGTTATTTCTTCTGGCGAGAATGGATAGGAAAACTGTGTATGTTCTTCACTTGGTAATTTAAGTGCTTTAAGCGTTTGATTTGCGTTGTGTGAACTTTGTCTCGCCAAGCTTTAGAAGTTTGTATAATATGTGCAGCGATTTTGCTGGGGGGTATCGTTGTACCTTTGCGTGCGCTCCTCTTCCCATCATTTAGCTTTCTTAAGAGCGACTAAGCTTTTCTGCTAGACGTTTTAAAATCCATTGCTTCTACAGTTTCCACCCATCTCTCTCGTCCAGCTATATCAAGGTTGCGCAGCAGCACATCCGCGATTTCATGGTCGTTACTGTCGAGAAATATTGGTTTTCGAGGTCATCGTTCCATCCCGGGATATATTGTTTTCGGTATCCTCTAGGTATAGTCTTTTTTTCTGAACTTTCGATTGCTCCTACAAACCTCTTATAGTTCTCTGATTTAGTGGTAATCCATCCCAGACACTTATCTAGGTTATTAGAGAAATTTTCCCATTTTGCCTTTTGGAAGTGCCACCTTGAGCGAGGAAGAGAGGTTACCATGGGGATAGTTATGCCGACCTCTTTCAAAGCGGGTCGATGTTGGCTATGTGGAAAGTCTGTCAAGATATTGCGAGATGCTTTTAGTGGTAGGTTATCATTATTTGTAGTTACGTAGTCTGGGTTGTAGCTCCGTTTTCAAGCTGCTGAGAAAAAGGAGTCTCGATCTTTTGCGTCGAATACGAGGTAGATATTATTTACGTCTGCCCATCTTGAAAAGGCCTCACCATTTTATTCATTTTCTTGAATTTTAAACTTATTTTTACTAATAAATAGTGATTATTTTATGGCAAAATTGTCGGAACGAATGTACTTCACGTCCATATAAAATGTCATTAGGTTCTCTTTTGCTGGGAAGCAAATATTCAGGATTTTCTGATTTCCCATGTTAAAATCCTATGGTCCTAAGATCGAGTCACCGCCCGGTATAGGGTGTGTCTAACAATTGAATGTAGCCAATATTTCGTCTTTCTCCCTATTTTCCTCCGTTTAGTGAGCTCAAAAGTACACACTGCTGCTAACTTATTAATGTCCATGTTGAAATTGAACCATTGCATGTGAGCTTGGAGACCGATCGGTTTTGTTGCGTATGTAGCTCACTGGTACGGTCCGCGATCGAACTGTTGCGCAACTATTGCAGAACTTGAGAACAACTTCAAGTGCACTCAGGTGCTCTAGAAAATCCCCAGGTGGAAGCTTACTTGCAATTGTTCAATTTCAACATAGATATTACCAAGTTAACAAGTGTGTGCTATTAAACTCAATAGACAGATGAAAGAAGTTGTCACATATGTTCTCCCCCGGCTTGGGATTCTTCCTCAAGTTGTGGTATTCGACTCCCGTTAATGTATTTTTATAGCAATCACTGAGAGGGGGTGAACAATCGATATTAAATTGGACGCCACCAGTTTTTTAAGCGATACTTTAATTAAACAAAAAACTAGAAAGGTTAAAAACTGGAAAACCTTATATTGACTTTAACTTAAAACGAAATACTGAAAATATTTTAACGCGATGGTCCAAGTTAATATAAATTGCTGAAAATCAAATATCAAATGTTCAGAAAATTATATTTATTCATAACTCAATAGATAATTCACATTAACTGCATATCCAAAATACAAGACGAATACGAACGCAGTTATACAATAAAAGTCTCCAATTCAAGATTTCCATGAATTGAGTATAAGACAAAGGACTTATCTTGGTGAGGTTCTGGAATTATTCAGATCTCAGCTAGGTTCTAGTGGATAGAGATAGTGTTCTTAATCCATCCCGGACGGTTTTGTGTTGTCTCTATGGTGGTGTTCTGTCATAGGGCCTACCCAGGGGCTGCAGAGCATCAAATATGTGAATCCGCTACGATGTAGGTATCAACTTATAATTATTACTATAGGAAGAGACTTTTCCTGTGTACGATATCGTTTAAATATACAAAATTTGGAAGTGAAACAAGTTTTTTAATTTCAAATCATTAGTACGATGAAATTAAAATACCATAGTCCGATGGAAATCGTAATAGCCGATTGGCTTGTTACAACGTTTGTTAAGAGGGGCCTCACGTTTTAGGAACCTGAAAACAGTTGGCACCCGTGATTTGCAACAAAATTTAGGTCATTTTGTACACAACAAATCTAAAGAACGCAGGGAAATTAAGTGTTGAAATTTTAACACAATATAACTTGGACCTTTGTCTTGGGGATCAGGTATTTTGGTTGAGTTTTATATTGTTATAAAAAAGATATAAGCCATTAAGTGATGGTGTGATTTTGACAGTTTTGACAATTTGTGGTCACCAATCTGGACACCAAAACCTGATCCCCAAAAGGAAGCCTAGAGAATTCGATTCTGAAAATATGAAATCTCAAATCATTGTATTTTTTGAGATTTGTTGTGCGCAAATTTTTGCAAACGAACACCTTTTTACTTTAGTTCAACCGCTCCACCGTCTTGATGCATGGCGCTGCATAGAACAATATAGAACAATGACAGAAGACGACGGTCAATTCATAGACAAATAATATTATAACTTTCTCTATTGGTCAAATATGCTGTTGTCATATGTTTTGTGTTTATAAAAATATCCCAAATTTATAGTTTAGTGTGTATTGTGTTGTAAGTGATTATAATTAAGTAATTTTCATGCTAAATAAGTAAATTTGTGCTTCGTAAATGATATTTATATTTACTTCACAAGATTGTGTTTAGTGCTTCATGCTTCGTTGCAACAAAAATGCACTTTTTGCACCTATTACACAACTAACTACCTTTTAATGTTATTCTTATTTATTGTTGGTAAATACATCAAAGTGATTAAATATATTATGTGAGAATGATTTTGAGTTTTTGTTCTTTGGAATAAATATATCATGTTTATACCTGATAATAGTAATTGTGATTCCGCTTAAGTTGAATTTTATTGTTGTGTTTTTCTAGACAAATTTTGTTCTTCATGAGGTCAATTATTTCGCTTATTGTACTTGTTTGTAAATCCAATTTTGATGCAGAGTGGAGGCATTTTATTTCAAGTAGTGTATCATCACCTACAAGCCCTAAAATATTCTATCAATAAATGTATGTCATTTAATATGCAAAAAGAATTTATAACACATGGTAATTATTTGTTATGTTAAATATATTTACCATCAGGAGAAGCACCTAGAAAACCGTGTTGAACATCTACCCACAATCCTGAATCAACCACCACAACATTTTGTACTTGTTCAAAAATGCTCTTAGCCACTTTTTCCTTAAGAGTTCCATACTCCATTACCTCCATCATACAATAAGTCTTTTTAAGAACAGTTTTAACAAGAGAATGACAAGGTATATTTGGTTTTCTCTCAACAACCTGTCCAAAGATTTTATAAGAAATTAGGATGGTTATCCACTTTTTAGCTTGCCTTAGCCTATGCACCATAGGTAATAGTAATTGTTGAATAAAATTTATGAATGAAGTAGGTAACATTATATTTTAAAAACCTTTGAACCATTAATATTTTAAAACTTTGTCTAGCCAATAGTCAAAATTTCCTTGCAAATTGTTTGATTATATAAGCCTTTCAAAAAATTAAAGAAAATAAGAAACCAAATTATTATTAAAGGATGACTTAGTAATAGTCTTAGTTGTTGATATTAAAAAAAATTGTAAAACAAAGGACGACAAAAAAGTTAATTTTGTCTACTTGTTGCACTTCGGGGGCTGTATCGAGTTATACGGATAGGTTTTCTTTTCTAAAAACCATTTTTTTGTAATATTCTTGCTGAAAAACGTAAAAACAACTAAAAAAAATACAAAATTCCAACTTTTTTTCTCGCATATTAGATGGGTTGGACGGAAAAGTAATAATACCAATAATGTATTATACAAAAACAAAAAAAATTACCATTCAGGTGATCACACATATGTGTATCTGTCATGGAAAAAAGAGAATGAACCAACTATTTTTTTGTATAATGAAGGAAAAATGTTTCAGTTCCAATCTCCACAACACATATGATCAATCTTTGCAAACAAGGTAGAAGCAAACTTGTACATGTTGATTGTATGTTTGATTTTGTACTGTATATATCCATCTCCCACAATATATACATTATTATTTGTCATTACATATCTTTCGCTTTAAATTTTTTATAAGTTGTTATAGTTGCTTTGTAAGTTTTTTGAACGTTTGCTATTTTAAATTTAAATTTCTCACTGTACCTCCTCTTTCTATTAAATGTAAAGCATTGTATTAAAAGTAAATATTTCTTTGTATAATAAATTTGGAAACTCTTTGTTTATATTATTTGTTTCTAGATAAAATTGAATATATTTACAGATGTAGTTGAAAAAAGAGCCTACATGTCAAATAAAACTTGAAAGCAACCAACAGGAACTCTGAAACTGATACAAATATGATTAGATTGAGGCAAAGTTGTGACATGACGTTCTGTGTTTTCAGACTAAAAGGCCTATTTTGAATCATGTAAATTTGCAACTTTTCCGCAGTTTAATTTTCTTAGCATGAAACAAACAAAAATTTATAATCATGAAAACATTTTATTATGTTAATATAAATGGTACAAATTTTGAAAGGTAGAATGTTTTTAAAGTATGTATATTTTTTTCCATTCTTAATTTCTAGCAATTTTCGCAATGCTGTCAATTGGTATCCATATTATTAAATAGCACATGTCCTTTCATGCAATATGTAATGCACCTTGTATCAGGTTATAATAGTTATATTTTTCAATTATCATTATTATATATTCTTCAAAATGAATTATGCAATTCTTGTCTTTTGAGCGGTTTTAATTTTTCTTCATTCAGATACTTCAAAGGTTACTTCACTTCAATTAAGCATTTTTCGCTTTTCGCTAACAAACCCATATTATCATTAAAACAGGGTTTCAAGAGAATGTTGAAAGATGGTTTGATGATACTAGAACAAACCATCAGTATGATTTATCTCACATTTTCACATTAATCAAATAATCCAGTAAACATAACCTCAAACATAGCTTTTAAAATTAAAAAATACGGATTGCAAGATAATTTACATTATCATAATTATAATTTTTGATATCGGGTCGATACGATTACGTACTTTTAACAATTTATTCCTTTCAAAAACATTTATGAAACTCAAATAATCAAAAATCTACACTCAAATGGAAATTATGTCAACAAATTTTGTTTGGATCCGTGTATATAATATTCTCTTATCTATGCACAGGTGTTCTGTGGTTTGGATGCAACATAAAAAACAGAGATAAGGTTTCTGTGCTCACAAGAAGTTGAAATATTTGAAATCAAAACATTCGAACAGTGATGCGTTTCTTTCAACCGTCAAGAGTGGAAAGACAGAGAAGGAAAATATGTCGAATAAGTAAAAGCCGATTCAGTACTACTATCGACATCTATCGTAAATATTTGAACCAAATAATTACTAAATTAGTTACAAGTACTGTGTAGGTTTTTAGGTTTATATGCCTGTGAGGAGGCCCCTCTTAAAATTACAATTTCTAAAAGTGTGTTAAGAACGTATCCCAAAAAGTTTTTCAATTATTATCGAATCAGTGTAACAAGCTTTCATGAACTTCTGGAACTGATACGATGTTACATTACACATCACACATTTAATTTAGCTAGTATTTATTGTCGTGATGCCACTCTTAAGGGTGGTGGTGTTGGAATTTGGGTAAGAAAGGGTATAACTTTTAAAAATAATTTCAATTTAAATGAGTTTTGTACCGCCAAAGGTGCTGAGTTTTGTTGCTTTTCTTTTAAGGACAAAAATAAAACTTAATTTTTTGTAATAAATTGTTACCGATCACCATCAGGTAATGTTGACATTTTTTTGGAAAATCTTGAGAATATTTTAAATCATTATTTTAAACTTAATGTTTCTTTTATTATTTGCGGTGACTTTAATATTGATACTAGATCAAAAAATAGTCACAGTAAACTATTAAATGTGTTATCACCTTTTAATATACACAATAATATTGTCAAGTGGCCGACTAGGGTGTCGGATACCAGCAGTACAACTATTGATAATATATTTGTCAACTTTCTGAATATTCCCTTGGCCTGTGTCTTTGACAACACTGTATCGGATCACCGTACAGTATTTTAGTCCAGGGGGAATCGGCGCATGAGTACCGAAAACTATTCCACCTCAATTTTTTTATGCGATCCTCTTTGAATTGCCCTACTGATGATATAAATGCATGTTGCCATGGAGCAACCTAGTGCCATATTGTTTAAACCGAAATTGTTTAAACAATTAGAAGAAATTGTTATTTTTCAACCGGACAATTTTTTTTGTATTCTTTATTGAAATACAAATAAAAAAGGTCCTATGACTTTTCACGATAAAGCTAATATTTTTAGAGATATGAATTTTTAAAGGTTCGAAAAATCTCAAAATATATTCAAAAAATATAATAAAATATAAATAATATTTTTTTTAAATTCTTTACACAATTGTTAATAATATTCTTAATTGAGAATTAAGAAAATTTTATTGTTTATATCTGTATATCTGTTTTTTAATTGTTAATTTCGCGCGCTCACAAGTATGCGTCGCTACCTTTAAGTATCGCCGTCTCTCTCTGACTCATGCGCTGCATACGGTCTCTCTGTGTTCTGAATCATTATTAATCATTTATCTAAAAAACCAGTAACTTTATCAAGATTGGTAAAGAGAGCAATGTTATTAACAATCAAATTGTCTACAATTTGTTTTTTTTAACAAAGTAATTTAAGTATGAATGGGAACATTTTTGTTATTACCATAGTGATTTATGCATTTTTATCAACAATAATAAGATATAATAGTATTTGAAAAATTTTTGGAATCACAATTATATATAAATAATAAGCTTTTGCTCAAACATACATTTGGAAAAATGCATTGAGTCCGGAATACAAAACATTAGATTTTGATCAGGTGGAAATTGGCTTTTGTTTATAAATAAAGGTGTTAGCAACGTATCATTCTCTAGTTTGTATCCGAAATTCGTAAAATCTAATGTTTTATACTCCGGATTCAATGCATTTATCCAAATGTATGTTTTGAGCAAAAGCTTATTATTTATATATAATTGTGATTCCAAAATTTTTTCAAATACCATTATATCTTATTATTGTCGATAAAAATGCATAAATTAGTATGATAATAACAAAAAAGTAATTTTAATTACATGTTGCGATTCATACTTAAATTACTTTTGTTAAAAACAATTTGTAGACAATTTAATTATTAATAACAGTGCTCTCTTTACCAATCTTAATGAAGTTAATGGTTTCTTATATAAATGATAAATAATGATTCAGGACACAGAGAGGTCGATGCAGAGCATGAGTCAGAGAGAGACGGCGATACTTAAAGGTAGCGACGCATACTTGTGAGCGCGCGAAATTAACAATTAAAATACAGGTATGAATGAAATTTTCTTAAATCCCTATTAAGAATATTATTAACTATTTTATAAAGAATTTAAAAAAATTATTATTTATATTTTATTATATTTTTTTAATATATTTTTTATGGGTCAAAAGTACCCAAATTTGAGATTTTTCGAACAATTAAAAATTCATATCTCTAAAAATATTAACTTTATCGTGAAAAGTCATAGAACCTTTTTTATTTGTATTTCAATAAAGAATATAAAAAAAGTTTGTCCGGTTGAAAAATAACAATTCCTTCCAATTGTTTAAACAATTTCGGTTTAAACAATATGGCACTAGGTTGCCCCATGGCTACATGCATTTATATCATCAGTAGGGCAATTCAAAGAGGATCGCATAAAAAAATTGATGTGGAATAGTTTTCGGTACTCATGCGCCGATTCCTCCTGGACTATTTGTGGAACTCGTTTATGAATCGGTTGCCTTACCAAGTTTTTGCTATAGGAGAGTTTTTGCTGAGAGTGCGACGAGTCATTTTGTTGATAGTCTTATTCTTGAGAACTGGAATACTGTATATGGAATTTTGGATACCACTCTAGCTTTTGATAATTTTATGAGTATTTTTATGCATTATTTTAATATTCATTTTCCACTGTTGAAAAGGAAACTAATTAAGAATAATAAAAGGTGGATAGACAAAGATGTACAATGTTCTAGCAATAATTTAAAAAATCTGCATGCATTGTCTAGACAATTTCCGCAACTACGGCCATACTATAATTTACAAAAAAAAGAACATGTAAAACGTTTACAAACAACTAGGAAAATGCATTATCAAACCATAATTTAAAGTTCGGATAATCCAACAAAAAGTGCATGGAAACTAATAAATGATTTTACTGCAAATAATGAGCGTAAAAAAGTTATTTCATTGTATAATAACGATAATGTAATAATAGATAATCCTACTCACGTAGCTGATATGTCTAACACATTTTTTAACAATGCGCCACAGGAAATGGTGTCGAAAATTTCACGTACCGGAGCGATTGGAGAACAACTCAATTTTAATTTCAATGAATCAAAAATACCCAATGATACCTTTCGTTTGTGTCCTTTTCATCAGGAAGAATTATATGAACTCTTACATGCCAAACTTAAAAATAAAACATCTTGTGGTTTCGATGAAGTACCAGCATTCTTAATTAAAAAAATATTGCCATTTATAATATCCCTACTGACATATCTTGTCAATCTTTCCTTTTCGAATGGAACTTTTCCGGATTTGATCAAAACTGGAAAAATAATTCCAATATTTAAGAAAAGTGATTAACAGGTTAGAAATTACCGTCCTATAACTGTTCCTTCTATATTTTCAAAAAATTTTGAGTATAGCTATCTGAAAAGGCTTAATGCATACCTACATCTAAATAATACGATTGTGCAAAACCAACACGGTTTGCAAACTGCAAAATCAATTAACATCGCAATACATTCTTTTTATCAAGAACCTGTACATCACATTATCTATCATCAACAGTACGAGTGCCCCAAAGATCAATTATGGGTCCAATTCTGTTTTTAATTTATATAAATGACATTGTGTCAGTTAACTTATCAACTCACTTTATATTATATGCTGATGACACCTCGTTGTTGGTTTCTGATAAGTGTCAATCAGTAGTTGAAGATAATTGTAATAGTCTCTTGGCGGGTCTTTATAATTGGTTTTGCATAAATCCACTCTATCTTAATGCAGAAAAAACGCAAGCAATACAATTTCATCATAGACAAAAACAACTGCAGTTTGTAGATCTAAAAATTGATAATCAATCGATAAAGTGTGTCTCTTATGTCAAATTTCTGGGCTTGCTGATCGACGAATGTGGAGTAAGCAATGTGAGGAAATTATTTCAAGGTTAAATTCCACTAATTACTTATTTAGAAATCTAAGATCTGTTCTTACACAAAAACAAATGATTATGATGTATCACGCACAAGTGGAATCCCGTCTGAGGTATGGCATATCTTTCTGGGGAATGTCTACCAATTCTAAAGACGTATTTGTGTCACAGAAAAGAATAATTCGTTGTATTGGTGGTGTCTCTCGTCTAACTGGTTGTAAAGAACACTTTAAAAAATTGAAAATATTAACGTTGCCGTGTTTGTATATTTTAGATGTTTGTGTTTTCATATATAACAACATATGTGATTTCAAAACTAACTACCAGAAACATAATATCAATACAAAACGCTGTAATAATCTGTCTTTGACTTTTCCTAAAAGTAATATTACTTTCAAATCCCCTCCTATAATGGGACAACGACTTTTTAATAAATTACCATTATATATTAAATCAAGTAAAACAATAAAATCATTCAAAATTTTACACAAATCGTTTATAGTAGATATGTGTTTTTATTCAGTCGATGAGTTTTTAAATTTGTAAGAACTGTGTGTATATTATCCTATATTTTTCACTATGCGTTATTTTCACTTTACTTTTAGGCTGTACTAGTTAGTTAGGTAGTTAGATTAGTTTTTAAGAAAACTGTTGACGAATTTTATACAAACTTTGTTTGTTATTCAAAAAATAAAGAATTTTATTTATTTATTCATAAAGACTGAAAGTGGAAGAACGCGATCATTCCAGAAAAAAGACTTACAACTATTCGACACAACACAAAACAGAATCTCGCAGTGGCGCAATTATTCAGTTTGTGTTAAAGCACAAACCATTTTTAATCAATCAACTTTTAAGTTGCATGCTAGCGCGGAGTAATATAAATGCGTAGGATAAAGTGGGCAAATGGCGGTCAGTTAAGAAAAACATTTTTTCTAAGTAAAAAAATAAGTCGTTATTTCAAATACTTTTAAGATAGCAATCACTAGTGCACTTAAAAACTTTTTTGATCTGAAAATCTTTCAAAATGTTTTCTATACTTTTATGATAACAAAAAAAAACAAAAATGTGCATTTGACTGGCATTGTCATACAGATAGGGGAATTCCGGTCACTTATGCGGGCAATACCGGTCAAGCAGAAAAATGCTTTAAATATAATTAAGTAAACTTCAAATAAGCATTTTTTACCAAAATATTGTTTATTGAAATAGAAAGTAAATAAAAACAATCTAACTATCTAAGTAAAAGGCTGACATTCATCACATGTGTATCCTACAGGTGTGTCCCATCCACTGCATTCAGAATGTGACCATCTTCCGCATAGGGTACATCTGTACCACTGCTCATTATTCTTTCCATAATCATTACATATCAAACATATATCTTCATCGACATCTTCATCTCCATTATCATCATATTGAACATCAACATCAGAATCTGATGAGTTTTCATCAAATAATTTTCTTATTTCTTAAATTATTCCTTTTTTCTTCAAGATTCATTTTAGAAGGTTCTACCTTTAATTTCTTCTTTTCCTTTACCCGTTTCTTGGCTTCCTTTTCTTCCAACTCTTTCTTCAATGGTGTAGCTGTAAGTATTTTCGCGTGCTGTTTTTGCCTGCCTGTTCTCTTCTTTTTCTCTGCTAGTTTAGGAACGGGAAGAATTTGTTGAAAAGAGAGAAATCCTGAAGAAGTTGAAGGAATTTCGTGTTGCTCTTTATTTGTAGAAGTCTTTGGTAGAGCATCATCGCTTGCTACAGCTTGGGGATCATTGCTGCAAGTCATATCAGCTTCGTTATCTTGTATGGCAATGACGTCCTGATTCAATAACTCGGAAGGCAAAAAGTCTTGTTCATTAAAAACGTTGCAGTTAAGAGGATAGATACCAACGCTTCTGAAACCAGCTTCTCCTTTGCTAATTGTAGCCACAGTTGAATAAGCTTTATTGAATAAAGACGCTACATCATAAGGGGTGATACTTTTCATCAACTGCGTCTTCATAAATAAATTGCATTGATTTCTGTATTCGGCTTTTAGGGGCCCGTAGAAGACCACATCTAATGGCTGTATTTTATGTGAACTGTGTGGTGGAATTGATACCATAACAATATGATTTTCTTTGCAAAACTCGTACGACTTCAAAGAAATATGGCTGGAGTGGTTGTCTACAATTAATAAAACCGGCTCGTCTTTCGTGGGTTTAGCGTGATTTCTAAAATGCGTTAACCAGTCACAAAAAATATTTTCATCGATCCAGCTATTCAGTGAACATTTATAAAGAGCTTCTGCAGGTCCATCTTTTTCCAGGAGAGGGCTTAGTCTCTTTCTGGGGAAGATAAACAACATGGGCGGAATAAATCCCCCTGCAGCATTCATAGCACACATGACGGTAATATTTCGGCCTCTTTCGCCGCTAGTTACCACACCAACTCTTTTTTGTCTTTTGGTTGCGAGTATCTTTCCTGGATCCTGGACAGTTGTGATTCCCGTTTCATCTGCGTTATATATTTTGCTAGGGGAAAAGTTATATTTTGACATCACTTCTTTCACCAGTTTATAAAATCTAGCTATTTCATCCTTGTTGAAACCAGTCAGACGATTTAGACTGGTAGCCTCAGCTTTTCGCACTGATATGGTGGGATTGCGTCTGATGAAACTTCTCAGCCAGTCTTTTCCAGCCAGCCTTTGCGTTGCGTTAAAATTATGTATAATATGGTTTCTCTCAGCAAACTCAAAAACAAACCTTCTTAGTTCTTTTGTGGTAACACCGTAAAAAATGGACGCCAGGTGTTTAATTTGATTAGCAATTTCCAGTTCCTGTTCAGTTGAAAACACAGGTGCTGAGTATTTTTTTATTTTTTACTCTTTCTTGTAGCGTTGAAAATGGAATTGCGTATTTTTTTGAAGCTTGTCTTATACTCGTTCCATTTTGAATGTCTTCTATCGCTTGCTTCAAATTATCTCTGGTCCATTTTGCTTTACCAGTTAATCTTTTTCGATTTCGAGACATCTGTAAAGACAATTAAAAATGAAATAACCATTAACATAAACAGTGGGTAATGCCGGTCACTTGATCGGCATTACCCGCCTGTAACAATTTTCCTTATGGGTCATTTTTTATGAGAAAAAAATGTTTTGTATTCTATCTTTTTATAGGACACTAAAGAAAAAAAGTCAACCTTTATGTATCACCTAAGTTTTTATGGAAAGAGAGAAGGATTTTATCTCCAAACCTTATTTCACTTACCGTAAATATTACATCAGAATTGCCGAAAACACGTGGTGATCTGCACTAACCAAAGTTTTAACACAAACTGAATATCAGTCGGCTGTCGAAAATCGTAGGTCAGCTGGCATATTTGAGGCCACATTGCATTGTTGCCAAACCTAGTAATAATCATTTTTAAGGTCTGACTGGCAGTGTCCATCTGACCGGTATTTGCCCACCTTACCCTAGTTTTTATTGTCGAACAACTAAAAATTGAATGTGGGCGACAGGCCTTATTGTTTGTGTAACTTTTAAATTGAAATAGAATTCCAACAGAAAAAGTAGCTCCGGTTAAACCAAATTTTACATTTACTTATGATTGAAAAAAACAATGAAGTTATTGCAACAATCACATTTTTTAACAATTGAATGTTTTTTTTGAATATATATGATTCTGAACAGAAAACTCGCTTATATTTTGTCTATATTAAATGAGCCAAATTCTCTTCAAACCTATCTCTAAGAGGAGAGAGTGGGGAGACCGATTCGATTGTAGGGGGGTCGTAAAGGCCAGCCAATCAAACACTTCTTTCTGTAAGATATTTTGCGCATAACCTTAAATCTATTCGAAGTCCGGGATTCGGAGACTTAGGAAGGCTCCTCATAGAAACTTCAGCCTTTTGCAGAAAAGTCATGGGCATTCTCGCAGTATCAGCAACATTCACTCTCCGATTTGCCAATTTTTTTAAGGTGATAATTCAGTGAGGAATCCCTTTACCAATTTCAAGTCTTTCTGGTCTAATTCGAGAAGATGTTTAATTTTCCTTGGCGAAAGAATCAACAGCCTTTTCGATTGTCTTTGTGCTAGCACTTTATTCCAGTGATATTTCATTCAATCGTTTTCCCAATATCGAAACTCTTCTTTCAAGTGGACTTTAGAGAGTCCACAGAAGGGTTCCGTGCTAAGGAATTCGGATTTTGCTCCTTCTTTGGCAAGGTTGTCTACTTCCCCATTGCCTCTAACACCCCTATGACCTGGCACCCACATTGGAGTGACCCGGTTGGTTGTTGCCAGTTGTCTTAGGGATTGTTTAAAGTCCCAAGTCAAATTACTTTTTTAAATGTTTTATGAGTAGATTCCACAGAGTAAGGTTCGAAACAGTAAATTTCATTAAAGTCCCAAGTCAGCTTAGACTCGTAAGTGTACGACTTCAAAGCTTTGAATGCTGCCTGGCCATCTGGTATATAGATTTCTGCCCTCCGGGTGTCCCTTTTGAGGAACTCCTGGGCATTAATTTCTATAGCATGTACTTCTGCTTGATACGTGGTTGGAGCTCTGCAAAAGGGTTTTGAGAGCCTGTAACCAGACCCCGTCACGCCAACTCCAGCCTTTCCATCCATCTCGGATCCATCAGTGTACCAAACTGATGCGTTCCTTCCCAGTTGTGACCCATTCTCTGTGCAGATTTGGTGGTTGTTTATGACCACTTCAAACTGCCTTCCAAAGTCGTACCTAATTGTCATAGCTGTCGGTTTAGATATGGCTTCTAGGTAAATGTGTTCCAAATCTTTAGGTATCCGATCAGATTTCCTACTTTTAGTTTTACGGATTGGCTCAGTCTAAAGGCACTGATTGCTGTTTCTTTCACTACACATAGGTGTAGTGGTGGAAAGTTCAGCATTGCCTCTATAACTGCAGTAGGGCATGTAGGGGAGAAAGTGGAGGGGAGAGAGAGAGAAACACAGGAAGAGAGAAGGAGAAGAGAGAGAAACAGAAAGAGGGGGATACGGAAAAAGAAGAGAGAGTTGGAAGAGAGACGGGTGAGAGAAGACGACATAGGAGAGATAGGAAGAGAAAGGAAAGAGAGGGCGAGACAGAAAAAGTGTGATGAGAGAGAGAGACAGAGTGAGAGAGAGGGAGAGGAACACAGAAGGGGAAAGAGGGAGAGATAACATACAAAAAGTAATAAATACAATATTAAAAAATAAAAATCGGACAAATGCCACACAAATATGTATAAACTGACATGATCTTTCTTACAGTATAGTCCGGTCAAATTAGACCAAAAAATAAGAGTAAAGTTACCTAAACTCCCACCAAGCTGAAAATCGGTAAGATTGTTTAAAATATCATTAAAAACAAAATTTGAAACTTCCCCATCTTTCCCCCTTTCAAAGGTCAAAAAAATGAGTTTTTCGCTATTTTCAGCAAAACGGTAAGTTTTATCATAAAAATACTCCAGACAAAAATTGTAGATCATAAAATTATCTACAAAAAATGTATCAATACTTTTTTCTCTACAAGCCACCGTTTTTGAGATATAACGATTCAAAAAGTTGTAATCGTCATAATATGCATGAGTACGCCACGTATATATACATCTCTATAGTTATAATATATGTTAAAATATTTTTCTATCGGTCATTGTAACTTACACTACTAATATAAAATATACATCTGCATTTTACAGGAGGGGTAAAATAACAGTTTTCAAACTATTTGAGAAACAAAATTTAATTGAATGTGCTGAAGTTTTTAAAAATAGTAATTCTACTCGACAAGAAATTATTACTAACGGCATTCGCTTTTTTCTTTCTATGTACGGAGCTCCTAAAAAAACTACCTGCTTAGATAAGTATAGATATGCATGTTTCCTTAAAAACACCAAAAGTAAAAAAAAACAAGTACAATTAGCTTGTCTTCCTCCAACCTCAGTTGCTGCTCATCAACATCTTTTTATGGTATATTAACAAGTTCAAGTGTGGCTTGGTTATCAGCTAGACCCTACAGACTGGGGTTGGAAGATGGTCAACAATTCATTAGAACCAGTGCACACTTTACTTCCACCTGCGCCGGAAAAACATCTGAACTCGATTTTTTGCAACTGCAAAAAGAGATGCAGTGCTAAATGTGGTTGCAAAAAAGTCGGACTGTTCTGTTCTCCGGCATGTACACATTGTCAAGGGCGGTTGTGCTCTCTAATATTGAATCACCAACAGTAGAGGATCCGTTTGATTCCAACGAGGCAACATGCAATACATCGTTATTAACGCAGTTTATATGCACTCAGGATGAAGAAGAACAAGACGAACAAGAAGATCAAGAAGAAGATTTTGAAAGTTACGACTCGGACGATTAAATTTCACTACTTTTTTTTAACTTAAATTGCTTTTATCTTTTTAATCTCTGCTAATATCCATTATTTTTCAATAGTTTCAAATTAAACAGGATCAAAACTGACCCGTGGAATAGACCTACTGGGGAAACCACGTTAAAAAAACTCGCTAAGTACCACTACCTCATAGGTGGCGAGGAAACGTGTGCATATTATGACGATTACAACTTTTACAACTTTTTGAATCGTTATATCTCAAAAACAGTGGCTCGTAGAAAAAAAGTATTGAAAAATTTCTTGTAGATAATTTTATGATCTACAATTTTTGTTTGAGGTATTTTTATGATAAAACTTACCGTTTTGCTGAAAATCGCGAAAAACTCATTTTTTTGACCTTTGACCTTGAATAAAATATTTTCCTTACAGGGGAAAGATGGGGATCTTTCAAATTTTGTCTTTAATGATATTTTAAACAATCTTACCGATTTTCAGGTTGGTGGGAATTTAGGTAACTTCGAATGTCTAAATTGACCGGAGTAATAGTTTTGAAAATTCAAGGAACAACTTCATCTCTATTCCTTCATTTGAAGTTTTTGATTGCAATTTTTTGGTTCATGATTGATAATTAAGAATAGGATTTTTTGAACGGATATGAACAATACTGAAATAATATCATTTCCTGCTATGATTGCGGTGACTAAAGGAACGAGGAAATTGGACAGTCAACAGGTTATATATTTAGAAATAGTTTTTTTTTCATTTTTCATTCCTTATCAAATGCAGTTTATTTATTTATTCGATAATTATGTATGGTGTAATTTACACACGTTGAAAATATATTGATTTGTAATATATTTATGTGTACGATAAGGATTAAAATAAAATCTCTTTAATGCAAAAACAGTTAATATTTCTGACTCACTGATTTGTCCCATTTTAAATTAAACTTAAAAATAGGGAATTTATAAAATCTTCACTTTCTATATACTGTGAGTAGATAAAAAAAGAAACTTGAAAGATTCATTTCCACTTTTACCTGGACTCAGTTGGTTTACTTGGTTGACGTTTCTAATTTATATGTCAAAAGTTCATATCCTCCCGAATGAAATAGACTTTTGATAACACTTATTTCAAAGTTTCTCTGTTCTATTTCCTTAATCACAAACCGTGAAAAAAAGACGGGGATATATTATGATTTAGAATATTAATTTTATAACATATATCTCTCCAGTTGGCCTCACAAAATACATTCTAAAAGGAGAAAAATGGCATTCTTTCGACGCTAATATTCTCTTCACGTGAACAATTTATAGAAAATGTTGTGTTAGTGCTTAGTGTACCTAGACAGGGTTAATAAATATATAGGCTGGATTATCAAATGATAATGTAATCTACATCAACTTAATTTAGCGTCATATTCACATTGTTTAAATGAAAATTTACCACTTCCACTGCTCGATCAAGTTCCATTTGCAAATAGATTGAGTTGCTGGTTCCATGATGGTGCTCCTGCATGTCCATTAAACTAGCCTTATCAACACAATGGAATCAAATCTAATGTAGGTGGGAATTTGATGCTAATTTGTTGCGATAAAACTAATTTTGTTGCTGATTTTGTTTTGAAAAAAATAAGGAGAATGCCAGCTTAACATCAAGCTGGCATTATCATAATATTGTTGATTAAGAGAAAACGGGGGAAAATTAACCAGATTTGTTGCTAATTAGTTGCTTACAGTTAAAACAGAAAATAATAGAATGAAGTCAAAAATTATAAATTTTTAGAATTGGTAGGAGTACAAAATAAATATTCCGAATTGAATGCTGCAAATACTTCGAATGCTTACGTATTTTGAATCGAGGATTGAAGAATAATTATTGTGAAAACAACTGTCAAAATTGACAAAGGAATTTGTTGCTAACAAACACCATAGCAAATATTTTCAAGTACAGCTCTGTCAATGTCAGTAGTTTATCTACTGAACACTGACAAGGTTGTAATTATATTAAACCTCAGATTAAAAAATAAAATAGATATGTTTGTTTTAATTTTTTCTTGCCCCAAACATCGAGCACATTCTAAGTTCACTTGCGGACATTTCCACCTTTTTGCCATATTTACAAAGTCTCTTTAGTTGCAGGAAAACTGAAACTAGAAGTTTAATTGAAAATGTACCTACCTGTTTAATGTGTCAATAGTAATCAATTTAGTAGTTTTATCCTTGTTTATTTAGCATATAAAGAGACATACAAATATCGCCAGAGTGTGATCGACGATCATTTCGAATATGTCGTGGTATGTAGTAAATAATGTTAAACGTAGTTTGTTTATACGAGCGCCATTACAACTAGAGAGTAAACATTTAGTTCTTTCATTTTGATGTGTTTTTCAAGACTTTTAGTGACAAAATAAACTTTTAAGTTAATTTTATTAATGTGTTTGGATTATCATGGTTCGTCGGTGCCAAGTTTGTCAGAAAAACAGCCGAAATTACCAAGGGCATGTATCTACAATACCATCCCCACTTTTTGTAATTAATTCATTATTTCACTGCTGGCGTTTAGAATTGTTGGCTGCAAAAATAAACGTGTTTATGAATGAATAGCCCTCTCTATGTTTATTATTACTCTAAGTATTAAACCATCAAACTAGCTGTCGGAACTCACAAATCAATTATTTTTTGCTGCTAACAAACAGTAGATATTTTCAAGTACAGCACTGTCAATGACAGTAGTATATCTATTGAGCATTGTCATGGTTATGATTATAGTCAGTACACAATACCATAATGCGCACTCAAATATTGTACTTAGTATCAGATACTGTAGTAATAAATATTCAATTGACAATTTCAATCTTACATGTTATTACATAAAAAATCGATATAAAAATGTGATTAAAAAAATTAAAATAAAATGGTATCAATACTTTTTAACACTTGCAAGAGTTGGTAATTGATCTTAGACTGTTGATACGAAAAGACAAATAAAAAAAGAATTATCAAGAACCAATTAGTAGTTAAAAATCTGCCACAAATATAATAAGAGTACATAGAAACCCTGTTTTTTAACTAGGAGGATCATTTTAATAAACCTGAATCACAGCACTAGAAATCACTAAAAAAGTTACTATATTGGGAGCGATTACATATAATATTAGTCATACTAAAATTATACAGTGTGTAAATAATCAACCACAAACTAAATCATAATTAAGCTAATACACTCGTGGTAACCGAGCGTATGCATATTATAGAAAAAGAAAAAACAATATAACTAATTTTAAAATTAAATCTACAATGTGTCCAATTAAGTCGGAACCATATAGGAAACTTTTTTATTTTTAATTTTACGAAAAAAAGCCATTTTTCATAAAAAGTGTTGCATGGTCTAAAACAGCCATGTCAGTCACTGGTTCGCCAAAAGCATGAAGACCATAGACTAGGTGGGCCGCAAAACCTAATCTTAAAGAAGACAAACTACTGAAAATCTTAACGAAAAAAGTACCATTATGTTAGAAGTATATTTATTAAATTTCCAATAAAAAGGACATTACAAAAACTTACAAACATTAACTTCTTTTGCCAGATATTTGACATCTTTTGTCTTTAATTAAGTTGTCTATTTGTGGCGTGAATTTATCGGCGGAAATAACTTTTAAAACTGCGTCCAAGTGTGCGTCCGTCAATCGTGATCTTGCGGGAGATTTGTTTCCTTTCATTAAAGAAAATAATTGTTCACACTTATAGGTACTTCCAAACATTGATAGGATTTTACAGGCAAGTTTTCTCATTTCTTGGTATTGAAAAGGCAAGTACTTATAAAATTCGAATGTACCAACACTATCAAATTTTTCTTTTAAATGGGTTTGACACTGAATCTCAATCACTTCCATGTGCAAGTGAGGGGGAACTTTATCAATATCGATAGTGAAAAGACCAGTAAATAAAGAAAAATTGTTTTCTTGGGACTTAAAATCCTGAAAACGCTTTTCAAATTCTGACAGAAGGCTTCCCATTTTCTCTGTATACATTTTGTATGATATTGGGCCACTTGTACTTTCCTTGATACACTTGAAAGCTTTAACATGATCATGCATATCTGTTATAACTTGACGTGGTCCTTGCAATTTCGTATTTAAGTCCGACAAGTGTTTTGTGATGTCTACCATAAATTAAAGATCTTGTTAAAAGGTACGTCGGATAATAAGCTGACATCTTGTTCTTTCACTTCCATGAAAAGGCGTATTTCTTCTTTGAGTTTCCAAAACCGATCGAGAACCATAGAACACGAAAGCCATCGCACTTCTGCATAATAAGGTAAACCAGTGTACTCACTTTCTAAATCACGTAAAAACGCAGAAAACTGTCGCTGATTCAAGCCACGTGACCTTATGAAGTTTATCATTTTTTTCACTGACTTTAAAACGCTTTCCAACTTGATCACTTTTGAGCATAAAATTCTTGGTGGATTATGCAATGAACATGATGAAAATCTGGTTTGTCACTGCCCGTTTCTCTGATATTTGTTTGTAATATTTTAATGACGCCATTATTAACTCCAGTCATTGAAGGAGCTCCGTCTGTTGCAACGGAATACAGTTTTGACAAATCTAAATTGTACTTTTGTAGAAGTCCATAAACAGCATTGAAAATATCCTTCCCAGTTGTTGTATCATGCAATGGTACTAATTCCAGTAATTCTTTATAAACGTTGATATCTCTATCAACAGCACGAAGAAAAACAGCGAGTTGCGCCACACCACACACATCTGTACTTTCGTCACAGGCAATAGAAAATGCAATGAAAGAGTCTGATTTTGTTTTTATCTGTTCGCTTATATTGGCAGCCAACTCGGTAACTCTTTCAGCAACAGTATTCCGGGACAAGGATATATTTTGAAAAGCCTTCACGCTCCCGGGACTTACAATTTCCGCGGCCTTTACAAGGCACTCTTTTATAAATTCACCTTCAACAAATGGTTTTGAGTGTTTTGCGATCAACTCCGACAGTACGTAGCTCGCTTTAACGGCAGATTTATTTTCTTGCTTTGAACGTGTAAACATAAGCTGTTGATCTTTTAACCGTGATATTAACTCTTTTAACTTTTCGTTTCTAATCATGCCTGTATACTTGTCAAACTTAGTTTTATGACTATCATAGTGACGTTTTATATTATATAATTTTAGGACACCGACTGTACTGTTACAAATCAAGCAAATAATTTTGTCTTTCACTTCACAGCAAAAAAACTCTAATTCCCACTTTTCTTGAAAGATACTATGCTCATCTCCAAGTTTCCTCTTACTTTCACTTGGTTTTGAAACAGACATGTTAAAAACTTTATCCGAAATAAATAACAATAAGTACTGTTACGTGTTGTAACAATAAGTACGCAACTAAACTCGCATTCTATCGCAACTGACTCAAAACTGACTGAACAACTGAACTCAATCGAGCGGTATTGGCTTATATACGGATTGTGATTTCTCGACAGTTCTTTCCAGAATGTTCAGGTAGCGTCATATGTGTTCTCGCGCGATAGAACTTTCCGGAACAAGCCAGGCTTTTAGGTTGAGCGCGCATCTTAGTTCATCATCACAGTACTTTATTTTCGGTTTTTAACAGGCTCGCGGGCCGCATTACATGGCTGATTTAAAAATTGATTCGGGGCCGCAGGAAAATGCTCAGTGGGCCGCATGCGGCCCGCGAGCCGCATGTTTGACATGGCTGGTCTAAAACGTAAAATTCAACCATCAGATAACAAGTTTTTTCAGTCATATACGAGGTTCGTCAAAAAACATGATTTTCACCCAAGAGTAAAGTACTTTTATTTTTTACAAAATCGAAAATTGTTATTGAAAAAAGTTGATCACGATTGAGAACTATTGTCAGATATTCAATATTGCCCTTCATCCATGAAAAAATATTTTTTGGTATAAATAAAATACATGCATATGTAAATCTTGTAATCAGCTATTTTATTGAAATACATGATAACCTTTCGGTGCATTATTAAGTTATGCAACAATGTACATTGCAATTGAATAGCTAATGCATACATATCATAATATTTTATTTTGCAAATGAAAAGATAAACAAATTAACTAATAAGTAGTAAATAACATTCATAACAATGTAATGAATCCTTCAAATAGTTATTTTTCAATATTTGAACGAAAGATAATAAAAAAATGGAAGTAAAATAATTTATTTTTTGTTTCAATTGACTAAAGCCTCAACATATCCACCATCTCTTTCTAAACATTTAGTGGTTTGTCTATTAAATTCCCTTAATACATGCTTAATTATGTCTGCAGTAATTTCCTGACATGCCTCTGTAATCGTCCTTTCCAAATAATCAATATTTTGAAAAGGCCTTTGCTGGTAAACCCTATGTTTTAAGTAGCCCCATAAGAAATAATCCAGAGGGGTTAAGTCTGGAGATCTAGCCGGCCAAAAAATATGCGAATGTCTGTGTATTACTTTGTTATTGAAAGTCGATTAAAGGTACTGTGGTATGGCATGTAGCGCCGTCTTGTTGGAACCATGCACGTTGACGGTTTATTAGGGATAGTTCGCTAATAAAATCATTGTATAATTCATTTTGTAAAAAACTTAGATAACGTTCAGCATTCATTGATTGTCGAAAAAAATATGGTCCTATTATTTTATTTTTGTAAATACAACACCATACGTTGGTCTCGTGTTTTGATGGTAAAGTGAAGATTACTGTCACACCACCAGCAACAATTTTGTGAACTGATAGTTCCATTTGATGTGAATGTTGACTCATCGGTAAAAATTATATTTCTCAATAAAAAGGGATACTCTTCTAAGTCTCCTTGTATCAACGAGCAGAATTCAAACCGTCTGTCATAATCTCTATCTTTCAATGTATGCACAAACTGGGGTTTGTATGGATGATAACTATTATTTTTTATAATATTTGCCATTGTACCTCTACTTACTTTATTTCGGATCAAAGACATTCTTTTTCTCAATGACATTTTAGGGTGTTCTACTACAGATAACATCACTTGTAATTGCGTGGCCTCACTGGCAACCCTCTTCTGGCGTTTTTTATTAAAATTATTCCAGACGTCTTAAATTTATTTATAATTTTTGGAACTGTCGAATGCTGAATATTTCTATTCTGATGTCTGTTGTTAAATATAGCTGCTGCTTCTCGATGAGTCTTTTAATTATCTCCCACAATCAACACTATTTCAATTTGTTCCTCGTTACTTAACCGAACCGCCATTTCTTGTATTTTATAAAATCTAGCTAGCGATTTGACGTTTGCTGTCAGTGCATCCTAGATAACAAATCGTTCTATACGCAAAATTGCTAATCTCCTGAATTTGTCAGGGCAATGCTGATACAGAGAAGTTAATAAACACAAAAAAAATAATTTTTTCATGGCAGATGGATAATATTGGATATCTTTCAATAATGATGAACTTTTCTTGATAACAATTGTCAATATTCACAAAATTGAAGGTACTTTACTCTTGAACAAAAATTTATATTTTTTACATACCTCGTATACGACTAACAAATTTTGATATCTGATGAGTGCATTCCAGGTTTTGAACCATGCACAACTTTTTATGAAGAATAACTTTTCTTCATAAAACTAAGAATAAAAACGTTATCCATATGGTTCCGACTTAGTTGGACACACTGTATAATTAATTCCAAAGTCGGCGACTACTTTTGTAAGAAGAGGTTAATAGCAGTTGTGTAGTGAATACAATGGATTACCTTTAGAATAAGGTTTTATTCTACAGAAAATAACTGACATAAAATTATTGACAACTTTGTAACACAACTGAACTGTGTGAAGTTTTTTAATTGACTGGTAAGTTACAGTTATTTGAATAGAATCCGAATTGCTTTATTAAATTTACCATCATAATTGTAGCTTACGCGCCCCGAAGATGACTTTGTTAAGTCGAAACTAGTCGGCATGTGGTAATAACAACTTTATACGAATTTAAGGATTTTAATACATTTACCTACACCTATTTTGAAGATGGTTTCGTACTCTAATGGATTTGCTTCAGCAATATAATCTTATTGTTTAAAATGAAGTGAACACACAAACATATATTTCGACATAAGTTTGCCATTTCTTAATTTACTTTGTCAAGCTATTCTTGCGTCTACTATTTCGAATTCTTCATTTTTAATGTGTACTCTAAACTTTCCACTTTCAAGTAATCAATGGAAACTCAATTGTACGTCTTTACTTCTTTTAGATTTGCATTGTAGTACTGAGCAATACTGACGACTTTTGTCGCATATTTTTATTGACAAATATATAAAATACGAAATTAATGACTAAAGCACTCGAAACAAAAAACACAAGACACAAGTCTAACCCAATCTAATCACGCATCTAGAGAAGTTCACTTTAACGCTGTGTGGTGGCGTATCGCCATTTCTTAAAATATAGACCACTGGCATTGACAGAGTTGTACTTGCAAATATTTGCTGTTTGTGGTTAACAACAAATTAATTTGTCAATTATGTTTTTACAATTATTATTCAATCGTTGATTCAAAATATGTGAGCGTTCGAAGTATTTGGACCATTCAATTCGGAATATTTATTTTGAATTCTCACTAATTCTAATAATTGATAATTTTTGACTTCATTTTATTATTTTCTGCTTTAAGTATTAGCAACAAATTCCGGTTATTTTCCCCCGTTTTTTCATGATTAATCATATGGCAATGCCAGCTTGATATAAAGCTGGCATTGTCCTTATTTTTTCCAAAACGGTTTGAGCAACAAAATTCGTTTTACCGCAACAAATTCGTATAAAAAAGCATACAATTTCTACCTATTTTAGATTTAATTCCGCTGTGTATGGTACACAAGTGAAAATAATATCAAATCAAAAATTCCCCGGCTTGTTTGTTTCAAAAATGTCTTTATTTACAATAGTTTCAATAGTTTTTGGTTTAATACTTACATGAGCACCTAGGAATAAAAAATATATATATATACATGTATGCCGATGGTCTAGCAATTCCAGCTACCCCTGTGATAGTCTGGAGAACAACATGGCTCCTTATTGCTACGAGCATTATCGAATTATTGTTATTTGAGAGAGTTACTTTGTCCCTAGTATAAAAATATGACTCCCTAGTATTTTCGACTGGTATGTCCCTGAAAAACAGGTGAAAAACAGGGTTTCAAAATCGAACAGGGTGTTAGTTTATGTGAGGCAGCAACATGGCAGATGTTGTTCATATGTATAGTGATATGATTTAGTTTGTTATAATTTGTGATTTCAATAGGAGTAACTGAGTTAAGCCCTGATTCGATAGTAGTGGCTATTGGGAGTGGAACAACATGCTATGTGAATAGATTACCATGCAGAAGCCTACACCCACTACCACTGGTGTCTTCTGCGCGACTAGCGGCTCTGAAAGTATTTCAAAGATTTGTTGGCAGACAATTATTATAGAAGCTTTTGTATATTTTTTATAGATTCTTTGATAGTGGGTATGTCAGCTTGTTCATGTAACCATGAGGTTTTTGGGAATTTGGGGTAAACTGTTTTGGATTTTATTTTACCATGCGGAGACACTTATTTTGCACCACCTGCAGAATATGAAAGTTATGTTTGGTGGCTGTGTAGAATACTGGTGCGGCGTATGTCAGTATTGGTTTTATGACCTGATTGTATATCACAAGTTTTTTTGTTCTTACAGATCAGAAGGTATAATTTGCTCATTACAATTTTCGCTTTTTGTACGTGTTGTACGATATGAGCAGTGGCGTTGTTATTGCCATGAACTGTGTACCCAAGGTATTTTAATGTGTTACTGGGAATGATATTTTGCCCATCAATACGTAGCTGTGATTGCAATGGGCAATTATTCCTTGCTCTCTTCCTGAGTAATACATACTGTATCTTTTTGACATTGATTGTAAGTTTGTTGTCTCTCATGTATGGTAAGATGTGTGCGTTTATGTGTGTTTGAACGTTTTGAAGTGCTATGTTTGGCGTTGTTGCTGATGAAACAAAACAAGTGTCATCAGCATACATGGCTGTTAGGATTTGAGTGGAAGGTGGTAGATCGTGCGTGAAAAGGGAATATAGCAGAGGAGACAGAATTAAATATTGTGGTACTTCGGCTTGTATGGGGTACGGACCGGCCGAGCCTTCGTTTACACAAGTATATAATTTACGGTTTTTAATATAGGAATTTATGATTTCAATAAAGAAGTCCGGAAGTTTGATTTTTATTAATTTAAATAAAAGTCGCTCGTGCCATACGGAATCAAAGGCTTTTTGTGTATCAATTGTGACCATTATGGATTTATTTTTGGCCTGAAATCCTTCTCTTATGTAGTCAATCACTCTTATGATTTGTGCCACGGTACTATATGTCTGCCTCTGAAACCATATTGCTCGGGAGGAATTATTTTATGTTTTTCGGTAAAATCTTGGATTCTTTTAAGGAAAATTTTGTCTGTTACCTTCGCTATAGTATTTAATAGCGAAATACGTCCGTAACTATCCATATAACAGGGTTGTTTGTTTGCTTTGATAATGGGGATAATGCTGACAATTTTTAGCATATGGGGGTAGTTGCCAGTTTTCATAATATAATTAGTTATGTACGTTAGTTGAACTATGGCTTTTTTGGAAGTCTCTTTAGGGGTGTTGGGGCTGATTATTAAACTTTTGCTTGCCCCTTGCCCTGATTTGAGTACTTTTGGTAGAAACTCTTGCTGCAGTTTCAATCCTTCGCAAACTTGTTAACTGATCGGTTATATAAATAAATAGTCTAATCTTTTTTTTAATTTTTATATATATATTTGTCAAAAGTGACACAAACACACACACTTCGACCTCTGTTCTCATACGATACAAAAACTAGCTCTGACAGCGGACAGATACCAACAGCCAGAGACAAATTCTACTAAATAAAAATTAAATTGTTGACAGCGACAAAAGCTGAATCCGCTCTCCGCGACATATGTCATTCACAACATACCGGCCCCCATTTCTTCTCCAAATCCATTTGGGGAGAAATCCATCTTTAGTCCGATTGGACACAACGTAGCCACGAATCTTTTAATTATAATTTATTTTCCTTTCCACTTCCTCATTGTAACTTCTACAACTCGGACTTGACCGTCTTTTCCCGGGAACACGTTAGAGATGAAACCTTTTCTCCAGCAATTCCTTGGAAGCTGCTTATCCACAATTAGAACAATGTCACCCATTTTTAATGGCTCGACAGGCTTATGCCATTTCTCACGTAGCAATAAAGTGGGTAGATATTCTTCTGTCCATCTAGTCCAGAAGAGGTTAAGTACAGCTTGGGATTTATTCCATTGCTCCCGAAGTATACCTGTACATTCTCCTTCCCATGGTAGGTTTGGCCAACATCCGAAAATCCCCTTAAGAAGTCATTCGGCGTTAGACTTGTAGGATCCATGGGGTCGCTTGAAACTTAGGTTAGTGAACGAGAATTTACTATATTCTCGGCTCCTTTGATGGTGGTTAGCAGAGTTTGATCTCTCGGACACTTTTCCTTCAATGTACTCTTCAATATTTTCTTCACGGATCGGACTAACCTTTCCCAGACACCAGACATATGGGGAGCTCCTGGAGGTTGGAAGTGCCACTCCATCATCTCGAATTTTCCAGTTGATTTAATTTCTTCCCAGTTCAATTTACTTCTTCAATTCTGAATTGGTCCCAACGAAATTGTTGCCGTTATCACTATAAATGTGGGTGAGTCTTCCACGGCAATGTAGGAAGCGTGACAAAACTAACAGCATCTCATCCGTGCTCAGTCCAAAAGCAACCTCCAAATAAATTGCCTGAGTAACCATACAGGTGAATAGGGCTATCCAACGCTTTTCCCGATGTCGTCCAACTGTAACCTCAATGGGACTAAAGAAATCAACTCCAGTAAAGGTAAAGGGTGGACGACCCGCCGCTAATCGAAAGTGAGGTAGAGCACTCATCTCAGAAATTATTGGTTTGACATTTCGGAATTGGCAAAGAAGGCACGAAGAGATGGCTCGGCGAACTGCCGTATGACCATTCATAATGCAGAAAGATTTTCGCAGGTTGTTAAGGGTTGTCGACTGTCCTTGATGACCATTCTTCTCGTGTTCATTTAAAAATTAGCAACATAACCACACGATGATGAGACGGCAAAATTACTGGGTTAAAACCGGGAATTCTTCCATTCGCTCTCATAAGTCCATCCGTGTGCAAAAAAGGTTGAAGTTTGTAAAGAGAACTATTTTTCATATTCATATTAATCGCCAGTGCAGAGTTTCCCTTAGTGAAGCAATTCTGCTGAACTTGACGTAGAATCAGTGTTTCTCCTTGTTCCAAATCCATTGGTTTAAGACTAGAAGTCACACATTCGTGGCAGGTTACATGATCCGAAACGTTATCATTTCTACATTGTTATTTTCTCCAAGGTGCATCAATCTCCGTCTTCTTCCGTTTGATTCGGCTTATCCATAATTTGACTGTTGCGGTGACTCCAGCTGCTACGCGTTTCATTCGGTGATAGGATGAAAAATTTTCGGATTTGATCAACACCTTACTCCATGAACTCGATCCACATGTTTCCGTAGCAGTGTCGAGTTCTGGATCTGTCGGTAACGAAGAACATGTGAAGAGTTGGCTCTTTACTTCCTCATTTCCTTCCAATGAGTCTATCAAAGTCTCGACCGGCCAAGCTGAGGGATCCTTGAGGAGAAACAACGGTCCACATAACCAAAGAGAGTTCTTAGTCAGCTTAATTTATGTCTTCAGTCTTGTCCCTTCATCGGCTACATTGAGTGCTGTTGGAATCCACTTCCATTCTGAGGGAGAAGTACTTTCTTGCACTTCTCCAATCCGATTGGCTACCCACTCACGATAACGAAGGCTCAAAGAACGAACCCATTTCAACACTGTCTGCGAGTCACTCCATAAAATCCGCGAATTAAACTTAACGCGTAGCTCCTCGCAAATTGTTGTAGCTATACGAGTACCAAGTACTGCTGCCAATAGTTCCAATCGGGGAATAGTTAGTTTCTTCTGTGGTGCTACTCGTACTTTTGAGGCCATGAAAGAAGTAGTGATGGCTCCACCAAGAACAGCTCGGATATAACAAACTGCGCTATAAGCTTCCTCGCTAGCGTCTACGAAAACATGGAGTTGGAGATCTTGAGCGAGATGAATTCCGTACACGTAGTGTCTTGGAACTTTCACATTCACGATGCTTTTGAGGTTGGCACTACATTTTTTCCATTCTTCAAAGACAAAATCAGGTATTGGGTCATCCCATCCCACACCAAACTTCCAGGTAGATTGTAATAAAATCATTCCTTTAATCTTGAAATTCCCAAGAAAGCCGATAGGATCATAGACCGACATAACGAGGCTACATACTTCCCGCTTTGTGCGATGTCTGCCTTGTTATTTCTTGGTCAACCTTGTGGAAATTGAGTTTATAACTAAACTCGTCGTCTGCCGGATTCCACCACAACACGAGAATTCGTTCTCCAGAGAAGTTAGACTTTTCTCCTTCCATCAGATTCATCGACGAAAGAGATCCGGACGCTCTGAATTCTTCAGGAATGGTTTCAATAACATGTTGGCTATTGCTGGTCCACTTCCTCATACACATTCCACCAGCAGCAAGGATAGTAGTGATGTCCCTTCGTAACATAATAGTTTCTTCTACCGTTCTGGTACCAGTACAACAATCATTGACGTAGAAATCCTTTTGAGTAGATCGAGAAGCTTCGTCCTGGAAACGAGCGGCATTTTTATTTTCTACAAATATAGCGGATGATGGAGATGAAGTTGCTCCAAATATCATGACTTGCATCTCATACGTCTCAAGTTTCCCCTTCTCGTTTTTCCACAGGAAACGTTGGCTGGCTTTGTCTCCTTTCCTGATTTTAACACGATGAAACATATCCTCTATATATCCCATGCTCGCGATGTTATGGAGTCGAAAGTTCCACAAAACACTTAACAAGGATTGATCTAAATCAGGACTTATCAAGAGGAAGTCGTTCAGACAGTAACCATTCGTCTTAGCAGCAGCGTCGAAAACCAACCTTATTTTTCCTGGCTTGTTGACGTTGCTGATAGTAAAATGAGGAATGTATCATGTCCTATCCGTGACCACTTCCGCTTCGGCTGAAGAAAGCTTCATGATAAATCCCTTAGTTTCGTACTCCTTTATTTTTGCGTGATAGATCTTGGCATATTCCGGGTCGCGTTTCATTTTCTTCTCCACAGATGAAAGTCGACTGATTGCATAAGATTTACTTTCCGGCATACAAAAATTGTCTTCTTTCCAGAGGAGTCCATATTCCCATCGGTTCCCGTTGAACTTCGTAGTCTCCTCCAGTATGTTCAAAGCACGCTGATCTTCAACTGATCCTTTATTGGGACGTGGGACGACTCCGAAAGCTTCAAGACTAAACTGCTCCGTCAGCAGTTGGTCGGGATGACAGGTGTTGTATTCGATTAAGATTTTCATTGCAGAAATATTCGCCTCCGTGAGCGATGATAGTCGATCACCGGCTAGGACCCATCCTAACTTGGTCCTCTTGGCTATTGGCTCGGATGTCTCTCTAAGATTTCACGTTGCGCAGTGAGGTATGGATGATCCTCAACAATGATGAGTTGAGGAATGACTTTTTCCATATTTCTCAGCTTTGCTCGTCGAAGGAAAGGCCAGTTTTTCTTCACTTACACTACATTTATGGTGTATGGGGAAAATCCAAGTCCGTCCACCATCACAGCATTATTTATAATGTACTTTTCGGCTTTCTTAAAACTTCCATGGACTGTAATCTGAACTCGACTAGCTACCTCAATAAATTTTCCTCCTTACTCCCTTATATGTGTGCTTGAACGTTTCTCCTTCCAGGCCAAGTTGATCAGCCAAGCTCTTTTCAATCGCTGTGATATCCGCCTCAGAATCCGATAGAGCATAGGTATGGACGGACTTATTTGGACCCTTTACGATGATAGGAACTATTGAAAGCGGTTTGGAAGACTCTATCGTCATTGTAGAGATTGCATTTATTTCTCCAGTCCGTGAAGGGATATCTACTTCCTGCGAATTGAGATGCGATATCTTCTGACTTAGGTGGAGCAGGGGGTGGTGATATTTAGAACATTCTTCATGAGAGCATTCCTTCTTGAGAGGGCAATCTTTCATTGGATGCTTTCCAATCAAACAAGAAAAGCATAAATTCTGTTCTTTGACAAAATTCCACCGATCCCCGACGGTTTTCTTCCCAAATGCTAAGCATTTTGTTATATTGGGGTGATTAAATTTCTACAGAAAGGACATTTGGGCTTGCTTCCTCCAACCGTGTGACGCGAAGATTTCCGGTAGCCGGTTTTGCATGCTGATTTCTCGGCCATTCCTTCTCTTCTAGGGAATCCATTCCTTTTGGTTTCACCATCTGGACTGCCATTCTCTTTTGTATGGAAATCCAGTCACTGAAGGTCTCCGTATTCTTCGTTCTTCCGGTGGATTCGATAAACATGATCCATTCTCTTTTCATCATATTTGGCAACTTCTCAACCAACTTGTTTAGCAAGTAGATGTTATGTAAGTAGTCGTACTGCTGATGACCTACGATACTCGAGATAAGACACTGCACCGCACGGGCGTATTCAACAATGGTTTCAGGCTTCTGCACATCTGGATTCTTTGCGTACTCAGCTTGACGTATCAGACTTTCAATGATAAGCTCCGGCCTTCCATATTCAAGTTCCAGCAATTCTATGATCTGTGGAACGTTGGCAGGACAGGAAAACAAATATTTTACTGACTCATATGCTTCACCCTTCAACGCCTGACGTAACCGATTGCTGTTTACCCCATCATCAGCGTTCCTGGTTCTGTTGTACTGCGACCTAAAATTCATCCAATCTTCTAGCTTCCCACCAAAGAATGGTAAGTTCGAGTCAATTACACTACTTGATTGGGACTGGAAGTTCTTACTTCCTATTTCAGCTGCGGTTACGAAGGCTATTTCCAAGGCTGATGCAAGTTGATCGACTCCAAACTGCTGGGAACCTGACTGTATTTGTGACTGAGGTAGATGACCATGAGAAGATGAAGCATTTTCAGTTTTTGGGAAGACTTTTGGTGGTCCATTAGATGACGAAGGTTCAAAACGATAAGGCTGGAACTGAGGATTTGACACACTCCTTTGTTCAATCAGCTCGCTCATCTGCTTTCGACCCACAGAAGTTGAAGCATCTCGACCTTCGTTACTGATAAAGACTTGTTTTGGAAAATCGCGATGATTTGTACTTTGAAAGGTGACTTTGTGAATATGAGTGCGTTGAAGATGGGAACCTGACAGTTCCGTAGGATGTTGAAATCCTTCCGGCTGGTTTCGTCCTTCTTCATAGGGACAATCATGTTGAAACATGGATGGTATAATTGGGATGGAGTGAACTTGACTGTTGGGTTGTTGATTGAGATTCCCATTTTCAAACTCAGCTGCATTTCTCTCATCTTCAAATTGATCCTGTTTTTCAATCTTAGTTGGTAGAAGGATGCAAAGATTGTGCAGAGTTTCCTTGATCGAGTCCTCAATGTCCTTAACCCATTCGCTCACGCTTTCAAATCATTGATTCTCATCTCCTGAATCATTTGCATCGGAATCCACCTTCTTTGAGTTTGCGGTATGCTTACTCAGTTTTGCATTGACTTTACTGCTAGCAGTTGACTCGTCATACTCGACTTCTCCCATTAGTATTGCTATTTCTTCTCTCAGAGCTGTTAGGTTATCCTCTAGCTCTTGTCTTTCTTTCGTTGAAGACGCTGTAGCTTGTGTAATCTTATTTCCAGCTTTGCTTCTGCCATTCGCAGTTTTTTCTTTGTAAGGGCTTCATTTTCTTTCAGCGTCAAATGGAAAATGTGTTACTGATTGCTGAGGCTTTCTTCGAAATTTTGCGTAGGGCAACTGTATGTGGCATATTCTCGATCATGAATCTTGCTAGAGGAATTCCCTTGTTCTTCATTAGACTTTGACGAACAATTGGTTGATAACTTGAACTGTCGGTTCTTTGGTCCTAGCATGACCTCACTGTACAGCTGATATTCTGTCCATTCAACAGTCCTTTCGACGGAGAATTGAAGCTGGCTGCTTCCGTATCTTCTCTTAGTTGAAACGGGCTGTTGGAACTAGCGGCTTCTCGTTGGCTTAGAGACATCCTTTTTCAAATTCTCTAACTTGAACTTTGACACAAAAAACTGCAGGAAGTTCTTCCCTGGTTTCGGCACCACTATGTTGGGGCTGATTATTAAACTTTTGCTTGCCCCTTGCCCTGATTTGAGTACTTTTGGTAGAAACTCTTGCTGCAGTTTCAATCCTTCCCAAACTTGTTAACTGATAGGTTATATAAATAAATAGTCTAATCTTTTTTTGAATTTTTATATATATATTTGTCAAAAGTGACACACACACTTCGACCTCTATTCTCAGACGATACAAAAACTAGCTCTGACAGCGGACAGATACAAACTGCCAGAGACAAATTCTACTAAATAAAAATTAAATTGTTGATAGCGACAAAAGCTGAATCCGCTCTCCGCGACAGATGTCATTCACAACAAGGGGCTTTTTTGTTTTTTAGTGACAAAATTGTGTTGTACCTTTCACAGTAAGTGGTTAAATTTTTAATATTGAGTTTATGAATGTTGTGTAAGAGGTTTTGAACTGAGTGTGATTTGTTAGAATGCAGTTGTGTGCTTAACGTGTTGTTTGTGAAATTGCTTTGGAAATACTCTCCAAAGGCTTCTGCGATTTTGGAATTTTGCTTTAAAGTTTGTCCATTTGCAATGATTTTTTTTATTTAATTACCTTTATTTTTTAGTTTTCTGGTCATTTTCTATAGTGAGTTGTCCTCTGGCTTGAGTCTTTCTAGGAATACTTTCCAATTGTAGTCTAAGTTTAAGTACATAGTTCACCATTATTTGTATACAGTAGATTTAAAGGGATTTAAAAAAATTAGTTATATCAAGGAGTTTGTTGTATCGAAGTTCGTTATATCAAGGTTCCACTGTACATCTCGCGACCCCTTTCCGAATGGCCCGCGACCCCCAGTTTGGGAACCGCTGGTCTAGTTGAATTAGTCGCCCTGCAAAAATTTTTAACTACTAATTTTCAATCAACTGGTACCCGTTTTATAGAAAAGGTTCAAAAGTGGAAATAGAATATTCAAGACGAATTTATATAAAAATATATTAACACCGATTTCAGACAATATGTTGGAACGTAAAAATAGAAAAAATAATTTTCTTTGAATCTCTTATGTGATATGATGGGCGTTACTTCTTTATCTGAAAATGCTGACAATCGCCAGAAAATATTACCGGAAAACTCTGGATATACGGAAAGTATACAATTGGACGATATTAAATACATTGATGAAAATGAGAACATAAGTGGAGGCGATCTCACTGAAACACTCGACAATATTCAAAATGGACAGTAAGTATTTCCATTTTATACAACTAACAGTAATATAAAATCGCCAATATTTACTAACAATACTGCATTTAAAAACGGTTTCCTGGCCACATCAACTGAATTTTTTACGTATTTTATACTGTTATATTTTTCTCATTTATTTAAACGTTTTTTATTACGGGTGGGATAAATTTATACACACTAACTTAATTTATATATTCACTACAATATTCACTAATTTATATTATATACACAGTATATTTACTTACATTAATTTATATAAACATTTCACTACTTAAACTATTTACTTGTTCGCTGTTTATATCACGAGATCACTTTATAAACTAAACTTCTCCCTCCGGTCGGTCCTTTATATATTAGTATCTTTTTTACTCGATAATTCTAGATTGCGGCTTACACAAAAACAATCGACTCCCTGGAATTTTCTAGATAATAGTGGTCACAAAAACAATGTCTAGATTAGATAGTCACAAAAAATCGTAAACAATTCTAAGAAATCCCTGCGCATCCGCGAAAATTTTAACTTTCATACGTGGCTTAGACAGAGTTGGATTCAGGGATTAGACTAGTGTGCTATTTCGTAACATTACCCCCTCCTTAAATGGAAGTTCCTCCTGGAACTTTTGTGTAGCCGAGACTGGATGTCAAATGGCTCCATTTCTACACTTTTCGATCTTATGGAAATAACAGGGCACCTTCTTCATCGGATACTGATAACGGAGGTTGTAGCTGCAAATTAATATTTGGACACCGGTATCTTCGAAGATCACCTCTACCATGTTCCTAATGACTCGCCAATCCAACTGGTTACTCGCTATCTAAAGCATAGCCAGTTTCTTCGCACTGGATTCCAACACATGGTCTCGGAGCTTTCGAAGTGCTTCCCACACATCGCGGTAGGTAGATTGATCTTGAAATTCATTTTTAGTTACCACGTAGAAGACGTACCGTGAATTGTGTTTCAGTCTCAGGGTCTTGCCAGAGGCTGGAATCTGGTCTTGAAGTTTTTCTAATTGCCCGAACTTCTTTCGAAAGACGGTTGCCAACCCTCGTGCGTTCTTGATACGGGCGGGGATGTTGTTTGCCAGTGAATAATCTTCCGGGAGAGTGAACAAATCTTGTCGTTGTTCTAAAGTGACTCCAATCTATCTTTCCCGGTACCTCCATACGCGCCCATAAATTCATCGAAGGTAGTTTCAGACACATCTCGAATTTGGTTTACTCCTTTCTTTAGGTCATGGTCTCCTTCGAATGGCGCTAGTGGGTATTGGTGAACTACTTTTGGTTTTCCGTTGGGGATCTTGCTTATGCGATATATAACATCATTGATCCTTTTCTTGATTAAGTATGAACCTTCGCAAGATTTTTGTAATTTTGGAGAAAATCCTTTTCTCCTCGTCGGGTTGTGTAACCATATTTTGTCTCCTTCTTTAAAACCGCCTACTGTAGCCTGCGTGTTGTATCGTTTCCATTCTGTCGCTGAAAACTTGAAGATTTGTTCGAACTAATTCATGAATATCGTCCAGTCTTCTTCTCAATTGGATCACGTCGTCTTCTCCTGCTAAATATTCTCCAGGACAACAGCCAAATTCCAGGTCACAAGGAAGCCTCATTTCACGTCCAAACAGGATTTTCGCAGGTGTTTCACTTCACCTGTGGACTCATTGACGGCAGATTGATAAGCCAATGCGAATAGGGAAAGATACTGGTCCAATCTCGCTGATGGCTGGAAACTACTTTGGACAGGTATTTTCCAATAGTCCTGTTCATTCTCTCGACAATTCTATCTGACTGTTAATGTAATGCTGTTGTCCTGGTCTTCTTCATTCCCAGCTTGTCGCAAATCTCCTGGAATAGATGGCTTTCGAAATTTCTTCCCTGGTCGCTGTGGACTTCCAAGGGCACTCCATATCGACTGATAAATAATTTCACCAATATATTCGTGACAGTTGTGGCCTCTTGGTTCGGGATAGCGTACATTTCAACCCACTTTGTGAAATAACCCATTACAACCAGTATGTATTTGCCACCATTTTCTGTCGTCGGAAATGATCCAGCGATATCTAAAGCAATCCTTTCAAAAGGGCTTCCAACATTGTACTGTTTCATGGGTGCCTTTCTCTTGCGATGTGGTCCATTACTCGTAGCACAAGTCGTACATTTCTTATACCAGCCCTTTACATCATCGGATCTGTTCATCCAATAAAACCTCTCACGTATTCGCTGGAGGGTTTTCTTCACTCCCAGATGACCTCCCGATGGACTGTCGTGTAACTTCTTTAGTACCTCAGCTACTCTTGTTCTCGGGATAACTAGTTGTCTCCTCATCTCGGAACCATCATCGTTTTCAAGGACTCTTTTCAACAGCCCTTCTTCCAGGACAAGGGAGCACTGAGCCCAATACGCCTTGAGTATCGGTGAAAATCTTGACACTTCTTGCCATGCAGCTCGCCGATTTTCTTTCTTCCATTGCCGAATCTTTTTAGGTAAGGAATATTCTCCTGATCTTCTCTGATCCTAGTGGGTGACAATTCTTCATTGACTACCGTAATTATTGAAACTGCAACTTCCTTAATTTCGACTTATTGCAGTGAGAATAGTGTACAGGGCATGACCGTCTAGGCAGAGAGTCGGCTTTTCGGTGATTCACATCAGCTTGGTGTTCGCCAGTGTCTGATTTCTCCTGTGACTGGAGTTATTGGGTTGCAGGAATCTTGGGGCGCTTAGACGGACTGCGTACGTGCTCTAGCACGCCACACTTCCGGCATTTGATCTTCTTCGGCTTCTTGTCTACCATACCTTTCAACGATCTGGTCAAATCTGTCATCGTCACCTTCTTCCTGTATGGTCCTCCCTTTATTGTATCTCGAATCCATCGTGGCTGTTTCATATTCAAGTGCAGCTGTCAATGCATCAACCAATGTTGTAACGAAGCGGGGTCACGTAAGCCATTAATAAAGCCCTGGATGCCCAGACATTTCATCATGTTCTCTGGTGCTGATGGATAAACATATCGAACTAATCGGGCAATATCCACTTCGTACTCTTGAAGGGATTCATCACGTTTCTGCCTTCTGTTCTTCAGCTGGGATTGCTACAAATGTTCGTGACCGTATCGCACGTCCAACCTCTTCTTCAGCTGCTCAAAGTCATCCGTTTCTTTCAGAGGTATCGTCTTAAGTACGTCTAAGGCATCTCCCCGAAGCGCGATAGTTAAGTTCACCGCTTTCTTCCTCTCGGACCAATTATTCACTCTACCAGCTGCTTCAAACTGTTTTATGTAATTGGTCCACGACATTTTTCCATCGAACGTTGGGGCCTTGACTCGGGTAAAACTGCCAATGTCTTCAAACTTAGGTAGTGTTTCTAGCTTGCAAGGTTTCGTTTGCTCGGTCTTCTTTTCTTCCTCTGGCGTGCCTTGCGTTCTTGAATCGGCAATTTTCTCTATCTCCTTGATTTTCTCGTCTATCGTTGTCATCTTATTTTCAATATCTGATTTTATTTTCTCGTTCATCGTTGTCATCTTATCCTCAATATTCGATTTTAGAGACGAAATTCTATTTTCGACGTCAGCAGCAATGTCATTTTTCATTAATAAGATATCGGCAGAAAGTTTGTCTATGTTAGCAGAAATATCATTCTTCATATCAGAAATCGTTCTTTATAGCAGATATATCGTTTTTCACATTAGTTGAAATCTTTTCTTCCATGGCAGAAATCTTCTCGTCCATGTTAGCAGAAATTGATGAGATTAAGGTGAAAGCCTCGTCATTGAATAAAAATGTTTCTGGATCCAAGCCGTCACTTACCAGTACCACTTTGAGTCTTTCTACTAACTCTTCTTACCGGATGTTTCCAACTCGCGATTTTCCAACTTTAGCTCTGTTACTTTCAGGTCACTTAGTCTCTTGGCCATTTTTACGTAGCAATTTAATTTATATGATCCCATTTCTGACACCAATGTAATGTTTTTCTTATTTATTTGAACGTTTTTTATTATTTATACACACACGTTATGTCTACTAACTTAATTTATTTGTTCACTACACTATTCACTAATTTATATTATATACACAGTATATTCACTTACATTAACGTATATAAACACTTCACTTCACTTTATAAACTAAACATCTCCCGCCGGTCGGTCCTTTATCTATTAGTGCATTTTTACTTGATAATTCTAGATTGCGGCTTACACAAAAACAATCGGCTTCCTGTAATTTTCTAGATAAAACTGGTCACAAAAGCAATGTCTAGATAAGATCGTCACGAAAAATCGTAAACAGTTCTAAGAAATCCCTACACATCCGCCAAAATTTAAACTTTCATACATGGCTTAGGCAGAGTCGGGTTCAGGGACTACACTAATGTGCTATTTCGTAACAATACTAATTGACCTGGCAAACTTTGTACCGCCTAACAGTCAATGAATTTCGTGTTAACTTTTAGCCGAACATAATTTAGAATTTTATTAACGTTGTAAAATGAATAAGAGACATTTGTCAAGTTCCATAGTTTGTAAATCACACAGCCATCTATGTCCACAGCTGGACATAGGCCTTATGTAAACTTATTCACCTTCGAAGGTCTGTGTTCATCCAGTTTGTCTGGATTATTTTAATATCGGCGAATAATCTTATTGCCGGGCATTCTCTACATCGTTGTACATCAGTTCGTGGCCTCCACTGGAAAATCCTTATCCTCCACCGGTCGTCGGGGAAAAGTGCTTTGAAGACGTTTCGTTAACTATCCAAAAGCAGATCAATTATTCTATTGATTTCTCGAGTTTGATTGTCTCTTTCGATGCAGATTTCATGCCCAACACACCTTCCGGAATACTTCCACTTACGACAAGGTTGGGCATATACTGGGTCTTCTTTGTATTTATTTTTAGTCCAATTGATTTTGAGGCAGTCTTTAGTCTAGGATAGCATTTCTCTAGCCCCATCGACTCTGTAATTAACAGGATGTCATCAATGAATCTTAAATGGTGTAGTTTTTTCTCATTCATGTTTATACCCATTTCACCATTGTCTATATTTAACATGCTGGGAGTCTTATGTCGAACGAATGACTTTCTATTCTTCGGCCAACGATATTGCAAATGAAGATAAGAAAACTGCATTTTTTCTGAGTTGGACCTCAAACATATCCTTAGGTCTTTGATAGCGCCAGTTAAAGTGTCAGAGAAAACGTACAAATACATTATAAAGACTGTCGGAGTATTTTACGCCACGTACATCGGAAATAGTGAACCGATTCAGTTTTATCGACGGGATCAAATGAAGGATGAATCCTTTTCAGTTTACTTGTAAGAACTTCGGCATTTAGCGGAATCCTGTGGTTACAGCACTAGTTTAGAGACGATGCTGCGTGACCGAATCGTCTGGGGTATAACAGACGAATCATAAAAAAAACTGCTGTCAGAGGATAAATTAACATTCAAGAAGACTAAAGATATGTGCCTGGCTCACTAGGAGGCAGCACAAAGTTTGGCCATTGTAATGTAGTGTTTGGTAATAAAAGATTATATTGATGCTTTTATTTATTTGTACATAACAATTATCTCATAACAGTGTTTTTTAATGACATGACATCATTACTTGACATCTGACTTATAACAAAACTTGTTTTTTAACATTGACGCTTAAGGCGCGTTTACAGCGTTGTGTAAAGCCTTACATCCCCTATACTTTGTTAAAGTTAAAATATATATTTTTTATAGATCAAGCCTATCTGGCCTACTGGTTTCTCTTGTGACGTAGACGGTTCTGGTATGTAGCTCTGAGGTCTTTATTATTGGGATTGAGAAGTATTTTGTCCATGAACTTCTACTGGTGGATGAAGTATTTTTGGATGGCTGTTGGGGAGTATAACAATTTAATTTTTGTCAGGGATGCTGGTGTTGGATTTCTGGATAATACCTGAGTTTATTTTTATCTGTTTCCCATTGTCTGTTTGTATTATAATTGATCTTGGGTTTTTATTCTTCTTTATAATATCTACTCCTTTCCAGTTTCGATGGCCAATTCTGTATCTTTGTTTACATCGGTAGGGTCAAGACAGATTCTCAACTTGTCTTTCTGTTTTACAACTACCATAGGGCTGACTACTGTAGTAGGTTATTTTATAGGTATTACACCCAAGCTAACCATTTTATCAAGTTCTTTGCGTACTTGGTTTTTTATGTAATACGGAATTCTTCTTGTGGGTTGTATTCTAAACTGTGAATTTCCAACTAAATCAATATCATATTCATAGTTTTTTAGACATCCAAGTCCTTTGAAGATATCCTCATCTTTATTAGTATATTTCAGCTCATGAACTCTTATACAAGACCTAAATTTTCACATGACTTTCTTCCTAGAATGGGGGGAACATCTTTTTCAACGATTTTGAAGGTAATGTTTTGATGCAGTCTTTTCAGGTTACAGTTCAGATTTGTCTCTCCTAGCACTGTTATTTTATCGTCTGTGAAACTCATTAGTCTTTTTGTTTTTGATTGTATTATTTTGCACTCGAGTTTATCACTTATCCATTTTGGTAGAACGTTACACTGTGCACCGATGTCTAATTTGACTTTCACTTTCTTTTTCCCAATCTGGATGATTTCATGCCAATCCTCTGGATCAAACTTCTTATGTACAGAATTTCTTGTTCATCTTCTGACCCGTCCATCAAATTTTCACTTTCTCTAACTGAATGCATTTTGGTACTTTCTTTTCGTTCTTCAACCAACACTGGCTTTCAAAATGTCCTTTTTTGTTACTGCTATTGCATCTATTTTGATATGCTGGACAACTTTGTTTTTTGTGTCGTGTGCCACATCATTTGCACATGAAAGTATCTTTGCAGCTATCTTTCTTCTTGCCTTTCACTTGGTGTACTCGGCTATTTTCTGAAATATTGATTTCTTTCAGTTGTTTTATTGCTTGTTCACTATCTCGGCATATCGAGATTGCTTTGTTCAGGTCTAGATTTTCTTCAGTGAGTAGTTTTTCTCTAACCGCGTCAGATTGTACACCAAAAACGATTTTGTCCTTCAACAGGGCTATCGGTTAAGTTGTCAAATTCGCATGTTTTTGCCTGTGTTTTGATTGTGTTCAATAATTCTTCGAGGGGCTCATCTTCTTTCTGCACGATTTTGAAGAAGTTGTATTTTTCAAATGAGACGTTAATTTTTGGTATGAAGTATTCTTCAAACTTGTTCATTATCTGATTCATGTCTTTCTGCTGGGCTTCAGTTAGGTTGAAGTTGTTGAATATCTGTATTGCTTCAGGTCGAATCGTAACAATGAATGTTGCTGCCTGCACTATCAATTGGATCGTTGTTTCCATCCTTTCCAACTGGCTGACATGTTTTCAGTGAGTTAGAGGTTTTGGTGGTATTATGCCGGCCACGCCACTTTCATCTCCAATGTTTAGGTTTTTCTTCTTTATTATAACCTTATCGGGCAGATTTCTTCACTTTTTATGGATTCGTCACACGACACCTGATACCATGTGTTTGGTAATAAAAGATTATATTGATGCTTTTATTTATTTTTACATGACAATTATCTCATAACAGTGTTTTTTAATGACATGACATCATTACTTGACATCTGACTTATGACAAAACTTGTTTTTAACATTGACGTTTAAGGCGTGTTTACAGCGTGGTGTAAAGCCCAGGTTTCAGTCATGTTGAAAGAAACAGAATCTACAAGACAGGTGAAGTACATGAAGTTAGGATACGTGAACGTCACATACAGCTGATCCAACCAAAATATAACCGATTAGCTGATTATCATGAAAATCGAGATCATTTTAGGAAATTATATTGGTTTTTAAAGTATGTTTCCCACTGTTCCGGCTTGATTTTATTAGTCTGCGCGGTGTGTTTGACTTCTAGCTTGCTTCTTCTTAGCATTCCCCATATTTTCCTTTGGCTTCCGTACTTATCTCTCTCCATTCCATTTGTGAATTTTTCCCAATGGTTTTCTTTTAGTTTCTTGCGTTTACCTAGTTTCGTTCTTTTCGATCGTTGTTCCAGTTTTCAGGTGTTTAATTTCGTATATATTGAGTGTATACATTTTTCTTTTGTTTGGCTAATTCCTTGACTTCCAGCGTGAACAATGGTGTTTTATTGGTTTTGTTAATGTTTACATGTCTCTTTCCTAGTGCTTCCATGGTGGCGTCTAAAATGTTGTTTTTTAATGTTTTCCATTGTTGGTGTATACTGTCTTGTTTGTTATATAACTGTTATTTGCATTATTTTCGGGTTTAGTCGTTCTTCGTATAGATATTGTGTACTCTGGTCTTCAAGTGATTCGCTGTTGAATTTACTAATCATTTGCGGTTCAGTTTAATCTTACATAGTACCAGTTTATGATCACTTCCTGAGTTGGCGCCATTTAAGGTTCTTACGTCTAATATTGTTTAGGGAGTAGCTTATCTGTTGGTGATGTAGTCTAAAACCTCTTGTGTTTTGCCATGTGTATTTATGCTTCATGTCGTGTTTGAGGAAAGTATTGTTGATTCTCGTGTTGTTGTTTGCACAGAATATTTTCATTAGTTACCTCATTTTCGTTCGTAATATCTCCATTGAATCTTTGCATTACGAAGTGCAGTGGTTCGTTTTCTATTCTTGCATTTAGGTCCACCAGAATAACGATATTATCTTGTGTTCGTATTTTATCCACTACCGCTTGTAGTTCATCGTAAAATATTTCTCTTTTCTTATTTATATCTGGTGCATATACGCTTATAAAATTGATCTTTTCGTCATTAATGCTCATTCTTACCTCCTGTCGCTAATGTATAGACTTCACTCTCTATTGGCTGTTCGTACTTTTGGTCTAAAAGTAAGCCCTACTCCCGAGAGTGCTGTTTGCTCCCGAGAGAATCTACTGTATATCAAGACATGTTTGTCCATTGTACAATTTCACGTTTTCTTCGTTTCGCTGATAGAGCATATTTCGATGTTTTTTCCTCTAGCTCTTCTATAATTTGCTGTTCCTTTGTGTTCCAGGACATGATGTTCCAGGTGGCAATTCTGAGTTTATTTCGTTTCCAAATATTAGTCCGTTTTCTCGCAGTTGTCTTGGTCCTTCTTCGAATAATGCGCTATCTTGAAACTCAACGAGGTTTCATAAAGTAATCATAAGAATCGCAAAGTAGGAAATGTACATTTTGTATCCATGAATTATAAAAATATTTTTGTCGTTCGCTTATGGAATTTAATGTATTGACGGATTTATTTCCTTGCGATAATTCTAATCGAGGTATACGGATTTATTTCCTTGCGATAATTCTAATCGAGGTATAGTATATGAATGCAAAATGTATTCTTAATATGAATATTGACACATGATTTCCGCAAAAATTATCATTGGCAACTTTTTACTGCCTACTCCACTGTGAATTTCCTTTGAATAATAAATTAATTCTAAAACCATTTTCACATGATTGAAGGCGAGCAATCCCTTTTATCATTTAGAAATTGCCAACAATAGTTAATAGGAGAGTTTTCTATGACTTCCTTGATTGGTTTCTCCTCAGAATAATTTTAAATTATCATCTACTAAGAATGGACCATTATAAGAATGAATTGTATAGAGGTCGATCGACGTTGCCACGTACTTCATGAAGTAACCGACATAGTGATTTTGTTATTTTACCTGCGGGGGGGCGGCATGGATTTGCTTTTGGGACAGACACGGCTATCTGAGAATCTGAGATTGCTAATAGCGAATATGAAGTTAGGATAATGAAATTGGAATTTCCAATATGTCGGATTCTAACACCAAGCCCAAAAACTTAAAGCTCAGCACGTACCCCAAGCCCTAAAGCTTACAAAAACACCAAGGCAGGATCAATCAAAATATACAGTCACCTAAAGGAAACAAAGGCTTTTTTCATCTGAAGAAAGGGTTTTGAAAGATGATATTAACAAAATGTTACATAACACCATTTTAGGTATTCAACTGAAAGTTAAAGAACACAATTCTGAACAGAAATTCACCTCAAAACAACTACGACCCCTTTTTCACATACCATGGTTATTATAACATTGAAAAATGTATTAAATTGGACTTTCGTTACTGTATCTTTTAATTTTCCCAGGAATTACATAGGTATCTGTACTGTTTTGTCATATCTCTTACCCATATGTATAGGTACCTACTATGTAATATTGTAGATTTTACAATACCTATTTTGAAATCAAAATAAACATTATTAAAATCATTAATAAACTCTAAACTATATAATGGAAGATATATATTCAGCAAAATTCCAAAGAATTTATCAAGTATAAACATTCTCAATAGATTATTATTTATCAGTCAACTTCAAGTGTTGTAGCTCTTAAAATAACACTGAAACCGGCAACGCCGCCAATATCTATGTAGTTTTGTCAGTCGGGTGGTAGTCGATATCCGTCGTAGGTTGCGGTGTCAATGAATTTTCTTATTGAATTTACACGGTTTATTACTTGTTTGGTTTCGAGTAACGAAAACAGTGTAATTGATATTAGTAATTCAAAAATAAATACCCGTTTGTGCCTACAAAGTGCAAGTTAAATAAACAATTCGAAACTAGGTTATGTTCTGCCCAGTATGTTTACGAAATATCTATTGTGATTTATTTAGGAAAATCATGTTTGTCTTAAGTAAGTGAACAATTTTATTAGTTCTTATAATACAAACAAAATCATTTACAGCGCTAAAAATAAAATGTTAAGTAATTTAGATCACTCGAAACTTTGTACTATGGATAACACTTTATAACGTTACAAATACTTCATATTTCCGCTACTTAAGCATCAACCATTGCGTTTTTTAATTATTTAGAGTGTAAAAATAAGTTTTTTGGCGAGATTGATTATTCCATCTGGTGAGTTGGACGTGTGTAGTCTCCATATTTCATTTCATTCCTAGTAGTAACAGCTCTTAAATATGTGATATTGGATGTTAAATGGTCTTTATAATTTTAAGATTAGTTTCAACTTTCGTTTATAGATATACATATCATCCAAATTACCTATTTGGCTAATGCCATGTTGTCGATTCCTTCTTATCGAAATATAGATATTGTATAATAAAAATAACTTAGTGTTATCTAGCAATTTAAGTGTAATGTAAATTTTATTTGATTATTTTCTATTAATATCTACATTTGACAGAGCAGAGTCGGATTGGACACGTGGTATCTAACTATTTTTCTATATTTCATGGTGATAAAAAGATGATTTTAACCACATCTAGTATCCTTCATTATCTGTTTACAAGAAGTTTTATGCTCTTTGGATAAAAATAAATTAGTATTCAAGCAACTTTACTTAACAAAACATATTTACTTCTTTTTAATCATATAAATGTGGCCATCGAAAGATCCCATGTCCCTGTCAACAACATGATGAGGGTACCTTTATTAAATACTTCAAATATATCTTGGCACAGTGTTTCCAAATCTTGAAAAAAACGCCAGGGACCATATTAATTGAAACAGCTGGAAATCATTATAGAGAATCCAAATTATATTCAAAATTAAATAAAAAGAAACAACCATATTTATTTATTTCTATTGATAAATTATGATAACATAATTCATAAATTATTTTTTATCATATTTATTCTACTCTAAGTAATTATTTAAATATCATGACAGAAATATTTTTTTGTCCTATTGATTTATTTAAATATATTTTATATACCTACATTAGAACATTATTTTACTAGTTACTTATTTTGTTTAGGTGATGATGAGATTAGAGACACATAATTTATACACCATTAATATTGTGTAAAAAAAATGTGTTTAAGTATTTTCATTGTGGACTCTGGTTTATATTGCTGTGTTGTCATATTTCTGTTGCACCCCACTGCTTCCATTGTATTCTGTAGAAAAAGAGGTAGATAATCTTTCTGTATACACCACATCTTGATTTATTTAAACTTAACAGCTGTTACATCTAAAGGTTTATGAGATGGTTTCTGCTATGTTGTAGGAAAAAATAAGAAAGTTAAAGTAAAAATCGAGGGGCAAACAACTCTCTTAAAAATGTACATCAAAATATTTGAAAGTACCTATTTAAAGTAATGAAGAGTAATTAAACTATTTAAAAATTAATTGGAATACATAAGAATAATTAAAATATATTTAAGATACTTGGAAGGAATTGAGAAGTATTTAAATATATTTAAAGTAATTAAGAGGTAGTTAAATATTTGTAAAGTAATTAAAATGTATTTAAAGATAATTAAAGTAATGAAAATATTTAAAATATGAATATAAGCGTAGATAAAAAATATTTTTCCACCAATAACTACCTAGTGAAATCGCCATTATTCAAGCAATGCCTCTAATGAGAGGTAACATGTTTCTAACCCATTTAAATAATGAGAATATTTTACCCGAGGTGACCACTCAGTCAGAAAATGTACATGTATTGCCAAAATGATGCGATTTCCTGGTAATCACTCGGATTTTCAACGATTGTCTAAGACTGCCTTAGAAATCGTGATGATTTACAAAGATTGCCATGGAAATCACTTCGATTTTCTAGGACTGCCAACGACTGCACTGGAAATAGCAAACAAACAAAGAAAGTTAAACAACCTACAGGGTAGGCCAAAAATACGTAAAGTACTTTGATTCGAAAGAATTTTGAAAAATGGCATAAAGAAAAGTTGTTTGGAATTAACAGATAATGTTAAACACGAAGTCATAGCCTCCTTTTCGGAAAATGAAAATTTATCAGAAAATTTTGAAGCGTCTACTTATAGTGCGTTTTTTTGATGTTCTGCATATACTCATGTTGAAATTAACTAAAACCAAGCAAGTGTTGATTATTTTGCTATTGACTGTGGTAGGTCCTTATAATCTACAGATTTTTTTTGACAATTAGATATGTTATTACTATTTGCAGACGTACTTGCCACAGTAATACCATTCAATTATTCAAAACCAATTTCCTTGATGCCATTTTTCATATTTTTTAAATAAAGCTACTTTACTCTTGAACCGAGTGCACGATTTTTGTCTTTTTGGCCCTGTAGGCTGTTTGACCTGCAGCCGTTCTAAGTACCGCTGATACGGTTATTAGACATGTACTAATTTATGACAGTATTCCCATTTGGATAGACTTGTAATAAAAAAAGGTCCATATGTTACATACTAAGTGGACCACATGGTACCTATATTGCAAAAGAAATACTTTACCGATTTCTTGTGAATGCTGATTCCCAATGAATAGTTTCACCATAAATAAAACCACATCAATAGAAGAATATTTGTATTTTATATTGTTTGAGAGCTTTGTATGCCTTTTCAATTTCAATTCTATCAGAGCGCTTCATTCGAAATGGTCCCATGCCAATCATTTCAGTTGGTCCGTAGTTGAAGGACTGTAGCGATCCCGCTTAACTATTGCAGTTTGATCTTCGCTCACAATAACATTGAGTGGATAATTTCGCTTTTCTAAAAAAACTTTCAACTGATCCAAATTCAATTCGTATTCTCTATGAGTGCCGAACTTGTTTAATGTTCTAGTCAAAGTGGTTCGCGAGGGCAGCCTACCGTCCCTATTCTGATAAAGAGTTTCGTAGGCAAAACGACCAGATGTCATGAAAATATATAGGCACAATTTTGAATTCCTCTGAAAACCAGTTGCCAGCCTTCTCCTTCCCCTTCGCATTTCTTTCAGCATATTCTCTCAACATATCAAAAAATCTGAGGGGTTTGTTTCTAGTCAAATTTTGGCAATCATATTTAGATCCTGTATCAATTAGAGATTCCGAGAGAGCAATATCCATGGCTATTTCACATTGTTTGTTTAGTTCTGGTTCGGTGGAAATGATTTTTTCTATAGTTTCACAAATCTGAAAGTACGATGTTATTTTGGTTTGGCTTTCATCAAATTCTAATCTTCTTGTTGTTGCGATTCTATCCCTTCGACTAACATTGACTTGCTGTTGGAACCGATGCTTCATGAGGAGTTTCTTTAGATGTATCTGGGACAGAAGTTCCATCAGCTGGTGAATTTTCAACGGCCTCCTCACTGAAAATTCTGCTGAAAGAAAATTTTTCTGGGGGATCGGAATCTTGGCCATAAGTTATACGATCTTTATTAATCAATATATCGGAATATGCCTCGAAATATGCGCTCGGTGAAGGTTGATTTAAATATTTAAATCAGAATCTTCAAGATGTGTCATTTCTATAAGATTTTCCGCAGCAGTTTCAGATGAACTTTGGCTTTGGTCGAGGCTTTTGTTATTCGAATCATCGGTACTCATATTTCCTGTTTTCAAAAACAAAATCATTGAATTTTTTTCCGATGAAGATTTTGATTTTTGTAGTATCGAAGACCGAGAATTTTTTTTGTAGTGAGTTTTGAAATGCCTGTTCACGTTTGAGAGTATACATTATTTTGTAGTTTGCTGTATGCTTTGGACACAAAATTGCACTTAGTACATTTAACCAGAACACATTCTTCTTTAACTTCTACTTCAAGTTGATCCAATTCCTTCAACCCATCACTTCTGTTTTTCATCTTCCAGACTATTCAAATATTTTTTCTGATATGCTATTACTGCAAGTTTTATATGAGTCGCAATTTTCTCTCTTGAGTCATTCAGAGATGAAATTGCATTATCATTGCTAGAAGAATTTTCGTCTACTAATGAGTTTTCTTTTTCCGTGGCAGTCATTGAAGAACTTTCTTTTAGATCTTTTTTCGGATTGTTTTTTTTTGTATTCTAGACGACACTCCAAATCTTCTCCGTTTTTCCGAATATGCTTTACAGTGTTCTATGATTTTGTTGAGTAGTTTTCGATGCCCATCAACTATTTTGAAATATTTCGATAATATATTCCAAAAAAATCTAACTTCTTGATCCGTGAACAATTCAGCAAGGTCAGTTTTTGCATAGACTTCAAGTCTAGCAAAATCTTTCTCCTCGAACATCGACAAAGCAGTATAGTAGTCAAAGCCCGCATATTGAAGAAGATCCAATAAATACTGGGGAAGCTTGACTGACGTGTCCAATCCAATGTCAGACAAAACATTACGTATCTTACTTCCTGGAGTTGAGGCTTCCATTGAATTATCCATTCACAATGGAGAAATATGCTTAGAGATGAGTTATTTCGATAGATTGTTTGCCAATAATGTTATAGATTCAGACTATCTGACCAACTGTATTATCGAAATTCGTATTGAAATTTCCAAATTCATAGATACAGTTTTTTCGTTAAAAAAAACACGCCATTGTCATTTTTCAAATTGCAAAAAAGCATTCTTTCCAATTAAAAGCGTTTTTATCTCAGTTTTTATTTAAGCAATTCTCTTTTAAAAGTCACGTGCCAATTTTGAGAATTTTTTTTGTAATTTTAAAACTATTAAACAATCATAATTTTGATAAACCGCCATCGTGGCTGTGGGCTCAGTACACTCAATAGAGACTACAAACTTGGTGGCTGAATTGGGGATGTATTTCATGCCTTATTATTGTTATTGTGACCCTTCACATTTTAAATCTCAACCCGGTTCGAATTTTAAAGGGAACCCCTCTCTGTATTTTGGACAGTAGGCTCAAAAAAATTCGGGAAAAGTTGCCATAGATGCAGAATGTGCCAATTTGTTTTGATCAAAACCGTTTTCTAAAATTTTAGTCAGTTTTGCATTTCAATATTAACCTTCATGGGACGGACATCAAAATTTTACGAAAAGGACTAACTGGGGTCCGAGAAGACCCCATGCGTAAAATTGCAGAAATGCTGTATTTTTCTTTAAATTAAATATATAGAAAAGAAGTTTTATTAAAGTTTTACTATTAACCATTTATTAGTCAAAAATCATTACGAAAAAATACAAAATACCCTAATCACTAATACTACTAGCTACATATCATTTTAACATTTTTTACAAACTATCTCCGATTTTGAATGTTCTAGGCACACAAAGTTATTACACCTAATACATATTTTTCTGGATTTTCTGTCTTTTCCTCTTTGGCACATATGGCAGCACCCCCTGGTAATGTTTTGTTGTTCAACTCTATGTTCTGTTGCATCCAGTAGTTTGGGAAAAACGTCTGTCATATGCCGTTTTCTATTCGTCTGAATGTATTTATTATTATATCGCCGGAAAACGTTTTTCTTTATGAGTTCTTTTCCTAGTCCCAAAATATACATTTTACGTTTATCCAAACTGTTTTTTCGCCAATCCGGGTTTTGCAGTAACCACAATTTATAAGCATTTATTCCTGCGATATCTGTAAGATGTGAAAATATTGCCATTGGCCAGCGGTTTGACTTTCTCTGCACTGTATATTCTTTGGCCAACTTATCTGAAGTGTCGACAGCACCTTTTGTTTTGTTGTAATGAAGAATAATTTCTGGTTTATAGTGCTGTTCTTCTCCAGCTACTTTACTATCAGTATGCTCACTTGAAAGTAAGATGACAGCATGTTTTTGTTTTGGAACATAGGATACTAGCGTTCTTTGATTTCTAAAAGCAAACATACTTGAAAACTCTTTCTTGTATGATGCCGGTAGAAGTTCCCTGGGAATAAATGTTTTATTTTTCCGGAGGGTTCCACATAAAGTAATATTTTTTTTCCACAACTTGTCAGCAAGTTCTAAACTTGTAAAAAAGTTATCGGTCGTTATTCCAAATCCGCTTTCCAAATGGTCTGTCAAATTTAGGACAACCCTTTGACCTTGACCCTTTTCCGCTTTGTTACCTTGTTATCCTAAAAATTAATAGATACATAGGAATACAAAGTTTACCTATATTGCTTTTCAAATAACTTACCCAAATAAACTTGCATGTTTGCAATATAAGAAGTGGTGCAGTGCACAAAAGCCCATATTTTGATTCCATACTTATCAGGTTTACTCTTCATATAGACTCGGAATGGTGCCTTACCCCTAAATGGTACAAGCTGCTCATCTACTCATAGATGGTCGCCAGGATTAAGTGATTTTTTACAAGTGAAAATATCGAATATATCTCTTATCGGAGCTAGCTTATCTACTAATTTTCGTTCTTGTCTTGTTTGAAAATTATCAAAGCGTAAAAATGAAGTAATTTGTTTGAATCTGTCTCTTGACATTGCAGCAGGAATTATAGGACGACAGTAAGAAATATCTTGACACCAGAGCATATCAATAGCCTCTTTCGATCCGTGAAGTGCGCCAAGAATAAGCAACAGTCCAATATAAGCTTCAATATCTGTAGAATCAACAGGTACAAAAACTTTAATTTTATTCGGATTTTCTATATTCCATTTATCATAATATGTTTGTGCCTTTCTGTTTGTTTCGGTTACTATTATGTTCAGAATATTCGAAGATAGGAAAAGAAGAAAAGCGTCTTTTATACTTAAGATATCAGAACTGTAATTTGTAAGGCCTAGAGCATGTCTCCGAATATTAGCTTTTGAACGTCTAACTTTTGTGTTTCCTGGAATTTTTGACCACTCAGTTCCATCTTTAGATTTTTATACTGGAATGCCTTTGATCAACAACTATTACATCATTTTCTTCCTCTACTCACTCGATGTTTCTTCATTGATAACACTATCAAACTCTGGATCATCACTTTCAAGTAGGTATACGTAACATTGTAACATCTCATCGTCAGTAAGCCCCTTGTGATTGTTTGTAAATAAAAACTGACTCATTTTCAAAACGATGTACCCTACTCGCATTATCACAAGAGACTAACCCGAATATTCAAGTCTAAAAATTATGTCGCAGTGCGGGGAATCCCCCATTTGAACTGGTAATTTACATTTTACAATTATATGGGTAAAATCTTAAATGTATGGGATTCCCCGATTTTACTAACAGTTACCGGGATTATTTTATCGGACGTAAAAGGCTGACCGGGGTCTGAAGAGACCCCGGGAATATAAAACTATTTTTTGTTTATACCAGCCAATAAAAACTACTAAATACATCATATTTTATCAAAATAATTCATAAACTGCAGCTAGATGAAAGATCAATATTTAAAAATTTGCACTTGCAAAGATACAGCAAAACATACGTCATGGGGTACAAACGGACCCCGGCCAGTCCTATGAAGGTTAATTTAATTCAATTTTTAATATATCAATTTTGTCACGATATTTTCTGGTAAAACTTTTGTACGTGGGCCGTCGTGGGGAAAGCCGAACCCAATGGCGTGTATACACATTTTTTGGATAATTTTTTTACAAAAACAACCAATGCGGTTTATTGAAATTTTTCTCGTACAAACGGACACAGTAGACCTTGGATTTTGTATGACCGAAGTCATTTTTGCTTAAAAGATGCAGTTTGTCCAGCTCTACAAAAAATAAAAAATCTGAGTCAGATTGCACGAATAATAAACTTTTTTCAGTACAACCCGAAAACAAATGGGCACACTGTCTGTCTGTGTCACGGTGAAGTTGAAAACGGCCTTTTTTATTAAGAATCCAAAATTTGTCAGATATTTTTTTCAGGAAGCTTCCTTGCCTCTGATTTTCATTATTGTTCATAACAGTAATTGGATCAAGCAGTATTTGATGGATTGTTAGGTATATTTCTTCATTTTAGACTTTTACATCAAGGTACCTATTTTGGTTGTAACCCATTAAAAGGCAACGAGAGCATCAAAATTAAATTCCCGCGAAGCGGGAACTGTTTATACCAACGTGTAGAGAGAAAAAAAGGAGAAAAAAATCATAGAAAAAAATCAGAGATCACGTCAAACCCTCTTGAAAAACATATAACATGGGGGGTCTAGAGGTCGTCAAAAACCGACTTTTTTCGACATTGGTACTTAGGGCTTGGGGCTTTTTTTGCTATAAACGATAGCGAAAAACTGCCCCGTACGTTTCAAAGCTATTATACAAGCTATTCGACACGTGCATAGAACACATAAAAAAGGGGGATTAATGGGGGGAAATATACTAGAAAAAATTCGCATTTAAATTTGAAAATTTTTTTTGGGAATTTCGGGTTATAAATATGATGTGGCAACTTGTCAGTTCAAGCCCTTCACGATAATATATGAGAATACCCCCCTGTCCCCTTTTTTTGGGGGGTCCAGCATTCGCTAAATATTAATGCTGGAATCGGGTTTGAAATACTTTTAGGCCCCCAGCAGTGGACTGAAATTGAACGTGGAAGTTCGAGATTATGTTTTTAGGCATATGCGCATCCGGTATATAGCTACGATGGTCAAAATAAAATTTTAACCTCAAAATTTAGCGTGTCTTGTGGCGCCCTCTTTTTCGATAAAATTACCAAAGTATATATATCGATCGATAGAGAAAAAAATTAGAATTTTTTTGAGTATATACAGGGTGTTGAAAATTTTTTTTGTAATTTTTGAACATTGAATTTTCGGAATTTTTAGGAGAAATATACATCTTTTATTAGGGCTAAAAAATTTCTATGTACGTGTCTAAGCGCCCTCTACATTTTTAGTCTCTAGTATTTTTTCGATATCTTGCAAAAAAAAATTATTTGCCCGTTATATTCAATGTAGTTAGGGGGGCAAGCTTTGTCCATAGGGGGGCATAGCTTTCCTGTGAGTTACCCATGATGGACTATCATAACCCACCATCAGGTACATGGCCAAAAATTTTTTTAAAAATATTTGCCCTCCATGACCCCCCGCCTCAGATTTTTTATAGGCACAATTACCACGCCAATGTTCATCATTTTTGATTCTCTACACGACAGTTTTTTTATTTTTTTTCTACGATTTTTCCTTCCTCTTCAAAAACCCAGCTCATGTTGCCCTTTAACAAGGTGTCAGGACCGGCTTTATAGGTCAGATTATCAAAATGCTACGATTGATACGACATTTGGTATGGGGGTATAAATTTGGCCCAGGAACACGGTCCCGACATTAAAATTTCTTCAAGACGAATTTTTAGCTGTCAAAACGTAACTTGACATTTTCGCCAGGACCCATCAAGGGGGGGTCGGTAACTTTTGTGCTGCGATTTTTATGAAAATCTAGGGAAAGGGGTTTTCGGGGACGAGAAATACAATGACCCAATCAGTTTTTCTGAAAGTTCTATTTAACATGCTTAAAAAAAATAAAAACCTCAGAAATCGGGATATTTGCAAGTTTTAAAAATAGTAGTTATTATGCGATTTTTATAAAAATTTATAATTAGAGGTTTTTGATTAAGACGAATCGGATGATGTTATTAGTTTTCAATTAAAATTTTTTCTTTAAATAATTTATTTGAAGAAATTTCGAAATGGAATCCTCGGGTAAAAATACATATTTGATCATTTTTTTTATACGTTTACTATATATCAAAATTTTCAAATTTTATCCAGGACCTCGAAATTTTTTAAATCTTTTTGACATGCCTCTATTTAAAATTTAAAATTTTCGAAAATAAGAGATATTGTCTTTATTATCACACCATTCGATAGAGGAAAAATGTACCTTCATCATCAATCATTTTTCGTTTCTTCCATTCATCATTTGTAGGAATTATACAGGGTTAAATTTGGGGTAAACATTTTTATCAAAATTAACGTTAAAAAAATTCGTAGCAACTACGTTTATGACATGGGAATATTGAAATTGGTAAAAATCGAAAGAGGATAGTTAATACTATTATAAAAAAAATCTTGCAAGTTTCCAGCGGCATTAATAACCGAGTTATTAAACATCAAAGTTGACATATTTTAACCAAAAAAATCTATTCAGAAGGGGGTGGTAGTAGCCTTTGGTCAAAATAACGAAAAAAAAAGTTTCCGATTTTTACGAAATTTTGCATAAAGGGATTTTATGATACGAGGAATCTGAAAAATTTGTCAGTTGTTTGAAAAAGAATTTTTTTCCTGTGGAAAAGTCAGGAAAATGATTGAAAATGGTATTTTCTGGAAAATCAAAAACTAACATATTTTTTGGATTCTACGAGACGAAATACATAATACTATATCACTTTTTACATACATTCACAGTAAAGCAAAATTTTCAATTTTTTGGTTTGGGAACCATAATTTGCAAAATCTTTTTGACATGCCTTCATTTAAAATCTTGTATTCCAGAATCTATAGAAGATAGCGACTTCTGCTTTATATCATTCGATAGAGGAAAAATGTATCTTAATTACCAATCATTTTTCGTTCCTTCCATTCAATATTTGTAGGAGTTACACATTAATAAAAATTGACATCAAGAAGAAAAACTGTTTCAGCGTAAAACCAGTGAAAAGTGTAAGCTGAAGAAACAGACCTGTTATTGATGCCTTGGTGTAAGAGAAAAATCAGCATGAAAATATATTATAACTTCATGGGGCACAAAAACAAGATCACAACTTCAAAAAAATAATAGAAATATTGAAATGTTTCCTAGTGTGACCAAAAATAACTAGTAAAGTTATGAAATAATATTGAAAGGTTTTAAGGCTCTGTAATCACTATTTTTAGTACTTCATGTCACATAGATTTTATTATGTCAATATTAAGATAAATATTTACTTACCAATAACTGGACAACCCAATTCTCAGTTGCTGATATTCTCAAGCTGCTGATATTCAAACACTCTTAAATTATTGAAAACCAATGATTTCTGCTGAAAAAATGTAATCAGCAACAAGTCTACACACGTTTGCAACTATACACAGCGCTAATTACGAAAACATGTTAATAAGCCACGTGCTAAATAACCACAACTGTAAACCAGCTATGGACAGAGACGATACACTGATGCAACACGCAACCGCATGAAATTTGAAGTTCTGCGCAAAAAATTGCGCGACTGCCAAGCTACCTGTCTGTATGAGACTTCCGGAATTCCCACATTGACTGCCGAGATTGCCGCGACTGTCTGGTGATTTTCGGAATTGCCAAAATGATTGCCGCGATTTCCACGGTATCAATGGGATTTCTAGCGATTTCTCAATGATTGCCAATGATTTCCGACAAAATGTTCATGTATTGCCAAGAGTGGTCGCCCCCTCGGTTTTTCAGGAATTTTGAAATTTTTATAGGTATCTCTAGGTTAGCAATTTAAGAAATTGAAAAATAAAAAAGCCAGATCAATTTATCGGATGAAAATGTTAACCAGACTATTCCAAAATGGTTTTTAAACAAATGCAACTTTGAGATATTGGGGGAATAATATTATAATAATAACATTAAAGACAAATAATCTTACAAAGCCAGATCAATTTGATGAAAGCCATATGATCGAGAAAGTTTCATATCAGTGCTGGTGAACAGCACTATGCATATTATGAGGTGCGGAGAGAGGATATATAAGCTGTATTGGCTCTAGCGAGCCACATAACCTACAGTGCCCACATATTTATTATAATCGTAATAAAAATAATAATATGTGAAAAAATGATTAAGTACTGAAATCTTATTAATTGGATGAAAATACATCATAAAAATAATTTTTTTTATTTAAGGTTGAAATTGGCATCTTCATAGGACTATCATCTGACATTCATTCTTCCTCCAATTCTTAAGCATCATCTATAATAAGTGAAATAGGTTTAGTCTCGCATTTAACAAATAATAACTTGAAAGTGCAATAATGGAAAAAAATATTTATTAAAACTCACTTGTTTTAGCACTGTCATCGGTTTCTTTGCATTCTCCCTCAAACCAATGACATTTCAACATATTTTCGTTCTGTTGCCAGCTATTTTTTTCTGGTTTCAATGAACCAGGAAAAACGCAATTGGGCTTTATGCCAAACATTTGTAATGTACTGAGATTTTAATGGGTATAATTCGACTTTATATGGAGGCAAGGTAGATGGGTCACAATTTTTCAACGCCCATGCCCATGTGCTGTGAGTTTTGTATGTTTCACAGAATGTTTGGAATCTTGCTGTATTTATATTTGTAAAATTCTTAAAACCTTACAACTCACAAATAAATGTTTTTAAAACTTCCAAAATTTCATATCCTAAACCTGTTAAGTGAGCAACTACAATATCTTTTTGATTTATTATTTCTTTTCTACTATTTCATTAAGTCTTACTTTGCATTTTTGGAAGATGATGGGTTGTAGTCACATCTGGTAACTGCGAGGAAGCCAGGTAACCTGCTGTTAGTGATGTGAAATTCTCAAGAATAAAAAAATGAGAATATTCTCAATTATGATAATTTTCTGAAAACTACCTACCAAAAACAAACAATGGAATATTATGGATTAATTAAAACCTAAATAAATGTTAAACAAAAAACTAATAATGACAAATTAAAAAACATAAAATCTTATTTTTCAAAAACATAAAAAATACGAAACAAACGTAACGAACAGGCTTAACAAAAAATAATTTGAGTCAGGACAAAGTGCAAAAACGTCCACACACATCATTATTTTCCTCTTTGAACCCCTTAGAATCTGATACAATTTCCACTGTTATGATCTCCCTAGGATTATGGGTCGTCTGGTAGTGGGTAGTAGACGGATTTTTTTCTTCATGCTTGGACATTGCTGATACGTGTTCCTGATACTCCTGATGCAATTATTTTAAATTATAGCGTATAAACGTCACTTTACTGGTTCGCTCAGCTGTTAGTTGGTTTCTTTTTGCAGAGTGTATGAAACCATATATGATAATAATAATAATAATAGCCTTTATTGCCCAACAGATTTATACAAATCCCTTTACAGAGCAAAAACAATGAATATATAATAAAAGAAGAAACAGCCTCAAATTAAATTAAGAAAAGAAGAAATAAAAAAAATTAAAATCAAAAAACACATTTCACATAGTTGTATAACGTTCAGTAGCACAAGCTTTAATAACTTTAAAATTATCTATAAAAATGTCACATGTGTTGCACAATAAATTAAAATTATTACACATAACATTAATTGGTGAATGAAGTAAAACATTTGTTCGAGACCAATCACAATAAAAAGGTAAATGTTGTAGAACTGTGGTACATTAAAATTAATTTTATATATCAAGTCTGAACAATCAATTAAATTGTGCAAACACTTATATAAACAGGACAATGATTTACAAATTCTACGAAATTCAAGACTTTCAAAATTAAAAATACCTAATAAAATCTGATAATCAGAGCCTCTCTGTGGATAAACACCACAAACCTTCAAAACTAAATATTTTAGAAACCTCTTCTGAACCGACTCAACCTTGCTTATATGAACATTGTAATAGGGGATCCCATACAACAGAGCAATATTCTAACTTAGAGCGTATGTACGAAAAATATAACATTTTTAAACTACAAATATTCTTAAATTCACGGCAGTTCCTAACCACAAATCCATAAAATCTCAATGCTTCGGCAACCTTAGAATTAATATGTTCAGTGAAACTAAGTTTGGAATCGAATATCACTCCTAGATCTTTTACAGAAGTAAGACGAGATAACAAATTCCCATTAATGTTATAGTAGAAGTGAATTGGGTTTAGTTTTTTAGTGTAGGTCACTACTTGGCATTTTGATATATTTAATGTCAGTTTATTCTATAAGCACCATTCGGATACTCCATCCAAAGTGGATTGCAGTGTTAAGGAACTGTCTATGGATGTTATGGGAAGAACAATTTTTAAATCATCTGCATACATGAGTCTACCCGAATCTAAGTGTACCTCCAGGTCATTAATAAATAAAAGAAACAACAATGGTCCAAGGTTTGAGCCTTGCGGTACACCTGACTCGCTAAGATATTTATTTGAAGAGTGACCATTATAAAAAACAAATTGAAACCTGTTATGAAGGTAAGATTGGCAGAACTTCAACAAAGCGGAAGAGAAAGCAAACCGATTCAGCTTTTTGATTAAAATCCCATGATCCATTCTGTCAAAAGCCTTTGAAAAATCAGTATAAATTACGTCTATTTGTTTACGGGCATCCATTATTTCTGATATTTCTTGGGCTATAAGAAATAAGTTAGTTTCAGTTGACCTCTTGTTGAGGAACCCATGTTGTGCAGGTGAAATAAGGCTACGAATGGATGGATATAAACGATTGTAGACCACCATTTCAAAAAGTTTTGAAAAATTGGACAGAATGGATATTGGGCAATAATTATTAATTAGAGAATTGTCACCTGATTTAAAAACTGGAACAACCCTAGCTTCCTTCCATTGATCAGGGAAAGTGGAAGATTCTAAAGCCAAATTGAATAATATTTTCAATGGGCAAGCTAATAAAGAAATGCAGTCCTTTACGAAAAATGACGGAATGTCATCTGATCCAGATTCATCTTATTTTTCAATTTTTTAGCAGCTTCAACAATTTCACTCTCTGTAATATCCCTGATGTTGATGATGTCCCCATAAAACTGCGACTCATATAAGTCAACTAAATCAGCTCGTGGTACTGATGATGGCACAAATACATTTTCAAAAAACTGACTAAATTTATCCACTATATCCTGTGGCATTGAATAGGTTTCATTATCTAAAGACATAATGCCAGGAATGCGTGATGTTCTATTTTTCGCATTGATGTAGGACCAAAACTGTCTTGAGTCGGCAGCAATATTCTTTTGAATGTTACTAATATAGGATTGATAAGCACGTCTCACCTGCTGTTTAGTTTGTGAACGAAGCTCCTTAAACTGTTGCAGAAAACGCTCATTACGTGTTCTCTCAAATTTTTTGAGATATTTTTCTTTCTTTTTTATGTTACTAATAATAGAACTGTTAAACCAAGGAGGAAAATTACGTTTAAAGTGTTTAAAGGTAGGGACAAAACAGTCAAACACTGAATATAAAGTATTGTAAAAACGAGATACTGCTTGATTTATATTGTTAAAGTCTAATAAAAACTCCCAGTTAATATTTATTAACGAATTATACAAATGTGTATAATTAGCTCGTTTAAAGTTATAAGTTTTTCTATGTGTATTTGGTTGAAGTATACTGGACTTACTGGGTAAGTTGTAAATGTGTATAAATAGTGAGGGGTGATGTCTGTCCTCAGGAACAATAGGAGGAACATGTACTAATGCTTCCTTCGATAGCAGTGCTGGTTGCTGGCATTCCCTGGATTTGAACCTATAATTTACTTCGCTTTGTCCCAAAATAGGTTCCTTTCTACCAAATCTTGAATTCTACTATGTTGATCAAAAACACAATGTTTTTGGTGTTGACGGACCAAAAACCCCTTCTTTAGATCTGTAGTACGTCAATTCTGCCTTTAATCTGCTGGGTCATTTTGGGGTAGCCATAGCCATATTATCAATAAATTCAGTATCCCGAATTTGCTCCTCATTGTTCAAATGAGCGACCAAAACGTGGGTCTAAGATATTAGCTGCCAAATGTATTGGGTACACAGCAGTATGCTTTCTTTTAGCTAAAAATTCTTGGAAATTTTGATCTTCCTGCTTTGTAAGGGGGCTGGAAAGTAACACTGTTTCAAAATGCTTTTCTAGGCTATAGAAACATTCTACTAGGTACTTCACTTAGTTCTTTAGGCTTAACTGACTCCATTCTGATTATATATTGAACAATTGGGTTAATGAAATTCAAGAAGACGTTTCAAGCAGTGGATAATTGATCCCCAATGAGTTTGTTTTGACGGGTAACTTCAAATATGTTGACATGGTTGTTATCTTTTTTCGGTGTGGATTTTTTTGAAAGTAGCTAGTAAAAGATGTGAAGTATTAGGTAATTTCCTTAACAATACTTTTAACATTATCCTCTATCGAAACCATCGTTCGCATTTTTGAAATGACTCCAATTAATAAATTAAGTGTATGGGCGACACAACCATAAACAGATATATATTTAAACTTTTCTTTGATAATATTTCTTGCTTTGACCATTGCACTGGCGTCAGTCACTAGAGCACTAAACTTTTCTGGTTCTATTTCTGAAAGTATTTCTTCAATTTTTTCGGCCTTGTAGTCTGCAGTATGACGATTTGTATTAATATTAAACATTTTTTAAAAATGGGCGTAAGAGTAGTGATAATAGAATTAATAATGGCATTTTGAGAAAATTGCCAGGGGGAAGTTTCTACCTGAGAATATTCTCAAGAATATTCACGTTCTCTAGAATATTCTCGTCTCACATCACTATGTGCTCCACAAAGATGGGCCTAATTCGAGGTGGAATTTTGTTACATTTATACACCTTTTTTTGTTTCCGATGCTATATTCCATGAAAATCTCTAGATTGTCGCTTTCAAGATGATCCATGTCGCTTTCAACATGATCATCGAGATAATCATTAAGTTTTCTGTACTGTTTACTTTTTATAATAACATTTCTTTTAGAATCACCATCAAGTTTACACACATGCTGAACTATCTTTCTGTAAACCTCTTCATGAAAATCACAACACATTCTTTCGTTAATTGTCGTTTCTATGGAACCATTTTGTACAACATAAGAATAGCAATTATCATAGTTTAAGTTTATTATTTTGTTACCAATAAATGGAACAATTTCTTGTGTAGTCCAATGATCTATTAAAAAACAAATAAAACTCTGTTTAAATTTTATGTTTCTTAACTTTTATTATAAAATCTGGAGGCCCAGGTGTTTTAATTTATTTACTCCGAAATTATTTTAAAAACCGCGTGGGTGCTGTAGGTCACGTGGTTTCGCGATAGCCAATCGCGTCGCAATAACCTTGAGCGAAAGGTACAGCCGCACCTCAAGCTATGCATAGTGCTGTTCACCCGCACTTATATGCGACTTACTCGATTATCTGACAGTTGGAAAATTCTATCAAATTGATCTGGCTTTTTGGGACTATTGGTCTTTAGGTATATATATATTATTCTTCCAAAGTGCCTAAAAACATTTTTTGCATTTGCTTAAACAGGGTTGGCATACAATTTTCTCCACTTTGATTTTTGTATGGATTTTTGATGGATATTTCTATGTAAATTTACACAAATATCCATCCATTCAAAAATCCACACAAAAATCCTACCAAAATATTAAAAAAAAAGAACAAACACCTTTTTTATTCAAATACTTTGTAACGACGCTGTCGTCTAAATAGACATCAACAACCTCTGTTACCAAGATCGACAACACATCCACGAATGGCAAAAGGCAATTTACAGAGGACTACCAAACAAATTATCACAGTAGGCACAATTGCACGTCCCATACCTAGATGGCAGCACTATCGGCATGACACCAGCAGAGTAGCTAATGGTGATAATCCCAAGACATTTTGGATGCTTTGTGGAAGCTCAGGCCTCAAAGCAGTAACGGTCGATAGGAGAGATGAACCAGTAAAGCTAATTCGATGTGTATTTGGAAACATTATTATCACTAACAATGTATTTGTATGTTGACAAATGTGAACAAAATGTCATGCTAACATTACACTCATTAAAAATGCTAAAATAAACGGTTTTAAAGATTAAAACTAACTTTTCCGCATCTGTGGCCCTGAACAATATTCTATCATAAAATTGTTACTTGTATACACTTCGGGAGATGTATCGTGCTAACAAACCGAAATTTCTACAAAAATAACCAAAAATTTAGTATATCTGGATTTATAGGACCCGCTGTACTTGCTCTAGTCAACTGAAAATCAATAGGGTACATCTGTGAGACACCTTGAACAATATTCAATCATAAAATTGATCAATCATATACTGCACTCTGGAGGCTGTATCGTGCTAACAAGACATGTAAGGAAAAGTGGCCGAAGACGACATACACACAGGATTTTTTTTCTAAAAATCGTTTTTTCGTGTTATTGTTGATGGAAAACGTATAACTAACTCAAAAAAAAATTTACTCATTTCAACTTTTTCTGGGGTAACCCAATACTTTTCTCTCATATAAATATGTTGGACGGAAAAGTAATAAACCTAAAAGATTGAAAATACATTATTTTATTAATCATCTACATTTAAATCCTTATTAAATTCGTAACTAGGTCTAGTCCCAGAATTAATTAGTTCGGGGAAGTCCTACTTTTCCAAAATTTGATTCTACTTATCGGATAATGCAAATATCCTTTTCATTTAATTTAAATATTCGTTCACTGCATTTTTTCATTCCAACAACTTCAGATTCATTTCCTGGTAGTAAAGTTTGTACCACACAAATGTATTTCTAGTTTTTCTGCTAACTGGAAATTCCACAAAAATATAATTGCCTTCTTTATATTTGTCAGTAACTTTATTTAAAACTTCTCTATTTCATTTGAATCTTCATTGTCTCTTGCTTCTATTACATCATTAACATTATGCTTTTCTGAAATTAATTTTATATTCTCCAAACCTCCTTTATTCTTAGTTATTATATTTTGTTTTTGTTTTCCTTTTTCAATGTTTCGATCTGTATCAATTTAAATTTTGCATTCCATTTCTAAAATATCTTCGTCACTTAAAATTTATCCACTATCATTACTCTCCATAAACGGAATTTCCTCTGAATTATCATTATTTGAGTCCAAAGAAAAACATGGCTCTCTGGTTTTTCTTCATTTCAGTTTTTTCTTCGTAATTTGTTTTTCTTTCTTTTTGTTTTCATTATGACTATTATCTAAATCTTTATTTTCTGATGATAATTTCTTTCGGGGTTTTTTACATTTAGCTGATGTAGCATATTCTTTGTTTTATCTGTTCTTACCTTTATTAGACTATTTTTCTTTCTTTTTATGTTCAGCATCTTTTAATCGCTGCAGAACATCTTTGTGTGTCAACCCTTCGCCATATTTTTAATGTTTCAAACGAGGAATAACTTTCTTCGTTGACTGATGAATATTGAATTAAATTTCAATTTCTTGTGCTGTGTTAATTCCAAAAATTTGAATGAATTGGGATTTAGTGGGAGATATTATCTTGGATTCAGATCTAGGTAATTTTATGATTTCTCATAGAACATGAGTTATGATCTGGTCTTTCATAGGGGTCGTAATTTTTGATTTATTTATTACCTCTATTAAAGCTTTTGTCAAAGGAATCCTAGAAAGTATATCTTCCTCTCTGAGTTCTACCAAATGTGTTTGAGAAGCAGAAGTGAGCTATAGGCAATGGTTTCGTCAGATGTGTTTCTAAATATAGTGGCCTATTTTCACTTAACGAACTGGCATCTGGTACTGAAGTTGTTGAAAGTATGTTTAAGGTTTGTAGAGTTTTTTCAGCTGAATAACTTGCAATGGGCAACAACGGAGTGGGTGGAACTGGTTCTGTAATGTCCTTAATTACATCTTCTAAATTTTGAGCCTCGGAAACACTTTCATGAGATGAATTTTGATTCGTTCTACTTCCCTTAAATATTTGTACATTTTATATTCATTCAGCTCTTTAGGTTTAAACAGGACCGTTGCTAGGCCTTCGGCCGCCCGCGTGCTAGAATTAATTCGGCCGCCCGCTCTGAAAATAAACTTTAAAAAATGAAGTAAATGTTGTAACTTGTAACGTTTTTATTAATAATAATAATTAAACATTAAATTATTTGTGCAAATTAGCACGTATAAAATACATTTAAACATATAATGCAAGTATGGAAGTAATATTAAATAAAAATAAAAAATAAACATAAAAAGAAATAAACGCTTAGGTCTAAATTGTCTATCATAATAAAACGTTATAAAAAAGGTACTTTTCTAGTTTTACTTTCCGCAAATTCTTGAATTGTGTCATTAATATTCAAACTGTCCAAAATATCATGTTCAATAGATATTAATGATAAATTTGTTAATCGTTCTTGCAACATGGTAGACCTTACATAATTTTTAATAATTTTTAATTTTGAAAAAGACCTTTCGCCGGTTGCAACTGAAACTGGTAAAGTTAACATTATTCTTAAAGCAACAAACAGATTAGGAAATGTTGCCATAAGGCTGTTCTCTAAAATAAATTGTAGAATATCCTCAGGTTCACGTTGTAAAGACTCCTTAAAATGTAAATTAAAAGCTTTAATTTCATTATATAAATCACTTCCGTCAATATCGGACTCGTTTAGGGATTCATCTCGAAGCTTTAAATCCATATCTTTACAGTTTTTCATTAAATCTTGGTCTGATATGTCACCGATTTTAAACAAAAAGCCAAAAATGTCACTATAACTTTGTAAACCATCAAACCTGTCACTTAAAGACGATAATATCTGATCAAGGACTTTAAAGAAAAAGTTTATTTTAAAATGAATTTTGGGATCTCGCACTGCTTCGTCTTCATGCTCGTAATCAAATTGACGCGAGGTTCTACGACGACGCATGCTATGAACGGGCGGGAAATCCGTTTGTATTTCTAAATCATTTGCAAGTTCGGTAGCTCCTACAAGTACATTCATATATCCCTCATCAGAACGCATTTTTGAAAAAAAATCTATTAGGTTTTCAAGATAATCTACGCAAACTTTTATATTTAATGAAGAACTTTGCATCATTTTACTTAACACATTTACTTTAAATAAGATATCATGCCATGTAATTACTGCGCATAAAACTTTATAATCGTGCAGTTTGAGTCCCAATGCTTGTGCTTTATGTCTAGTAGATGCATCGTATAATACTAAGTTTTCCGAAATTTCAAATAACGCATCATAGACATTGCCGATTTGATACCTTAATGGTTTTAATGCATCGATTCGGCTTGACCATCTTGTATCACTTAGTGGTTTTAAAGTTAATGTTGGCACGTGTCGTTTAAGAACATCCCACCTTTTGGTCGATGCAGAAAAAAATACGTATAAATCTTGGACTAAATCAAAGAAACTTGTTGTTTCATGAGACACATTAGCAGCATCATTGACAACTAAATTTAACGTATGCGCTGAACAAGGAACAAAAAATGCACGAGGATTTATGTCTAAAATTTTCTTTTGCAAGCCATTATGCTTACCTCTCATGTTTGCCCCATTGTCATAGCCCTGCCCACGCATATTATAAATGTTCAAGTTTAATTGAACAATTAAATTAGTTAAAAAATCGCTTAAGCCCTCGCCAGTACAATCAGTTATTGGACAAAATCCCACAAAATGCTCTCTTATTTCTACCTTTTTAGATTCATAATTTAGAAAAACAAATCGAAATATAATTGTTATTTGTTCAGTATGGCTCACGTCTGGAGTACAATCTAATATTACAGAGTAATATTTTGCGGCCCTGATCGAATTCAATATAAATGTTTTTATTCTCATGCCTATTAAAGTAATTATTTCATTTTGGATCGTATTACCCAAATAATGACTCATGTGAATTTGACTCTCCTGTGATTTTTGGACACGAGATACATGTTCACGCATTACAATATCAAATTGCACTATCATCTCTACGGCTTTCAAAAAATTACCATTATTTGGTTCGTATAATTTGGAAGAAGACCCTCTAAGAGCTAAACACTGTCGCGATAAATATTGGATTATTGAAACAATTCTTTCCATAACATTAAACCAATATTTTTTTTCTGATTCTAAAAGTCTTAATTCCATTTGGTTGACGGTACTTTTTTGATTTAACATTTTAATTAATGATATCCACTGTTTAACGTTTTTGTTATGGCGAACACTTTGTTCGTGCCTTCCTAATATTTCTGATAGATGGTGCCAGTCAGAAAAGCCTATTTGGTTATTTAAATTGCCAATAAATGAAGTGCCAAAAATTTTGCAACAAAAACAAAATACTGCATCATGAGAAATTGAATAAACTAACCAATCTCTCTTAATTTTTTCACCATTTTTTAATGATTTATAATAATAATTTTCCGAAAACTTTCGTCCAGATTCACTAATGGGATATTTTAAGTTTTTAACTTGAATAGGTCCCCTTTCTACCAACATTTTTGCCATACTGCTAGTGATGTTTTCAGGCCACGTCCCTGGATCATCCGATACACTGATAATATTTACATCAATTTCATCTTCATGAGATAATTCAGCAGGCGGTTCGGCTTTTTGCGCGGTGGAAATCTCTGTTAAATTGACTTTATTAAACAATTCCGATCCTTTCTCATCAGAATCAAAATCTCTGGTTTCCTCCTCATTAGAGCCTCTAGCTTCTTCTTCTATATCTACATCCATGGACTGCATGGATGTGCCGCTTGTAGAGGGCATTTCTGTCGAAAATTCTTCAGTATTCGTTTCTTCGTCTGGATTCGTTTCCTTCTTTAAAAAGACATACATGGATCCTGCTAATTTCAATTTCTCCTCCTCACGTCTTGATTTTTGTTGTCGGTAATTAAAACCAGATAATCTCTTTGTTTTTCTTCGTTTCTGGAAATCAAAATTCGCATTATTATTTTTTAAATTTTTGGTATTATTGTAAATATGCATGAGAGAAAGCGCTCTCGATAAGATTAGAATTTCGATGATCGTTAGTTTTAGTTTCAGATGTAATTTCAGATTGTAAAATTAGTTTCAGATTGTAAAATGATTTATTAATTTTAATTATTTTACGAAAACTAAACAACAACAACAACGCACCTGTTATCTTCTTAAAATTATTTAAAAAAAGAAAACCGAATCCAATTCAATAGACATCAACTTAAAGTTTAAAAAATAAGACTAAATTTACTTACCATATTGTCCATATTTTCACTGTTCAATACCTCGTCTTTTTCTCACAACAATAAATTTAAAAATGATGTTTATGTCTTTACTAAACTTTAGTTAACACACTAACATTATTAATAACTAACATAAGTACAATAACGAAAATTAGTAATTATAAAACACGACACTTAACTAACGAATTTCGGACTCAAGATGATATAACTGATTCGTACGTAAGTGCAAAAATGTAACTGAAACTGACTGGTGAAACTAAAAGAAATAGTTTATTACAAAAATATTATTATTACCTACTCCTACTGCAAAATTAATGTATAACCAATGAGAAAAATCTACCACAATTAGGGGGTAGAAATGGGCGGCGTTAAGCACGAATAAATACCAAAAATAAACGCTATTACGAATTCATAAAATATTTTGCCCTAAAAGGTAATAAAATAAATGCTAAATTTGAGAATAACATGCAAGTACGTGATCAACAAAGACTATAAGATCGACGGCGCTGGGAAAATCCAGTAATTCTGTCTAATGTCTACTCAACAAAGAACTTTACAGTGGCTGTAAAGTAACAAAATAATTGCCTTTGCTACCTGCTACGCCCCAGATCTGAGTACTTAAACACCAATCAATAAATTTTTATGATGTGGGGATAAGTATGGAATATTGCACCAATTTTATACAGATCTTACTTGTTACTTCCGATATTTTAATTTTTTGAAAATGTTGGCAACTATAAACTAAGCAAGAGTTGGCCCTGTGAGGCCGCCCCAAAAATTGGCTGCCCGCGTTCCATGAACGCCTTGCACGCCCGCTTCCAACGGCCCTGGGTTTAAAATCACTCTCTGGAAATTTATTCCTATGTACTGCATTCAAATCCAGAAATTATATTTTTCTACGCCCTATCTTTAAAGTAAGATTAGAATCAAGATGGCGAATCATCACGCATCGTCGTCCGATTCGGAGACAAAAAATTCGTGTTTCCACTGTAAAAAAGTTGTTATTTCGTTAGTGAAGTGTTTTAAGTGTAATAATGTGTTTCACCCAGCTTGTATGACCCAAGCAGCACAGCAAAAAAATGCAATTTGTCGCCATGAATTGGTAAATAATGATTCTAACCTAGATATAACCTCAAAAAACAGCGATGTTTTGATTGCTGAAAATTTATTATTACGAGACCTTGTCAATGAAATGCAGGCAAAAAATGAAATTTTGAATGAGAATTGCTTACTTCTAAAAGAAAAAATCGTATTTTTAACAACGCAAATCACAGATCAAGAAAAAATTAAAAAATCTGAGAATTCTTCTGGTTCGTCAACAAAACCCAGACAAAAATCAGGTTTATATCATAGTTCACATGCATCAAAGTCCTTGACAACAGGTGTTTCTGATGGAAACATGGTTGTCCCAAAACGTTTGACTTCTGCTGTGGTTGCCACTGTAAATGGTAACAGTGAAGCTCAGGGTCGCCATGACTTAGGAAGCGAGCCTGGAAGTGAATTCAACAAAGCTGAAAAAAATCAAGCTATTGAAGAACATCATGCGGCATTTGCTGTTCATCGGGCACAGACTATAAATAAATTCGCTGAATTGCAGAATTTAGTTGATCCAGAGACTGGAGATAATGAAGATAAATGGCAGTTACCTAAACGCCGTAACAAACGTTTCGTAGTGGGTGGAAATAGTGAATGTGCTGAACAGATTCAGACTGTTCCTAAGATGGTATCCTTGCACGTAACTCGTTTGAACCCAAATACAAAACCAGAAACCTTACAGAGTCTGCTAATTAAGCAATTTCCAGCGGTGGTCTGTGAGCAACATACATCGAAGCATCCAGAGCTGTACGCTTCTTTTAAAGTGACCATCAATCAAAATAGTTTTAAACAAGCATGGAGACGTGATATTTGGCCACAAGGAGCTTTGGTATCAAAGTTTTTTATGAAAAAAAGGATGCCGCTGCAGACACAGTAAATAGCGGATCCTTGTATAATGAAAACATCACAAATTCAGTAGTGGCTTTAAGAATACCTAGTGATCCACCCATTGGTCCACAAAACAGGAATAATGATAAACTGAGGGTAATGAATCTGAATATTGCTGGTATATCAGGCAAGACAGACTCGTTGAGCCTTACACTTGTTGAAAACAATGTAGACATTGTTTCGATTGTAGAACACTGGTGCAGAAGAGAAGAACTAAACATGATAAATTTGAAGGGCTATACACTGTGTGCACAGTTTTGTAGAATCAAAAATCGTGGGGGTGTATGTGTGTTTGCGCGAACAGCATTGAATATGACTACAATATGCTACAAGAAATGTATTGAGAGGGTTTTTGAGGCATGCGTGGCTGTATTAAAAAATAAAAATAATAAAAATTGTAAAGAAAGATATAATTTGTACGTAGTTTCTGTATATAGAACTCCAGAAAGCTGTGTTAAAGAGTTTATTAAACAATTGGGTGTTTTTCTTTTTGATTTGTATTGTAATGGTGATAATTTTATAATATGTGGTGATGTAAATATTAATTTTCTCCAGAATAGTACTTCAAAAACAGATTTGTTGAATCTTCTTTCAGAATATGATATATATCCACATATATCTCAACCAACTAGAGTAAGTCGATTGAGTTCCACCTGTATTGATAATATATTTTCTAATCACTCTCAGTGTGAGGTTATAGGGGTAAAATCAGTGTTCTATTCTGATCACATGTATCAACTATGTGAATTTAGTTCTGGAAGTGATACGAGGGGGAATACTGATGAACTTATTTGTAGAAGGAATCTCAGCAGTGTGAATTTGGATAATTTTTATAGCACTTTATGTAGAGAACAGTGGCAGGATGTGTATGCAGTTTCGGGTTTTCAGGGTAAGTTTGCTGCATTTTATGAAACTTTCCTTTATCATTACAATTGCAATTTTCCTTATAAAGTAAGGAAAGTCAAAGAGGATAGCAAAAGATGGTATTCACCTCAACTGAAAGATTTGCATAGTCTTTTATGTGAGATGAAACCTATTGAAAGAAGGCTCAAATGCCCAATATACACTCAAAAGTATAATGATTTATTAAAACAGTATAAAAATTCAGTTGCAAAATTTAAAAGGCAACAAAACTCCAATCGATTGGCGAATGCAGCAAACTTATGCAGGGAAAGCTGGAAAATTGTTAATGAGAGTAGAAATGGGAAAAATGTCGGAATGCCTACTAGCATAAATGGAACAATGGGAGACGTTATTACTGATCCATCAAAAAAATGTAATAAATTTAATGATTTCTTTTTACATATTTCAGATATATGCCCATTGCCTAAACTTGATAAGGGCTCTCATACGAATTTTGGACCTTCTAGTATCTTTCTTAGTTGTGTCACACCTGATGAAGTCAGGGACTTGTTGCATAAGACAACACAAAAACCAGCTGCAGGTTTAGATGAAATTCATGGTAGAGCCTTAGGGAGAGTAAGGGACATAGTATGTTATCCTCTTGCATACCTTATCAATGAATCTTTCATAAGTGGGCAATTTCCAGATTCTATTAAAATATCAAAGTGTATCCCAGTATTTAAAAATAAGGGGTCAAGGAGTGAAATGGAGAACTATAGGTCAGTTTGTGTTCAGAGTCAAATGTCGAAGATATTTGAGATTTGTTACTCGGTACGTTTGATAGAATTCCTGGAACGCAATGGGATACTAAATAAGAGTCAGAATGGATTTCGTCCGGGCAAGTCTACGAACACAGCTATTCTGGACTGTCTTGAATTTGTTTATTCTGCTCTCAATGGAAAGGAACATTCTGTGGGTTTGTTCTATGATTTAAGTCGAGCTTTCGATACGATAAACCACAAACTTCTATTAGACAGATTGTTTGCAAGTGGAATACGAGGGGTTGCTTTGGATTGGGCAGCATCCTATCTTAAGGGCAGAGAGCAAACGGTCCAGATAAATGGTACTAAATCTTATAAAAGGGAGAATAGCCTTGGAGTGCCTCAAGGTTCTATTCTGGGTCCTTTGTTTTTTATTATATTTGTGAACAATGTTGCCGATGAGTGCTGTCTTAGTCTTGGACGTACTGTCCTGTACGCAGATGATACTAATATATTGTTAAGCCATTTAAATCTCGAAAATTTGGTGAGTGAATGTAATTGCGTCTCCCAAAATTTTAGTAATTACTGTGATAGTAATGGTCTTATTCTTAATTCAAGTAAGACATTATTTATGCAATTTTTTCCTAAAAATGTTAGTGTTGATTATGATTTATTGATAAAAGTGAATGGAAAATCTATAAAAAGTACAAACGAAATTAAGTTTCTTGGTTTGATTGTTGATTGTAAGCTTACTTGGGAAAAGCATATTGACTATGTATGTGGAAAAATTAGTTCTTTGTGTTTTTTAATACGGAGATTAAGAGAAACTGTGTCTGAGGGTATTCTTAAACTTGTTTATTACGGGCTTGTACAATCAACGCTACAGTATGGGTTGTTATTCTGGGGCTCATCTGCTCATTTTCAGAAAGCATTTATCATGCAAAAGAAAGCTATAAGGAATGTGGCGGGGATATATCCGCTTGAGTCATGTAGAAATATCTTTAAATCCTTTAAAATACTTACTTTACCCTGCTTGTATGTATTCCAACTAATAAACTTTATATATACTAATGGAAATTCACTGCAGCATAATTTTGATATTCACTCACATGATACTCGAGCGGTTGATGATTTTCACTTACCGTATTCTAGACTGGGAGTCGGTCAGAATTCTCCTTTCTATATGGGTATTAAGTGTTTCAACAAAATAAAATGCATTGTTAATATTAAAACAAGCCCACATCGGTTTAAGAAAGAAACACAGAAATATCTATGTGAAAAAGCATTTTATTCTGTTCAGGAATTTTTGGATTGTAGTGAATAGAAATCATCCCAATTGGCATTTTATTTTGTTTTATTTGTATTTGAATTGTATTGTAATTATCTAGTTTTAACTTCTGTTGTAATTGTAATTTTAATATTTTGATCTTTTTCTTGTAAACTTTAAATATTTGACTAGTCTTATAAATTACTTTATTGTGATTTGAATGATGAATAAATGAATTTGAATTTGTATTTCATCGGTTTGCAGCGCTTAAAGTGGTTGTTTATGGTTAGAGTGAAAAAAGTAAAAAAGCGTTAAAAAAAGTGCCATAACATTAACTTTATTTCACGCTTCCCATAAGCTAACACAATGAATCTTGGCTGGGCATCGAGGATGGACTTTCATGAAACTTGGAATACGTATAATTGTAATTTACCGAAGGAGCTTAATTAAAATATCCCAAATTTTTATTTGAATTTTATTTTTTTATATAGGGCTGTAGAAAAAATAATGTATGCAACATGTGCATAAAGTGTCTTTTTTTCACTCATGGAAAAAAAGTACCACTTTATGCACTTGTTGCATAAATTACTATTTTTGGACTCATCGTCGTTATTAAATCCAGACTCGTCCGCAATGAACATAAAATCGAATTTGTCTGTCATTCCATGAACGCTGTCAAGATTTTCTAATTTGTCATAAAAATCGTATATTACGAAAGGTTTTCTGGCATCTTTACGGCATTTTTGTAGATGTTCCGGTTTTTTTATACTTTAATTGGGATGCTGTGTCATGAAACCCTTATACCAATCTTCTCCAGGTATTTCATTTTTGAATTTGGTTTTAAAATTAGATTCTTGCACAAACAGATCTACTGGTTTCAATATTTTCTGTTTAAAACATGGATAACCTGCTTGGGCTCTCATTTTTATCATTTAAACCACAGTAATAGTTTGAAGTATAGAAGATTCCACCCCTTCTTTGACTTGAAGCTAGTGGACTGCTAAGCATAGATTGTTTTACCGGTCAATCTGCCATCTAAACGAGCATTGGAGATAGGTATTGCGAAGAGAAGTCTCGTCATAATGTTACATACATTTATGAATGTGGACTATGATCTCTTGCATTCTTTCGCCCTTATGCTGGTTCAGGAGTTCCGCTAGGCCCTTCTGGCTTTATAAATACTGTTATAAAATGAGTCAAAGTTTGTAGTTCCATAGCTTTCTTACCTATTGTGAGACTGCTCACAAAATGTTCTAGCCTTTATACTTTAACATAATATGTTAGGAAGGTCCTAGCTGTTAGTCTATAATATGTTTGTTGTTACCTTTAAAGTAATCCCCCTTAGATACAATACACTTGTACCAGCGCCTTTCAAATATTCAAAGCACTTCCAACGATACAGTTTTTTCTGATCTATGCAAATACTGTCCTTTCATTGGTCTATTTAGTTTTGGGAACAAAATACTGTGCCTCAGGCATGATTATATGTAGTTTTGTATAGAAATTATTCGGTCAAAGAATATATAAAATAAAATTTTGGAAATTTGGTATTTGGGTTCAGAGAATCCGATTATCCCAAAAAAACTTCTACCTATCTCAGAATATGATTTTCGGAAAAAAATTTTTAAAACAATCACATACTTTTGTTTATTGTTTCTGGAACATATTTCTAATTGCGAAGTTCTTCTCCAGGTTACTTTTATTTTAATTTTCCTTACAACTGTTCCTGTATTTTTTAATTTAAATTATCTTTTGCAACTTTAATGCAAGAATCAGAGCTAAGGAACTTTATCAGTAAATAAACAGTAGTAATAATTCATAGATATACAGACTGTTTTGGATTTTATTACCGCAAGATAAAATAAATACCATAACTAATAGATGCACATATTTTGAGATAAAACACTCATCTCGCCTGTAGGGACAAATCAAGACTAAATTTAACAGTACCCTTTAAAATGGAAGGACAACTTAAAGGTATAATAAACATGTAATGAAAATCCCTATGTGAATTACTTAAGACACCTGAATCGGCCATAAATTAAGTTCACCCTAATTTGCACACAATAGAAAAACAAAAGAAACGTGACAGCGGCATTACTACAGATAGTTTATAATAATTACACAAGAAAACACTAATTCTGATTTTGAGGTGTGTATGTCTGATCTTGATTATTACCTACATCTACCTTTTGAAAGAAAACATGTACTTTGGTCTAATGAGTAAGTTGCTTTAGAAGTTACCAAAACGAAGCTTTTTTTATTCTAGTCGTACATAAAAGAAAAAATAACCATTTTTTACATGTTTATTTTTTTACAAATTACTAATAAGATAAATCTACAAATACAAAAAAAGAGCATTGAAAATGAACAATTTTTGCATTTCTTATATTTCCTATTAGTCACCAAATGTTCTAACCCATCTTGGCGAAAGCATTCCCCTACCTCTTCTGAAAGTGCCCATAGGTTATATATCATTTTATAAATTTTCTTGAATCATTGTTGTTGATTTTTGGTCTATTCCAATGTTTTTTATAGAAATATCTTTGTTACGATTCGGCTCAATTTCGCGACCTTTAGCAAAATAACAAAAAAATATTTCTATACACAACATACTTTTCATTGAAGATGACTAAAAATCAATAATGAATTGAAAATAAATGAACTAAATTCAGTAGCTTCTCTATTATGCGTTTTTTAAGAAAATTCTGAGACACACTGCTATGTTACGTCTGTCCACCTGAAATGAAGTAAATATTATTGTTCCAATCATCCTCTAACATTTTGGAAGTCATATTAACATCTTCTGGTGAAAAGGTAGGATAAACTCTGTATGAATCATCACGAAATAATAAAAACACATTCATAGACATGTAAGCTGTTTTATTTTTGGTTTTTTTTGTGCTGTCTAAATACGAGTAAAACACCTATTGCCAAAAATTTGTTTTCGTGTAAGTAGATTTGTTCATCGGCATATATTATTGGACCTTGTCCAAGTAAGTTGTTCAACTTTCACTGTACGGCTGTGTTTATTTTTGTTTAGGAATAATACGAGGGCTACAGTGAATCACCTTAAAAATGAAGTACATTAATCATTTGTGACACATTTGGAAATATATATAAAGTTTTAAATTATCAACAGATAGGTGGGGAAATAAGAATATATACAAAAGGAAACATGCTCAATAATTTATAATCAAAAATTTATGAAAATTTCGTTTTTTTTTTCTATGCAAACCATAAATATTCCAATTTAAATCAATAGTAGTAGGGTTCTATAGGGTATTTTAAAAATAAATAAGATTTCCAGTACTGAAATTTTTATTTTCAAGGAATTTAAAAATTAATTAAAATCATTTGGCAAGAAAAAAAATTTATAAGACTTGGCCCAATTTTTGTCTTATAAATTTTTTTTGCCAAATGATTTTTTAGATCAGCTTAAAATTAGTTGGAAAATAACTATGTATATATAAAAATTTTATCTGAATAAATTTCAGTCAATAAATTGAGAATTATTTGGAAGAATGTTTCTTTGTAAGTATCAATTGAAAACAGAAATAAATTTAATATACGACATGGTATTTTTTTGTGATTTTAATTTAATTAGGTATTCGAATTGTTTATTAAATGGAATTTTATTCTTTCTAGAGTCACTTGAGACATGTACATGGCGCAAAGTTTTACTGATATCCATAGATAGCAGTTTTGGTAGTATTTCAATTATTTTTGTAGTATAATCTTTTAATTCGTTCTATTGTTCATTTAGTTACATTTCTTCAACGTGTGACAAGATTATAGTTTTTAATCTAAAATATTTTTTTTCTAAGACTAGACTATCTACAAAATATTTTCTTCACTTGTTTAAATATTGTTTAATCAAACTATATAAAGTGTGGCCAGCCTAAAATGGAAAACCTTCTCATCAATTTTGAAAAGACTATTAAGATTTCTATTTTTAAGATATGATTATTAAACTATACATCAAAAAAAAATTTAAAATACTGAAAGATGAAATTCGAGACCGACAACCCAGAAATTTAAATATTTTACACTTAAAAACCCCAAACTTGTTAATATTGTTACAAAAAATTTTATAAACAACAAAATATACGTTATTTAATAATGTAAACAGTTATCGAAGAATTACTTGAAGAAAAGGATGAATAATGGTAAGAAAAGAACCTTCCGAAGACTTCATAATAGAATTATTTATTGATTTCACCTAGAGAACTACAACTAAAACGGAAAACCTTCTCTTCAATTTTGAAAAGACTATTCAGATTTACGTTTTTGAAATATAATTATTAAACTATACATAAAAAAAATTAAAATACTGAAAGATGAAATTCAAGACCGACAACACAGAAATTTAAATATTTCACATTTAGAAACCCCAAACTTGCTAATATTGTTACAAAAAATTCTATAAACAACAAAATATACGTTATTTAATAATGTAAACAGTTATCGAACAATTACTTGAAGAATAAGTATCAATAATGGTAATAAAAGAACTTTTCGAATACTTCATAATACAATTAATTATTGTTTTCACCTAGAAAACCACAACTAAAATGGAAAACCTTCTCTTCAATTTTGAAAAAACTATTCAGATTTCTATTTTAGAAATATTACTACCAAACTATACATCAAAAAATTTTTCTGAAAGATGAAATTTGATACTGACAACCCAGAAATTTAAATATTTCATATTTAAAAACCCCAAACTTGTTAATATTGTTACAAAATATTCTATAAACAACAAAACGTATGTTATTTGATATAGTAAACAGTTATCGAACAATTACTTGAAGAATAAGGATCAATAATGGTAATAAAAGAACTTTCCGAAGACTTCATAATACAATTATTTATTGATTTCACCTAGAAAACCATAACTAAAGTGGAAAACCCTCTGTTCAATTTTGAAAAAACTATTCAGATTTCTATTTTTGAAATATGATTATTAAACTATACATGAAGATGAAATTCGAGACCAACAACCCAGAAATTAAAATTTTTCACATTTAAAAACACCAAACTTGTTAATATTGTTAAAATTCTATAAACAACAAAATATACATTATTTAATAAATAATTATAACAAAGGAACAATTTTGGATTCTGTGTTATTCAATCTTTGTATAAATGGATAGTTTTCAGTGAGCAGTACTGGATATATACAATTAGAGTCGCAGACGATACAGCCATTATTTATGAAATAGATAATTGTTATGATTTGAAATAGTTGAAAATGATCTAAGATTAAGGATTGGTTTCATCATAAATTACTTACTCTAAATTTTAATAAAACATAATTTGTCATTTCTTAATTCTAGAGACCATAAGAATAGCTTCACATATTTTTTATAGAAAAAAACTAGAGATTGTGCTTTATAACTTTAAGTGTTTAAAAAAGTTTATGTATAATGTCAATACTTGCAGATATTGTACTACGGTCTAGTGGAAAGCCATCTTAGGTATGGCCTATTTTCTTGGGGATGTGCTTCCAGAACATTTATAGGTCCCTTTTAGAGATTATACAAAGAAGCTTTATTTAGATTATTATGTCTAGTTCCAGCATGTGCCCTAGTGACGCACTGTATAATATAAACAAAATCTTTGACTTAAAGAAATTATGTTTTCTGTGTGCATCTGTAAAATATCATAGTATGAAAAATAAAACTAAGTTACCTACACATACATATGAATCCAAAAATAATAATATGAAGCTCCTATGATGACAAAATCTTTATGTCAAATTTTTCCTATTAACACAACCAAAAGTTTTGTGAAATTAACGTCTGAAATATCTCTTCATTCTCTGCAATGTCTATCCACTTCATATATTTTATGTATAATTAGGTATAGTGTTTTCTTATTTACCAAAACATATGTTGAGGTAAATTCGTTCATGTCTGGCATACATTTTTTAGTATTTATAATTAACAAATTGGCTTTCATAAGTTGTTCGGGATACTAATGTTCAATTTGGGTTTAATACCACTGATTAACTGATTGTAGAATTCATTTTTATAGGAGAAATTGATAACATATTTGAAAAACTTATTTAAATTTGACGTTATAAAATGACAAATGACATTTGTGTTGTGACGTCAACTGACGCAGTTCTGAGGACGATACAATTCGATGATTTTAGGAACGGTGCTCGAGAATATCGATTTTAGGAACTATTCGCAAATAGAGCAATCACAGGCTTGCGTATGCATGACGTTGGGAACGACGTCAAGAATAACGCCCTGATTCCAGATTCAGGGCATCAGTGCGGATGAAACTCATTCATCGACCACCACACCTGCAAGAAATGAATCACCGGTAGCGACATTGATTTTTTAGCGAAATATCGAAACCACACATGAGAAACCTTAAACTTTAGAAATATTTTTACAAAAGTTACAACTTTTATTTCTTAGAACTGAATATCTTTTTAATAAATACATGGAAAATTATCATTGATGCTGCAAATGGAAGATCATATATGAATTATATGGCAAATGTATGCATACCTTGTCCGTAAATAATATACTTTTTAACTAATTAAAAAAAAATAGAATTGCGGGGAGAGGAGAAAGACGGAATTTTCGGCATAAGAGTGTCTGTCGTCTAGCGCAAAAATATATAAAAGATGGCGGAGTCGAGACGTGACATGGCGCGAGTGACGTGCAGTCACTCTTGATTATACGTATTCCAAGTTTCATGAAAGTCCATCCTCGATTCCCAGCCAAGCTTCATTGTTTTAGTTATACGTATTCCAAGTTTCATGAAAGTCCATCCTCGATGCCCAGCCAAGATTCATTGTGTTAGCTTATGGGAAGCGTGAAATAAAGTTAACATTATGGCACTTTTTTTAACGCTTTTTTACTTTTTTTCACTCTAACCATAAACAACCACTTTAAGCGCTGCAAACCGATGAAATACAAGGTACTTTAAAGATAGGGCGTAGAAAAATGTAATTTTAAGGTGTCGATAGGAATTAAACATTACGTTTAAGTGCAATTACTTTACTCATTATCCCATTGTAAAATTGATAATCTTTGACTTCATCTGTTAAGAATTATCTCAAATAGATAAATACGTAACGTAACAAGTGCATAAAGCGGTACTTTTTTCACGAATGGAAAAAGTTGACGGCACGAGCCGTCAGGCGAGTACGGCAATTCTATGAGTGAAAAAAAAGACACTTTATGCACATGTTGCTTACATTATTTTTTTACGGCCCTATGCAAAAAAATAAAATTCAAATAGAAATTTGGGATATTTTAATTAAGCTCCTTAGGTAAATTACAATTAATAACGAACGCATAATGATTGAATTGAAAGTTAATTGTAGACAACGATATTAAGAAAAACTAACAATTAAATGATATATTTTTGTTTCACTTCGCAATGTGAATATTGAAAATGCAATTGTTAGGTTGACTTATGTTAATTTTCGATCCAGTCACGCTTCTTTCTGTTTTATTACCAGATAAAGCTTCATTTGAATGGTGAGTATTTGTAACAGTCAAATTGGTCTCTTGCTTTTCATATGATGTAGAAGGTTGATTTAAAAAACTGCTGTTATTAGTTCCTTGTAAAATTCGTGAAGCACAATTCATTTTTGTGTTGAGAGAATTGCTCACATACCCTTCGGCAACAGAAGTGGATTTCCAACCTCCATGTTGTTTTAGTTGAAGAATATCTCCACCCGAATCAACTAGAAGCGATGCCGAAGTACGTCGAAACGTATGACCTGTATATTCTTCTGGATGCGGTAAATTTAAATACTGCGCAATTAACGATGGAATTTTCGAAAAAGTGTTTATACCAACAACCTGTTTTGTACATTTTCCATTTATATATGATAGGAAGAGGTGGTTGCTGGTTGTGTTTTTCGGTCTCAGATTAGCATATTTTTGATATAAATGTATTAAATTCATGTTTGAACTGATTTCTCCAATTACTGTAAAACGTTGACTTGTATGCGTTTTTGAATCTGGAATCGTGATGAGTAGAAACTCCCCCTTATTTTCATGTCATCAATTCTCATTTTATACAACTCTTCTCTTCGACAACCTCCAGCTATTCCCAGTATTAATGTAACCCACAGATAGATGAGACACTGATTCTGGCGCCATCTAAGGAGCCCGTCGAGTAAACAACTGAGTGATGTTGGAAAGATTTCTGTAATTTTAGGTATTGGCGGACAGGCTGTATATTCAAATTTACTGTATTTTAATTATTTTATTTCAAAATAGCCATTCATAGTCCATCATTTGACATTTCATTCAATTTAACTCCATTATCTAAATAACGATTAGATGTTGAGTTAAATTAAATGAAATATCAAATGATGGACCATAAATGGTTAAATAAATTGGAAAAAATAAAACAATAATCATATAAACAATTTATTTATTTTGGTATAAAAATACACAACAAATAATTTCTTTCACAAAGTACTTTTCTTAACAAACATAATGACAACAAATAAATTATAGTGTAAAAACCATGCAATAATTAAAAAATAATTTGAGTAACATACATTCTAGATTGGAGTATCATTAGATTTTCAAATGATGTTAAATCAAGATAAAAGTAGAAAATTATGTATGATAAGTTTATATTAATTTATTATTACACTTGTATAAACACACAGAGCTGGACAAACTGCAGGAGTATAACTGCTACTTACCTAATCGAAAAAAGTGTTAGCAATAACTTGTTAACTACTATTTTTGGCAACTTTCTGTGAAAGAAAACATTTGAGTATAATTACTGTGAATGTTAGAACAAAAGTAATTAAAATATTTTTATAGGAAAAGTTGTTAAACACTGCCCAGCTCTGTAAATACGAGGTGCCAAGTAAATACATATAAGAGTACTAAACAGCACTTGTGACTGTACAACATTTAAAATAATATATTTAACATTTCATTTCCACTTAAAACACATCTTTAATTCTTTACTGGAAGTATTAAATAGGTTTATAACACAAGCTTAAACCTAGTATATTGCATATTTGTATATTTCTACAATTAAAAGCATTCCGTTCTTATGAAACCATTGCATAAGGCAGTTTAAGTTACTCTGCAGCTCCTGGCAGTCTATGATTGTTAAAATGTTTCTTAAGGGCTCTTAAAAAGCCCGCCGTCTCATGGAGTCCTTTCTCCTTTCTGGTTGAGGTTCTACAAGTAAACACACAAAATAACAACAATAAATAAATAAACACACAAATATGTTTGAAAATTTATGTCAACAAAAGAATACAAAATGCCCTTACTATCGAAATAATAAGTTTACACATGTTTTTGTACTAAGCCAAACAAATATCAAAAAATGTTTGAATGTATACATTTGTTTGGTTTTTCTGATTCCCTTTTTTGAAGCTTTCGATTTTTTTAGGAATTCTTGATTCTTAACTATTTTTTAATTTTTGGTCTTTATTGGATATTTTGGTTAGGTTAGGATATTTTGGATTTTTGGTTACTGCTAGACCAAATACTTAGACGTAATGCCTCAACAAAAGTTAATACTCACTTTCATTTCCCATAAATTGTCACACCATGGGCTATATATGAAAATCGGCAAGGGATCAATACCTTCCATCCCATAGCTGGTAGAAGGAATATAGCTATAACATAAAATAAAACCCAGATTATTATTTTTTCAATGGATACATTTTAAAATGGAATTGTCTGAGTATGGTGTACACACTAGATATAAATTGAGTGAATGAAAAGACGAGTACTGAGTATGTCATTTGATTAAAATTCCAGCTAAGCGCTTTCAGCCATTGGGTCATGCTCAAAGCTGTCGACAAGAGAAAAACATACAGGTACAATGTACACACAATGAAATAAAATATTTGATATTACATCATTATTTAAGTAAAATTTGTTAAAATTACCCTATAAAGAGGGTGTGCACACATATCATTTAGTTGGTAATCAAATTGGACGTTTCGTTATGTGAATTACAATTGTACACACTCTTTATAGAGTAATTCTAACAAATTTTAGTTGAATAATGATGTAACATCAGACATTTTATTTCATTGTATGTAGCAGTTACAGAGTTTGATGTTTTTTTGACACTTTCTGTATATTTTTTTCTTGACGAGAGGTTTCAGAATGGTCTAATGGATGAAAGTGCTTACCTGGAATTTTAATAAAATTACACACTCAGTACTCGTCTTTTCGTTCACTCAATTTACATTTTAAAATGTCCAAAGTTATAGCATGCTAAATTGAATACAATAAAACTTACCATCAATTTTTGTTAATTTCCACTCATATGGGAAGGCAAATCAAACTGTCTTAATAACCCCTCTTCGTTTTTCTCGAATCTAAAGAAACACTGTTTTTGAAAGGGATCATATCCTCCATCCATATTCGTTGACAAATTTAATGATTTATTACCACTGCTTTTCAGCCATATTAATTTTATCTTCCTGGGTTGGAGGAACAAAACTGTAAAAAGAAATATTTACTTTATTAATGCAGCAATTTTCAGTTTAGCTAATGTAAAGAACAACCATGATCTCTAAAGTTGTCGATTAAATTAGTAAAAATTCTCTGTGTTTTATAAAAATGAAGATAATGGTTGTTAATTGTGAAAGAAAAAATGCTCAAATTTTTTTAATAAAACTTACCGAGTACACCATTTATTACTCCTTCAGAATACACTTTGACATTGTCTTTTCAATTAATAACAATAAAGCAAAGAAACAACAGATAAATATTACACTATAGCAATTAAAAAATACACCAAAATCCCGTAACCTTAAAATAACCTCTACACTTGAACTAAGAAATGATAACAGTATAACATATAACATGTGGGGATGGGGAGGAGCAATATGATATCGCGCATATACAGTTATAAAAATCAATAAAATTTGATTACTAACGACGTTACAGTTTTCGTTAATTTTTTGGAATTATCTACCGATTTTAGTTACTCGACGGGCTCTATAGATGGCACGGTCTGCAGTGTCCCTAGCCTGATGTAACCTACGAATTAATAAATAAAGTAACAAAAAACTAATTGAATATTTAAAACTTTTACCTTAAACATTAAATATTTGTCGTCTGGAGCATTCAATAAAAACTTGTTTATTTCGTCTCTTGAAAATGTATTGGATTTTTTATGTTTGTACCCAACCGATTTTCGTTTCAGAAATGCTATTAATTTGGAGTATTTACTCAAATCTTCATTATCATTTATAATTAAGGTTGCTTTTAGTTTAGAATAGCTGGACCATAGTGTAGAGCAGTGGCGGCTTTAGGATTTGAACTTGGGGGGGCGCATCGGCCTCTCCCTCCCACCTATAAAGTTCAAAATTGAAAATATATTAAAAATGCTTGCAATTTACAAGTTGTCACTTTTTACATACCGGGTGATGCATTGCCGAGTGAAACATAGGAAATCCCATGAAAATTTTGAAGAGGCCGATATGATAAACTCATGTGCCGAGTTTGAATAAAGTCAAATAAGCAAATACTAAGTTATTCAATTAAATGTAATGACAAAATTACGAAAATGTTCATAGCTCAGGTAATACAGTAAACACCAGCAAATTAAATTTTGACATTGACAAAACAAAAAGTAATGTGAAACATACTTTATACGTCAGTTTTTGGCAATAGCGTCATAGAAATTATTTGCTGGTGTTTATTGTATTACCTGAGCTATGAACATTTTCGTAATTTTGCCATTACATTTAATTGAATAACTTAGTATTTGCTTATTAGACTTTATTCAAACTCGGCATATGAGTTTATCACATCGGCCTCTTCAAAAAGTTATTATAAAATTTTTCTATAAAATGTACTGGGGAGCGAATATTTAGCCACTTCAAAATTTACATGGGATTTCCTATGTTTCACTCGGCGATGCATCACCCGGTATAAAGATAAAACTTTATAAAATGGGTCATTCGGAGAGCGCGAGGAGAAACATCGAGATACAATTAAAAGAAAATACGTTTGTTAAGTTTTCTATAGGTATATTAAAAGGAGACAAAACGCTTCTAAACACGGAACAAAAGAAAACAAACATAACTGAAACAACTCACATATTACACAAAAACTAAATAAAGATGAAAACAAAGACCAGAATTCAGAATTTTTGTCTGTATCTGTGACCAAGCTCTTCTTTTAATTCAAGCAAAGACTTGGTAGCACCAGTCATTGAGACTGACAGAAATTCTAAACCTCGTATATAGGAAGAGGAAGCTGTAAAAAATAACAAAAACAATAACATACATATAATATGTATATACAAAAATATAAAAGAATACGTATTCCAAATACATATAAAAGTTAAATTGAAAAATCTAATCTTCTTTTTTTATTGGCGAATCGGTTAATTACGCTTTCAATGTCTAAGTCAATATTTCTATGAACATATAATAAAGCTAACCCATTTAGGCGATCTTCTGTCATGGTGGACCTTAAATAACTTTTAATTAACCTTAAGCTTGAAAAACTTCTTTCTGCTGTTGCTACAGAAATAGTCAACGTACATAAAATTTTTAAAATTTGGTGAACTAGTGGGAAATAGTTTTTATCACATTTCTGCAAAGCTTCTAATGCATTTTTAGTATTCACCATTCTTTGTTTATACAACTGTATTTCCCCGAGCAATTGCATGAGAGAAGGATGTCCTAGTAGTCCACCAAATTCCAAAATTATATCCGACAAGACCTGTTTAAGGGAATCGTGATTTATTTTATTAAGGTAATAGGGAATTAGTGTGTTAAGATTTAACGGTAATAAATTGTTGTCGCCAAATCTATCATTTAAATCTGCAATAATTATATCTAAAATTGGAATATAGACAGACCTTTTCCAATAATCTTTAGGAGAAAGAGTAGCAGAGTCAGAGAATGTTTGTCTTTGGGTTTGTCGTCCGCAAAGACGAGGAATTGTGAGATCTACATCAAGATCTAAAAGAATTTGTTGAACTTGTGGAAATATTATCTATAAAAAATATGAATCCAAGTCGGTCCTTTTTTGATTAAGGGCATTTAGGAGATCACTTACTTTTAATTTGGCCGAATGTATATCAATGTCGATACCTTGTAAGTATTTAGCTAATGGTAAAGTTAAGCTAAAAATATCAGAAAGACAAAACACTGTAAAAATGAAATCACAGTCACAAACTACTTTTAACAGAATGTTTGCTTTACTGGAAGGCAAATTGTCATCCCATTCAGAAATCTCTCTCAAGGCTTTGACAATTTTTAACAGGTCTGTAGTAAATTGTAAAATTGAGTCATGCCTCTCAATCCAACGTGTTTGGCATGGACTTTTTAATTTACATTTTAAATATTTTTCCAAGACGTAATTTCTCTTAGCAGAAAGGCTAAAAGAAGTTACGATTTCTTGGATACTGCCAAAACAATTTTTTACAGATTTTACTTTTACTGACTGCGATAAAACTAAATTTAAACTGTGACTAAAGCACGGGCAAATTCTAGCGTTTTTAGCTTCTTTCTTAATTTCCTGTGCAGTCCCTTTAACTTTGGATAAATTAACTGAACAATTGTCACAGCCAATGCCGACACATTTTTCTAGATTAAGCCCTAACAGTTTCATGTGTTTCAATACTGACTTACCTAAGATCTCCCCAGTAATTTTTGGCTCAAAATTGGTCTCAGCGTTATCATCAGAGCTAGTAGAAGTGGACGCTTTGGTTGTATAATAAGATTTATGGAGATCTACAAATCCTAAAAAGCATTCTTTTATTTCATTTTGATAAACGAATCTAACTGTCAAACTTAGTTGGGAATGGTGAGATATATCTGTTGTTTCGTCAAAAATTATTGAGTAAAATTCGGCTTCGTAAACATTACCCACAATTTTAGATATAATTTCTTGCTCACAACAAATGTTGAATTACAAATCTGAGATTTTTTTTCTTTTTTGGAGCTATTTTTTTAAATCTCAGAAGAGATTCTCGTTGGAAAAATGATAAAATCGTTATTTTTCACTTTGTTATCAACAATTTAATCAACAGTAAAAACACAAGAGCTTTTTTTTTATCGGATAAATTTCTCTTTGCAACGAAACAGTTTTGCCAATCACTAATTTTACGAGAAAAACTGACATGATAAAATCGCGACACCGAAGGTGGAGCGATTTTATCTAATGTCAGTTTTTCGAGCAAATTTAGTGATTGGCAAAACTTTGAGTCAAAGAGGAATTTATCTAATAAAAGAAAAGCTCGAGTGTTTTTTGGCAAGATAAATTAACGACAGAATATATGGATGAACAACAACAATAATTGCGACTCATTGTCATTGTGTAAAAGTGACGTCCGCTTACTAGATATTGAGGAAGAGAAGTTTTTATCGCGATAAAAAAGGATGCACCTTTTTTATCGATGGCAAAGTGACAATAACATTTCCAGGTATATGACATTTTAACATTGGAGTTAATTTATCAGGATAAAAACTCAAGCTTTTTAATTTAGATCTAATCTATGAACTAAAACAAGTGTGTAGTTAATCAAATGATGACTACATTTGTATGAGTTGGAAATACGTTGTGACTGATACAAAATATCTTGGAAACAGTAACATTAAAGTTATCTAATATCACTTGTTTGTTATTTTATTTTTACTTAATCAGTTTTTTCTAGCCAATAAAATTATTCATAATATAATGAGTGAGTAACCAGTAAAGATTGTTGCAGTTTATTGAAATGGTGGTGTAGTGATTGGACGTAAGTGAGTTTTTTGTTCTAAATAATAATACATGTTTAATAGAAACTAAATGTACATAATTATTCGAGTCACTTGATTGAGAGGTGCTATTAGTCTATCAACTAACAATTATCTAAATACATAGCAATATTTTTGAACGTACTGCATATTGTCATGTGTATGCATTGAATACTTTTAGCGTGAGAACTATAGATCAAATTGAAACTAATCGTCCTTCATAATAATAATAAAAATGTTCTTTATTGTAATGTTAAGAATCCCAGTTTATAATGTTCAAAAAAAGTACCAAAAATTGAATAGACGAGGCTTTTACTTGATGAAGAGCCATACTGAACGATGAAATAAAACAATATAGTTTGTTTAAATCTTCATATATTTGAACTAATGTTCAATTTAAACTTGTTGACGCGTTTCACTAACAAAGTAGCTTTGTCAAAACGAATGAAGGTAAAATATAAAAATGTCTTAATATATACAGTGCTAAATCTATTTACTAAGGTTAAAAATGGTATTGAAAGAAATTACCTGGAAATTCATTCACTACAAACATTCCTAAGCTATCTTCTAGGTAAAGAGGTTCAATAAAGGAGACTGATTGATATAAATTTGGTCGTTAAGGAGATTACCTGAATATTTATTTTTGTTAATCTCTAGGGCATCTAATAAATTTAAAAGGATTTACCGACTACATGGAGAATTTCAAGATTTGGGTCGAAAATGTGTTGGTTTTCTAATAAATGATTTGAATAGTTAGAATCTAATTTTTTGTTGTCATAGCTACGTTTGTGTTCCGAAATTCTAGTTTTAAAAATTTCTAAAAGTTCTACCTATATAAATTTTATCACAATTGTCATTACCACATTTTAATTTATAAACTTCTGATTTGTTTAATTTTGAAGATTTAGATTTATTATTTTTAATGAATTTGGATAAATTGTGATCAGTTTTAAAGGAAATATTCATGTCTAAAGTTTCCAAAAATGATTTAATTTTTAAGGATGGTGTTCCAAAGTATGTTAAGCTTTTAAATTGTTTATTATTTTTATCTGAAGGGAATACTTGTTCTAAAGTCTGTTTTTTTATCTTTTTATTTATGATATTGTCAATTAAATTTGGATTGTAATTATTATTAACAGCTATTTGTTTTATGATATTTAATTCTTTGGTATAATTATTAATATTTAATGAGACTGTTAAGAGTCTGTGTATCATACTATTGAAAGCTGCTAGTTTATGACTGAATGGGTGGACCGAACTATTATGAATTGTAATATCTGTATGTGATGGTTTATGAAATATAGAAAAATCATGTTTATTATTTATATTTGAAATTGTAAGGTCTAGAAAGTTTATAGACTTATTTTGTTCAAGTTCTATGGTAAATTTGATATTATTGTGAATCGATTTTATGTAAGTAATGAAGCTCTCTAATTGTCTATTTGTACCGATGAAGCTAGCTAAAATGTCGTCCACATATCGGTGCCAGTACATAAATTTTTTACTAAGGGAGTGTTCATGAATTATTTTTTCTATATTCATGAAAATTTCTGCTAGTAGGGGGCTGAGAGGGTTGCCCATAATCAAACCATCTTTACTGCTATAAACCTCTCCATTGAAATGAAAATAATTTTGATTCAAACACACTTTTAATAAAGTAATGATATCAGAATGAATTATAGGATTAACATTATTGTATGTGAGCAAGTTATCAACAAGAGTTATAGTTTCTTTAGGAGGTATACTAGGGAATAGATTTGTTACATCGAACGACATGAATTTAGAATTATGGGGTAGTATTATATCTTGAATATTATTAATTAATTCCGTTGAGTTTTTAACTGAAAATCGAGGAATGAACAATATTTAGAAATTACATCTATGAGTATCTTTGAAATTTTGAATGAAGGTGCTGTGAAATAAGAAACAACTGGCCTGATTGGGTACCCCTCTTTATGGAGTTTAATTAATGAATAAAGTTCAGGGTGTTGCGGATTGGGTAAAAGTAATTTATATTTTTCTTTATCGTTAATTATTGATTTAACGTTATCTACTGCTAATTTTATTTCTCTCTGAAATTTATTAGTTGGGTCTTTTTTAAGGGTCTCAAAATTGCTTGCCTGAATAAAATTGTTGGTTTTTAATATATAATCTTCTTTAGGTACCCAATCAGGCCAGTTGTTTCTTATTGACAACAAAAAATTATATTCTAACTATTCAAATCATTTATTAGAAAACCAACACTTTTTCGACCCAAATTTTGAAATTCTCTATGTAGTCGGTAAATCCTTTAGTTTAAATTTATTAGAGGCCCTAGAGATTAACAAAAAGAAATATTCAGGTAATCTCCTTAACGACCCAATATATATCAATCAGTCTCCTTTATTAACCTCTTTACCTAGAAGATAGCTTAGGAATGTTTGTAGTGAATGAATTTCCAGGTAATTTCTTTCAATACCATTGTTAACCTTAGTAAATAGATTTAGCACTGTATATATTAAGACATTTTTATATTTTACCTTCATTCGTTTTGACAAAGCTACTGTGTTAGTGAAACGCGTCAACAAGTTCAAATTGAACATTAGTTCAAATATATGAAGATTTAAACAAACTATATTGTTTTATTTCATCGTAAAAGTACCAAATATAATGTGTGCCGGTGGTCTGACGATTTTTTTGAGCATTGTGTACATTTGTAATGCATGCATGGTTCTTTGCTGTACGGCATCATCCATTCGATGTGATTTTTAGAATAACTCTGTCCCTGGTATGGGTTTGTGGATCCTAGCATCGTTCGGCTGCGTTTTTCCTGAAAAGCAGCTGAAAAACAGGCTTCCAAAAATTGTTTGAGGGTTTAGTTTGTGAGGTGGCAACATGACTGACGCAGTTATTGTTTATTATAGTTATTTATCTATCGGAATATTTTACACATTTTTGTGATGAAACATAGTTTTGGAGTTAAACAACCTTATTATGTAATTAACCCTTAATTAAACTCGTTATCATAATAAAATAGTTCTGATACCGTATGGTTCTTTCACTAACGAAATGGCGTGACACTAAATTAGTCTTTTCACCATCGACTAAGAAAGGGTGCGACTTACTCCAGGTAGGAGAGATACAAAATAATCAATTACGATACCTGAGTCCAATAGTCTCCAGCCAATCACCACAATACTATTCAGGTGAAGACACTTGCATCGACGCCGGAGGCGTGGTTTCTCGATTAGGTCGATTTAAAAATTTACGATAGTACTTGTAATAAGTAATCTACCCTCACTGCGTGATGGAACAAATCACAGACACTCGGTATTCTTCGGTAATGTTAATGTCGGTAATAAACACAATAGACAGATACTCCGGTAATTTTAATTCGACGACTGAGCACAGGAAATATCGATACTTTGGTACGATACGATAACTTAATCTTAATAACTAAGAAAATCACCACTGCTTCGCTCAAGTAATTTTCGTAGACTCAATCTCGATAGCGGCACTAACTAACGATACGATAATTCACGCTGACACTCCAAGAACTTTTCAACTTCTCTGGTTAAGAATCGGTCACTGACTGACTCTCGTGACGAGATTTTTGGGGATCGACAGCCTTTTTTTTGAAATTCTTTCCGAAAAATAACTGTAAAATTAGTTCTAAAAAAAGCCGTATAACAAACCATATAAAAAGAATCGGGCCGTTAATGCACAAATTACCCTATCTACCCAGAATTTCATAAAAGGTACCTTTTTTCCGAAGGCGATACTAAAACTATTGTGTACATATCGCACCTTTTTTAAGAGGTGATATTAAAACTTTTGTACATCCAATCGTCACTTTGTTCAATTGAAAATCCAGATTGAGCCGTAACAAACCTTTTCGGCGTTCAGAGACGTATTGTTCCCAAATTTTTATGTTTATTGGTCTTCTACACAGCTCGAAGAAAATATTGTTACGCCAGGGCCGTACTGGGATAGAAATTATTCGATTTCGTAGGGCGAAATATAGGGAAAATAAAAACGTTACAAGATGTGTATTTTATTTGATATTATTACAAAATCTACTTGAGCCCTAAGTGCATACCTGGGCGACTGTATTTGTTTCTGAATAACGACTCCCTACACAGGGAATTATTACGTATATTAAGTTGCGGCAGCTTTTTTAGGGGGGAGCGCCCGGACTGGTACCATAGTTTTTTACTATTTAATTGCTAATTTATTACCCAAAAATCGATTTTATTGCTCAAGCGGTTCACGAGAAACGAGACACCCCCCTACCTTAATATTAAGCTACGGCAGCCATATGCATTATCTCAGCAACGGTGACAGATATCGAAACGAGCTTGGTGCGATCATTTATTACTAATTAATTGCTGAAAGATGGCATGGGTCCTGAATCCCGAAAACCACCCCAAGACTCGATCTAGACAACCCCCTAGCGGTCTTAAGCTACGGCAGTCCGGAAACGCTATGTCGGCGACGAAAATAGTTACCGACGCGCGCCCTTCGGGGCAATTTATTGCTAATTAATGGCTGAAAGATGGCATGGGTCCCGAATCCCGAAAATCACCCCTAAGCACCGGATAGCCCACCGCTGGGCGGTATTGAACACTGCCAGCTTGATACTTAATCAATTTTGTACGGCTACGTTGTAGGTCAGAAAATTGCCTTTTTTGTGTCAATAATTACGAAATGCGCCGTCTCGTCGTCGAAGTAACGTACTATCGTTCCGGTCACTCTGAAGCTTGATAATAATCATCCTTTTATGAAAACATCTAAATGGATTGTAACCTGATTCTAAAGCATGGGAAAATCTTTTCAAAAGATGAAAACAGTTCAAAAAAATTATTGCAATTTTTAGTTTATTAATATACGCAGTAAATAATAATTTTTCATTAAAAATGTTTGTGAAAAATACAATTAAATTTCTTTTAACTTTAACGTTTAAAAATCACCGAGCTATTGTGCCCGCAAAGTCGGAAAATCGAAAAAATTTCATTTCGAGATAAACGGTATGTGCTGGCTAGACGGTCTGCGGGTGAAGGCCGTAAGCAAAAATACCTATAGCAGCTAAGCCACTTCAAATTCCGGTTTATTCTTAGCAGTTATACTTTCGATTTGTACCATGAAAAAATATACACTTTTCATCAATCTACATCGGGATACTTCCTTGTCGATTTTAAAATTTTGAGTGGCGCTGTTATCGAATGAGCGCTAGGTATATAGCGCAAGGAAATATCACATTTAAAAAAGTAAAAGTTGTAATTACGATCAATTGCTAAATATTGGAATTTATCGTTTGAACGAGGCTTTGGTAATATTGTAACCACAAATTTCAATTTTAATTACGATAATACGGACAATCCAAATGAATTAAAAATGTTGTTCTGACAAGAAAGCACCGACATTAAATTAGTCAACAACAGAGCATCGACAGCTTTATTTTACTTTATCTCTTCTGTTAGCATACATAATCAATCTTAGTACTACTTTATGGGAGTTTTTACAATATTGTGTCAACTGGTTTTTCTCATTATCATCGGCTGCCATCCAACATCTATTTCTTCGGCGATAGGAGTAACTAATGTAATGTCCAAGTGGTTCATCCTCATCATGATCAATAAGTGCATCATTTTATTTTCTTAATACTCGTGGAGGACCCGATGTACCAATGTATCCTACCACTCCAGTGAGATATAGCGGCTCGGTCTCGTTCAAAGGATTTTTAATTTTCTTGTGAAAATCCTTCAATTGGAATTGTATGTTTTGCTCCTCTTCGTTGTAAATGCTAAACATCACTTTCTCACCTACAATCAAATAATTACAATTTTTTGCTGTTATGTCGGGAAGCCACTGAAATATAAATAATTATTTATTAATTATTTTCGTCGCCGAGATAGCGTTTCCGGGCTGCCGTAGCTTAAGACCGCTAGGGGGTTGTCGAGTTCGAGTCTTGGGGGTGATTTTCGGGATCCGTGACCCATGCCATCTTTCAGCAATTAATTAGCAATAAATTACCCCGAAGAGCGCGCGTCCGTAACTATTTTCGTCGCCGAGATAGCGTTTCCGGGCTGCCGTAGCTTAAGACCGCTAGGGGGTTGTCGAGATCGAGTCTTGGGGGTGATTTTCGGGATCCGTGACCCATGCCATCTTTCAGCAATTAATTAGCAATAAATTACCCCGAAGAGCGCGCGTCCGTAACTATTTTCGTCGCCGAGATAGCGTTTCCGGGCTGCCGTAGCTTAAGACCGCTAGGGGGTTGTCGAGATCGAGTCTTGGCGGTGGTTTTCGGGATTCGGGACCCATGCCATCTTTCAGCAATTAATTAGCATGAAATTATCGCGCCAAGCTCGTTTCGATAGCTTTCACCGTTGCCGAGATAATGCATATGGCTGCCGTAGCTTAATATGAAGGTAGGGGGGTGTCGCGTTTCTCGTTAACCGCTTGAGCAATAAAATCGATTTTTGGGTAATAAATTAGCAATTAAATAGTAAAAAATGATGGTACCAGTCCACGTCGGTAACTATTTTCGTCGCCGAGATAGTGTTTCCGGGCTGCCGTAGCTTAAGACCGCTAAGGGGTTGTCGAGTTCGAGTCTTGGGAGTGATTTTCGGGATCCGTGACCCATGCCATCTTTCAACAATTTATTAGCAATAAATTACCCCGAAGAGCGCGCGTCCGTAACTATTTTCGTCGCCGAGATAGCGTTTCCGGGCTGCCGTAGCTTAAGACCACTAGGGGGTTGTCAAGATCAAGTCTTGGGGGTGGTTTTCGGGATTCGGGACCCATGCCATCTTTCAGCAATTAATTAGTAATCAATTATCGCGCAAAGCTCGTTTCGATAGCTTTCACCGTTGCCGAGATAATGCATATGGCTGCCATAGCTTAATATTAAGGTGGGGGGGTGCCGCGTTTCTCGTGAACCGCTTGAGCAATAAAATCGATTTTTGGATAATAAATTAGCAATTAAATAGTAAAAAATTATGGTACCAGTCCGGGCGCTCCCCCCTAAAAAAGCTGCCGCAACTTAATATACGTGGAATTATTGTTAAGCCATGTCTAAGTTGTAAGTTAAAACGAAAATATTATCTTGAAAAGTACTTTAGTGAGATAGAGATATGTATAGTGTGATTTGTAATTGTTTACTTCATTGTATATTTTAATATAGTTAACGTTTTAATACGTTTGTTAAATAAGCTTTTGTAAACGACAGTTGAATGAACGGCTTCATTGGCGATGCCCCTTGCCTGTTGAAAATAATAATAATAACACTTACATGATGTGTTCTCCATTCCTCTACAAACAAAACTGAAAACAAACACACAGACAAAACTAACGAAAAACCTTTTAAAACGTTATTATACTTGCAGGTATGTGGGTACATCGACTCGTGACAATTTAAAGGTTATAATATTGAAGAGCTTTCTTCTATCTTTCTTCCTTTTCTTTAGAAAGACACTAGACGAGGTTCGTAAAAAATACATATGAAATATATAAAATATTTTATGTAACAAATTTTACGTAATAAATATATATAAAAGAATTTCATATTTATGTAGCGGAATTTACTTACATCTTGAATACATATAATATTAGATATATCCAATATATAAAACATTTTATAATATAAATATTGAGAATATATAACAAAATTTATAAAGATTTTGTTACATAAATACTACATAAAAAATATATAAACGTTTTATATAAAAATAGTTCCTCCCCTGTTATATATTTTTATGTAACATATACATTTGTGTTTGCTGGTCATGGTAAACAGTTCCAAGAAATCCCGGCGTATTCGCCAAAATTTTAATTATCAAACATATCGTAGACAGAGTCGGATTCAGGCACTACACCAATGTGCGATTTCAGAATTATACTCCTCAGAGAAGAGAAAATTTTCGGATAATCGTTCAGAATTGTATTTGCCATTTTATAATATGTACAGTATTTCGTTATTGAGTTGCAATAATAAATTATTTCAAAAAGTATCCTGTTCAATGTCACTATCGTCGATTTATTGTTTTTCATATTATAACCATTAAAACTATAAAATTTTCAACCTATTGTTAGAATCTTTATAATGTTTGGAGTGATATTTGAAAAACAATTTAAAAGTTTTTCCACTCTGTATATATTAGACGATCTAAAACTATGAAAACTTGAAATTTACATTTGCTTACACAAGTTCATTTTTCACCTTGGCGATACAAACTCAGGGTCTTTTGATAAAAAATAAGGACGTTGATTTTCGTGATATATTTCCACTTTATCACGTATTTCCCGCGCCTTTAACAGTAGCTAGTCGATATATATGTCTTTTTAGGTTTCATTTGTGTAATTTTATACATCCTATAATTTGATACTTGAACATTTGTAGAGGGAAAAGATCGTTTTTCGGATGTCTTTTCGTTGGGGTTTATCGACTTCACATTACATCTAGATCTAACAGTAGCGTAAATGTCTGTTTTTTATTCCATAATATATTCAACGCCAAAATAAAAAACAAACAAGTATTCATTTTTATATTATTTGTTTTCTGTAGGTACGTACTTACAATGCGTTAGCAATAGTCTAATTATAGTAGAAAACCGTAAACGTGCCAACGTAATAAAACACAAGGTTATTATTGTATACTGTATTTTAACATATTTGACGATGATTATTTATCCGTATAAAAATTGTTACTATTTTACATATACAACAATATATCCAAGACTGTTAATTGACATTTTGTGTTTGAACCAAGACGATCTATATTTGAATTATTGGATCTTTACCCGTGCGTCATTAATATCTGATAATATAACCGACATAATTATTAAGTGGCATCTCTTTCTATTAATAGTGAAGAGCAGAACAAAATAATTTGACATTTGTGGGTTATGTTATCAGATATTAATGACGTACGGGTGAAGATCTAATTATTCAACTGTAGATGACTAGCATTAGACGCTACTGTCTAGGTGGTATTGCTTGTATGACTATCAGCCTCATTGAACACCCAGAAATAGAAGCTTCGATAACGAATAGCCCTGAATCTGGTGTAAATAATACCCACTGCAAAACCGGCACTTTCAATTTAAATGCAGTACAAGATAAATTATTATAACGTTTATAATAGTTTCGGTAATAGTTAATTATTACCTATGTATTGAAATGTACTCGCATTCAATTAATAAATTCACAAATAAGTTCCTAACATATGACAAACTGTTCAACATTTACGCTCTAGAACGCCAAACTATTTTGCGTTCTAGAACATAAAAGTATTTCTCAGCTGAGTGACAAAAAAGAGGCGTTTTAACGAAAATGTCAACATTTGATGACAGTTTTCGAAAAAAGCTTTTTTGACTACTTTTGCTTTAAGAGTTTTTCCTCTCCATAAAATCGAGCGGGAGTATTGCAATATGGAAATCGCAGAACAGGCAGGCTTTGGAGCGGAAAGGTTTACTGTAGATCACTTATTTTCAATTGCCCATATTGTTCGAATTTGTTTTTAATTACCAAATTCTCCCGTGATTTTATTTCAACTTCCCCTGTATACTACAATTCGAATATTATACTCAAAACATATAACTAAATATATCCTTCTTCTTAACATTTAATATTTCTTTACATCAACAAAAAAGTCATTTTAAATTTACTAACACCTAAGAAAAACAGATAAATATCGTTATCTGAAATTCCACTGAATATATCAAAGTACCCGACATCTTATCGCTTCATAAAAACTCTCTTCAAAACTCTGTTATCTGTATCTACGAAACCTTTTCGATCCATAAAAAATCACCCTAACTGCCAAATTCACTTGTTGTATCTGAACGTTACGTTTTAAAACTCTTTTATCCCATTGGCTAGATCCTAATATTTTTCTCCTTCCTCACACCTACGTCAACCCACGTATAAATACGAAAACAACCTCATTTTTACTCACTTCCCAGCAGTCACTCATACTTCACAGATAGCCTCACAAACTTACCAACCGGCATTCATACACGTTTAATTCATCCTTCGTTCTCTCTCTTTCATCATGTAACGTGGTACAACAAGGTACTTCACTTCGTAAAACCACCCGGCTTTTTGATACCGGGAACAAACATGTGTACTTAATCTTTATTCGTTTAACAAATTATCATAGTATGTGCAAAATACTCTCAGTTATCGCGTGTACATAAGAGAAGTCTTAATTGTTTACGCAACGATAAATAAAATTATAAATTCATGGAAATATAAAACCGAAAGTGACGTAAGTGTTTAATTTCATTATACGGTTCATCATTACATCAGTGAAAAACAACCGTATTGGTCCTTCGATTACACCTGATACCAACAGAACCTGCATTCCATCTAATAGCCCACGGAAAAACGGATCATTAGAACACATATATTGACAAGAAATAAATAGCTATAAACATAAAGGTTTACTTGCTCTATGTCTACCTTTTTTGCCCTGAGAAGTGGGGTGGATGCTAATGCCTTCCCTCGCAACGGGCTGTGCGCGGGTTCGTGTAGGACTCTCACCTCACTAAACCACCCTCCTCTTTGTGAGTAGGAGGAGCCGGCGGTAAAAAGTAATAGCTCTGTACATCAGCGTTCCTCCTGTACGTGTTTACTCTTGTGTGTTCTGTTCATATTCTCTATCATGTTCTTCTTTATTTTTCATGACTTCGCTAATATATGTAAAGATTTTATCCCAAAGTGCCTTGCTTTTGATCATAGTAGGGATTATTTCGCCGCCGCCTCCAATCTCGTTTCTTATGTAATTCCGCTGAGTTGTCCATCGGGTGCACTCGTACACCACATGTTCCGGATCATCCTTTACCCTGCATGTACGACAAAGGTCATCAGAGGTCTTTTTAATCCTGTAAGTAAAAGTCCTGAAGGACCCATGCCCCGTGAGAAACGGGGTTAACCATTATGTTGTCTACTTGTGCTCGCACTTAATCCATGGTATAATATTTTTTATCAGCCTCTTTGTCCATGCCGCCCTTTCTAGACTTCTTGACCATCTCTTCAGCATTCTCTCCCTGCTCATCTTCCTATTTCCTACCAGGCGTCCCCCGATCGTGTATAGGAAACACCTTTCCGCCACAAAAAGGTCCGTCGGTGGAAACCCAGAGATCACTTGCGAAGCTTTTGCGGAGACCGTCCTGTACGCCGATATGGTCTTTACTAGGCTTTTTCTCTGTGTGGCCATCATACTATTGCAGTGTTTCTGCACTTTTATTGCCTCTCTCCAAACCGGTGCCGCGTATAACAAAACGCTATGTACAACTTGACATAATACCTTTTTCTTACAGTAGCTGCCCCCCCCCCCCAACATTAGGCATGATCCCTTGTAGCTGTGCCCCTTTCTTTGAAGCTTTATCATTCATGTGCTTAATTTGCTCCGCAAATTTCAAGTTTTTCGTAAAAATTACCCCAAGGTATTTGATATTTTTGCCTTCGACCATTATGTTGAAGGGGCCTGTACTTCTCGGCCGTTTTGCGACCAAGATTTCGGTTTTCTGAGGGGCTAACCTTAGTCCCATTTTTCTGGTTCACCTGACCGCAGGGGCCACCGTTTTCTCTGTCCTCGCTTTCACGTCCTGCGCGTCCTTTCCTTCCACTACGTATACCACATCATCGGCGTACGCTACCGCCTCAACCTTTGGGCCGTACGTCAGCCACAGGATTCCGTCGTACATTATGTTCCATAAGACGGGCCCCATGACAGAACCCTGGGGTACGCCAGTGTTTGATAATTCCGGATCTAATGTATCTGTTCTTAAAATAGTTTATAACGCAGTTTACAATATAGTTGCAGATTCCGCCGGCGATCAGTCTTTCCACTATATGATTCCATTTGGCAGTATCGAATGCGTTCTTTATGTCAATCGTTATCATTATGCACCATTTCTCCGTAGCTTTCTTAATTATCTCCTTGAACCTGAGCATTGAGGTCACCGTAGACCTTTTACTTCTGAACCCATGCTGACTTTCGGAAATCATTCTTTTTTCTTGTACTTTTCGTATAAGTCTGTTTACTATTTACCGCTCATACAGCTTCCCGAAGGAATTTATCGAGCATATGAGTCTAAAGCTAGAGGGGGCGTTTGGGTCATTTCCCTCTTTTAGTAGTAGGACCACCCTCGCTGTCTTCCATTCCTCCGGGAAACTCTGGGTTTCTAGCTGTGAGTTCATCATCTCAAGGATCTTCTCTGGTATTGCCCGGTGGGCCAACTTGAGGGCTTCCACGGTTAAACCGTCAGGGCCAGGGGCCGTTTTTCATAGCGCTAACCGCGACGTCCAATTCCTCGCAAGTAAAAAGTTGTAACCTTTCTTCCGTGTGGAGGGGATTCCTTAGTACGTTATTTTTTTTGCTGTAGGAAACAGCTCCCGCAGGATATTCTTTCTTGTTTGCGTACTTATTTTGTAGCCGTTCGCCTTTTTTGCTACATGCCCGATGGCTATGCGGTACCCCTCCCCTCCCCCACTTTTTTAGATCATTGGCTTGCTTGACCATGCATTTTGCCTTTCATATATGTCTTTACTTCTAGTGTATCTCCTTCTTAACCGAACGTACTCCCCTCTGTTTTCTGCCACCTCTGCATTCCACCAGTATATCCTCTCTTTGCGCTCCCCCGTATCCTCCGATGTTGCTTTCTTAAGGGCTTCTAATATTTCCTCAAACGTATTAGGTTCATGTTCCCTTTTATCTCTTTAATGCTTTCCGGGTATTTGTGTACGTCTAGATATGTTTTCCTCCAGGTTCCTTTTGGTATCCTGCCCTGTACTTTAATTTCGTAGGCAAACTGCCCATGATTTGTGACGGAATTCACAAAATCGATATTCCAGCCCTGGATTCGGCCTGCAGTTCGTTCAGAACACCACGTCACGTCTATGTAGCTTCTTGATATACCGCGCTCAAACGTATGAGCCCCATTATTTTTGGCCGTCCACTGCAGCTGGGACATCCAGTCCTCTACAATCTGACCCCTTAGATCGGTGGTATTTGATCCACACAAAGGAGATTTATGTCTCCAGCCACAATGGAGTCCAGGGGGTGCCGGGAGGCTTCCTCGAAAACCCGGTCTATACTTTTCTTATATTCTACTAGTGGGATGTTTGGCGAGATATAGGTAGCAATAACTCTGACCTCGTGGATTTCTGCGCTGACGTAGTTGTCGTTTCTATGTATATTTCCTATCTGTAGGTTTCTATTTAGGATAACAATCGCGACCCCCTCCAGTTTGTCCATGATCCATTTTTTATTTGTCCCTATCTTTTTGTTTCGCTCGGACACTATCATGATGTCCGTGCCCGCCCTAGCTGCTTCGTCGAAAGCCGCGTCATACGCAGCTCTTGCTCTATGTCTACCTGAAAAAACTTACGATAGTGTAACATTGGGAAAATTGTAAGCAGACTGGGAAAATATAAAAATTAATGCTATCCTTATAAAGTCAGTCCAAAAACTGTACGACAGCAGCACTTTTAAAGTCAAAGGAGGAAGCAAAGTTAGTCTCCAAGGATTCCATATCAACAAAGTTCTGGTTGTCGCTAGCGCTTCTCAAACTATATCTTGAACACCCATTAGCAAACTGGAAGAGAAAATGTAAAAACAGGTATTACATTGGTCGATGGCACGATTTATACTTCGCAGACGTTCAGATTATTCTGGCACAAAACTATACATGACGAAGGAACCCGTGGAAAAGTATAGGAAGTGGGGAGAAGTAAAACGCATTACATATGTATTGTAGGGATGCAACAACAAATAATATATTGTATAGAATACAAATGTGTATCGCAAATAATGGTACATTGGATGCAGAAATTACCTACACATCAAAATAATATAGGGCGGCCAGCAATCCGACAACTTAATAGCGTTTTAAGCGAGAAAGACTTCTCAAAGTAAAAGAAACATAGAATATATGACAGTATAGTTAAGAGTACAATAACATACGTCAATGAAGTCTGGAAGAAAACACAATTAAAATGCTCGAAGGCGACTTAGATGGGCTATTGGATACGTGCGGCAAGAATCTCGAGATGGGAAATACTTACCTGGATTATAGGGTGAAAGTAAACATCTCGACAAGTATCACTGAGTTTTATTCACACACTAAATAACACTTAAATATACTATACATGACCTATAATTTACTATGACGGTCAAGTGCAACTCATACCAATAACAGACATTCGTTGTAATCGAAAGTCAGTCTAGTAAAAGCTTTCGAGAAATTAATAATAAATTCCATCTAGTTTTAGTGTGCATTGAAATTGAAATGTAATTGTAACTAATGTAAACAAAATTTAAAACGTCAGTGTGTATTAATTGTACTTCAAGAAGTAGCAAAAATGCAGTTGAAATTGACTCTTGACGAAAAAATTGAAATTGAACTAGTTGTCGGAGACAACTACAAAACCTATAGGGACGCGGCAGTAATATTCAATAAATACATCCCGATAAAAATGTACATTTTACAACAATTAGTAAAGTAATGAAAAAATTCAGGAGAGATAGAAATGTGGATAATAAATTCAGAAAAAAACATCAGTCAAAGATCGTGACTGAAGATATTCAAAACCAGGAAAAGGTCGGCCGCGTTTAGTGTAAGTAAATATATAGTTGTGAATATATTAAAATCTAACAAATGTAAACTCTGCAAACCTCAATTCATTCAAACCCTAAAACCCGAAGATTTTAATAAAAGGTTTGGATTTTGTGCTTGGTTCCAAGGGGAGTTAGAAGATAATCATTATATGGAACGGTGCAACTTTTTTCGGACGAAGCAACGTTTACTTATAATGGGACAGTTAGATCAAAATATTGCCTCTGGTGGAACTACACTAATCCGCATTTTACTGTCACGACCAATATTGTTTTATAACAAATGTATGGCGTGGAATATTTAAGGATATAAAGTTGGACCCTTTTTTACGATTTTATTGATAACCTACCAATAATAGAAAGACAACGCATATTGTACCAACAGAATGGGGCACCATGTCATAGTACCAGAAATGTTCGAGAATATCTACTGCAAACTTTTAATGCACGATTATTAGGAAGTTTTGTGGAATTTGCTTGGCCTGCCAGATCTCCAGACCTGAAGCCACTAGACTTCTTTTTGTGTGGATACCTAAAGCAAAATGTGTACCTTAATAGACCATTCGACAATATTGATCATTTGGAAAGAACAATTCAGGAAGCATGTGACGATATTACTCCGGCTGTTATTAGAAATGTAATAAAAGCATTTTCTGAAAAAACAACTAAATGCTTAGAAAGAAATGGTGGACAAGATGAGATGCATATTTAGTGATGAAAAAGTTAAAACGGATTTTTATTGTTCATGCACATAAAGTTTGATGTTACGTTTTCGAAATAAATAATTCAAATTACGTATTTATCTATTTGAGATAATTCTTAACAGATAAAGTCAAAGATTATCAATTTTACAATGGGATAATGAGTGAAGTAATTGCACTTAAACGTAATGTTTAATTCCTATCGACACCTTAAAATTACATTTAATATTTTGAGAATAATTTGTGAAAATAACATAATTTTTTTAAGAATGATCTAATTGAATATTAAAAAATCCCAATGGCACAGGACCAATTGGACAGGCTTATTTCAGTAACATTTTTGCATAAAACCCAAAATAAAAAATAAGATACAAAAGTAATAGAATGTTTTGAGATGTACAAAAAACCAAAGTAACATTTTGTCATCAAATCAAAAACAAAAAAAAATCTTGTAAATTTGTGAATTTCCATAAATAAATGTTTTAATGTACGATTTAGAGAAAAATGTTAAATACAAAAGTTGTAGAACGTATTAAGGTCTATGAAAACGTTCAGTAACTTTTTTGCGTCAAATGAAAAACAAAGGAACTTGATTTCGTTTTTACTGGGCCGATTTAGATCATTAACGAATTCGTTCAAGATTTTGGCCTAACCGATTTTTGTAGCGAGTTTGGTCAAAAAATACGCCCTCTATCGTGCTTACAAATTCCGTAATAACACATACATATATATATATATATATATATATATATATATATATATATATACGAACTCGTTCAAGATTTTGGCCTAACCGATTTTTGTAGCGAGTTTGGTCAAAAATACGCCCTCTATCGTACTTACAAATTCCGTAATAACACATACATATATATATATATATATATATATATATATATATATATATATATATATATATACATATATAAAACTCAGAAATATTGGGGAATGCAGCAACAGGGAAAAAGAGAATTCTTTATTGGTTTTTATCCAAGCTTTCGAAAACGTTCGTTTTCATCATCAGGGACGCTACAAATAGAGGAAAAAATGGGATTATTCTCAACTCCATCAATAAAGAGACAAAAGTGTACTCACATCCCATGTGAAATTATTTTCCTTTATGTAAAACATAAGATTGAAGACCTCATCACATGGCATCAGTTAGGGAAAAATTGACATTCAAATTAGCAGTAATATTAACAACATTGAGGCTGTTATTGGATAATATAATAATAAAAACATAAAACTTTCACGAGATTAATATCGTAAAATCATTTTTAAACACACACAACCGAAAAGGACGCTGTCGTGATTGTGATAAACACTATATCGGCCAGACTATGAGATCGCTTTCCAACCGTATAGTCTCACATAAGAGTGATTCCAGGTTACACTCTGAAAGGTGCGCCCTTGCAGAACATGTTAACACTTTAGACCATCGAATAGACTTTGAATCAGTGAGAGTGTTAGCTACTGAGTCACATAAAACCAAGAGAACCTTCTTAGAGATGGCCTTCATTTCACAGTCAAATAATTGCATAAATAAAAAAAACAGATATCAATCATTTGAGTGAGATTTATTCCTTTTTACTATCATTGGATATCAATCACAGACCACATAACATGAATACTTTCCAAGGTACACATAACAACAACACCTCATTACTAACATTCAATTATCTGGGTGATGGTATGGGCAATTCCACTGTTGTTTAACGTATATTTATATTATTGTTATTATTATTGTTAATATTATTATTGTTGTTACCTTAATAATGCCTTTTTGCAATCAATATGTATACGAAAATACATCAACAATCCATTTGTTTACATATTAGCTGTCAATCAATTCATCTTTTCCGAAATACATTGAGAGTCACGTTTAAAGGGAACTCTTCTTCTTGCCGTATTTCACGGCCTGAACCCTTCCCCCTTAGCAGTTCTATTGGTATTGGTGTTACCAGAGCGCATGCGCCGCAACGGTGTAAGCCCCGCCCACCTTTCGCGACCTCAATTTAGTATAAATAGAGGCGTGGTTGGGGCATCCAGGCAGTCGCTCTTCAACCTTCATACGCTCTGGTACTACTCTCTCTAGAGATCGAACTGTCTGGAATCAACCAAACTCGACTTGTAGTTAGTTATTGATCTCCAGCACGAGATCTCTCTATTGGGATAATACCTACAGCAAAGACCAGTCGTCTGCGCTAGTGCTTCGAACGCAGTAGAATTATACAGTGTGCTTCGTAATTACGGCTCAGGTTAGTTCTTTTTCAAGAACGTCTGAGCTTAGTAATTAATTACATCGATACGATCGAATATATCTTATATTTACATATATATTATACATATATATTTCCTATTTATGAATTTTGCGAACATGTCGTTCAATGGGGAGAGCTACGTGGTACAGGACAGTTGCTTCTCCCCCAAAGAGTCCTTTGATGGAAGTGCTGATGTGCAGCCCTACGGGAATGCACGAGACACGCCCATTAGGGAACATGGCGCCCCGGAACGCTTACTCGACCACTTCAACCACCCAGCCGTCCTCGCCAGGCTGACATCCAAATTCTATGGGAGCCTCCATAGAGACGAACCGGCAACACAGTTCATCATGTACAAATGGGCATTAGCAAACAGACTCACGCCTAATATGCCAAACTCCATACTAGTGCAAAACATCATAGAGCAACTCCGACCAGAGATAAGATGTCTCCTCCGCGTGACAGCACCCAGCCATATCAGCGACCTCCTCAGAGTAGCGGAAGACATCGAGAGGGACCTGCAGACTCGCACCAGGTTCCAACCGACCACACATCGTCCAAACCAGTCACCCCGCCAACAGGACAGCAGACGATCATCACCCAGACGAGCATCACCCAGACGACCATCCCCAAGGCGGTCACCCTCCAGGCATCGCCAAACCAGCCGCCCTCCCGTCCAGCGGTCGGGAAACGAGCGCAGGGGTGCCCACTAAGCAAACAAACACACCAGCCAGCAACTTCCGAGACTCCCACACTGAGCCCTGCCTGGGAAAAGCCCAAAGTCGCCAACCTACCAGTCATTGAAGCAGAAGTCGAGGGACGTATTGTCAAAATCCTTATTGACACAGGTGCAACGTCCAACTTCTGCTCCACCAATCTGATAGCCGCAGACGTAGCTACCAGTGACGAAACACAGGTGCAACTAGCTTGCCTCAACCGCAAGGCCAAGAGTCCCGGAACAACCAAGCTGACTGTCAAAACTACGGACTGGTCCTTCCACATAGAATGTCGTCTCCTCCCAGATCTAAATCATGATTTGATCCTCGGGATGCCGTGGCTACAAGACGAGAACGTCCTGATGGACTTCCCAAGAAAATGTCTCCACGCCGGCAAAGATCAAAGACGAACAATATTCTGGAAGCCACAACCCACCAGTCCACACCGTGAAGCGCCCCAAGCAACACTCAGCCCTGACCAGACAACACCAGAGGCCTACGCTCAGATACAAGCCCTCGTCGACAAATTTCAAGACGTGTTTGACGACCTACCACACCAACCGACAACAAAAACGGCGATGATGTCAATCAAACTAAAAGATGACAAACCCATCAACGTTAGGCCTTACCGATATTCTCCTGCCAAGAAGAAGATTATCTACGAGGAAGTGGAAAGCATGCTAGCAGCCGGGGTCATCCAACCAAGCCGATCAGCATACAACAGTCCGATCGTCATCGTGAATAAAAAGGACGGCAAGCCGAGATTCTGTGTGGATTACAGGAGACTCAACACTGTAACCGTGGATGAGGTATCACAACTACCACCCATCCACGAAACAGTCAGGGAGTTAGGAACCGCCAAAGTCTTCACCGCTTTAGACTTAAAAAGCGGCTTCTGGCAAATTCCCCTCTCCTGAATCCATGCAATACACGGCCTTCACTCTACCTGACGGCTCGGCATACAAGTTCAGAGTAATGCCCTTTGGCCTCAAAAACGGCCCAGCTGCTTTCCAGAAGCTGATCACCGCGGTCCTGGCAGGACTAATCGACAACTGCGTCAAGGTCTACATGGATGACATCATCGTCTATTCCACATCCATAGACGAACACACCAGACACGTCCATCTAGTACTAGAAAAGCTACGAGCCCACGGCCTCAGGGTTTCAATAAGAAAATGCCGTTTCGCCGTTCCAGAGTTAGAATACCTGGGACACAAGGTAACCGCTGACGCCACTCTACCACTGGACCGCCACTCCGAGAAAATCAAGGGTTTCGAACAACCAAAAACGGTCAAGCAACTCCGCTCGTTCATCGGTACTGCAAGCTGGCTACGTGACTATATCCCGGACTTCTCTGAAACAATCGCCCCACTGACTGACCTAACGAAGAAAAAGAAAAAGTTCCAGTGGACCCCTGAAGCAGACACTGCCTTCAAAGCCATCAAACAACAACTGGCAACTCCACTGAAACTTTCAAGACCAGAACCGGACCAACCCTTCTTCCTCCAGACGGACGCGTCCGCCAAAGGGATGGGAGCAGTTCTTTTTCAAGGAGATACAGAGAACAGAAAAATAATCGCGTACGCCAGTGCCAAGTTGAACTCAGCAGAAAAACGGTACCACGTGAATGAAGTGGAGTGCTTAGCAGTCATATGGGCCTTGAAAAGATTCCGCCACTTCCTGCAGGACCAGCCGTTCACACTACTAACAGACAGCCGAGCCCTCACCTGGCTCGACCGTTTTAAGGACGACAAGGCAAAACTTACCAGATGGGCCATCCTCCTGCAGGAATTTAACTTCAAGGTTATCCACGTGCCAGGGAAAACGAACCAGCTGCCCGACCATCTATCCCGAAACCCGGAAGAAGACGCCACCCGAGACGCACGCCAGGATGAAGACGAGCAAATCGACCGCCTCGCCTGGCCATCAACCCCAACAGACAACACAGACGACACGAACTTCCCCCTACTCTGCCTCCTAGAAGAAGAGGAAGAGGACGACGACACCGAACCCCTACCCCAGAACGCAACCCTCGAGGACAGGGTTAAGCACAGCCACCTAACACACGAAGGCATGCGGCGATTCAAGGACAGGAAGACGGAAATCCACGAACGAGGACCTAGAGGACCAGTAGAAATCGACATTGAACGGCAATTTACCGTAGAAGACGGCGTGGTGTATTTCACCCCAACACCGGACGTCAAAAACGCGGTCGTACCAAGACCGTTCAGAGCCGAGGTAATAAGAGAATACCACGATTCTCCTACAGCCAATCACCCCGGCCAAGACGAAACGCTGAGAGCGATTCGAAGACGATTCTACTGGCCCAGCATCCGAAAGGACGTAAAACAACACGTCCGATCCTGCCTTGTCTGTGACACAACAAAAGCCGCAGCCCGTCAAACACCGGCCCTTGCACAGCCCAGACTCCCGGAAACGCCATGGCACACGGTATCCTTCGACATCCTAGGACCTTACCCGCCGTCCAGAGGAAGAAAGAACAGATACATCCTGCTCGCCACAGATACGTTCTCCCACTGGGTGGAATACCGATGTGTCCCAGCGGCCAAGAGTCTACAAGCTGTGCAATTCCTCAAAGAGGAAATATGTAACCGTTGGGGATACCCATCCCGTATAATAACGGACAATGGGGCCCAATTCAGAGGCGACATCTGGGAGAGATTCCTAGCCCAGAACCATATTACACAAGAGTTCTCTCCGACGTACCACCAGAGGGCAAACCCCGTAGAACGCCGAGTCCAAGAACTGAAAAAAATCCTCAGGACCAAAGTCTCCTAGCCAGACGACAACAGATGGGAAGAACATCTGCCCGAGGCTATTTTCAGTTTAAGGACACGAGCAAATGCGGCTACACAAACAACACCTGCCCAACTGCTGCTAGGTTACGACCCAAGACGACCAGAGGAACAACCTAGCGCATGGCCCTCGAATACGTCGGAACAACGAGAGCAACGCATAGAGACTGCCAAACGCCGACCCACAGTCTACGCTAGGAATCTCCTCCCAGAGATGCAACCGAACTGCCCCAGATACCAAGCACACGAAAAAGTCCTCGCCCGGAATCCAACCAGAGGCAACTTCGGGCCCACCTGGACAGGACCCCACACGATCCTGAAAGTCCTTGGCCTTCATACATATGAAGTCAAGAAGGAGGACGGCTCCACGGCCATCATCCACGTGGACGACCTTCGACCCGCCCCTCCAGAGAGGCAAGCCGAAGACGACATACCAGACGGAGCAGACAACGACGCCGAAACTTAAAAATGTAAACATTGTAAAACTTGTAAACATTTTCCTTCCTTTAAATAAACATACCCGACAGTTCGACCTTCGAAGCGGGGGGATGTTACCAGAGCGCATGCGCCGCAACGGTGTAAGCCCCGCCCACCTTTCGCGACATCAATTTAGTATAAATAGAGGCGTGGTTGGGGCATCCAGGCAGTCGCTCTTCAACCTTCATACGCTCTGGTACTACTCTCTCTAGAGATCGAACTGTCTGGAATCAACCAAACTCGACTTGTAGTTAGTTATTGATCTCCAGCACGAGATCTCTCTATTGGGATAATACCTACAGCAAAGACCAGTCGTCTGCGCTAGTGCTTCGAACGCAGTAGAATTATACAGTGTGCTTCGTAATTACGGCTCAGGTTAGTTCTTTTTCAAGAACGTCTGAGCTTAGTAATTAATTACATCGATACGATCGAATATATCTTATATTTACATATATATTATACATATATATTTCCTATTTATGAATTTTGCGAACATGTCGTTCAATGGGGAGAGCTACGTGGTACAGGACAGTTGCTTCTCCCCCAAAGAGTCCTTTGATGGAAGTGCTGATGTGCAGCCCTACGGGAATGCACGAGACACGCCCATTAGGGAACATTGGTACATAGAACCAGCGCGCCGCTCTCACGTTTCGAGAAATTGCTTAATGACGACTACCGTGAACTGTTTGTACCAGTGGATGTCAAGTGCCCGTTTCCATTTCCGTCTTGGAGGGAAGGATTTCTGCTTGGTAGCGTCCTTTTCGGTTGTGTGTATTTAAAATGATTTTACGATATTAATCTCGTGAAAGTTTTGTGTTTTTATTATTATATTATCCTATAACAGCCTCAATGTTGTTAATATTACTGCTAATTTGAATGTCAATTTTTCCCTATCTGATGCCATGTGATGAGTTCTTCAATCCTATGTTTTACATAAAGGAAAATAATTTCACATTGGAATCAAAGTATTTTGGCCCTACTCGCGCAAGTAAAATAACCAACGTGCATTCAGTGTAAGCGCTCTCGTGCACACTGCCATATGATCTCATTGAACTCTGGCAAATTTGTTTGTTTATGTACGCCTACGTACACTCGCGCAGCTAGTTCACTAGAGCACGCGTGCGAATAATGTATTTGAACCCTTATCATTTGCATCAAACCCTTTGGAGCAAATATTCTTCTGCAGTGTACTTCCCCATGCAAATTTGTACTAAGACGAGAACACGGAAAAAATATAGTCAGTGTAGATATATCCTTAAAAAATCCCTAATATATAATTTAAGAACAAATTCGTAGTTTACTATCAATGGTTTAAACCGGTGCGGATGTTCAGTATACAATATGGAGGTATCTAGAGAGATTTTGGAACAACAACTATAAAAAAATCGGAAGGTTTGTCAAAAACCACTAAGTTGGCTTCAAATCCATGTTAGCGCAGAAACTCTCCACCTGCTAGATCATCAACATAACATCTGAAGACATAAGAGAACCAAACCGTATAATATTGTGTAGTCCTCTGAATTATGAACGGAGCACAGAGCTCGGATTGTTGGTCTAGTGATCTACAAATCAGTAGGTATCTGAATGTACTGTTTGATCCCTTACTTGGTGGAAGTATCTAGTTTATTCAAAAATAATTAGATATAAAATAATGGTTGATATTTATGGGTGTTTGAACTATTTTTTATTTTCTTATTACTGTCTAAATATAGTTGACGTACTGATTAAAAGCTGTTCTAGACTACACAATTTCTTGTACAAGATTTGGTTCAATTTCTTGTACAAGATCTAGAACCAGTCAATTTATTCTGTATTATATTGTACAATATATTGTTCAAGAAATAGTTCGTGATTCTGCGCAGTGCATCGTTTTTCTCACGATAAAATCAGAATCGTCTATGTTAAAGGCCAAATGTAATGTTCTATGATCCTAGTGAAATGTCAAAAATGAAACAACCTAAAATTTTTGGGCTTTGGTTGTATGTGTGTGTGAATTATCGATAATTCTTGATTAATTTATTAGTATAAATGAAGCTAACGTTGATAAACGTGAAACAGTAAATCAACTATGTTAGGGTACAGGACATTATGATATATCCCAACTGCGCATGTTCTATTTTTGACACAGTTTTCGGTTCAATCCTCGTTTTTGAAACAAATTGCTGTATGATACTACCGTTCAAGAAATTGAACCAAAACTTGTACAAGAAATTGTGTAGTCTAAAACAGCTATTAGTTCATAATAATAATGTTGATGATCTTTTAGGTATCTCTCGTTTTATCAGTAATGAAAGTATTTAACATCAATTTTTGGTAATAGCACGTGACCATCAGTTATCTTCCATTGAATCTACTAATAAAAATTATCATTATCAAGGTCATTTTGAACATAATAGTTAATTTCAATCTGAATAAACTAATGATGATATAGTAATAAGCAACGTAGTTTGATTCGTTTCGATATAATTTATAGTTCAAAGCAATTGATCGTTTGTTCGTAATTTAGAACGAGGAATTAATATATTTCGAAAATAAAACTTCAAACGTCATGCAACCAATTTTTGTTAACCTCCCGTTCAAACACTGGGTGTTGACATCTTTATTGTTTCTGTTTTTGGGGAAGAAATGACCTCAATTTCGCGACATCGATATCTGACCGACAAATAATTAGAACAACTCCGTTTAGAATCTTCGGATGAGGAACGTAACAACGACTTCTTGGGCGGTGAAGATTCTGATAACGACTATGTGGAAGCGTCGTTAATTCTTATGCAGAGAATGAGCAAAGTGGTGAAGATAAAATTGAAATAAAAGCTACATCTGTAAAGGCTAAGAGACTATCCTTTGTAAAAAGAAAAAACGGATACAAATGGAGCACCGATGTAACCGAAAAACGTGGAAGGCATCAAGCACGAAATTTGGTGACGCATCTTCCAGGTGCTAAAGGGGCAGCCAAAAATATTACTGGTCCCCTTGAAGCTTTGAATTTGTTATTTAACACTGATATATTAGATATTATTGTACACCACACCAATGAGATTACTTGGCGGTGCAGATATTTGTCAAATGAACAAACTTATAAAGAGTCTTATACTGTGGAGGTAAGGGTCATATTGGATTGCTATTCTTTTGTTGTGTACAAAAAGCAGCACGTGTCTCTCAAAGAACTGTGGTAAAACAAATGTGGAACATCACTTTATAGAGCGACAATGTCACTAAATCGTATTGAACTCCTAACATCCTGTCTGAGATTTGATGTCAAGGCTGTACGGCCCCAAAGAAGGGAATCTAACAAGTTTGCACCAGATTCTTTATGTAATTATTTAACAGTTTATTCAGTTTGAGTCTTTCTTCAGTAATGTTGAATTCTCGGTTGAATTTCTTCACATCTTGTGGATCAGACTCTTTGTTCTTATTAGGAGTTTGTTATTCAGTCTTTTTCCTCTTACTTTGATCGACTGATTGCAATATTTCGGTTTGGTAATATGGTCCTTTAAAGACAAAAGTGTCCGTCTATATCCCCATGTGATTTGAAACTTTTCATAATTAGAATAATTAGAATTGAATAAGCCAAAATATGTTTTTCGCTCGTTTTCATCATCATACGTGGTAACTCTTCTCTAGCAAATTTCTCTAACTGATAGATATCATCTTCGGGGACAGTGGATAAAACTATTCTATTGTTATATCTACTTATATTGAGTAATTAATAAAATACGGTATATCGAAGGGTCTTTCATTTCTTGTAAAAAACGTGCAAAATCAAAATATGACTGTACTTTTTTGCTTTTGCTATCATCATGTACTTCCATAAAAATGAACGAGGATTTACTGCCAAATCAACCGCAATAACATGTGAGACTGAACGATTTTTCAATAACTCAGCATGTCGATTACAATAGATACAGATCCCGCGGGAAATGAACAAAATAAACTCCTGGAATTCAAGTCGCAAAAAAATTGACATTTGTGTGAATGACCGAGGGGAAGCATAGTTTTCTTAGGCTCGAGTTGTAGCTCTATAAAGGCCTCAATAAAAGCTGAAATGCGTAATGGCATGAAGGCTAGTTAAAACAAAAATGCATAGAACTCGCATTAGAAGCTTCTACCTACAACCCATAAGAAGGTGAGAAATCAAAATATATTAGTCTAGTGCTTATCGGAGACTCCAAAAACCTCCCCGAGTACGAAATTTGACGTCATTTTACGAAAAATTTGAATTTCAACTTTTATTTTCAACCCTCAAGAGTGTGAGATATCAAAGAAATATTAGCCTGGCGTTGATGGGAGACCCCAAAAACCCCCCGAGTACGAAATTAGATGTCATTTTACGATAAATTTAAATGTCAACCACTATTTTCTATGTTCAACCCTTAAGAGGGTGAGATATCGAAAAAATATTAGTCTAGCGTTGATTGGAGACCCCAAAAACCCCCAAGTACGAAATCTCACTCTCGCCCATACGTCTATGCTCGCTCCTATACTTATTGTAATGTTTTTGTTATTTATTTAAAACGTTTTTATTACGGGGAGGATAAATTTTAAACACAATGTAGGTTCACTTACTTAATTTATTTATTCACTACACTACTCACTAACACTTAATTTATATATACTTAACTGATCACTTATTATATACACAGTATATTCACTTAAACTAATTTATATAAACAGTTCACTAATTTATATTCACTTATTTACTTGTTTATCTCACGATGTCAAATTATCAACTCAACTTATCCTCTGATCGGTCCATTATATATATTAGTTCCTTTTTTACTAAAATTCCGGACAGCGGCTTACTCAAAAACAATTGGTTTTCTGGTATTTTCTAGATAAGACTGGTCACAAAAACAATGTTTAGATAAGATAGTCGTAAACAGTTATAAAAAAACCCTGCATATCCGCCATAATTTTAACTTTTATACCTGGCTTAGACAGAGTCGGATTTAGGGACTATACCAGTGTACTGCTTCGTAACATTATCTTCTCTTTTGTCTCACTTGTCACTTGTTCCTGTCACTTCTTCTGCGTTCACTCCTCTACATTCGAGGTCCCCCTGTCATAAAGGTACAATTTCACGAGACGCTCGAAGCTCATATTTTGACGCTCAAACTGGTGGCCACATGACTAAATGTACAGTTTTAGCATCTTTTTTGGAAGTTCATTGTAAACCAACTTTCATCGTCGATTTTCAGCTTGAACCAGTGGTGTCAGGTGAAATATATTTATATCCTCAATCATCTTACTAAAACCGTACAAACTGTGGTTTAAAAATGCTAACATATTAAATTATATGTAATAAAACTTGTACAAATAAATTTTTTATTATAAAATACATAAAATTATATCAAATCAAAATACAAACTTCTCAATGCATATAACTTCAAAAGAAAAACAGTCTTCTATATATCATCACAAATATACAGAATATCACTTGATACCGTACTTAATGGAAAGTAATCAAATTTACTAGGTTTTCAATTTCCACCATTAAAATTAGTTACAATCTAGTAAATTTGTTTACTTTTCGCAATTTCATTGTTTGGAGAGCTACAAAATTGACTACCTAAATTGAATTATAAGTTAAAATGCCATTAGTTGTATATATATTATCAATTTGAGGAAAAATCACCACCCCTGGCAACACTGGCTTGAACTGTGCTTTCGTCACTTCTGCTATTCAGCTCTAGTTTATTCCACTTTCTCTATGGTTTTTTCATTGCGTCTGCTCAGTTAAACCGTTTGTTATTAGCAAAGAGTATATAAATATTTAGTAAAATGAATGAATAATTATTGGAACCTGTAATTTATATTTAATCCTTTTCACTAAATAATGTATACAGTGTTGGGAACATTACGAGGGAACATACGTTTTACCGTCAATGTGTTAGAAAGAGACAAAATACATATAAATTCAGTGTATCACTCCTCTTCGCAAACAGGGTATCATAAAGTGAGAAGCGAAATAACAGTGTAATGGGATGTCAGGCAGGCACCGCCTTCGAGAACCGTACAGTAGCTCTTATGTCTGGCTTTTACTTACAGGCTATTACTAGTCACTTTACCACAGCAAAATGTTGTATAAACAACTCATTATGTTAAAGATCGCAATGAAAGAAGTTAATGTTAGAAATACAGATTTGTAATGTGAACAGTTTAGTTTATTAATTGAGAAATAATAAGATTGTACTATACTGATAGCTTAATGCAATTAACAATAAAAAAATCAACATTAGTTTCGTTTATCCCTTCATGATTAATTTACATAGAAATAATTCAGTAGTAATAAACTAATTCACTATATCAGTTCGGGTAGTACACGCTAATATGATTTGAACAATAAATTAAAACCTACCTAATAGGTATTTGAAATAAGTACATCTAAAAAATCACTGAAAGATAGCTAAAAAAATTACATTTGTCGATATTGAGGGTACAATTAATGACTATAAGCATAATAATTTTCATTAACATCATAAGGAATAATCTATGGCAACAATACAGAGTCCAAAAGCGACAATATGTTGTAATAAAACAAGTGTTTTCAGTGTATCACCATTTTCTTTAACAGGGTATCATAACATAAATAAGTCGTATGCTAATATTTCTTTACTGTCTTGTATGTACAAAAATATCTCAATATAAACCGCCTGTTTCCTACGCTCCTGATAAACCGATTTCGCTTACAGCTCTAGTTCTTCTACTTTTATTTGTCCCATCTCTTCATTTTCAATCAACGCGTGCCCTTAAAAATGTCCTTCTTATTTGTGAGAGAAATCAGTCACATTTAATTTCAACGTAAAACGATAAACTCTCACGGCAAAAGGGAAATTATAATGGTCACATGGCGTTACCAGTGTGTTAGAGAAGGACAATCATGAGACAGAGAATTAAAAGCCAGCGAATACGAATCGCGAGTGCGCCTCTTGAAGATGTTTAACTGTACAATCTGGGTACTTCACTAAACGTTTGTTTGCGAATGAGTAACGATCTTTTGCAAATCTTATTAAAATAAGTATGCAAGTACACCATAAAGTGCAAATTGTAAAATGGTACTACCAGGGTCATTCATATCCAGAAATAGCAGAAAATTTAATTATTGTGGCATTCGAAAATGCCCAACCAATTAGCAAAAAACAAGTAAGAACGGTTATAAAAAATTTTGAAGAGTATGGATGTGTCAATCCTACTAAACATTTACCGCGTACACAAAATCGTTAAACCCAACCCGAAAAAGAAGAAAGAGATATTTTAATTTGTGCCAGTGTGGAAAATAATCCCCTACATCCCACTCATTTAGCAAAGGATTTGGATGTTGATCCGAAAACGATTCGGACTGTATTAAAAAAAATGGTTATCGTAGTTTCAAACTGAAAAAGAGCCATGAAATTTTTCCAGATGATCAGTTTCGTAGAATGAAATTTTGTGAAATAGTTATGGAAAGAATACAATTGGACGCAAACTTTTCGAAAAATATTTTGTTCACAAATGAATCGACTTTTCCCATACACGGTGCACATAATTCATCCGTTATTCGATATTGACCAAGGACAAATTTACACAAACATTACAATAATCGAACTCAATATCCCCAAAAGTTAAATGTTTGGGCTGAAATATTAGGTGAACATTTAATTGGACCATTTTTTATTGACGGCAATTTAACCGGACAGATATCTTTGGACATGCTGGAAAATCAAATTACTCCTGCCCTTATACAATTAGGTACCAACATGACGGTTGTGCATCACATAATTAACGACTAGTAATACATTTTTTAAATACACAATTTCCCAATCGGATAATCTCCACGAATGGTAACATAAGATAGCCTGCGAAATCTCCAGATCTGGCTCCCAACGATTTCTTTTTCTGGGGTTATATAAAATCGATAATTTATGGGTTCCAAGAAAACAGAGCCTCTTGCCTAAATGAACTAAGGGAACAAATTTTGCAAATTTGTATGCAAATAACACCTGAAATGCTCATACGTGTTCGTCAAGAATTTTATAACCATCTTGGTTACTGCTTAGCTCAAAACGGGGGTTTATTCGAACATGTGATTTAAGCTCATTGAAGAATTAAGAAGTTTTATTTTTTAATTTATTACATATCATAATATTACTTTTATTTAAAAATTCTAGGCATTTTCATTAGAATACGATTTTATTTTTATTTTCGTTTTTTTTTAATTTGTACTGTGTGTGTGTTTACACAGAGAATTCCTTCTCATTTGCATACAAACGATAAAGATACCAACATTTTTTTTACTAACACGTTCCAAACACAGCAGATGTTTCGAGACCAATTTCACGTTACCAAATCTGAAAAAAAGTAAAGGTTTTAACCGCTTTCAAACTGAAAACTAGAACAATTTCCAGCATTACAATAAAATATTCAACAAATAGATGGAATTAATTATATCTTGATCTGTTACAACCTCTTGAATTATCATAATTAAAATCTTCTTATAACTTGTTCTCGTGTTACAACAATGCATTTTACAATTAATATAAATATACAATGAAAATTGGCAATACTGTTAGTAGGTACAGAGAATTTGTGAGGCCGGCGTTGTGGGTTTTCCACTTATGAGATCCTGTTAGCGAAAAATGAGAATTGAGATAATTGGAAGCACATATTATTATTATTATTATTAATACAAATTTTATTTCGCATGTTATGTTATTTATTCCAATACTAACCGAACTAATATGGTGAATTAGATTATTACTGCTGAATTATTTCTTTGTAAATTAATCATGAAGGGATAAACGAAAGTAATGTTGATTCACATTACACATCTGTATTTCTAACATTAACTTCTTTCATTGCGATCTCTAACATAATTAGTTGTTTATACAACATTTTGCTGTGGTAAAGTGACTAGTAATAGCCTGAATGCATTTCTATTTTGTTTATTTAAAACTGTAAGTAAAAACCAGACATAAGAGCTACTTTACGCTTCCGAAGGCGGTGCCTGCCAGAAATCCCATTACACAGTTATTTCGTTTCTCACTTTATGATACCTTGTTAGCGAAGAGGAGTAATACACTGAATTTATATGTATTTTGTCTCTTTCTAACACATTGACTGTAAAACGTATGTTCCCTCGTAGTGTTCCCAACACATACCGATTATACCATTCAGTATATTTCTGATGAAATTCGGCAACATATTTTCCATATCGATCGTTATATGACATTTTTACACTTGTTTATAAATATATATATATATATATATATATATATATATATATATATATATATATATATATATATATAAATTCATTTAGTTTCTTCAACCATTTGTATATAATATTGGAAATGTTTATATTCTTGGGTTCATAGGTTGTTTTAAATAATTAAAATACGATTGTATTTCACATTTTTCTATTGAAAATGGATAAAAATTTTAACGTTTCGCTTCTTCTTTGGAAGCATTTTCAAAATAATATCATTATAAGAATAAGGTACGATTAAAATATTTGTAAATAGATAAAAACATAACATTAGTAGGTTTTTAAAAACATTAATAAAAACACAGAATTAAAATTGACGTACTCACCTTAGAATTTCAATGCAACGATACTATACGAGGGAAGTTGAAATGAGTTAATTAATCAGCTTATAGTAAATTTGACTCAAGTTTTTTATATCTTGTCTATCATTCACAGAAAACTCATCTTGTTTTATGTGTATCATTTCTTTAATTGATAATTTCTGATAATTTGTGTCTTGAGCTAAGATTTTTGTTTTTTTATAATCAAATTCATGATTCTCAGTGCTTTCATGTTTGTGTAAAGCAGTTGATGCATTTTTTGTATATTTGTGACCATTCATCCTGCCCTCCAAGTACTGTGTAGTCATTCCTATATAATGCTTCGGACAATTCATGCATGGTATGGAGTATATAATATTAGATTTTTTATTATCTTTGGTTTTGTTTTTTAGTTTAGTAAAAAGTGGCGATAATGTGTTGTGGGATTTATGGCATACATTGATGTTATATTTTGATAAGATGTATTTAAGCTTTTCAGATAATTGATTTGTATAAGGTAGAGCTATATATGTATCATTTTCTTGGTTTGGTTCTATTTGTGTACTTGGTTTTATGTTGTTATTGTATAATTTATATGTACGTTGTTGAATGATTCTGTTAATTTGATTTTCTGGATATTGATTATTTTTTAGAACATTTTTAAGTTTTTTCAATACCTTAGGGCGATACTCAGGTGAAGTTAATTTGATAGCTCTATCTGTTAATCCTATAATGACACTGTTTTTTTGTGATTTGGGATGGCATGAGTTATAATTTAGATATCGTCCAGACCATGTTTCTTTTGTATATAGTTTAGTTTTTATTTTGTTTTTGGTTTTTATAAGTGTCATGTCTAGAAAATTTATTTTGTTATTGTTTTCGATTTCTAAAGTGAATTGGATACTTGGGTTGAAACTATTGAAAGCACTCAGGAATGCATCGCACTTGTTACTCGGAATTACAGCTAAACAATCGTCAACGTATCTTTTAAAAAATGTTACATCAAAATCTATATTATTTAATACTTTTTCTTCTATATATTCCATGACAATTTGCGCTAGACTTGAAGAAATTGGAGATCCCATTGTACATCCGTTTAGTTGTTGGAAAAAGTTGTCATTATATTGAAAGTAATTATTTGTTTGTATAAGCATAATGCCTTCTAGAAATTCGTCATAGTTAAGTGATGTATGTTGTTTGATCGAATCCCATTTATCTTTTAGTACATGTGTTATAAGATCATTTGGAATATTTGTATACATTGAAATGACATCTAGGGATATGATTTTATAATTATCAGGAATATGCACTGTATCTAAAAATTGTTTGAGCATAAATGAATCTTTCACATAAAAATTATTTTTGGTTGTTTTTGATAGACTATATGCAAGATATTTGGACAGCTTATAAAAAGGTGATTGGATGTATGATACTATGGGACGCATTGGTATATTTGGTTTATGTATTTTCGGTAGTCCATATAGTTTTGGTGGTAAAGCATTGTGTGTTTGTAATTTTTTTGCTTCGTTGGCATTGATAGAACCATTATTTAAAAGTTTTTTTATAAATGTATTATTTTTGTTTTGAAATATTTTGGTTTTATCTGATTTAATTTTTTGATAAACTTTTCTATCATTTAGTAGCTCTGTCATTTTATTATTATAATCATCGGTGTTCATTACTAGTGTTTTATTACATTTATCCGGTTGTAGAATTGTAATTTGCGGATTGCATTTTATAAATTCTTTAGTTTTCTTCAATTTTTTTTGGATGTTTTTTTGAGTTTTATTGATTTTTTGAGTTTTATGATGACGGAGTTTTATTTTATGATTGGTGATAGTATTTACTACATCAGCTCTAATATTATCTTTTATTTGATCTGGTTTATTAATAATGGCTGTTTCTATACTTGCAATATATTCTGTATAAGGTAATTCGTTCTCATTTTTGTATGGCAGAGAGAAATTTTTTCCATATGCTAATATTTCTTTTATGTCATTTGGTATATGTGTATTAGAGATATTCTCAATCCACGAGTCAGAGTTTATTTTAGTTTCATTTTGTGTACAGTTATTAATTAAATTATTAAACTTTTTTGAATTTGCTTTTTTCACTTTTTGAAAATGTTTTTCATATTTTGTTTTTTCTAGATTGACATATGAATTCAATAAGCTTTCTGGAATGATATTTTTTAATTTGTTTATTTTACAATCAATAGCTTTTTCTAGTTTTTTTATTAGTTTAACAGATTCACTGATACTCAAGTTGATAATTTTTGATTTAGTTGTATTTATAATATCGTTAAATTTCTTTCTAAGGTACGTACCTGTCACATTAATATGATTTACACTAAAATTCAAAAACTTCGGTTGGATTCCTGAATCTTTACATCTTAATAAGAATATACGGCGATTCTTTTGATTGGCAAGTTTCTTGAAAGAATTGGTTATAGATTTCATAGTTGCTACAGTTGATGCTCCGTAATTTCTGCGTATATCTTCGTAATATGGCATTTTGATGTTGTGAACTTTTGCACTTTAGACCCTTGCAATAAATATAAATTCATTTAGTTTCTTCAACCATTTGTATATAATATTGGAAATGTTTATATTCTTGGGTTCATAGGTTGTTTTAAATAATTAAAATACGATTGTATTTCACATTTTTCTATTGAAAATGGATAAAAATTTTAACGTTTCGCTTCTTCTTTGGAAGCATTTTCAAAATAATATCATTATAAGAATAAGGTACGATTAAAATATTTGTAAATAGATAAAAACATAACATTAGTAGGTTTTTAAAAACATTAATAAAAACACAGAATTAAAATTGACGTACTCACCTTAGAATTTCAATGCAACGATACTATACGAGGGAAGTTGAAATGAGTTAATTAATCAGCTTATAGTAAATTTGACTCAAGTTTTTTATATCTTGTCTATCATTCACAGAAAACTCATCTTGTTTTATGTGTATCATTTCTTTAATTGATAATTTCTGATAATTTGTGTCTTGAGCTAAGATTTTTGTTTTTTTATAATCAAATTCATGATTCTCAGTGCTTTCATGTTTGTGTAAAGCAGTTGATGCATTTTTTGTATATTTGTGACCATTCATCCTGCCCTCCAAGTACTGTGTAGTCATTCCTATATAATGCTTCGGACAATTCATGCATGGTATGGAGTATATAATATTAGATTTTTTATTATCTTTGGTTTTGTTTTTTAGTTTAGTAAAAAGTGGCGATAATGTGTTGTGGGATTTATGGCATACATTGATGTTATATTTTGATAAGATGTATTTAAGCTTTTCAGATAATTGATTTGTATAAGGTAGAGCTATATATGTATCATTTTCTTGGTTTGGTTCTATTTGTGTACTTGGTTTTATGTTGTTATTGTATAATTTATATGTACGTTGTTGAATGATTCTGTTAATTTGATTTTCTGGATATTGATTATTTTTTAGAACATTTTTAAGTTTTTTCAATACCTTAGGGCGATACTCAGGTGAAGTTAATTTGATAGCTCTATATATATATATATATATAACAGAATACTTTTTCATTTACATAGCGCGTACTCCAGTAAATTTAGGTTGTATATGCATTTTATTTGCAAGACGCTTCAATTTTGACGCTGCATTACCTTTTTCATGGACGCTACAATTTTGAGCGTTGCATCAGTCACGTGACTGCTTTTGACGCTTGTTTTTTGAGCTTCCAGCGTCACGTGAAAAAGTACCTTAAGAAAGCTATGTTATGAACTGCATCCCAAATATTTGAACTATATTGGAGGACTGAAAAGGATACTGTATTGTAATATTTAAACTGTAACGAAATAGAGATATTTCTTGGGAATACTGACAAATATTGAAATATTTTGAATATGGAGTGGATATTTTTGGACTGAAAGTAATATTTAAAGCGGTATTTGTGGATACTGAATTACTGAAACTGATATTGAAATAACATAAAGAGTTATATCTGAGGTATTTTGGCACTGAAAGTCGTATTGAAATATTTAAATTTCTTGCTGTACACCTATTTAAAGAGTTTTTCCCCATCGGATCGATTGTTCCACTTCATCTCATTCACGAAAGTCACAAAAAAGAAAATCATTATTTACAAAATAATGTAATTATTGCTATTTTTGATATTACCAATTGTTTTTTGTGTCAAAAAATTCACACGATTTATGTAATCAATATAAATGCCTAAGTTAAGAAAAAACTATACCTTCTTGACACAACAGCTTTAACCAGATGAAGTGCATCGCATCAGGTTGACCATAAGACTCTAGGAAGAAAATTCTAATAACTAAATGGACAAGAAAAGCTTCAAAATATTGTCTGTCCTGCCAGATGCAGCAATCTATCACTAACAAAATATAATTGCGATTTTACAAAATCTACCCGAATTAAGGTTGGAATATTAGAAACTGTTTTTATTCTAAGTCTATGATTTTTTCAGTAAAATTCCAAATGCAATGATGTAGCTCTAACGAGATTAAAAAAGGAAAAATGATTTATTTAGTTATCAAAACCACAAACTGTTATCTCTTGTCGCCCAAAGACATTGGCTGGTTCTTCAATTTTGATGCCTCACCCTGTAAATGTTAACAAAAAATTTGTTGCTTGAATTGTTTTCACAACAAGTAGAACTAACAAATATTTAAATGAAATTTGTTTTATAAAAGATTGCGACCCCAACCAGCAATAAAAAATATTGTTTTTGGGCCGATATTTTTTATAATTTTTTCCTTAAAGGTATAGAATCTACCTCTTCCGAAATTCGACCGATCTTCATCTAACGAATCACACTGTACATATGTCGATTATTGTAATCTTAAGTGAAAATTCTCGAATGAAAATTTGTCTTCTAACCACACCTTATCTAAAACTACTGTTTATGTTCCGGAAGCAAGTATTTAAACACAGTGAATTTATTTAATATCTAATGCCGTGTTGTTGAAACGATAACAATATCAAGATAAGCCTGCGTATTTTAAAGTGAAGCAGTTTTAATTCTACCACAGTGATTGTTGGTATTATATTCCCAATATCACATTTAAATAGTTTAGTGCACAGTCGGTACTACTAATAGGTTCTATATTTTAGCAATCTTAGTTTGTGAAAGAAGACGTCTTACCCCAGGAAAAGTGTTTGCAAACCGGCGAAATGTGATAAAATTAGTAATTAAAATACTAATAGTGAATATTCTTTTAAACCACGTTATTTCGTAGAGATTTAAAGTATTATCAATTTCATATTACTCAATGTTTCAAACAACTTCAAAATATATTCCAATTGAAAACGCATTTGGAACTCGTTTATTAGCAATTAAAATTTGCCAATGTCTGCGCATTTTACGAATAAATAGTACGATGTATACATACCTGCTTTGCCCGTGGACTAGTCAAACAATACATGAACGAATTTATTGAGAATACCTATTTCGTATCAGGCAGTTGCTGATTTGAAATAAATCTAAAGTTCTGATCTAAACCTGAATTAATTGTCTAGCGCACTTTTTGATCGTTTAAAAAGTTTGTGACTTCTGGATCTGAGTCGAGCATAAAAAGTTTCATGGTCATTTCGTGGCGATCAAGAAATCTATAATAGAAACAAATCTTACGCGATAAATTTATTTTTTATACACATTTCTTCTGTATAGATTTATTTTTCAAAATTCTATCTACTGACTTTATTTATATTAAGTAGATATATGCAAATTGTCTGGAAATCGGTGTTTGAACTCCATAAACATAAAATGCCTATTCATTGAGTGAATATCGCAGATAAAGTTTGTTTTGTAGGTTCCTACTGTATATTATTTCTAGCGATAAGATCTGCAACAATTTTAGAAGATTTACCCAGTAAACAACCTCCAGTCTCGATGTAATTAATGTAATTAGGAAACATTTTAATGAAACCTATTTTTTTATATTAAAAATATTTAGTCTCAAATTCATGTATTGTTTATTAATCAGTTTTCCATACAATAACTGGGGTAGAGATACTGATAAACAATAGCCTGATTACGTCTATCCACTTGGAATTTTAAATACGTATTATTTTTGATGTTCGGTTCGATGCAAAACACTTTGTAATTTTCGTTATCCATTAGTGACTGACTGATTGTAAATATGTGAGATGCTTAAAACTGTTGTGATCAAAATTAAGTGCCAGTGATGAAAATAGTTTTTGCGTGTGAATTTTATTTTGCCCGCCACAACTCTTTTTTTTTATATAAAATCACATCAATAACTGGTGCTCTGATGTTTCTAAAAGAAAGTGATAAACAATGTTGCATTGTTGGTAAATTTGTTCGAGTTGGACTATGCAGTCAGTTTGTTCAAAACCCGTTTATACATTTGAAATAAGATTTTAAAAATGCCGGGTACTATTTCGTCAAAGTTTTTGGATTTTTTGGACGATATGAAAGTGAAAGGATTGGTGGCAATCCTATATATTTATAGAATAATGAAGATGAAGAATGACAGTTCGGAGACAGAGGAAGTTGGAGACAGGTAATAAGATTATAGGTTAGGTCAGAACTAACATTTTAGATAAACAAATTAGCGAAAACTGTCGGGAATGACAAACTCTCTTTAGAAGCATGTTTTTGAGCTAGCATCTTCTGACTGGACAGAAAAGTCTGAAGGGTGATTCAATCGCACGCGTAGGCAATTATTTTGAAAAGCAATAGAAATATATTTGATAACATTAATTTGTTTGTTCTATTCTCGATACATAAATAATAACAATCCTCATACTAGTGCTGTGACCATAGAGAAATAAACATAGTGACTTGCGCGTGATATTCTATATTATCTCTCTGGCCTGTCTCTTGTGCTTCCATTGGTTCAACTGTTTCTGCATACAGGTCTCTGAAATATTTTTCCCACGTATCTTCTACAATTGTTCTTAATTGTATTGTTTCATTTGTTTCTCGTTTAAGACCACTCAACATCTTCCAAATACGTTTTTGGGCTCCGTACATATCCGCCTCCATTTCGTTGCTAAATCGCTGCCAATATTCCTCTTTTATTTCTCGTACTCTATTATTAGTCCTGTTTCTTATTTCGGTATAGATGTTTCGGTTCTCCGGTGTTGGAGTTTTCTTGTATTGTAAGTATTTTTCCTTCTTTTCCCTTGTAATGTTTATTATTATTATTAAAAATGGTCTTTATTATAAATTATTATTCCCTTTACATAGGATAAAGAACAACAAAAAGTGAAGCCGATGTTCTGGCAGTTTTCTTAATCCTTCGTTTAAGTCCTCATGATTAACAATGGCTCCTTGCCGCAGCATCATCCATTGGTATTCGCTAGTAACAATAACTTTGTCCCGCAATGAATTATGACACCTGTATATTTCGGCTGTTATATCACTGAAAAATAGCTAAAAAACAGTGACTCAAAATTGATATGGGATTTAGCTTTGAAGGCGGCAACATGACTGACGTTGATTTAAGTTGTTTATTAGTATTATTGAGTTGATTACACAAGTTTGTAAGAAAGTAGGTTTGGAGTTAAACACCCTAGTTATGTAATTAGTGAACCTTGCAGCAGCCTACACCCACTATCTCGGATGTCTCCTGCGCGATTTGCGTCTTTGATGTTTTTCCGAAGATCATCTGGCAGACAGTTATTGTAAAAATTTTGCGATATTTTAGATATGAAATCTCTGATAGTGGGTATATCAGCTTTTTCATGAATCCAGGAGTTTTTGGGTAATATAGGGTAATAGTTGTGTTTAATAGCCATCCGCAAACACTTATTCTGTATCACCTGTAGGGAGTGGAAGTTGTGTTTAGTCCCGTTATAATAAACGGGAGCTGCGTATGTGAGGATTGATTGGTCTTATGATGTAAGTGTACGTGAGTATTTTGTTTTGAGTTGTTAAGTTACTACGTGTGCAAATGAGTGGATATAGTTTTCTCATTGCAATCTTAGCCTTGCGCACCTGTTGCAAGATATGAGCATTCGCGTTTGTGTTCGCTTGTATAGTATACCCTAAATATTTTAGGGTATTACTAGGCTGAATATTATGTCCATTTACGCAAAGCGAAGACTGCAATGATGTGTTTTTCTTAGCTATTCTCCTGAGTAATAAATACTCTGTTTTGGATTCATTAATAACTAATTTGCAATCGTGAAAGTAAGGTATTATTTTTGTGTTAATGTGTGTTTGTGCTAAGTTGAGAGCGTCATTTGGATTCTGTGCAGATGATACAAAGCAAGTGTCATCGGCATACATTGCGGTTAAAAGATGAGGAGATGTTGGTAAATCGTGGATAAATAGGGAGTATAGCAAAGGTGATAACACCGACCCTTGCGGTACTCCGGCTTGTATTAAATACGGTCCAGCAGTATGATTATTGATCTTGGAGTAAAATGTTCTTTTAGATAAATATGAGTGTAATATTTTTATTAAATAGTTTGGAAATTCTAACTTAATTAATTTGTGTATTAATCCCTCGAGCCATACGGAGTCAAAAGCCTTTTGGATGTCAATTGTTACCATGACCGATTTTTTTTTGGATTGGAAACCTTCCCTTATATAATTAATAACTCTGACGATTTGAGATACAGTGCTATGGCCGCTTCTGAATCCGTATTGCTCGATAGGAATAATATTTTGTTTATCAACAAATTGCTTGAGCCTGAAAAGTATGATTTTGTCGATCACCTTTGCTATATTGTTTAGCAGGGAAATGGGTCTATAGCTATCCACATAACTTGGCTGTTTATTAGCTTTGATAATGGGAATGACGTTGGCTATCTTGAGCATATCTGGATATTGCCCTGTTTTAATAATAAAATTCGTTATGTGAGTAATCTGTACGATTGCTTTCTTGGGAATGTTTTTAAGCAAAATGTTGTGTATGGTATCTACTCCTGGTGCTGTTTTGTTTTTAAGTTGTTGAATAGTATTATATATTTCAAAGCAGGTTGTTAAATTTTTGTTGTTGTCTGTGTTAAGTGAATTTATGTAATTGTGAACTGAGTGTACTATATTTTGGTGAAATTGTGTGTGTTGTGTATGATTAACAAAGTTATTTTGAAAATACTCTCCGAACTGTTCTGCGATTTCCGGGCTATTGTAATATGTGTTACCATTATGTATGATTTTGTTAATTTCATTATGTTTTTGCCTAAAGTGACGAGCAATTTTCCATAATGAATTGTCACCTGGTTTTAGTGTTTCTAAGAAGTTAGACCATTCGGTATTTCTGTGTTCTTTTATTAAAATATTGATTTTTTGTTGGTATTGATTTAGTGCTACGTGATATCTTAAGTTTCTTGTTTTTTGCCATTTTTTCCTGACTTTGTTTCTGTCTTTAATGCATTCAACAATGTTATCTGGAAGTGTATTTTTTTATGTGTTATTTGTTTAGTTGTTGTTAAATGATCTCTAGCATTAAGAATTATTTTCTGAAGGTTATCAATTATTTTTACTAAATGATTTACATTTGAAATTTCATCAACTATTGTTAAATTGTTGTTAATATATTTGCGGAATTTATTCCAATTCGTTTTATTGTAGTTAAATAGTGTTTTGTTGTCAGTGTCGACTATATTGTGCGATAATTTTAAATGAATAAGAACGGGATCGTGATCTGAGGTAAGGTCGGGAAGGGTTTTTATTTTGGTCATGTTATTAATATTTTTACCAATGGCTATGTCTAGTGTGCTAGGAAAGTGGTTTGCTTGAAAGGGATGATGGGTAGGTTCGGTGGTGTGAAATACTTCACAATCCGTGTTATCGCAGAACTTCATGAGAGTATTTCCATTAGGGTTCGGGTAGTTGGCGTATTGATCCCACTCCGGATGCTTGCAGTTGAGATCACCAACTACCAGAACTTTATTGTGAGAGTTAAATATATTGTGAAAGTCAGTAAGTGTTAATTTGTTGTCGGGAGGATTGTATGCACCGACAATTTTAATTTTATTATCAAACAGTATCGCAATATGCTCAATTGAAGATTTGTTTTGTTGCAGGATTTTGAAGTTAATGCCTTTTTTGATTAATAAAGCGACACCGCCTCCGTCGGCATCACCGGGGCGATCTTGTCTATAAAGACGATAATTAGTATTCATAAAGTTTACTGTCATATATGATTTAAGGAACGTCTCCATAAGAAAGAAAATATCTGGCTTATGAATTTCGAGAAAATGTCTGATAATTGGGAGTTTATTTTGTACTGAATGTACATTACAGAAAATAATTTTGAGATTATATCGTTTTTGAATTACTGTTTTATCACCTACCTGCCTATATAGCATAGTTGTCTATTCCAGTAACAAAGTTATTGTATACCATAAATTTCTCCAATTTAGTTGTCGCTTTCCTCATCTCTAGTAGAAGATCAGATACCGCTCTGGTTAGTTCCTCTAAATTCACCAGAGAGTGAAGTTCCTGGAAGAGGCTATTCAATTCAGAAAATTTATTGATATCTGCGTTCGTGTTGTTTTGGTGGCTGGTGCTTCTACTTGAAGAGGGTGGGGGGTGGGCGTTTTGAGGGGTGGTTTTGGGAATATTTTTGACAGGGAGACTTGGGAATTCTGTATTGCTATTGTTTGATTTCTGCGTCCAGGGATTGATTTTGGGAGGAGGTGCAGGAATGAATTTGGGGGTTGATTTGGAGGGCTGCAGGGCTCTTCTTTCTTCCATCCAAATTTTTCTTTTTATGAAGTCCGGGCAGACTTCTGCATTGGCGGGGTGGTCTCCCTTGCAATTAGCACATTTGGCAGGAAGTGCGCGATCTTTGGTGCATTCTGGAGTTAAATGATTGCCTGCACATTTTAGGCACCTTGGAGCACGTCCGCAGTTTGAGGTGGCGTGCCCCCACAACTGACAGATATGACACTGTATAACAGGTTTGTTTTGTCTCCTGTGTTCCCAGCTGATCCTTGTGTGTTCAATTATTCTTATATTTTTAATTAAATAATCCAATGTAATTTTTGAGGAAGTAACAACTAAGTATAGTGGCATACTCTTGGTTGTCATCCTGTATATATCCTTCACTTCAATTTTGTAGATTTTTTCGAGCTCTTCACGAATATCGATGATTTGAATACCCTCGGCAAGGCCTCTTAGCACAAACGCATGTGTTTTGTCTTCTTTACGAGAATATGTGTGATGCTGAATTTTCTCGTTGCGAAATATTGACTTTAATTTCTCAAAATCGTCACAATCTTTGTTAAAAATGATTGAAGATTTGTTCGTATATTTAATCTCAAACGGGTTTTTGATAATTTCCTTTAACTTATTTACTATGTCTCGATGATGACTAACGTTGCCATCGATAACAATTGGTGGACATTGATTAGTTTTATTTGACTTTTTTGGTGTTGATTTGGTTTTTTTATGCGATTGATTGTTTGTGATGTCTTCGTCCGAACTTTGATCAGTAGTAGTGAATTTGCGGAATCTTGTTTTTTTTCGTTTTTTTTGGGAGATTTTTTTGTTAGTTTCATCTTCTGATAGTTCCGATAAAGATTCATATGTGTTTTTGACCAGTGTGGGATTCTGAACGGTTCGTCTTTGATTTAAAATATTTTTAAAAGTAGAATGTTTTCTTGGACTTGAGAAACCAGGTGGATTGTCGTCCATCGGAGATACTATGTTGATTGCGTTCACATCGTCTTTGTTAGATGTTGTAACCAGTGTTCTCGCTACAATTTTTGGACCGTTCGTTATGATTGGGGCATATTGTGAGGTAAAGGCATCAACAGGATTTGCGTTGATTGCATTTTCGGTGTTTTCAACTTCTTGCGACCACGACATATTTGCTGATGTATGTACTTGAGCGGCCGCTGTCGTTATAATACGATGGTTTGGGCTATCGTCTTCGTCTGTCGAGTTGTTCAAATTAATATTGCCTATCGTGTCTTCTCCCATTTCAGAAGGTTGGAGGTTAATGTTACGTAATGATTTATCCGGAGTTGATGTATTATTTGTGTTATTACCTCTGCACAATGGTATGGAATGTTCTGAATTATTAGATTTGTTATTATTGTCACTTTCGGCTATCAATATTGTATTTTCCTTACACTTTTTTTGATTTCCTATACACTTTTTATTATTTTCCAGACACTTTTTTCCCGTTACTATACACTTTTCGTTGAGTTCTATACACTTTTTTATGTCGCTGTCTTGATTTAAAGATGTGTTAGCGCTGGTAAATGTAAGCGGGCTTGCAAGTTCTATACACTTTGATATTGTGCCAATGTCTAGCGAGTCGAGACACTTTTTCGGAATATTTATATTTTCTGAAATTTTTATTGTTTCGGTAAATTCGCTATTATTAACAACACTATCTTCTTCACAGAAGACTAATTTGTGATAGTTTCTGTTTTTAAATTTTAGTTCGAATTTCTTATTCTTAACTCTTTCTATTTCTTCCGTGTATTTGGAGGGACTGGAATTTAAAGTTTCAGATGTAAGCGTTATATCATCTGAATCAGTTGAATCAAGAGATCTATTATTGTTTTTATTAATAGTTTTTTTTATTTTTTTATCTTTAGATAATCTTTTTATCTTATTTTTTTGTGTTTTTTTTAATGTTTTGTTAATTTTAAGCGTACCTTTTTGTCTCTGCTTTGGTGATGTTTTCACTGTTTTAACTATTTTATTAACGTACACGTTTTTATCATTATTTAGGTTTTCACTAGTAAAAATTTCAGGTTTTGACGCCTGCAATTTTTTGATTTTGTCTTTCAACCGCCGAGTATACTCGGTGGTGAATGGAATGGACCCCGTTGTTGGGGGTGACGGTAATGTAAACTGATCAATGGGTACTAACCCTATTGAACCTTGATACCAAACACAGTATAATTTATAAACTTTTTAGGAAAATTGATTGTAACACTTTATTCAACACAGCAAAATAATTTTCGAACCAACAAGGTAGAGAATTAGCATAGGAATGGCCCTTGTAATGTTCTTGACTTCTAATGTAAACCAAGGTTTAATGTTCGGTCTGCTGTTGTGTCACACTGTACGTGTTCCTAGGGCTTCCTTAGCACCTTTGTAGATGTTTTCTTTCAGTTTGTTCCAGGCTGTGTTAGGGGTATCAGACTGTGCTATGGGGTTAAGAGTGACGTGTGTTTGGCATCTGTTTGAATAAAGTTGTTTGGTGCTTTCGTGATTGAGGGATTCTATATTGAATTTTTCAGTTTTTATCGATGGTCTTTTTTTAGACACCTATTCGTATCTTTCCTAGCACAAGTTTGTGGTCTGTTCGATGTTGGCTGAAGATAGGACTCTTATGTCTATTATTTGTTGAGGTAAGAAACTTCGATTGGTGATGATATAATCGATTATTGATTTATTATTTCTATTGTCATAGAAGGTGTATTTGTGTTGTTCTTTATGGGGGAAATATGTGTTGTTTATTCTCAGTTCATTCTGTCCACAGAATTCGGTCAAAATTTCGCCATTTCTATTGGTTATATTCTCGTTATATTTTTGTTTTATTCCATCCACGACCTCGTTTCCCCTAACAGGATTATCTTTTCATGTCTTGGTATTTTGTCTATCGCTGACTGTAGTCTTTCGTAGAAGTCCATTGACATTTCTTCAGGTTTATTCATGTCGGGTGCGTACACTGATATGATGTGAATGGGTTGGTCAAACGTAATCTTTACTCTCAGGATTCTGTCGCACACGTATTCTATACCACTTGAAAGGTCTTAATTAAATTATTTTTAAAACTAAACATAACATCCTTGTATCTAGTAATAACTAATAAATTACCAACATACAGCACTAAATATATATAATTATTTATGTTATTTTTATCTAAAAAATATAGGCAGGGATCAACTTCAGAACTTTGAAATCCTATGTGTGTGTGTGAGGTTACAATGGCTTCGGGAGAGATTCCATTCGCCAAATTTAATTTGTGTAGCAAAAAATGATTGATTGTCATCACTCTGCCTTCACATTATATTTAAGACCTAATATCTTTTCCTATTTTAATAATTGTTTTCCTCATTTATTTTTTGTTCTTTTTTTGTTTTAATTTTTTCCCTTTTATTTCGTTTTTTTATTTTAATTTATTTTTATTTTTACTGTTTCTTTAGATTTCTTTTATTTTCATTTTTCTTAATTCTTTTGGGGAATACACAGGGACACATAAATTTGCTCTGGGGTATGTCAGAGCTGGACAACACAGTGGGTGTACCGCGTATAGATTGGGGGTGCAACATAGGTTAGACACAAAGGATCTTGGATACTAATTTTTAGTCTAACAATATGTGTATATAAAATTATATAAACATGTACATTATTTAAACTAATCAGTTGATTTAAATTAAGTAGTTGCTGGATCAATACAGGAGAATTCTCTAGATCTTGATACAATAAATCCATTTTGTTTTGAATATTTTTACAATTTAAAATTACATGTTCTAGGTTTCCTACTTCGCCACATTCACAATACGGTGATTCGTTTAATTTGATTTTATATAAATATGCCAGGACCCGGAACAAGTGCGTGGTCGAATCTCATCCTACAAAATATGGTTGAAACAAATCTTTTGGTATTAGCTGTAGTTGTAAACCAAGGTTTTGATGGAATATCTGTTTGTATATTTTTATATGCTTGACCAGTTTCTTTTCATTTAAATTGTTCTTTACAGATTTGTTTTGTTTCGATTTCCAGTAAGGATGATATATCAGTGTGAATGCACTTATATTGAGCAACATCCTCTTTGTAGTTTCCTTGTTTGGCTGCTTCATCTGCTTTTTGATTTTCCTTAATCCCGCAGTAGGCTTTGCTCCATATAAATTGTATTTCGACATCAATTTCTTCCATTTTTTGATATTCTAGTAAGTTATTAGTCAGGATATAGTGTGATTTTTTTTTATTTTTAATAATAGATGTTTTTGATGGATTTTATCGAGCTTTTACTGTCCGATGCTATAACATATTGATCATTTAGCCTTAAGGATAAAATATAATTCTTTTTTGGATCAAAAACCGCACATGCTACTTTGTTTTCCATTTTGGATGCATCGGTGAAAACGATATTATGTTGAAATCTTAATTTCTTAAATCATCAATAAGTTCATACCAACACCTAGAGCCCTGTTTTAAACCATATAGAAAATTTAATAATTTACATAATTAATCCTTTTCACTATTTACACTTTCTGGTACTTTCATATAAAGTTCTTTTAATATACCATTTAAAAAGGCCGTCTTTACATTCATATGATGTATTATTAAATTGAATTGATTTGCAAAGGTTAAGATAACCCTGAACATAGATATCCTTGCTACAGGTGCAAAGGTTTCATTATAGTCAGATAAACATTTTTGGCTAAACCCTTTTGCAACTAAATGTGCCTTATACCTGCTTGGGTTGCCAAATTAGTTCTGTTTAATATTAAAGATCCACTTGCAATCAAAAATATTTTTGTTTTCTGTTGGTTTCACTAATATCTAAGTTTGGTTCAGTTGAAGTGAGCGAATCTCGCTATTTATTGCTTTCTCCCACTTATTAGATTCTTTCATGTTTTTAACATCATGGTAAGAAATAGAAAGTTTTGACAAGTCTATTTGAAAATATGATAACAGTTATTATATTGAATATTATCTTCATTGCAGGATAATTTTGGCTTGCCTTTGATTATCTCACTTTTCCTGTTACAGTTTTTATCGTGTATTTTTATATCATTTTTTGGTTTATGACCTTCAGAAATTTTTTCGCTATCCAATTTTGATATATTTTTATTTTTTCCTAGAACTTTTTATCTAATTTGGTTTTTCTCGTTTTGTTCAGCATGTATACTGTAGAGCCAAACACTTTTAAATGAACTATAGGAGGCTTTTAATTATGCCACATCTCGTAGTGTGTTTTATTATTCAATAGGGCTTTGGTTGGTGATAGATTTATTAAATAAGTTGCTATAATAACAACCTCACCCCAAAAGAATTTTGGTAAATCAGCTCCCACTAATAATGCACCTGACTTTTCTAGAATTGTTCTATTCATTCTTTGGCGACAACGTTTTGCTCCGGAGTATGTGGAACAGTTAAATGATATGATACATCTTTTTCTTAACAGAGACCTTGAAATTCATTGGATAAATATTCACCACCATTATCAAAACATATTTTGACGATTTGTAAATTAAAGTGAGCCTTACTCTTATTTACAAAATCCTTAAAGGCTACAAAAACTACTGATTTATAGGTTATTAGATATGTACAAGTATAATGAGTAAATTCATCAATAAATGTTACAAAATAATTACTGGGAGTGATAGTCCCACACACGTCAGTGTCTTTAATATGAAGGGGTCTAATATCGTTTTTAGGTTTGCATTTAGAAAATGGGAGTTTTGCTTGTTTAGTGTAAATACAAGCTTCACATAATGTGTTATCTGGATTAATCTTATTAATTTGTGTGATATTTTCGAACATGCCAAGTCTTTTTACAGTTAAAAATTATTTTTACTTATATGGCCCAATCTTTGAATCTCTCATTCCATAATTTATAATTATTATTGCTGTCACTTAAATTAATACATTTAGTTTTTCCAGAATTGATTTTAAAAATTATTGAAAACAATCCATTTTATGATTTACCTATTATGATGTGGTTTTGTGGTTTCCATTTTTGATGCAGACGCCATTTTCATTATAGATGACAGTTGGGCAACTTTGTTGAATTCTGCGGACAGACAACAGGTTGTAAGGAGCAGCGGGAGACTAGAGCACGTCATCTAGAGTACCAACAAATCCTTGATCAGAGATCACTTTGATTGTGCCCTGTTTAGTGGCGAATACTGCACAATCCTTCTTCGCAATCCCAATGCGTAAAGGAGGTCCCATTGTGGAAAATGAACTGAACACTTCATCACTATTCACAATGTGATCTGTTGCACCAGAATCTAGAATCAGATTTCATTTATGCTGCTTCAATTCATCTCTTCCTGTCATAAACGTAAAACTATTTTCTCCTGATGGAGAATTTGGGTGCACAGTCTGCATCGTTTGGATGATTTGACCTCTGCTTTCATCCGTTTATACAAATAGCAATCCTTTTTATGTGATTTTTTCTCCCACAATGATCACACTTTATATTTGAGAACATGTATGGAGTTTTATTAAAGTTCCTTTTGTTGCTATTTGGGAATGGTTTCTTTTTCCAAGAGGGCTGCTTACCATTCTTCCTTTTGTCTTTAAAATTTCCTGGATTGAATACTTCTTTTTAAGTGTAAAGAACCTTGATAAAACTTTTCCTGTCTCAATTTTACCTCGTAATCTAGCAACCTTGTTTTTACGAAGGCGATATTCAGGTTTTCTTCTCCCAAGGTTTCGGGAGATGTGATTAAACCATCATATGAGGAGAGTAATGTTAATAATTGGTGGCAGCCTTTGTCCATTTCCTCCAGCAGAGATGAGTTTCGTCACTATCTCATCAAAATGTGTGAAATATTCTATTAAATTTTTATCACATTGCAGCTTCAGGATAAATAATTGCTTCCTTAGAGCTAATTGTGTAGCTACACTTCTTCGCTCATACACTTGATCTAAATTTTGTAATATAGATTTTGCAAAATTATTGCCTTTAGAAAAACTAAGAAATGTATCATTCAAGTACTCTATAATAGTGTTTCTTGTACGGATATTTTACATTCGGGTGATGGTTTTTCAGGAATATCCTTATCAATAACATTTAACACATCCAGTTCGGTCAGTAGTGCTCTGATATGGAATTTCCACGCACTATACTTCTCACCATTGAACGCGATAATGTTCCTTTTAGAATTTTTATTGTCCATTTTCTTTCTAAGAATTTCACAACACAGTGAATTTAATTTCTTAACTTTTCCGTTAACTATTAACGAACTATTTAACTATCCATATACACTATTTATAAGCTAACATAGACTGGACCCATAACCTATTGGAATTTTATTTGGTTTGGGTTATGAGTTACTAGTTGTTGAACGTTTCATATATTAGAACGAACTAAAATCAAAAACGAATATTTCTCAGGCCACAATTCAGGGAAAGATCCTGTATGTGCCTTTACCAGGGTTGGAATAAGTCATGACTTTTATAAAAAAGTCAGACATTTTGAAATAATTCGGATTTTTTGAATTAATTCACTTTGAAAATTTCAACTTTTATTTACTCAAACAAAAAAATCTCAATCTCAATTTCTGCAAACCAATCTGAAACTATTGATTGAATAACGAATGATAAATACAAATGCAACTTATTACTTATTCAGAATCTTCATTAGAAAGGTCAGTTTTCCGGCTTTTTCTACTCCTAGTCGGTTAAGTAGATCCGAATGTACCAATCCGAAGGATGAAAATATTCTTTCCACTCCTGCGGATGAAGCTACTGCTGTCATAAGTTGTTTGATACTACTTTTCGCTGCAGGATCTAAATCTGTTAGTGAAAATGTTGACATCCACCACTCAATATCTGTCGTACTTGAAATAACAGAGTCTTGCATCAGGACCTCATTATAAGGGGATAACTTTCCATGGAATCTTAACAATACTGGTAACATGTTTGGAAACTCTGCAGCTGCACATTCCAAGGCCATTTGCTTTTCTTCTTCGGTTAAACTTATATTTTCCTTCATATTCGTTGGACTTCGCATGTGCGCAATGAAGTGGTACTTATGAACAGCTTGTGTGTACCTAGAAATAACTTTTTTTTTCGCAGTGCTGTCGTGTAGTCCCTCATTTAAATCGTTTATTAATTTTTTCCAAATAACAACAGACCTTGCGATTGTGCAATTCTCTTTTTGAATTAAATCCAGTGCGCACGATATAGGTTTTAGTCGAGCCATCAGATCTTCAGCATTACGTTTAATGGCTATGTTAGAAACCAATTTATTTGTCTCATTATCAATATTATTGCGATGTTCTTCGCAAATTTTAACCAGTGTATGCCAGTTTTTCAAATATGCCTCAAGTGAATCACATGAGCTGTTCCAACGTACCTCAATTGGCAATGGAAGTGATGATCCACCTTCAGAAGATAATAATGCTTTTGCCAAATGGTTATTTCGGAAATACTTTATGATTCTCACTATATTGTTCATAACTCCATCAACATTTAAATATTTGGCAAGTAGATTCAATAAATGGGCCGAACAGCCATATGTAATAATATTTACATAATCACTTTTTTGTTGTTGTTGTTGTACTTGCAGTCTCATTCTTGACATATTGGAAGCATTATCTGTTACTACACTTCTCACAAAACATTTGAATTTTTCTCAGTATCTTGAATAATTTTTAAAGTTAAACTTGTCAAATACTCACTGGTATGAGGACTACCAGAAGTATCTGTTGTGTTAACCAAAAATACACTACCATCCTCATTTACAACACATGCACATATTACAGGTTCGTTTCTTCTTATGTTGGACCATCCGTCAATACTCAAACAAACTGTCTTATTTTCTAAGTAAATTTGACACTTTTCTATTTCCTCCTGGTAAATTTGATCCAACAAAGTATCCGCAATTAATTTTCTATTTGGAGGCTTGTATCCTGGATGTAGCATTTCCGAATACTTCATAAATTCGGGATTTTCCACAAATCCGAAAGCTGAATTTGTAGCGAAAATAAATCTGGCACACTGCTTATCAAATCTATCTTTGTCATTTGCTGTAGTTTTTATTATAAAGGAGTTCAATGTTTTTTGTTGTGATTTTTGGATTGTACTGGTTGTAGCTTCATTAAATGTTTTGCGAATTTTTAAAGTCGGCGGTTCTGCAAAAAAAGTGTAAATCAATACATTGGTATCAATAGGAAATTTGAAACTATCTTCAAACACTTTAAATTTCTAATTAATTAAATATATCTGTTTTTAAAAGCTCACCTTCTCTAGTAGATCCATCTTGTGAAGAATTTGTAATTTTTCTTTTTATTACAGCTAACGGCATTTCCACTTCCTCCTCTTCTTCAGTTCCACTGATATCCTGTATAATTGTATTTGTCTCTTCAGGATCATTTTTACAACTAATTTTGTGTTTTTGCATGCGGCTAACCATAGCATGCAATGTTTTACCGCATGATTTGCACACTGCTTTTTTGTTGGTTGGATTTTGTTGATTGCACTCCTCAAAATATTTCCAAATAGGATCCCTTTTTCGTCCACTCATTTTTCACACGTTAATAAACAAACTTTAACAGAATGTAACTTATTAAAATAATAAAAATTTTGAAGTTTAAAGCACAATCGGTCCCAAAAATAGCCAAATTTCACGATAACACTATCTACTCAACACTCTACATCTTAATAGTAATGCCGCAATGCCGGTATTTTCGGGATCCCTCTTTGATTTCGGTATTTCGGTGATTCCCCGAACCCGACGCGCGGGCGCTTTGCATTGTATTGTGTTGTGGTCACTCCACGGTTGTCGGATGTTCATGGTGGTCAGGTTTCGATAATATCATCGGATTTTTCAAATCAAACTTAGTTTAAATAGTTTGAAATGTTTGAATTAAATGCGATTTTTCCCCATTGGAAATAGTTTGAATTAATTCATGACTCTTTTAAAAAAAGTCATTTGAATTAATTCACGAATTAAATCACTGACTTAATTCATATGAATTAATTCGTGCCAACCCTGGCCTTTACACAAAATTAGCTGTCTTAGACGTCTGGCGATTTCAAGTATACAATTATAAAACATTACCGTACCAGATGAGGATGAATTACGGGTAATAAGCTTAAAAAATGTTGAAAAAGTATTGTAAACCATTATTAGATTTTATTTATCTTATTTTTGTTTTATTTTGTTTTGATATTCCAACAAACCCCCATTTGACCATGCTTGTTTTGGCATCTACCTTTATATTATAATTGACCTTTTCTAAACCTTTGCCGCTTATTACTGTTTGTTTCATACTAATATCGCTGGTTGAAAGCGTCGTATAGCAACCAAAACACCACCGTCTGAGAGCACAGTTACTTGATGCAACGTGCTTGTTCAGGTATCGGCGTTAATTTCTTTGTTTGATTTACCTTTTCGATAAATAATCTGTGGACTGTATTATATGACTTTATTTTTACATCAAACTTAATCACTACCGATACTACTATACAGTGAATTTAGCCTTTTTAAATTTTAATAATATTGTTAACTTAATTATAAAGTCTAGAGTCCCCTCACTCTTATTCTCTTCGACTGCGACTGTATTCTTTTTCTTCCCCCTCGGGTCCCTGTCACATGCACATCAAATAATTACGACGTTGCCACTTTTATTATTTACTACAGAAGCCTTTGAGTCTTAACATACCCGCGGCCTTGAAAGCACCAGCTTTTAACGAAATATTTAATGTTCATTAAGAGAAGAACACACACGACTAATTGTCCAGCGGCAATGGGCAAATTTTGGAGAAGTCTCTTTTAATAGTTCCATTGTTGGTGAGAATCTCAGCAACTCTCGAGATATTATCACTTCCGCGAATTAATTTGATTACACGTCCTAATCTCCAGTTCAAAGGTGGTAGCTTGTCGTCTTTTACCAGCACTAATATGCCTTCTTCCAGCATTCCATTGCTTGTCTTCCATTTGGTTCGCTGCTGAAGGTCAGAGATATACTCCTTATACCATCTTCTCCAGAAGTGTTGTCGGGCATTTTCAATCTTCTGGTATCTGGATAATCTGCTCTCCTTTTCTAAACTCATATCTGGCTCAAGAATTGAAGTTAGTGGACGACCAATGATGAAGTGAGCTGGAGTTAGGGGAGAAGGATCTAAGGGGTCGGTAGATAGTGGAGAAAGAGGACGGGAATTTAATATGGCCTCTACCTGGCAAAGTAGAGTTGTGAATTCATCAGCTGTAAAGTTAGAATTACCAGACACACGTTTTAAATGACACTTCATTGCCTTAACCCCTGCCTCCCACAATCCACCAAAATGTGGAGCTTGGACAGGATTAAAATTCCAGCGTATGCCTTGGTTGTTCACAAAATCACTTATTGAAATTTTATTTTTATTTAGGAAATCATATAATTCCTTTAAATTTCTGTTTGCCCCAATGAAATTAGTACCGTGGTCTGAATAAATTTGACATGGTTTCCCTCGCCGACTAATAAAGCGTTTCAGAGCCAAAAGAAAATCTTCAGTTGAAAGACTATTTACAAACTCTAGATGAATGGCCTTTGTGGCAAAACATATGAATAGACAAACGTAACCCTTTATGAGTTTCGAGCCACGTCCCTTTTTATTGAGGACAAGAAAAGGTCCAGCATAATCTATACCTGTAATTTGGAATGAAAAACCTGATAGGAATCTATCACTAGGCAAATTACCCATCATAGGTTGAACCGGTTTAGGTTTCAATTTATAGCATCGTACACATTTATGAGCAACAGATCTAGCTAGATTGCGAGCTGCAATGGGCCAATATGTTTCTCTTATACTATATAACAGTTGTAGTGGTCCAGCATGCAGTAAGTTTTTATGTTCTTGTTCGAAAAGAAGTTTGGTGAAATAATGTTTTGAAGACAAGATCATTGGATGTTTTTTATTAAAGTGAAAATTTGAATTTTGCAAACGACCACCAACTCTAATTATGCCATCAGTGTCCATGAACGGATTTAAAGATAAAAGTTTACTCTTTTTGTCAATTTCATTTCCAACCTTCAGATCATTGTACTCCTTGGTAAACGAAGATATTTGGGATATTTTTACAAGTAACTTCAATGAATAATCTAATTCAGTAGCTGTTAAAACACCAAATGTTCGGTTTTCTTTAGCACTTAAACAATTTTTTATGAATCTCAAGATATACGCCATACATCGTTTTAATCGATTTAAACTAGAAAACCTTTCGAAGGGAAATTTACTTTCAGACACAGCAACCAAAGTCGTTTTTATTTCTGGAAGAGGGACAGACACCTTATTATCTTTCGGCCAAAATTCTGGACTCTCTCTGAGCCAACATGGACCGTGCCACCATATGTTTGAATTATTTAAACTACTAGGATAGGAGCCTCTTGATAAAATATCTGCAGGATTTTCTAAACTTGGAACATAACGCCATGACCTTATATCAGTTAAATCCTGTATTTCAGCAATTCTATTGCGTACAAATGGTTTTAATAAATGGACTGAAGTTTTAATCCAGCCAAGAACTATTGTCGAGTCAGACCAAAATGTTACAGAATTTAAATTAAGCCTCAGAGAAGTAGTAACTTTATTAACAAGTTTGGCTAAAAGATGGGCTGCACATAGTTCTAACCGAGGAATTGTTAGTGATTTAATTGGCGCAACCTTAGCCTTAGAAATAAGTAAATGACAGAATATTTCTCCATGGCAATTTTCTGATCTGACATACACAGCTGCGCCATATGCTACCTCAGAAGCATCTGAAAACGCATGTAAATCTATTTGTGTAGGATTATCGCAAATTACATGTCGGTCAATTTTTAAATGGTTCAGAGAAGGAAGTTCTTGTATAAAATTATTCCATTTAATTTGCAGATCATAGGAAATAGGACTGTCCCAAGATAAATTTTCTTTCCAAAGTTGTTGTAGCATTACTTTGGCAATTATAATGCAAGGACCAAGTAAACCCATTGGATCGAATATTCTGGATATGCATGAAAGCATTACTCTTTTTGTTAAGTGTTCACCTTTTAGTTCAACGTCAATGTGAAATATTAATTTGTCCGTTTTACTCATCCAAGATATGCCTAGAGTTTTTGCAACATCATCTTCGCCGATAACTAGACCTTCCGAAGCTTCAGCAAGTTTACATTCTTTTAAATCATTTAATATGCCCGGAAAGTTTGATCTCCACTTTCGAAGTGGAAAGCAACCTGAGCGAAGAACCTCGCATAATCTAAGGCAACTTTCTTTTGCTAGGTGAATATCATCAAAACCTGTCAAAAGGTCATCGACATAAAAGTCGTGAAGAATTATATTTGAAATCATAGGTAATTTGTTATTACAAAGGTTGCCTAACTCAACTAGGCACCTAATAGCTAAAAATGGTGCACTTGTGGTTCCGTACGTCACTGTGGAAAGTTCAAAGACACTTAGTTCTTTATTTTCGTTTTCTCGCCAAAGAATTCTTTGCATTTTATGCTGATCTTTTAACACTAAAACCTGACGGTACATTTTTTCAATGTCCGCGGTAACAACATATTTATATTGTCTGAAGCGTAATAATATTGAGACTAAATCGTCTTGAATGACTGGTCCCTTTAACTGGAGTTCGTTAAACGAAACTCCACTTGTAGTTCGAGCCGAGGCGTCAAAAACTGTTCTTAACTTTGTTGTCGCACTATGCATACGTAGGATCCCATGGTGCGGTAGATAATAGGCACCCTCATGATTTACTTTAGCTACATTACCTATATTTTGCATATGGCTGAGATTTTCATATTCCAAGATAAATTCTTTATACATTTTGGAAAATTGATAATGTTTTGAAAATTTTTGCTCTAATGATTTGAATCTCTTTTTGGCTAGATCTAACGATTCACCTAATATTTCCGGACTTTGTTTTAACGGAATCGATACAACAAAACGACCTTCTTGGGTTCTTGTGGTTGTATCTTTAAAATGAGATTCACAGTCAGTTTCCTCTTTGGACCAAGGACTGGCAGTTTTAACACTTTCTATTTCAAAAAATTTCAATAACTGATCTTGGATAGATGAATCAGATTCATTTTTAACAAAATTACAAACTGTATTATTAGAAATTTGAATGCCTTGTACTTTACCTGAAACCAACCACCCAAGCTGAGTTTCCTGTAAAACAGGACCATTCTCAGTTAACTTTAATTGTTTTGGACATAAAACATTCCAAAATATGTCAGCACCTATCAACATCTCCACTGGCCTGGGCTTATGAAAATTTTTATCGGCCAATATTAGATCTTTAGGTATCAATAAACTTTGCTTATCAATGGAAAATGTAGGCAAGTTTCCAGTTATCTCTGGTAGTATAAAACAAGACAAATCAGTTATAAAATTGTTGTGTTGAGATTTTAACTTCAAACAACATTTAGAGTTAACATTAGAGACGGTACTATTTAAACTGGAAACAGCAAAATGGACTGATTGCTTTGAAATATTTAGTTTTGAATGAAGAGACTCAGTTACAAAAGAAGACATAGAACCTGAATCTAAAATAGCTCGAACTGGTACATAAAAACCATTACTGTCTAAAACATCTACTATTGCTGTAGATAATAAAATTTGTGAATATTCTGATTTAGTGGTTAAAGAAACATTTTCTTCATTTATGTTTTGATCAGCTTGATTTTTATTTTCTATATGTAGAAGAGTATTGTGTTTACCTTGACATGTTTTACATGAAGCATACAATCTGCATTGGTTAGTTTTGTGACCACTTCGGAGGCAATTTAAACATAATTTTAACCTTTTGGCTTGTTCAGTGCGATTTAATACGGACATTGATTTAAATTTGTCACACAGAAAAACTCTATGTTCACCACTGCATATGGCACACTTAAAATTTTGGGAAAATGTTTTGTTTTGTTGTGAATTATTCCCAGAATCGGCAGAAAATAAGCCCCTAGTTTTTCCCGATTTTTGACCCTGCTCAAGTTTGTTTAATTCTAACCGCTCTAGCAAGTCTGCTCTACTTCTTAAAAATTCATACATATCCTCAAGAGAAGGCAAATCCTTTTTGGACTTGAATTCCTCCCATTTACTGACAGACGCATCGTCCAAACTTTTGGCCATTAAATGTAAAATTAACATATCCCACTGACTCGTTGGTAGTTCAAGACTATTAAGAGCCCTCAAGTGTTTGGAGACTGTATCTGACATATTTCTTATTTTAAAAGATGACGCTTTAACAATTTTTTCTAAATTGAATAATGCATCTAAGTGATTATGTATTAATAACTTTTTATTGTCATATCGTTTGCATAACAAACCCCATGCAACGATATACGTTCCTGCGGAAATTTCAAGAGATTGAATAACCTGACGCGCGCTACCCTCTAGACTAGCTCTTAAATAATGAAATTTATTTATATCGTCGATGTCAGGGTTGTCATTTATTAATGCGTTAAACGTGTCTCGAAACTCAAGCCAGGTATTTGAAGACCCACTAAATGTAGGTAATTTTATGTCTGGCAATTTTACTGCGGGAGAGCTGCAACCGTTTTTGCTTGAAATAATCGAAATTTGATCGGAATTATGATCATTATTGTTATTAATGGGTGGCTTTAGTTGATTTAATAAGTATTTTGCTGAAGAGAACGAATCATAAAAATTTTGTAAAAACTGTTCGCGTTGAGCTAATTGTTCAGTAAACTTGGCTTCGTCGTCTAAAATTTCCATTTCAATTTGGCTCTGAACACTATCAAACTCATTACTTATGTCACTAATACTATTTATTCTTTCTTCAAGCTCGATAATATTTTGTTCAGAAATATTTTCTTTATTCTCAAAACTTTCTTTTAATTTTGAAACTTTATTACTAAAAATAGAAATTTTTCCTTTTAGAACACCCCGTTTCTTAATTAAAGTTTTAAATGAATCGTCAGTCATGATTAATTTGTAAACTTATAATCTTAAATTAATTTCCTATCAGTGCGAAATTGAATAATTGTTGGCGACAGTGTAGCTTCAAACAAACGACCCTAGAGATATTTAACAGCTGCACTCAGAATGTTAAGAACCCAACAGATAAATATTAGGGTTCGTAAAACGTAAATGAAATATGATATGGCGATAGCAATTTGTGAACCACTTATCAACTCAAGACCACGCCCGTATACATATACAAATAATAATTATCTAAATTAACATGAGGCTGAATTAAACTCTACTCTCCAAATAAAGGCAATATTTTTAATTTTAATGGGAATTATTAAAAAAAAGGAACAAACTCACTGTGTATGTAACGTCCGTCGGCTTACCGGCGAAATTCAGATTTGCTGGATACTGGATTAAATCATCCCACTCATCCGGCTCGAAGGACCAAATGTTCAGGTATCGGCGTTAATTTCTTTGTTTGATTTACCTTTTCGATAAATAATCTGTAGACTGTATTATATGACTTTATTTTTACATCAAACTTAATCACTACCGATACTACTATACAGTGAATTTAGCCTTTTTAAATTTTAATAATATTGTTAACTTAATTATAAAGTCTAGAGTCCCCTCACTCTTATTCTCTTCGACTGCGACTGTATTCTTTTTCTTCCCCCTCGGGTCCCTGTCACATGCACATCAAATAATTACGACGTTGCCACTTTTATTATTTACTACAGAAGCCTTTGAGTCTTAACAGTGCTACCAATTTCGTAATAGTTGTTATAACTGAATTTTGCATTTATTAAGTTATACACAATGCAAAATTTACAAGTTTTTGTGATACACCATGTTTGTGTATTGTGCTCCATGAAATTAAATTAGAATTCGATATGGAAGAATTAATGTAATATCTGAAATTGCAACCACTTACTGGGATATTCTATCACTGGTGTCGAAAACTAACGTTTTCGCTTGAAGTAAAACGTGACAAAACATGTTGATTTTTAAATGGTTATAGAAAAAATATTTAAGATTCGTCCTCTAAAATTTTGAACCAAACGACAAAATACATTATTAAATGTTTTGTGACGTGCTTTCTTTCCTCAAAAGAATTACGGACGTCACGATGGCACCCACGGCTTCGGTACTTCCTAGATTTCCTCGGGCGCCAGATTTTTGGGGTGGTTTACTCCACCGAACTCTCGAAAATACGGCGTCGAGAGTTACCAAGGTAGCCACATATGGAGGTTCAGTAATTCCAGGGGTCTGTTGTTATTGACCTTTCCGGATACGTAGTGTGAAAACAGACTTTAATCGCTTACCACTATCAGAAAATGAAACTACTCGCTACTGGAGAAATTATAAATTTTAATTCCACAAACAAAATTGAATTTTACATAAATGAGAAATTAAACCAATTTTAATGTTTTACAAAAATATCAAAATCTACTACTAAAGATCTACGTTATTAATAAAACCAAAAGCGGCCTGACACCAAGCAATAAATATTCTAGCTATTTTACAACGGAGGCGGAAAATAACGTGCAGAATTCTACTAGAACGTAGCAGGTGAAAACAATACAAAGTTCCTAGTGATAATATGTCAAAATGCACAGAGAAAGCGTTATGGTTGCACTAACAGAGCGTACTAAATCGGTTCCTAGTATTTGTGTACTTATTAAATAAAGCGGAGGAAAATAACGCAGATTTAAAAGCCGGAAAAGAAAGAAAAGCCCCGTTTACCTGGATGCTACGTCCTTTTATCAATTTCTCCGACCCCACTTACGAGGTCTCCCTCTTAAAATTTTGAAAAATGCGCGCACATTAGCAGACTGGTTTAAGTGAACTCGACAAAAGAATATACCGGATGTCTCAAAAGTAGTACATTTATATAAAAATAAATACTCAGGTAAATCTTGAAAGAGAGGCGATTTAATTATTAAATAAAATGAAATGTATACTGCATGGTAGCTGGAAATGAAAACAATAAAAAGTAACATCGTTACAGTTTTCTATTGTTTGGTCTTGATTTATATTTAGGCACTTCATTGTAAACATGAAATATGTCTACCTGTTTTTTGTGTACAAAATAACGGATGACCTTTACTAAAGACAAATAAATGGACCAAACTGTTATAACAGTCTCAATATTGTTTATCAAACCAAAATGATCTCCAGTCTTCCCCAGAAAGTAACGCTAACTAAACACTTATACAAATTGATTAGAAAGTTTTCGGTTCTGGTTTACCAAATAGCGCTTTCAAAAACAACAGTATTAACCCTTAACTGGTAATCCTAATAATACATACATACATGGTGACCATGAGTCTGATAGCAAAAAAAGCGGATTTTTTCAATCGTTTTGAAAAAATATTGAAATAACATTTTTTTTTATTAATAAAGCAATATTGTCATGATATTTTAACATTTATTAAAACGAAAAAATCAAATTTTAAGTAAATAAACAAATAAAAACATACATTTTTTCTTATACAAAATTAATATAAGGCATATTCCAAAAAAAATCTGAACCATATGCAAATTAACATAATAAGTGTTTAAAAATGAGTATATTTTATATAAAAAATGTAAAAAAGTAACAAAATATAGATTCTACACAAAACCTGCAAACCACTAAAAGAGACAAAAAAAATATATCAGTCTCGCTCCTGTCTGGCACAATTTTTACAGATCTTTCGCGAACACTGCAAGCAAATGGGCTTTTGACACTTTGTGCATAGATATGCAGCCTTTCTTCTTAATTTGGATGGGCAAATGTGGAATTGACGCTCTCTTCCTCGTCTTCGCTGGATATCGTTTCCGGGTCATGTTCTGCTTCATTTTCACTCATTTCTTGTTCACTATCCGTAAAATGATCACTGTTTATACAGTATTCTTCGTCCACATCATCATCACTTATATCACTGTTCGCCTCATTAAACCATTTTGTGCATACTTCCTCGAAATCGTCGTCTATTGCGATTACAGTGGGGCCAGAACAAGCAATATTTTAATATCACTAATGGTGACCTTGCGTCTACTAGACTCCGCGATGTAAATAATTCCAAAATGAAACTACGGACGGATCACCCACTAAGACATCTGTACTGTAAGAACACTAAAGGCTATGAAGGTACACGAAACGGCCGCTCGCCACGTATTTGTGGTGGGGAATGCCGACGCGTAAACGATCTTGCGGAGTCTGTGAGACGCATGGTCACCAGTTAAGGGTTAAGTCTGCATTAGGACATAACATAATAATGTATATACAAACATTTAATTTATATGTAAAGTAATGTCAAATATTTATATTGACTTGTTATTATCAGATCAAGAAGGAAGCCTTTACTAAACTAGAAATAAAAACTTCTTGAGTAATCCACATTGGCATGTTTAAATAATGATAAATTGAATATAATTAAGATAAGATTGTTCATATCATGTTTAATAATAATTATATAATCTTCCACAGAATGATATTAGAGCCAAAGTTCGTCGACTATGGCAGTATTCATCCTACCTCTGCAGATGTTTCCAATAACCAGGCACAACAACACAATTCTCATGGAGTGTTGAACAGCAGGTCCTCTACCCTCCTAACCATCAACGACGAGCCGGCTAATACATCGAATGAAACTAAAATGACCCAAGGTAAAAAAATTATTAATGAACATTTTTTATAAACAAATTCCTTATCAATGAATATACATCAACTGTGGTAAATATGGGATATTCTGGTTGGTCACTGTTTTGTTAGAAACAAGATATAAATTTTTTCAAAAGTACTAGCACCAAAATGGGAATTTGTATGAAACAGTCTTGGATTAAATAATTGTTCATTTAATTAACAAGTACACAATACCTCTCGAATTTTTCTGACATCAAATTGAGCTCCTTTTGAACAGTAATAGCAGAAATCACAGTATACTGCAATATTTAGATAACTTTTCTCAAATATTCTTCAAAATCGAAAATCATTGGGTCTTTGAATTGAGCATTTTGCCATTTTGTAGTGTAATTTAGTGATTCTACTCATCTGCCACAACTGGTAACAGTTTGCTTAACTGTCTTTAAATCAATAAAAAAACAATTAAAATGACTTATTAGAATTGTAATAAATCATTAAAATAAACAATACACGAAGAGCAAGGATCCTAAATTACAGCGGCGTGCAGTGGCATCAGGAGTAGGGTAGGCAGTTGTTGGTACGAAACAAATAAAAGTGTGCCACTGGCAAAAAGTTTTGGGAGTGCGTTCGCCATTTTATTAAAAAAAATTAAACACAACAAATGTAACAACAATATCTATTACCTATTTTTTATAAATGAGTTCAATACGACGGTATTTAATCAAAAATGCATTTATCACATCATCATAAAACGTGAGGTTACGTTTTAAATCTAGCAATAGTTTTTTCTCCAGGAAAACTGTTGACAAACTGCTAAGTCGCTCTTGCCTTGAGTATTGCGTAGGTATGTGTGTGAATGCGTTTTAGTACAGAGAATGAACGCTTTGCAGATGCTGAACTAGCAGGTATTGTCACATTTAATTTTGCTAACTTAATTATTTGAGGAAACACTTCACACATTTTTTTTCATGACAAAATTGTATAATTTAGTAGACATTCATGCCTTTGCATTCTGGTGATGAATACTAACAATGTAAATGAAATTAACTGTCTCACCCTTACTTCGTGGAATCTACTCATATTAGTGTTTTAAATGAAACTCAACTTTTCTAGCTAATTCCACAATATAATGAAAAATGTTAAAAATTCTAAAACATTGACAATTGTTTCGATAACTGAATATCATCGTCAGAATGACAGAAGTTACATTTCATTTGGTGCCTACCTGATGTTTAGTAGTTATTTTTGACTAGACCAAAAGTGTGATTGACTTAATATATGTTAATAGAAAAAAGAAGAAGATGTGATATTACAAATATTGAAGCTTAGATATTATTAGCTAATAATAATATTACAATTTTTAACATTTTTCATTATATTGTGGAATTAGCTAGAAACGTTGAGTTTCATTTAAAATACTAACAAACAATGTAGCTCATTTTTCAATATGTCAAAATCAAACTTTGTTTCATATCTTATATTTAATTCATTAAATATTTATTCTGGAAATTTACTTGTAAACATTTCAAAACAGTCTGAATCAAGAATGCGAAAGAAATTTAGTTGTCTAATTTCCCTGTACCGATCACTAATTTCATTTTTAATGTTATCTACTATTTCTCTAAAAATTCTTCTGTAATGCGTCGTAATGTCACTAACATTTCGTTTTCTTTGAGGTTCGCCATAAACTCTTAGACTTTTTGCATAAATTTCCTCGAATTTCGTAAAATAAATGTCCAAAAACGCTTTGAAATTTTCAATTTTTTTAACACAATAACCAATATCGGAGAGTTTTGACTGTATTATATTATATAGTACATCCGTCTGGCCAAATATTTAATTGAAAATGTCCAAAAAATAATTAAATTTAAAATCTTCCAATGTAAATAAATACATTCTAGCTGCTGAAAGAGTTTCTCCATCCCAATTTGCTTGATTCTCAAGCGTGTCATTAAACATGGTTTTTAAATTATAAAATTCACTAAAAATTACATTTACCGTTCTGGAGTTGTAGGCCCATCGAGTCTGAACTACACGTGGTAACTTTTTAGTGCATAATCGGTTATAGAATTCAGAACGTTTCGTACTGGTATGGAGAAATGTGCCCAAATTTTTAATTGTTCCAAAAAAGTGTTTGGTTTCCGCGATTCTTTCACAGGACTTAGACAGAACTAAGTTTAAAATATGAGCATTACACCATACATATAACGCGTCAGGACAAATTTCCCGCACTTTTTGTTGAACCCCATTTTTATTAGATGATAAAAACAGCTGCTCCATCGTAAGTTTCAGCTACTAGTTTGGAAGTACATTCATATTCACTTAAAATGTCTGCAATTCGATTTGAACTTACGTCGATAAAACCCATAAAACGATCAACTATTTCATTCGATTCTGTAGAATATCTAAAAATCACACAGAGTTGCTCTTTACCGCTTATATCTGGTGTCTCGTCAATCATAACCGCCACGAAATCTGTTTTCTGCAACTCTTTCCGTATTTTTGCTCTAAGTACAAAATCGATTGCAGATATCAAATCATTTTGTATTCGATTGGAAAATCCAGAAAAAACATTTCTTCTTTCATTTTCATTTGATTCGTTCAGATAATTTTCAAGCATCCCATCATAACTAGCCAAAAGTTGTACGCACTCGATAAAGTTGCCTCTGTTGGATGACTCAGTGTTTTCTATATGTCCGCGAAATGATAGTTCTTGCTTTCCCAAGAAGCAAGTTATATCAATAAGTCTTCGCGTTAGGTTACGATTTCTATCCACCCTAGAATTATGTCGCTCTATTTCCTCTCTAAATTAGCGAGAAAGGTTCAGTTCTATCCTATTTTGTCCAAAGTTGCATAAAGAAAGAGCAGATTTCAAATGATTTTCACATTGGTCGTGTTTTTTTGCAGCATTAGTAAAATTATTCTGCGTAGCGGGTATTCGTCTACACATTCTTTTCTTTCGAAAATAATAGACATGACCAACAAAACATCTTATTTATAGTGTTTTTAAATGAAACTCAAGGTCTCTAGTTAATTCCACAATATAATACAAATTATTGAAAATTCTAAAAAATTGACAATTGTTTCGATAAATCAATATCATTGATTTATCGAAACAATTGTCAATTTTTTAGAATTTTCAATAATTTGTATTATATTGTGGAATTAACTAGAGACCTTGAGTTTCATTTAAAAACACTAATATGAGCATATTCCACGAAGTAAGGGTCGAGACAGTCAATATCTTATTTATATGTTTCCAACCTGTAAGCCAACTAAAGTTTTCGTAAAATTTATTGCTAAAATACCTGTTACAGTTTTTCTTTTTTTTGCACAATATAAAGTACAGGGGTTGGCCGACCAGTCGCAATAATGGCATGTTTGTTTGCAAATGTTCTGAAGATAAACGGAATTATTTTCAGCCGTTGTACACAATTTTCACTTTCGTCACATTCACACTGCATTTTCACAATTCAATTTATCTTTAAACTCTCCACTATAACACTATTTAACTTGGTCAAATTATTAAATTAAAGCCAAACTATTAAAAATAATTAGTATACCCGGTATACTATACCGTCAATAATATTGACACTTACTAGTTGAGCGAAAGATGTGTATCCCCAAAATAATTCTCGAGTATCGCCGAGTCGCTCCATCCTTTTTCAGCGCACAGAACCACACGTATACATACGCACTGTTGACGACCGTAGGTGCAGACTTTAAATCTCTGTCTCCATATAATCGCTACATGTCCACCTTAATACGCGCTCTTATGGTACACCTACATGGGAAATATGAAGTGTGCGAAAAAGCAAGATTGCATTATTTTGGATTTGAGAAACCACAGAAATGTTTACGTTTGCTTAATAAATTATATAAATGTATATAAGTAGCTGATATAAGATTTAATGAAGGACGTAGTAAAAATATATTATGGTATAATATAAATTAATTTTAAAATTTGCTAGGGTTGGCCATTGCCTTTTTGCCTGTATTGTTTGCACGCCGCTGCTAAATTAGAGTCTTCCGGCAAGCTTTCGAAATGTATTTTCATAATACCTTATTACTAAAAATTCGTTTCTCGAATAGTGTAGTTTTGCTCAAACTAATTGCTCAAATTATTGACAATTGAAGCAGAGGCGTCTTTACCTATAGTGCAGTGTGTGCGGCGCACACGGGCGCCGGGTCTAGGGGGCGCCGAGCGCCCTGACACCACTGCGCCCTTGCCGACGTCGGGCGCACGGTAGCAAAGCAAGGCTACTTAGTCCTTTTCCTACCTACTCTATTTTAATATACACAATAACTTTTGTTTCAATGTGAAATCAGTCTTAAAACAGATTATTAAAGATTAAATTGGCGTAATGTCGCATCGCTACCAAAGGCTCGAGCCGGCAACGGCACCTGTTTGTTTTGATTCGTTTCACACCACGCCGACAATCATTTCTAACTCGACTGTATTAGAATGCTATCTATAAAGTTCAAATTGAAATTTCCGGGGACGTGCGGCGGTCATTTTCAAAGGCTTGTGTGCGCGTGACGCTGCTAAAAGTTCATTACAAACTGTCAATTTATTTTCAATTGTGCAGGAAATTTATGTATTTTTTCTGCGTCAACAGCACGTTGGCAAATACTTGTTAAAGAAGTGCCAACTTTAAGTCTAAAATCACTCTCAAATACTCGATAGGAGAGCAGGGTTGAAGCAGTCAAAGCTCTACGTTTTGAACTGGGAAAAGTATATGATGCCTTGTTTACTATATATTCCGATAGGAGCAAAGATGCAGAGTAAAGAAATATGGCAAATTCATTAATGATAAAAATTAAGTGGTTTAAATTCATCTGCTCTCTGCTTATTTGGTTTGAAATTTCAAGCAAGATAAATATAGTTAGCAAGGCCCTTCAAAAGTCAGACGTTGTATTGTCAGAAGCGGTGAAAATTATTGAGAATGCAAAAATAAGTTTTGAGGAGCTCCTCAACAGGGCGAAAATTGTAGCGGAAGAAGTCGAGGCAATAGTAGAATTTCCCACACCTGCACGCCCTCGCGCTCGTAAAAGGTTTTTCAATTATGAGGCTGATGATGAATCGATAACAGACACGAAAACAGATTTTAAAGTAAATTTTTACTACTATTTGTTAGACACCGCAATAACTAAGTTCGACGAACGGTTCGAACTTTTGAATGAAAATAATGTAATTTTTTCATTTCTTCAAATATTGAAAAACTGGAAAGATTTGGACTCTGATACAAAAAAAACACATTGCTCTAATTTAGAAAATAAACTTAGCCATGCTGGCTCCTCAGATGTGGAACAGTTCGAGCTCTATAATGAAATCGAATTATTACCGATGTTTATTGATGATTCCACTACGCCTTTGGACATTTTAAATTACTTGTTTACGAATAAATTAATTTCAGTGTTCCCAAATCTGTCCACTGCGCTGAGGATATACCTGACACTTCCAGTCACGGTCGCACATAGCGAAAGGTCATTTTCTAAACTGAAAATAATTAAAAACTACCTTAGATCAACATTGTCGCAAAGTAGATTGACAAATTTATCGTTAATAAGTATTGAACACGAAATCAAAATTGAAGTTAGTGACATTATTCAAGATTTCGCTAATGCAAAAGCTCGAAAAGTAACTTTTTTGTAAATACATTTATGTCTAAGATATATACTTGTGTGACGAGCGTCCTGTTATGTTACTATAAGTAGTTGTTAAAATAAATATTTTTGAAAGAACTACAAAGTTGTGATTTTTTTCATTCTTAAAACCCCTTCCTTCCCATCAAAAAATTTTGCTTCCCGACATAATATTAAATTGTACCATTTGCATACGAATTTCCGATTGAAAATATAGGGTCTTAACAAAGGTATGCACTTTTTTAAAACTGTGGCTTCTACTCATGATACTGAACAACTTTCCTCAAGAAATGCATGGTCAATTCTCAAAAAAAAATTGGACTTTGTATGGAGACTTGGTCAATCAGCTGAACGATCTCCATACTAAGTCCAAATTTTTTTTTAGAGAATTGAACCATGGGTTCCTTGGGGAAAGTTGTTCAGTATTATCATGAGTAGGTGTCACAGTTTAAAAAAAGTGCATACGTTTGTGAACACCCTGTATAACTGTTAGTACTTATTCCATTTTGATCCCGCTCCTACTAGACTAGAGGGCGCCAGGGTACTGGTTACTCAAGGGCTAGAGACGCCTCTGAATTTAAGATTACGAGGTTATTATGCACTGCAAACTTAAGGTTGATTGTGCCTTCCCCCCTATAAGAGCTGTTCTCGCTACTTCTACAGCATGCCTTACAGTTCTAATGAACTCCAGTATTTGGGATAGCTTCAAGGAGTTTAGATCCTCGCTCCTACAAGTTTCTTGTCCAAAGAATTTTTGCATTGGCTTTCTATGGCGAGGTATTCTAGAACTAGATAAATTGGAGTTTCTTCCTTCTCCCCACAGAATCTGCCCTCGTCAATTTCTGCTAGACCTATTCTCATTAGGTGCTTCCTTAGACGACAGAGCCCTGTAAGGAAGCCCGTCAGAAAATCTAGCTTATTTTTACTGAGATCCAAATACTTTTTTGATCTAGAGGTGTCAAAGTTTCCTAAGAACTTTTTGAAGTGATCCAGCCTGGGAAGGCATCTCCAGATTGTTTTTCTTTCGGTTTCCTCTTTCTTCCGAAACTCTTTCTTATCGGAGCATTTTCCTACACCATAGAAAGGCTCTGGTCCAATAAAGGGAGTTCGTGCTCCTTTCCTGGCAAGTGCGGCCTCTTCGTTACCTTTGATTCCTGAGTGGCTAGGAACCCAGACTAAATAGACCCTGTTATTCTTGCCTATTTCTTCAAGTTTTCTTCAGCAATACCATACCAACTTTGAGTTAATGACATGGGAGTTTAATGCTTTGATAGCTGCTTGACTATCAGAGTGAATCGCAATATCACATTTCTGATAGTTTCTTTCTAGGTTCATTTCCACGCATCTTTCAAATGCAACTATTTCTGCCTGAAAGACCATCGGACAGGAGCCTAACGATAATGAGTATCTGGTGCCAGGCCCGGATACTCCAGCACCAGCTCCTGTGGTGGTTTTTGAACCATCTGTGTACCATATGATGGCATTTCCTTTGAGTGTGAGTAGTGTATTCCCTTTCCCAATATTCCTTCTTACTTAGCATCATAGTGAAGTTCTTTTCAATGCTTACTTTCTTGATCATTTCGTCTGGGAAGGTTCGCCGATGAGATGTACTTTTGTAGAAAGGACCAGACTTTTTAATGTTCAATACTCCCGTTGCCTGAATTGAAAAGTTTCCTTTTATTTGAAAAAGAGCTTTTATTTTGGGAGATAAATTTTCTTTTTAGATAAAATATTGAATTGTATTCAAATCTTCTTGTTGGAGTTGCATCATACTTCCTCTTGTAAATTGTAAATATTCTTCCGTCCCAGCTGAATCATAAGCTAGTGAAAGAATGTTTTGTTCCATATTCCACAATACATCCATTTTTACTATATCACGGCACCAGATAACACAAAATTATTATTCCATTTTCCAAGAGTTTCCCGTCATTCGTAAATTTTGTCAAAATCAACATCAAAAGAAGTTTAACAAAAACATCTTTATTTCCATTAGATTCTGTTTCCTAACTAACAACAATAACAGTACAAATATATTTAATAAATCATATCCTTATTAGTGTTGTTACCAATTTGTGTCCTGTGTCATTTTCCTTATGGTAAAAAGTGACTCTTTGCTTGGAAGGATTTTCCCTCAGATTATCCATTCCATTGAGAGATATGAAGTATGAAATATCTTAGGTTTTGTGAGTGGCAACATGACAGATGCTATTTGGAGTTTGCATAGATGACGAAGGAGACCATTAAGTCACACGCATATCCTAGAATTGTCCCTATATTCTTATTATGATATCAAGAAATTGAACTTACGTCCTATACCTGTCCTATACTGTGGTCCTATATCTAAAATCGATTTGAAAGAAAAGTGATACCCAACATACATTATGTTTGTAATAACCAATAGATGAACCAATAACGGACACCTTCTAGCAAATATGTTAAAATAGCTTTATTCATTCATTGTATTTATAATTCAAACATAATCTGAATATTTAAGAAATTCTGGTACACGAAATGCTCCTCTCATTGGCCTTAGCCTCAATTTTTTCCATAATATCCTTATACCACAAGCTATCCTGTCTTTGAGGCCACTTCCAGGTGTTGGCAAGACTTATAAATGCATTTGATTTCTTTATACCCTTAATAAATCCAGGAAAATAGTCCTCATATGATACTATTACATGGTCACCAACACTGCACGAACTAGGATCAGATATTGGATTCGGACGTTCATCATTTTCATAATAAACTTCTTCATATTCTAACTGGAGTTCTCTACTCGATTCAGACGATGACAAAACTCTTCTTTTGACTTGTTTAATTTTTTCCTTTGCTGTATATTGTTTAATTTCCCTTTGTAATTTTCTATCATTTTTCGTTATCTTCTTTGATTTTTTGTTTCTTCAAGTGATATTCCTTCCATCTGGTGGATGATGCTACTGCTGGTAACTTTTCTTTCAATCTCTTTTTCATCTCGTTTTAGGCAAAAACAGACATTTTTTAATGGAGTTGGTACATTTTTAGTGGTGTTACTTCCTCATGATCAACAACAGATGAAGATGGTTGGGGCTCTTGATTGATATTGGTAGATGGGATGATTTGTTCTCAATTTGTTTCAGCTGGTCTCTCAATTTCAATTTGTTTTGGAGCCCCATTTATTTATAAGTCTTGGCTTTCTGTTGCTTGCTCGATCTCATAGGGAATGGTGGTATTCGTAGCATCTTTTTCATTATCATATTTTATCGTTCTCCAAATGAAATAAAGCTATGTGTTCTTTACATCCGTATCGTATTCCGAAATTCTATCAATGTTTATTTCTCAATAAATTTTTCTAAATATAATAATTTATCATTTGATGTAGACTTTTCCAAAAGGCTCGTAGAATTAGCAAGAGAACGGGAGTGGTCTGCTTTGAAATATTTTTCACATTTGATGGCATTTGGACCAAGTGGATGTAGTCCAGTTGATTTAAATCCATTGGTTAGTACTTCTGGAGTAACTGACGTCAATATTGCTTTTTCTAGTATTGATGCAAAGTCCTCTTTCTTCATCTTACAGCCATTATTATCAATTTTCTACTGGTGGACTGCATACCTCCAAGCACTTTTCAAGGTACGAAAAACATCCATGTCCATAGGTTGAGTGATGTGAGTAGAATTTGGACATAGAGCGATCAGAATAATTCCATTTACGGAATGGAAGGGTTAAGTGACTGGAATAGCGATCAACAAAAAAAATTAGTGGCAGAACAATATTATTTTCTCACAACCATGGCAGAAAAACGTTGGCCATGTACTCGAAGAAAGTTTCGCCAGTCATCCAGCCACTTTCTTTCACTTTTATCAATGGCCCAACCAGCAGGCATTATATTGATTATGTGTGGAGGTATCCTTTCATATTTGTAAATAACTGTGTTGCCTTTAGGCAACAAAAAAAGGCAGATTCATCTGCATTGAAAATCCGAGTAGGTTCTTTTAAAATTGTCATATAATTATTTTCTTTCAAGTAAGTTGCTATTTCATTGAACCAATTCCGAATTTTTCCGTCATTAACAGCTACCCACCCAGAAGATACATTTTGAGAAACTTTATTACTGATTTATGGATGCTTTGCATAAATGAAGAATACCATAAGTGATTAAGTTTTCCACAGCTCTATTTCTAAGTTTTTTATTGATAGTTAATAACAAACTCAACTCCAATCAACAATTTCTATCAGCATCTGGTCAAATACTATTTTATTGTACTTAACAATATTGATAAAAGAAACCGCTTCACATGCCACAGACACGGATATAGGAAAACAAAATGGATTGCCAGCCCTTATAAAAAGCTAGTGTCATGCAAGTCTCCATTGTGTGACTATTTGCGTTGGCTACATTGAATTTACCAAAAAATACTAAGCTGCCGACATTGAGTAAGTCAAAATATTGAAACTGTTGATTGAATTATTTCTTAATTTTCTGTTTGTTTTGCAAAAAACTAATAGTTTTTCATAAAATAACACTGGTCAACAAAGTTTGGTTTTCTTATACACCAATAATTAACGTTTTTTGTTATGCTGATTCTGAATCTGATTTCAAATTTGCTTCATCACATCAGGATTTTGAGAAATTGAATAGGTTTTTCAAAAAACGCATTAAATTTTACTTAATTTCAAAGTTACTTTTTTTATGAAATATACTGCAACAACAGGACCTAGATAAAATTATAACCAATAGCTCTCTAATGTGCTATGATTATAAAATTATTTTATTTAATAATATTTGGATACTTACTTCTTAATAACAATAAATGCAGCAAAAATTAGCCCTTATACACACAAAAAAATTGGCAAAATTGATATTATTTTTAGAAACTAAACATAAACACACCCTTCACAGGCTGATTGATGTGATATTCAGTGTTGCCAACAGAAATTGTCACGCGATGGCGGAACGCATGCTACATCATTTACTGAACAGTGAACGAGCAATCCATTTTGTATTCCTAAATCCATGGCCACACAACGAATTTTACGTTCGAAAATTAAATGGAATTTGAGACAATTCATTGTGGAGAAGTAGTGGTGCCAACATCAGCATTAAAATAGTTCAGAGCTCCTTTTGATGCATCCATTGTTGCCGTTACTTCTAAATATTCCTTATTTGCTGACGTTCACTACTAAACTGTCAGTTTTGGGGGCATGTCAGAAATAGGTTTCATTACTTTAGTTAATTGATTTACTGATGGTTCAAAAGTTATTAACTATTGTAGTATATTTTTTCAAAAATTATCACATTATTGAAATGTAAAAACTGTAAAAATGTGACAGTGATAACGTTCATTCAGTGTTTAATGATAAATATTAATAATATTTTTGTTCACTGAATGGAGTAATTTAAAAAATAAAATGCAACCTCTATAAAAATGGTTCTTTAAAATGAAAATTGTTATTTAGGAGATCTGTATCAGAGACAACCATTACTACCTAACCCAAATAAGGGAGATAAATGGGGGCACGGTGCACATACCTCAGGTACTGGATATTATGACGAAGAAGAGGAAGAAGATATTATTCAGAAAAGTAATGATCGCAACGGACATATATCCATAGATTTACCAACACCCGTTCGAGAAGAACCGAGATTTCCTCAAGAAAGATGCAAGACATTGTTGGGTAAGTTTCATTTAATATTTAAAATTATAAAGCTAAAAATATGTTGCAACTCGTTCTTCGTATCATGAACATAATTTGAATTTATAGTGTCTTCCACACATTAACCCAAGTATTTCCTTTTAGGTATCTTTATTAAATATGTAATTTCTTCTTGTTTCAGCTGCTGTCATCTTGATGTTTAGTTTTATTCTAACTCTCACTTCACTTAGTTTAGTACATGAACGTGTACCGAACTACCCACCCCTTCCTGATGTGTTCCTGGATAACGTACCTGCTTTTGATTGGGCTTTAGATGTATCTGAATATATCATTATTTTTTCTGTAAATACTAGTTTAATAGCCATGATATTTCACAAACATAGGTAAGTACAAATATAAATTATAATATTTAATGTTTTTATATAAAAATAGATTTTTGCTTTGAGACAATATGTAGCAGAGTGTCTACTAACCGAGGATTTCCGTTCGTCTGGGAGACATCCTTGATTTAATGTCATACATTTATCTTACCGCAATAAAGCCAGATTCAATGACATTACATATATTTTTGTAACTCATTGTTTTTTAAAATTTCAGAGAGGTGATAACTCTGTTTTTCCGCGGTTAGTAAATCGTCTGAGTCATAGATGGCGCAAAATTGTCAATGGGTAATCATAATCATCTTTACAAAAGAAATTATTTAATTTGTAAGAAGTGTTAACTCAAATACTTTAGGCAAAAACTTGAGTTGACACCTTTTCGCATTAGTTTGGGCGTAAGATCTATTTAATCAGAAACAAAAAATCTGCTAGATGAGCTCCCAAATGAGATGGAAGGGGTCGCCATCATAACAGCCCTATCAAACTTCCGAAGAACAGCGAACTTTTGTAGCTGAGCATATTAAGTATTTTCCCTCTGAGATGTCCCACATATAACTTACAATTTCTAAACTCTTAAGGTTCTTGTCACTTGTTGTGTCCCAATGTTTCTCGTAATGTTCCTCTTGAGCTGCATTCTGTGCATTTTCTAGTTGGACCAGATAAATTCCAGTACTTCTATGACTGCTATTATGTACAGTAGAGGTTAAGTTCAATTGTACGAACAATATACATTATGATCCATTCATTTACACTAAACAGAATAGATACCTGTGTTTACAATACTTCTAATTTATAGTAAATAATATGGTGTATGTTTTGATACGTTCTAAAATTAATTGAGTTTATTTGTAACAAAAAATGTGTGTATTTGTTTTTGAGCTGTTTTGATAGAATTTAAACATTATTCTATGTGTATTAACACTGCCAGGGTCAGTCCGTAAGAATCATTTCTGACCTTTGGGGTTAATAACCATAACCATCACATATTATTCACCCTGCTTATCCTTCAGAAAGATGTATGAGTTGTATAAAGAAAAGTGTGCCGACTGAAACATTGTTCCTGTTTCTTTTGCCATATACAGAAATATTTTAGTAAATGATTTTAATTTTGGCTTAGGTTCTCCCAAAACTGATACTTGTAAAGTATTTGATGTGGAGGTGAATGAGGAGCACGTTGCCAAATTTAAAAATGCTTTTGAACAGCACATAATTGATCGCCACACTGCAAAAATAATGATAAAACTCTATATCTTACTTTCGATTTGCCGAAAACACTTTGTCAAAAATGACCGCTGCTAAAAGCTTTTTACTTACGACAAGTATGAATCTATAATCTAGGAGTTCATTGAGTTCAAATACAGCAACAGTATGGCAAAGGGTATTTTCATGTTTGGTTAGAAGATAAAGGACCTAGGGGGTCTGAGGCAGTTCAGTATTGGCATTTCTCGAAAATAGTAACAAATGAAACAAAATTTTTCTTTTGTTAAATTTCACTTTATTAACAGCTAAATAGTAGAAATATACACTGTAAACTGGGGGTTTGTAGCCTGTGGGCAACAACATTTAATTATAAAAAATCTAGTCATTGTGAATAAAAATTAAAAATCACTTTTTTGCCAGCATGAAACACAGAAAAACACATGATTGTTATTTTGGCTACATTTTGAACAGATCACTGTCGGCATTCCTGAGCAGTTTGGCACTCTGCAATGTCCGTTTTTTTTTCAGCAAAAAGTGGCCATTGCCCAATATTATTGTTCCTAATGGCAATGGAAGGAAGTAAATGAGCCTGACTTCGTTACATTTTCGCTTGTTGTAGCATTTCTAAGCTAATGCTTAGTCTACCAGGTCTTTTTTATGAGCATTTCCTGCTCTACAGAAACAATCTGCAATTGTTGTCTTTAACTGAACTAATTTCAACTGGTTTGATTTGGATACATTCATCTTATCACAATCTCTTCGTTATAGTAACCACAAATTGACTACTGCCAAATCCATAAAATATAAAACAAAATGCAGGTACTGTTTAGGAATAAACAAATGATTATCCCTTAAATATATAAAACCTTTGACAGCTCTCACTTGACTTGGAAGGTGAATTAATAAATAAATAATTTGAAACTAGTTGGTTATTCTTTATTTTGTCGATAACTAACAAACGGCATCTACTACCGATAACTTAATCTTCGGTTTTAAACGATTATTGTATTGTTCAAATTGAACGGTAACTTTGAAAAATGTTTTCGCGAACGCGAATTGGTAAAAACATGGCATGTGGTTTAAAATTTGAGCGCGAGCCGCAAGTGCGATTACCTTTCTTGCATGAAGAATTCTACTCGGCTGACTCTGTTATCGCGCCAGCAGTAGAAAGAGGGAATAGTGCATACAACTTGTAGCCGGCAGAAACATCTTCCAAGGTTAAATTAAAAGCTAAATATTTAAAATATCATGTTAAGAGTTTGATAAGTATATTGAACGTTAGAAATGAAACTGGTACAATTTTTTGGATCAGATCCTCGTTCTATATAGTGCCAGCAAAAAACTATCAAATCTACTTATCCTTTGCATTCATTGTATGTAACAACAATGGCTGGTCTGATAATATCTACATGGGTTTGGAGCCTTCTATACCAACGCTTTACATTACAAGCTGGTTGAGCTGAACTAAAGGTACTAAGTAGGGTTGCTGCTTTATTATTGTACCACTTAATTGCCTTCAATCGGATACCGTCTATAGAAACTTCCTTTTCTTCAAAAGTCCCTCTTTTTTCTTCATTGCACTATCTTGGGAAAATAAGCAACCACATGTTCGATTAGCTCTGACAGTTGCTACAATATGTATGCCTATTTTTCCAATTGAACTTCTAAAGTTAGTCCCCAAAACCAATTATCATAATATAATTTGATGTTTGGAATAACCTAACCTACTCGCACCACAGAATTTCCACTGGAGTCAATATCGAGTATTCCAGGTGCAACGGTAATTCTTCCTATATAAATTTCAAAATTTTAAATTATCCCTTTGTTATCACATAAGTAGAAAACTTTGTAACCCCATTTTTTGGGTTATATTGTTCAACATGCTAAGTCCTTTGAAAGGAATAATTTATTCTTTCACGCAAATAATTTCATTCATTGGTATTTTATTTAGTTTCTCTTGTAAAATGTTATAAATGGTCGGATTTTGTGCAACTTATCATGGCCTAGTTGTCCAGCTGGAATGCGTATATCGTTGTCATTGCAATAAAGAAATCGTTTGATTTGTTCGCATCTGTTGATTAACATTGTGGAAGCTACTACATCTATTCAAAGTCTGATTCCAATACATTCTGGATGGGGGAAGTCCAAACACAGACATGTAAAATGCAATACAGAAAAACTGTGTAATCTCATCCACCGAAATGTTAGCTGGTTTATTTCGATCACACTGAGTTGAATAAACAAGAGAGGAAAATTTTCAAGCACTGCTTTATCTACAAGCTTCTTGAAATAGAAAATGGGTTCTTTGATTTCTGTATTATCATCGGGAAGTTTCCCAGACCACTTGGGTACAGGGAAAGTAGTTTTCAAAGGTTTCCACAGCAAAGGAGGTAGTTTCTTTTTTACTACCATTACTTTGGTCTATATTTACCTTCCTGATCGTTTTTACTTTCATTGGAGGTGTTATGATATAAAAAAAAGTAATATTTGAATTTTTTTGTGATCATTTTACAGCCTTACCCGATGGAATTGATTCATCTGGAACGTATTCTTCATCATCACTATCTTGTAATCATTCGTCTTTGCTTTCCTCTGATGGAAGCCTCAGTGTAACCCTGTCTTTCCGTAAAATTTTCGAGGATCCATGATAAAGTTCTGAAAAACGTATATTTTTTGTAAAAATACATAATTATGGAACAACTTGTTGAGTATAAAACTCCATTTTTGAATATTCTGTAGACCGAATATAAACGAAGTTGTATATTGTCGCTTATAATCCACAGAGACAACCAGATGTTGCATGAAGTTGCTTATTGCATTATTTGATAAAATTTGGCAGGTTGTAAGAAAATTGACTACATGTGTTCTGAGGTAGGACATACTTTTATGGACTCAGATCGATACTTTGCTACTGTAGAAATGGCAATCAGAAAAATCAATACCTGTCAATAATGACAGAAGAAGGAAGAACGACACCCTGCAACATAACAAGAATGACTGATAAGTTTATTGATATTAAGATATTACCATGAAACTAGGACGTATAGATCGAAAAAAAGAATGGCAACAAAGAAAAAGTAAAATTTAGGGAAGTTCGGTGTCTTCAAGTTGAAGAATTTGGGATAACTAAATATAAATATTCATTTGATAATTCTGTGGATTGTAATATTGTTGACATAAGGTAAAACAGAAAGAGGAACAAATCCAAAGCTATTGCAGCCAAAAAATATGACAATATCCAGAAACAGATTCTTAACATAGCATTGGCTAAGATCTGAAGAACCTTTTGAATGCCCGAATTATGTAATAGCTTTGAAGTATTGTAGGTCTCAATATCGACACTTAATAATATAATTAAATTTGAACATCTCACTATTGAAAAAGAATTTGAATTCTCTTTAATACATGATAGCAAAAATAATATTTATTTTATTTGTATTTATAGACCACTAACTTGTAATGTCTCAGCTTTTTTGAGTAGATTGGAGGTCCTTTTGTAAAGTCTTCCAGTCAATTCACAGCTTATTGTAGCTGGAGATTTAAACATAAATTATGATGACAAGACTTCTGCATCTACTCAAGCACTTAACGCCTTGCTCTTATCATATAACTTAAAAATGTCAGTTCAAGAACCAACACGAATCTCACAACATTCATTTACTACTATAGATTATATTTACACAAACCTTGATGGAGACGGGTTGACTTGCAGGGTTACCCCAGTCGGTCTTTCAGACCATGAAGCTGTATTTCTAAAATTCCCTATTAAATGCAATAACTCAAAAACACCTTCAAATTTGGTAGAATATACAGCTCAAAAATTGTTGACAAATATAGACATAAATGCGATCAAATTGCATGGGAAGAGGTTTTGTCTAAAAGCGATTCCATAGAATCCTTTCAAGAATTATTTATTAATAAAAGCCTTTGAAGAATGTTTTCCCAAACGAAAAATTAAAATATCTTGGATTACTCAAGGCATAAAAATTTCGGCTAACAATTTGAGATCGTTACACTCAATACGAAAATATATTTCTGATGAATTTTTAACAACATATATTAACAATTATCGCCAAATTTACAGACGTGTAATTAAACACGCAAAAGAAATTCCCTACAAGAATAGAATAAAAAATGCGGGTAATGAAATTAAAGAAAACTGGGCCATTGTGAATAGTCTAAGAGGTAGATCAAACCCACTTGTATAACACATCAATATAGATCCTGAAACCCTCGATGAGTTTTACTGATCAATAGGAAAAACTAACCTCATCCCTCGTACCTACTTCGAATCCAATGGATTATTGAAATAATGTAAATATGCCCAACAATTTTCATATTGAAGATAAAAATTTATGGGAGCTGAAAGAAATCTTACATGAAAACAAGAATTCAACAGGCATTGACGAAATTTCAGTTTCAATTTTAAATAACCTTCACGATTAAGCATTGATTACTTTAGTAATGACTATTAATAAATCCTTTGCTCTTGGAAAATTCCCTATGTGCCTAAATAATTCCTCTATTCAAAGGTGGTAATTCAGAAGACCTGAGTAACTTTACACCAATCTCCCTGCTTTCGACACTCGAAAATCATAGAAAAATTGGTTAAAAAGAGAATTTTAGCTTTTCTTTATTCACATAATATATTAACCAATTGTCAATTTGGCTTTCAGAATGCAAAAGGCACAAATTATGCAATCTTTTCCTTTCTTGAACATGTCTACACACATCTCAACAATGGGAAGGTTGTAGCTGGGGTATTCTGCCACTTCTCCAAAGCTTTTGATCATGAACTTCTTTTGCAGAAGGAGGAGTGTGTAATGACTGGTTAGTGATAGAAAACAATTAGTGAAAACTAATGAAAAACTATCTCACACTAAGGAAATCTTATTCCACAACACAAGGTTCAGTTCTGGGTTCGATTCTTTCCCTTATATATCTAAACGACCTGTTTAATCTTTCAATTCAAGGAATTTTTACGATCTTTGCGGCATGGAAAAAATGCTGATCATATGAAAGATACTATATCTGGAGATTTGAATGTTGTGACGCAAACTAGTTGAGCTTTAATATAAAAAAAGTTACTCACCTTCAACTCTACTATCGACAATTTATACTTGAATGGGCATTTTATTGAGCAAAAAACAAATCCAAATTCCTGGGTATCTTTATTGATAATAAATTAAAATTTGACCAGCATATTTCAGATTTAACAAAAAAATTGGCATCAGGATGTTATGCACTCCGAATTGTTTCAACGAACTGAGTTCATCCACATCCAAAATGGTATATCATTCTCTGATTGAATCTCACTTGAGATTTGGAGTTGCTTTTTGGGGATTTTGCAGTGAACAACTTATTAATTCAGTTTTTGTTTTGCAAAAGGGTGCCATTAGATACTTATGCAGAGTGGTAGTGCGTGATTTGTGTAGACCTTTATTTATTAGAGTAAAAATTCTAACTATCACTTGTATTTTCATTCTGGAAACTGCTTGTCTGATTTATAAAAAACATAATATGGTTGAAACTCCGAGACACACAAATCACGTAATCCGTCAAGTAACAGAAAATAAAATACCTCTTCCTGTTCCAAAAACAAGCCAGACGAAATATTCTTTTTATGAAAGTAAAAAGCTGTTTAACCACATACCTTATGAAATAAGGAAGAAGAAAAGCTATAAAAAATTCAGAAATCTTGTTAAAGAAGCCCTTGCAACAAAAGTGTACTACAACCTTGAGGAATATTACAATGAAACTCTTGTGATTAAACGTTGTTATATTGTTTTAATTTATACCTATATGTGAAGTCTCCTTTCATCCCAGAAAACATTAGAGGGTTTCTATTATAATTTGAAGTGAGGAGAAAATTAAAATAGCAGTGTTTGTACATATAACACAATTCATGATTATGGCTTCTCATAAACAATAATTCTGAAAAATGTTTTGTCTAATTCTTTTGGCATTACAGATATATTTTTTCAAAAATTGACTTACTACAAGATTTTTCAATGTATATATATATATATATATATATATATATATATATATATTATGCCATCTACAAGTATTTAAACTTGTCATGTGAAAAGTTGCAGGCGATCAACTTTTAACTCAATTTATTTAAAAACTAAAAAAAGAGTTAGCACCTTTTTGCATTATGTTCTTCAATTCAAAATTGGAAAACTTGAAATTTGGAACACTGTTTATAGAAGGTTAACAGAAGATTGCAAAAAATATATTTTATCAAATTATTCCACCAATTAAATCTGCTGCAAGATATCAGTTACATACTAGGTACAATTGTGTTGAACAGTAAGCATATTTATGGGAAAGCAAAAAATATAATTATTGTTATTTAAACATGAATCTCGTCACTTATAGAAGCTTCAAATTGTATCAATTCTTTGTATAATAAATATAACTACTTTTTTGTTTCAGATTTATTGTATTTAGAAGAATATTTTTAATAATGTCATTGTTATACATGTACCGAGCCATTACTATGTATGTAACTGTATTGCCTAAGTCAAATATAAACTACCCATGTGCACCAAAGTCTAATGAAACCTCGCCACTGATGATAGTCAAAAGGGTAGTTAAACTAATGACTGGTATGGGTTTGTCAGTGAATGGCCAGCATGTCTATTGTGGAGATTTCATTTACAGCGGACATACTGTGATACTGACATTTACTTTTCTGCTTGTGTCAGAATGTAAGTATCAAATTACTTATTTATATATAAGTTTACAAGTGGGCCATCTGCCCCTCATTGTATATGTTATATGAAAAAATATTTATATTTCTTCCTTTATAATTTAATGAATAAGAACTAAAACTGTTCATTGGTTTTTATCCGTGTTGATTATAAATATAAATCTCCATATATCAACCAGTCAAAATGTAATATTTTTTGGAAACACAACCAGCCTTGATTGTTTGATTGATTGTTAACGGGGTTACAGTGCACTGAAACCAGGTCTATTGTACCCCCCCATCATTGCTGTCCTTGATGCTGCTTCTAGACCTATTTTCATTATATAATTCCTAAGGCGACAGTGGCCTGTAAGAAAGCCCGTAAGGAGATGTAGCTTATTTTTGCTGGGATACAAATAATTTTTGAATCAAGTGGTATCGAAGTCTCACAGGAACTTTTTAAGAGGGGTTCAGCCTAAGAATGCACCACCTGAATGCTTTTCTTTCGGTTCCTTCTTCTTCCAAAACTCTTTCTTATAGGTACATTTTCCTACACCACAGAGAGACCCGGGCCAATAAAAGGCGTCCGTGTAACTTTCCACTTAGATTCTCCTCTTCATATCCTTTGATTCCTCAATCGCCAGAAATCCAGACTAAAGAGACCCTGTTATTCTTGCCTATTTCATAAACTTTTCTTTGGCACTCCCATATCAACTTTGAGTGAATTACATGGGAGCTCAGTGCTTTGATAGCAGAAGGAATCGCTGTCACATTTCTGGTAGTTCCCTTCTAGGTTCATTTTCATACATCTTTCAATTGCAAGTATTTCTACCTAGAAGACACTCTGACAGGAGCCTAATGATAGTGAGTGTTTGGTGCCATCATTGAATACTCCAGCCCCAGTTCCTGTAGTGGTTTTGGATTTAATAGCATTTTTTTAAAGAGTTTGGGGGGTGCATTCCCTTTCCCAGTCTTCCTTCTTACTTCGCACTGTAGCAAAGTTATTTTCTTGATCATTTTGTCACTCTCCCTAATTTTTAATACTCGTTTCCTGAACCCTCCTTAGGTATTATAAGGGCGAGTGTACCAACGAAGTTCAACAGCAGTACAAGGTTGAACTCCGTTCATGGTTTAAGATACGTTGTATCAATTTGGATCAGTTCTGAACTATAGATCAAAAGTCGGTTCATATGAACCATCGTGTTTGACCGATAAAATAATTGAACTTGGAAATATAACCCTAATATTTTGGGTAGCAGTGAATAGTAAACAAGAATTCCCCTACAGAGAAACTTAAATTAATAAAAAAATGTATCTTTACTTCATTAACAAGTCGATAACTCAAGATTACCAAAAACTTATCAAGAAAGGGTAGATCATTTTGAAATATGGAATGGCAGATTTTAAAAGCAGGTTTCGGATGTCAAAACAAACTGTTCACTTTTTAGTTGATGAATTACATCTTGCAATTACTGCATATACAAATAAGTATGTCAGTTGTGATTAACAGTTCAGAAATCACAAGTAATTTGGCAATTGACTATTATTTTATAACATTTATATTGTTTGACCAATAGTGTACAATATGTTTCATTAAAACAATTTTTAGGAATCAAGCATTGTGAAATTCTTGAGCTACTTTTACTAAAGTATCATTTTTTATCTTGTTTGTTTTTCTGGTTGACTTTTTACATTGTAAGGACTGTTTATACTTTTTTACAGCCTCCAACTGCTTATAGCAAACTTTTATACCTTTCCTACTACAGAATTCATGATTTTTAAATAGTTTTATATAGTTATTAAACAATAGCACAAAGCCAATAAACATATAAAAGTACGTAAAGCAAAGATTGACGAAACGTGTTGATAATTTATTGAGATTTAATATCATAGAACATTAAATAGAAAGGAATGAAGTAACTCACTTTGACTAGTCATGTTTGCGAACCAACAACAATTTTGAGTTCAAATGAATTTGGTGTGACACGACAGAATTTTCTTTGAACGACATTAATTGTTTACCGATGGTTAACTAGTTTTGGTACAACCGGCACTAACAATGGTCTTATTGGCTGATCTTTCTATCACCAGATGAAGAGGTGCGAGATCTGTAATGATCTCGAGTGCCTTAGTTGGCACCTTCTCGTAGCTCCAGTGATGCACACACAGGCAAGACTTTAAACTTTGTCAAGGGTCTTTCTTGTGCTGTTCTGACCTGTTTTGGTATGCCAGACTATTCCCCCATAGGTTATTATTGGTCTCACAATCATTATATACATATATCACAGTATTTTAGGGTTACAGCCCTAGGTCTTACCACGCAATCAGTTCCTTTATTGTTTAATATCACTTATTTCAACAGGCTCATTCCACAGAAGCTTACTGTCTAGGTCTATCCCTAGAAATTTAACTTCAGATTGGCATTCTATTTCTCCGTTTAGAGATCAGGGATTTCATAGCTGGAAGCTTCCTTTTCTAGGCAAATGGAATGTTTGTGGTCTTCTTAGGGTTTATATTCAGCCCACTGACAAGCACCACTGTAAGTCAGTAATTCTGAGGCTCTCTGGTAATAAATCACACAAGGTGCTCTAGAATATGCCTCTTATCATCAGCATAGCCCATACATTTGAAGCCAAGCTCCATAGCCTGCGGATCAGCTCATCAACTACTAGGCTCCATAGAACTTCCCCTTGAAGTGTCTTACTAGTGCCTTTAACAGAGGTGGTTTGATTTCCCATCTGTCTCAGCTATCCTCATCGTCAGCAGCTTATACATCCATTTTATAATGGTTTCATTAACTCCTCTCCTCCTCTCTGACAGATACATGAGTAGAGTTATCCATGTTGATTTATAGATCTCCTTCAAATATAAACTAATCAAAATGTAATATTTTTTAACAACACAACCAGCCTTATAAGTACCTCTATACGGGATACACCATACAAACTCATTGCTTTTTTTATATTAATTATAAAAATGGGAAGTATGGAATAGCTTCAATTTATTTGTTTAATATGTTAACCAATTTTCAGATACGCCAAAAAAATTATACTTGCTACACTGGTTGTATTGGATATTATCGTGGGTGGGAGTAATTATGTTGGAAATATCTCACGGACACTACAGCATAGATGTGATAATTGCTTACTTTATTACCACAAGAACATTTTGGACCTACCATACATTTGCCAATAATAGTTTATTGAAGGTAAGATTAACATTTGAAGGGTACAGGGAAAAACCTGGCAAGTCAACAAACGTTAAAAACAGAGAAAACTGATTTCAGTGTTCAAAACGTTATTAAAGTTTCACATTAAAATAAACCTTAGTAAAAACATGTAGCTTTGGAACTTTCAATGTTTCTATTTGCTATGCTAAATATTAATTTGTCAAAGTAGAACTCGAAAAAACTAAAACAGTCTTTTTTTTTCAATAAAAGAACCTGGTAAGTCATCCAAAACAGATATAACATATTAAGGCCATAAAACAAACAATTTAATAAATTGATTAATTTTTTAAACTGGATAAGTGTACAATCATGTCATATTTAGGTACAACGTTGAGTTTAGATGTGAGTTCTCCATTCATGCGGCAGTATCTTGAAAAACTATTCCGCAACTGGTGCACTATTTCATCAGGTTTATGATGTCCTCGTACTTGGCTTTAGAAAGAGGTAGAGGACCTATGACAAAAATATGTCAACGTACTGCTTTCCATTTACAAAATAACATCAATTTTAATTGCTTCAAGGTTTAAAATCATTTTAAATTAACTTTTATTTTAAACTAAAATTATGTCCATTATTTTATTTTATTAATGAAGTCCTTATTAATTAGGTAAACATATTATTTTGAATTAATGTTTACCTGTGTAGGACTTTGAAGGTAGTTGGAACTCTATGTCCTCCAAGTTGGCAGCATTTTTTCTTTTTGGGGTAAAAAATGGCCCATCGTAAGTTGTCTTCCAGCTCATTAGACGAGGATATTTCCATAGTAGACCGAGTCTTGAAAGATCATTTCACACCATACGCTGTATCCATAAGAGTCTTCCAATAGAACACAACTTCAAACACAGAGGATTTTCTTCACGAATTTTGAACCATGTTCAAAAAATTTTAAGGGGTTTCCATTTTCTCTTTTAAATTCCACAGGCTTATATTTCTATCACACTCCTTGTATGAATGGCCCCGTATGGGAAAAATGATCTTGATGTCTTTCAATCCTTGAACTTGTTTGCTTGTGATAAATTGAATGAAACATATAATGGGGAAGTTTTTGTTTTGTCCTCCGGCGGAGTCACAAAACACTTGGAGTTCCTCAACATCATCATGCAGGTAGTTGCTAATAAAATAAAATAGTAAGGAGGCAACTTCATTAGACACTTTCTTAGCAGTACCATCATATACATAAAAAATTGCTTGCCCAGTGGAGAGGATGTGAATGTTAAAAGAATACATGGATAATTGCGTTGGTAATACATGTCACTCGTTGATATGCTTGGGATTGCATTATTTTTCGCAAAATCCATGCAAATTGCTTCCATTTTATGTGTGCATAGAGTCTTTTCTATCTTTTTTCTTCTTGTTATCGAATGTTTCAGCTCTTTTCTCATGAAGAACATTCATAGTTGTAAGTTTTTTTATTTCTTCTGAATCATTTTGCTATAAATTCATCACAGGTTGAGCAGGTGTCTGTTCTGGGATAACCGAACGATATGTTAAAGTTTTTGTTCATAACACTGATCAACGCTAATTTTATTGTCAACAATATTTGGGTGATTTCTAGGTAACTTTGTGGTGCTGATCACGAATTTGAAGTCCACTTAGGTGAATTGGCTCTAATTTTAGAGATATATTATCAAAATATGATAAGATAGAGAAAAATATCAATTTAATAGACCAATGGCCCTTATAAGCAACTTTTAGTAAAAAATATTAAAGTGGTTTAAAAAAAAGAGAAACGAAAAAATAATAAAATTCATTTATTGATTAGGTATAACAGCAAAGAAATAATTTAATTTAAAAATTACATCTAATTGGAAAGAAGCTCTTTTTGTAGGATTTTCTTTTATGAGGACCGTCAGGTACATCACGTTGGAGACTCCAACAATAGTCTGCCATCATATGATGATCCCATCTGCCCTGATACCTTACCTCCATCTCCTTTATATCCTGGTGGAACCGTTCCCCTTGTTTCTCACTGAAATTGCCAAGATTGTCGGGACATTTATCCAAGAGGCTGTGAAGAAAGTGTACTTTAATACTCATATTAGTACCCAAGTTTTTAAAGTTTAATAACATCTGTTGCACTAATTCCCCGTAATTGTCCGCTTTGTGATTACCCAAGAAATTTTTAACTACCATAACAAAGCTACACCAAGCAGCAGCTTCAAGTGTCGTCATGTGATTTGTAAAATTAGAGTCCTTAATAAGTTTGCGAATTTGAGGGCCATCAAAAATACCCGCTTTTAGCTTTTCCATACTTAGCCTAGGAAACGATCTACAAATGTATTTGAAGCACTCGACATCTTTACTCAAAGCCTTAACAAATTGTTTCATTAGTCCTAACTTGATGTGGAGCGGTGGGAGAATGATTTTTTCACGGTCAACCAATGGTTCGTTTATGACATTTGCTGTTCCTACAGTCATATTTTGTCTTATTGGCCAATTAACCATATTCCAATGATCTTGCTTCGCCCTACTATCCCACAAGCAGATAAAACAAGGGTATTTTGTGTACCCACCTTGCTGTCCAAGCAAGAAGTTGACCATTTTTAGATCAACACAAATGGAAAACTGATGTTCTTCATAGGATAATTTCTGTAATACCAACTTGATGTTTTGATATTCTTCCTTAAGTTTTGTTGAGTGGGCGATAGGAATTGACGCATATCGGTTGCCATTGTGTAGCAAAACACACTTTAAGCTTCTACTGGAACTGTCTATGAATAGTCACCAATCACCTGGAACAAATTGTATTCCCATTTGACGAAAAAGTCCGGGAATGTTGCAATAAATAAGATCTTCATTTTGGCTAAAGTAAGGAACAAGTTTCACCTCTCGTGTTCTATAAATGGTTATTTTTATATCTGGTTGTAGACAGTTTTTTTCTTTTAATCTGGATGCCAGAAGTTCAGATGCTTGCTTTGATAGACCGAGATCCCGTATCAGGTCATTCAGTTCTTCTTGAGAGAACTGCTGTGGTGTTTATTGTATTTCCTGCTCATATTCACTTCCACTGCTACTGTACTGGTCCTTAATTTCTTCTTCTTCTTCTTCCGCCATCAGAACAACTCGCAGTGTTGTATATATTGGTACAGGAATCTCTTCGCTATGTGGCACAGGTCTTCGTGCTAATTCTAAATCAGGATAATCCCATTTGCCTTTCTTGTATTTGTTAAAACCTTTTACATTAACTAAGCAAAAATAACAATCATCATGGTGGTTTTTAGGTTCTCTGCACACCATGGGCACACCAAATTTCAAACTTTTTCTTTTTTAGTTTGACCACTGTCGTAAACATTCGACACACGTTTTGCACACTATATGGGGAGCCCAGGACTTGTCTTGGTCTCCAAGCTGTACGCCGAAATAAGCTTGTCTAACAAAATCTGTGATATTTTTTCTTTGTTTCGCTACAGTATATTCGCCACATATGTAGCAGAAGACATTAAGGCTGTTCAAACAGCTTCTGCGTGAAGAACTCATTCCTCTGAAAAAAGAGTAACTTTAGTTAAAAATATAGGTACAAATATTCGCCACATGTACTCCTACCTTCCACTTGACGTCTATTAAATTTAAATAACTTCACTAGGTAGGCAATAAGAACTAAATACACAAAATACGTAAGAAAAGCACAATAACCGCGACGCTAAGTCTTAGTAGAACAACTGCTTACGCTGAACTGACAGTTAAAATCAGGAGACACAAGACAAACAAGTGCACGCACTGATCTCGTGATCAGCAGTCGGCACGTGGTACGCTCACTAAACAGGGTCGAACTCTCGTTTCTGCGTAAATTTCTTGTTCGTAAATTATTCTTAAAAAATAAAAAGCATATGTTATAGCTAAATTCCTTAAAAAATTATGTATCCCTTACCTCAAAAACTAGAGCCAATTTGAAAAACTTTTATTTTTGATTTCAGCAGACCTGAATTACCCTAAATTCGTAAAAAATACTAGACAACAAAATTTTTTTTAAATTTTGTAGGGCGGTGTAATGGACCCATAGGTTTCATATGACAAAACTGTTGTGTAAACATTGTAATTTTTTTAATATTCAATTCTTCAGGTAGGTATGTATTTTTTAATCTGTAAGGCTGTAGTAACTTTGTCCACCCTTGAAACTTTTTATGTGATTTGAAACTAACATAACCAATTTTTCAAGGCTCCTGTGAATCTAAGAAAGTTTGCTTCTTTTATCAAGCGGCGCAGATCCTGTACACTTAAGACTTTTCTGTATATACTCCAGTTTGTTCTTAGTAATACCTTGCATTGAACAAAATGCTTTAGCACAAACCTGGGCGACATTTCTTTCTTTAATTCTTACTGTGTACGAAAAAGTTGCATTTCGTAAGTTTGCTGTATCCTCGTTTCTTCCTCTGTTTCATCTAAAGTTACCATTTCAAAACACTATAAACGAGATCATCTACAATCCCCTCCCATTTCATCTGAACATAACCTAATCTTTTTCCCTACATCAGAAACCCGACCAGTTGCCTTCCTTTTCTTTGTAACAGGATATGATTTTGTGTACTCATCTTCAGAAGTCGTCGCCATCATACAAGATGAAACACAATTTATATGAACGTTTTAATATCACACTCATCAACAACTCACAACACACTAGATTTCCGAGGTACCACACGAGAAAGCCGCAAACAGCAGAAAACAACATGGTGGACTTGACACAGTTGACTCGGTTGCACTGACTAACCTGATTCTTTCCCTGTTTACTAAAACATTGAGGGCCAACAACACTTGACCAGCCTTTTTTCCATCATTGATGTACATAGTACAATATACTTACTGAATAGATTCCAAAAAATTCTAACTCAACTAAATAAAAAAATTAGTTGCCTGGTTTTTTCCCAGTACCCTTCATTTTTTACTTTAAATTAAAAACTTGACGGAGTTTTTTAACATTTATCTTTTAAACACAGGAAATTTCATAACGCAATTGAATCAAATATACAAATAGAATTTATAATTGAGTAGTGGCTGAAATAAGTACATATCTTATTTCGAATGTTCGTATCTCTTGCTTTTTTGACATTTAATTTATATATGTTCAAACATACTATTAGAGTTCAAAAGTGTAATTATCTCACCAAGCTAAAAACTACGAGAGTACAAAGAAAAGTGGCCACTAAAACTATTATTTATATAAACACACTATAGCTTGAATGATTATAAACTAATGAAAACGAAAACTAACATTATCTAAGGAAACTCAATTAAACAACAACTAATTTGTGATTATCATCATTAATAACAATGGCTTTTTGAGACACATACTTGATTCCATCAAAAAATCTTTCATTATTTTTATTTTCATCTCCTTACAACTTTCAAACTATTGAATACAGCAACATATGGTTTTCACTGTTATATGTGTTATTTGGTTGCTATTTAAATAAAATTTGTTGATAGTATGAGCTCATAATAATTTTTGACGGATTTGTATTCAACTTTTTTTTTGTAAAGCTATTAAGAGCCAAGTTAAGTTAATTTTTGAAGACACTGTATTCCGAGTGTAATAGGTCGGATTACTGTAATTAAAATATAGCATTAACTTTAAACTTGTGTTTATTCATCTTCATTACCATAAAGCATTTCTCATTAACTGCCAACTATATGACATTGACATTACATTGTTACCAACTATAATCATGGTTACCAACCTTACATCTTCCCTTCTAGAGAAATCCATCTGACAAAGCGATATTATAAATTGAGTCTGTCAGATGGCTTTATTTTACGTCCCTTAGAACTAGTCTTTTTTCTACACACAAATGACTGTTCACTGTCCTGCGACTTTTCCGTATTGTTCGAATTCTCACTATCACTGCTATTATAATAATAATCGTCTGTACTAACGCTATCATCGACATCTGCACTAACATTTTCATTATGATTGTCCGAACTAACATATTCATTTTCTATCGTTTTGTAAAAACCATCATTTACTATTGGTGTTACAATACCTGCATTAGTATTCAGTGGTTCTAAGTCTATATATATTTTAGTATCATAATCTCAATATAAGGATTTTTATTAGGTACTTTAATCTGTGTTAGTTTTAAAAATCTACGGTTTCGAATGAAAAGTGAATCGTTATCTAATTTAGCTCTGTAACAACGTTCTCTAATTTGCTCTAAGATTGTGCCTGGAGTCCAAACACTACCAGATTTGGTTTGAACAAAAACTCTTGATTTTATTTTTTAACACCACTTTGACTATAGTATTTTTGTTGATTTTTCAGTGATTTCTGTAGAGTCTCATTATAATTTTTAACTACTTTATGTTTAAGTAATTGGGAAGTACAGGGTAAAATACCTCCAAATTTTCTGCACATTAAAATTTCTGCAGGAGAAGTGTTATTAGCTACAGGTGTATTTCATTAAATTAATAATGAAAGATGTAAATATTTATTATTTTTTTTTAACATTGTTTTGACTGTTTGGATTCGCCTTTCTGCTAATCCATTACACTGCGCAATGTAGAAGATGAGCATATGTGCTTAAATTGCCAATCCTCTGCAAATTTTTTGAATTGATGGGAAGTAAATTGTGGCCCCCATCTGAAATTACTGTTAATGGTACTCCTAATAGAGAAAACCCATCTTTTAATTTCTGCATAATTTTTTCACTAGTTGTGTTACTATTTAAATTAACAGCATCCACAAACTTTGAAAAATAGTCCACTAGTAATAATTTTTTTTTCCATTTAACTAAAAAATATCGCACCCTATTTTGTTCCAAGGTAATTATAGAATTTGATGAGTCATTAAAGGTTCCTTCTGTTGTGAATTTGAATATTTCAAACAAAGGTGAGAATTTGAAATTTTTGGTTTGATTTATTGGGTCATGCGAGGCCAGAATATTGAACTTTGTGCTAACTGAATACATTTATTGATTCCTAGATGGCTATAGAGCACTCGATTCAGCATCTCACCTCTCATGCTTTTAGGAATTATTATACATTTATCTTTGAAAATAATATTGTCATACAATTAAGTCAGTTTTATAGGGTAAATAAATTTTAATTTCATTATTTAAGTTTTTATTGTCATTTGGCCATCCCTGTAACATTATTTTTTTTAAATTTTGCAATTCACTGTCGTTTTCAATCTCCCTTTTTAATTCCTCTAATTTATCTTCAGTTACATTGATTTCTGCTTATAGGAGACATACTTCTGATTGAATTTCATCATCTAGTGAGTCGCTTTTAAATTTAACCTCTTTATATGCCCTAGAAAGCGCGTCCGCCAATAAAAGATCTTTACCTGGTTTAAATACTAAGTTTATTTCAAATTTTTATATTTGTAGCATCATACGCTGAAGGCGGGCTGGGCATTTGTTTAAAGGCTTCTTAAGAATTAAAATTAGGGGCTGGTGTTTAGTTTTTACTGTTACTCTACTGCCAAAAATAAATTGATAGAATGTTTCTAACCCAAAACAAATAGCCAAAAGCTCTTTCTCAATTTGGGCACAGCGCATCTGGGTTTCTGTCATTGCTTTTGATGCATAGGCACAAGGTAGACGGTTTTGCAGTAAAGCTGCCCCTAGCCCTGATTTTGATGCGTCCACCAAAATTATAAATTCTTTTGACACATTGAAAAACTGCAAAACAGGTTCTGAAATTAATTTGTTTTACAAATGTTGAAAATTTTATCTTGTTGCATTTGCCAAACGAACCCACTGTCTTTAACAAATCTCTTAGAGGTTGAGTTTCTGTTGAAAAGTTTGGGATGAATTTACTTACATTGGTTAGCATTCCAAGGAGTCTCTAGATATCAGCTTTATTTTTTGGTTTTATTTTTTGGTTCTGGGACATCTGTAACTGCTTGTATTTTCGAATAACTGGGAGACACTCCCTCTTTTGAAATTATATGCCCAATATATTATATTTTATCTAACCCTAATTTGCATTTTACTAAATTGAATTTTAACTCCTTTTTCTGCTGCAATTTTAAGCACTCTTTCTGGGCGACAATAATGTTCAGCTCTTGTTTTTCCCCAAATAGGACATCATCTACATAAACATCAGTGCCTGTACCTGCAACTAAACTTTTTAATCTCTCTTGGAACACTTCTGGTGCTGATTTAATGCCCTATGGCATTCATAGGAATTTGTAACGGCCAAAAGGTGTTCCAAAGGTACACAGATTTGTGCTCTCCTCGTCACTCTTTATTTGGTAAAAACCATTATCGGCATCAAGGGTACTGAATATGGTTGCCCTTGCTAAATTACTAGTTATTTCGTCTAGGGTCGGAATATGATAGTATTCTCTTTTCATTGATTCATTCAGGTCTTTAGGATCCAAACAAATGCGTAGTTTGCCATTAGGTTTACGGACTATCACTATAGCCTTAACCTAATCCGAAGCTCCATTGACCTTTTCAATTATATTTAATTTTTCTAGTGTGTTTAAACTTTCTTTTAAAGACACTTGAAGTAGTAGTGCTACTTTACGAGTAGGTTGTACCACCGGCTGCACATTTGGTACTAAGCTAATGTGATAAGGTTGATTTGTACACCCTATACCTGAGAACACTTCCCTTTATTTATTTTTTAAGTTATCATAAGTACTTTTTAAATGATCATAGGTACTACCTTCTTTATTTTTGGAGTCTATTTTCTTTATTAAATTTAATTTACATGAACTGCCTAGATGCATGCAGTATCTGAATTAACTACAAAAATTTTTAAAACATGTGTTTCACCTCTCCAGTCGATTTTCAAATTACAGCCTAGCTATTACTTGTAGAACCCGACCTGTATATGATTGTAATTTAGTTTCGCTTGGTTCTGAGTTAGGTTTATGTATGAGTTGGTTAAAACTTTTCAAAGGTAAAATATTTACCATAGACCCCGTATCAATTTTAAATTGAATATTTAAATTATTAATTACTAGAGACGTGACCCACTGTTCATGTTCATTGGAAATAACATCTTTTTCAATACTGCCTACAAATAAATATTCATTTTTTACGTTATGTTCTTCATCATTATTTAACATTAATTTCATTTACCTTTTCATTTTTCTTCAAACAAACCATGGTAAAATAGGTTTTTAAATTGCAATATGAACACTTTTGTCCGTATGCAGGGCATTAGCTGATTCCATGGTTTCTACCACACTTCTTGCAGTCTTTTATCATTTTATTACTTTTCCGCCCAACCTTTCTATATGCGAGAAAAGTATTGATTTACCCCAAAAAAAGTTGGAATTTTGAAATTTTTTTTGAGTTATTTTTACGTTTTCCATCAACAACAACCCGTCGTCGTCGTCGTTGTCGTCGGCCACTTTTCCTTACATGTCTTGTTAGCACGATAAAGTCTCCGGAGTGCAATAAGTCAGCAATTTTATGATTGAATATTGTTAAGGACATGTCACAAATGATCCCTATTGATTTTCAGCTCACCAGAGCCAGTACAACGGGTGCTATGGTAGTTGAAGTACGATATTTTGTCATTTTTTGAGAAATATCAGTTTGTTAGCACGATACAGCCACCGGTGTTCAACAAGTCACCAATTTTATGATTGAATATTATTCAGGGCATCTCACTGATGAACCCTATTGATTTTCAGCTGACCAGAGCCAATACAACAGGTGTGATAGTACTTTAAGTACGATATTTTTGTCTTTTTTGGAGAAGTTTCAGTTTGTTAGCACGATACAGCCTCCGGAGTATATACAAGTGATCAATTTTATGATTGGATATTATTAATGGCGTCTTAAAGGTGAACTCTATTGATATTCAGCTCACTAAAGCCAGTACAACGGGTACTCTATGGTACTTGAAGTACCAAATTTTTGACTGTCTCGACCCTTACTTCGTGGAATATGCTCATATTAGTGTTTTTAAATGAAACTCAAGGTCTCTAGTTAATTCCACAATATAATACAAGTTATTGAAAATTCTAAGAAATTGACAATTGTTTCGATAAATCAATATCATCGTCAGAATGACAGAAGTTACATTTCATTTTATGCCTACCTGATGTTTAGTAGTTATATTTTTTTGGCTAGACCAAGAAGTAACCTAACTTGTGATTGGCTTAATATATGTTTATAGAAAAAAGAAGAAGATGTGATATTACAAATATTGAAGCTTAGATATTATTAGCCCTATGGTGATATCCTGGATATCATTTTTCCAATTAAGATCAGTATAACTGTGCAATGATATAGAAAACCAGGAAAACTATATCTGCTGATCTTTACAATTATCACTTAAGAAGACAGTTTATTAGTGGAGAATTCCCTAGATTTAACTGTTCATTGACAACTTCATATTGTGGGTTTCTTAAATGTCTTCTAATTTCCAGTTCTTCAAGGAAATCCAGTTCTTGCTTCTTTTCACAGATATGCAGCACTTCTAGTTCTGTGTTAGGTGTCAATGAATGATTGGTGTCAAGTAAATGTTTTGCGTAGTGAGATTTATCTGGTTGTTTTAATCTGTAAGCTCGTAAGTGCTCACTGTATCGTATTTCAAAATTCCTAAGGGTCTGACCCAAATAGACAGCATTACATTCTGGACATTTGAGTTTATATATACCGGACTTCTTTAATAGTGGTATTTTTGTTTTTACATTTAACAATTTTGTACTAACGTTACTTTCTGTTTTAAAAGAAATTGTTGCATTCGTTGCTGAAGATATTATCTTTGAAATATTATTAGAAATATTTCCTGCATATGTGATGGTTTTATAAGTTTTAATTTCATCAGCTTGTTTAGGATATATTAGTTGTAATGCCACTTTTTTCTCTTTTTTACTAATTAGTTTATTTATCATATCTAATGGATAACCGTTAGATGTTGCTATTTGTCTAATTGTATTAATCTCTCTATCAAAATTACATTTGTTCATAGGAACTGAAAAAGCTCTATGTATCATTGAATTATATGCTGCTAGTCTGTGTGAGACAGGGTGGTTAGAATTGAATGGAATTGTCACATCAGTCTGTGTTGGTTTTCGGTAAATTGAATAATCAAGTACATCATTAACTCTTTGAATTTTTAAATCAAGAAAATTGATTGAGCTATTTTCTTCAATTTCTAATGTAAATTTAATTTTCGGGTGTAAATTATTGATGTGGTTGAAAAACACATCTAATTGTCGCTCACTACCCATAAAACAAGCTAATATGTCATCTACATATCTATACCAAAATAAAATATTTTTCGAAATATTACTTTCAAAGATCTTTCTTTCTAAATTGTCCATAAAAATGTTTGCTAAAATAGGTGATATAGGGCTTCCCATTGGTAAACCTTCATTTTGAATATATATCTTATTGTCAAAAGTGAAATAATTCTGATTAATGCATACATCAAATAAATTAAGTATATCTGATATTATTCCTGGATTAATATTTTTATCTTCTAGTAATTTTCTCACAAGTATTAGACATTCTTTAGGAGGAATTTTAGTAAACATATTAGTTACATCGAACGATATGAGTTTATAGTTATCTTGCAAGTGGATTGATTTCAACTTTTTGATTAGTTCTATTGAATTTCTAATTGAGTACTGAGATTCATATCCGTAAGTATTGAGTATATTGTTGAGCTTTTTTGCCAATATATTATTAGGAGCATTAACATAAGAGACTACAGGTCTAATTGGTTTCGTTATTTTATGTAATTTAACTGTTCCATATAATTGTGGACAATGAGGATTCTTATGTATGATAGACCTCTTTTCGTAATCATTAAAAAGATAATTTGAATTATTAACAATATCCCTTACATTATTAGAAAACTTCTTTGTTGGGTCTGCTTTAAGAACTTTTACATCGCTGGATTCTATAAAGTTATATACTTTGGATTTGTAATTTTCAGTCGTCAAAATGACAGTAGCATTCCCCTTATCGGATTTTGTAACTGTTAGGTTATGATTCTCTATCTTCTGTTTTATTGCGTTTAAAACTGAAATGTCATTTTTTGTTTGACGTTTAACTTTTGAAGGTTCAATATTTTTGATTAAATTGGCAATTTTTAATTTCTCATAAAGAAAATTATTTGAATTAGATTTTAAAGCTATTTCTGACTCTGTAGCTATAATTTGTTTAATATTATTCGTAAATTTAGGTGGTATGCTGTACTTTAAACCTTTATTTAAAAATTCTATTTCACTATTTGTAAAATTAGTGTCTGAAAGGTTTTCAAATCGTGGTGCAAAGTGTGTTGGTATGTAGGTACTTACAGTTTCATGATGTTTTGAGTATTGAATTTTATGTTGTGTGTGTTCAAGATTCTGTAGCTTCTTTTCTTGTTTCTTAAATTTCATATGCTTCATAGTGCTGATATTTTCTCTAATTTTGTCATCCAAACAGTCAAATTCTACTGGATGTAATTGGAATGTGAGTTCTGAATGTACAACTTTTATGTAGTTGTCTAAGGAGTCTCTAACTTTGAACCATTTCTTACATTCAGATTTTATCCAAACTCGTTGAGCACATTTTATAGCTTTTTGTGCTTGTGGTGTTTTAGTGTGACATTTTATATTCACATAATTTGGTATTACCTTTTTTCTAAGGCATTCTTGGTTAAACCAAATGTTTTGTGATGCTTTGTAACGTTTTTGTAGTAACTTCTGGTACAGTCGGGTCAAATCTTCTCTCGAAGATTTTTTAATGAAATTGACTGTCTCGACCCTTACTTCGTGGAATATGCTCATATTAGTGTTTTTAAATGAAACTCAAGGTCTCTAGTTAATTCCACAATATAATACAAGTTATTGAAAATTCTAAGAAATTGACAATTGTTTCGATAAATCAATATCATCGTCAGAATGACAGAAGTTACATTTCATTTTATGCCTACCTGATGTTTAGTAGTTATATTTTTTTGGCTAGACCAAGAAGTAACCTAACTTGTGATTGGCTTAATATATGTTTATAGAAAAAAGAAGAAGATGTGATATTACAAATATTGAAGCTTAGATATTATTAGCCCTATGGTGATATCCTGGATATCATTTTTCCAATTAAGATCAGTATAACTGTGCAATGATATAGAAAACCAGGAAAACTATATCTGCTGATCTTTACAATTATCATACATAAGAATCCTCATTGTCCACAATTATATGGAACAGTTAAATTACATAAAATAACGAAACCAATTAGACCTGTAGTCTCTTATGTTAATGCTCCTAATAATATATTGGCAAAAAAGCTCAACAATATACTCAATACTTACGGATATGAATCTCAGTACTCAATTAGAAATTCAATAGAACTAATCAAAAAGTTGAAATCAATCCACTTGCAAGATAACTATAAACTCATATCGTTCGATGTAACTAATATGTTTACTAAAATTCCTCCTAAAGAATGTCTAATACTTGTGAGAAAATTACTAGAAGATAAAAATATTAATCCAGGAATAATATCAGATATACTTAATTTATTTGATGTATGCATTAATCAGAATTATTTCACTTTTGACAATAAGATATATATTCAAAATGAAGGTTTACCAATGGGAAGCCCTATATCACCTATTTTAGCAAACATTTTTATGGACAATTTAGAAAGAAAGATCTTTGAAAGTAATATTTCGAAAAATATTTTATTTTGGTATAGATATGTAGATGACATATTAGCTTGTTTTATGGGTAGTGAGCGACAATTAGATGTGTTTTTCAACCACATCAATAATTTACACCCGAAAATTAAATTTACATTAGAAATTGAAGAAAATAGCTCAATCAATTTTCTTGATTTAAAAATTCAAAGAGTTAATGATGTACTTGATTATTCAATTTACCGAAAACCAACACAGACTGATGTGACAATTCCATTCAATTCTAACCACCCTGTCTCACACAGACTAGCAGCATATAATTCAATGATACATAGAGCTTTTTCAGTTCCTATGAACAAATGTAATTTTGATAGAGAGATTAATACAATTAGACAAATAGCAACATCTAACGGTTATCCATTAGATATGATAAATAAACTAATTAGTAAAAAAGAGAAAAAAGTGGCATTACAACTAATATATCCTAAACAAGCTGATGAAATTAAAACTTATAAAACCATCACATATGCAGGAAATATTTCTAATAATATTTCAAAGATAATATCTTCAGCAACGAATGCAACAATTTCTTTTAAAACAGAAAGTAACGTTAGTACAAAATTGTTAAATGTAAAAACAAAAATACCACTATTAAAGAAGTCCGGTATATATAAACTCAAATGTCCAGAATGTAATGCTGTCTATTTGGGTCAGACCCTTAGGAATTTTGAAATACGATACAGTGAGCACTTACGAGCTTACAGATTAAAACAACCAGATAAATCTCACTACGCAAAACATTTACTTGACACCAATCATTCATTGACACCTAACACAGAACTAGAAGTGCTGCATATCTGTGAAAAGAAGCAAGAACTGGATTTCCTTGAAGAACTGGAAATTAGAAGACATTTAAGAAACCCACAATATGAAGTTGTCAATGAACAGTTAAATCTAGGGAATTCTCCACTAATAAACTGTCTTCTTAAGTGATAATTGTAAAGATCAGCAGATATAGTTTTCCTGGTTTTCTATATCATTGCACAGTTATACTGATCTTAATTGGAAAAATGATATCCAGGATATCACCATAGGGCTAATAATATCTAAGCTTCAATATTTGTAATATCACATCTTCTTCTTTTTTCTATAAACATATATTAAGCCAATCACAAGTTAGGTTACTTCTTGGTCTAGCCAAAAAAATATAACTACTAAACATCAGGTAGGCATAAAATGAAATGTAACTTCTGTCATTCTGACGATGATATTGATTTATCGAAACAATTGTCAATTTCTTAGAATTTTCAATAACTTGTATTATATTGTGGAATTAACTAGAGACCTTGAGTTTCATTTAAAAACACTAATATTACCAAATTTTTGTCATTTTTGGAGAATTTTCAGTTTGTTAGCACGATACAGCCTCCAGAGAGTATACGATTGATCAATTTTATGATTGAATATTGTTCAAGGTGTCTCACAGATGTACCCTATTGATATTCAGTTGACTGGAGCGAGTATAGCGGGTCCTATAAATCCAGATATACTGAATTTTTGGTTATTTTTGGAGAAATTTCGGTTTGTTAGCACGATACATCCCATACCATACCATACAAATAACAATTTTATGATAGAATATTGTTTAGGGTCACAGATGCGGAAAAGTTAGTTTTAATCCTTAAAACCGTTTATTTTTGATTTGGCTTCTGTTTCTTGAGTATTTATTTGCAACATCTACTGGTACACTTACTGAATTTGAGTTTTCCATTGCATGGCATTATTTCCTTGATTTATCCATAACATAGCAAATTTAAATCATCCTCTCCAAGGTATCTGGATTATCTTGTAACAGGTTTTCTCGTATTTGCGAGTTTGTGACTCCGCAAATAATCATTGTCTTAATAAAATCATTTTGAAGGTCGCCTAACTTACATTTCATTGCCTGTTCATTAAGTTGTGTGATAAACTGATCCATTGGTTGACTTTGTTGTTGACGATAGGAAAAAAACTCGTACCTTTGGTAGTTAATATTTTCTTTCGGATGAAAATATTCTTCGAATAGTTCCAAGAGTTTCATTAATTTCTTTTTATCGCCCTCTGGGATTGTAAACGTTCTGAAAACTCTGAACCCTTCCTCCCCAATGTAGTGAAGAAGTTGGGCACATTGTGTTGCTTCATCTTTTTTGATCACTTCAGAAGCAATTAAATAGTTTTCGAATCTGGCTCTCCATCTACGCCAGTTTTCAGCAACGTTTCCGTTTGTATATAAAGGAACGATTCCTTGGTGATCTGACAATTTTCTTTGCAATGTTACTGAATTTGTGCACTGGTTCGATCGCATATTAATTTTTATTTACACAGCGCCATGTAACAGGTAAGATGACTGTAATTATTTGTAATTAAAATAAAGCATTTACTTTAAACTCGTGTTTATTCATCTTCATTACCATAAAGCATTTTTCATTGACTACCAACTGTATGACATTGATATTACCTTGTTACCAGCTATAATCATGGTTATCAACCTTACATCCTTACACTGATTAAGTAAGTTATGTTAATTCACGTTATTATGGTTGAATCTAGTATAAGTTACAGTTATAATTTGGTTTAGTATTGTCCTGTAATACAATTTCCTTTTCCTAGATTTGACACTGTAGATATTTTGGTTACAAGATTGTTTATAATTACATGCATTTATTGAAAATTAAAATATTATTTTTCTTACAGCAACATTCTCCAAACAATTTGATGGGTCGTGAATGGTGGTTTTCGCTGTTTTTGTATTTTGAAGGCAACATAGGTGGTCCCCTACCGCGACAGTTCAATTGGCCGTTTCCGTGGCCTAGAAGGTGGCATCTAAAAAGTCGAGCTAGTTAGTGACACTCACCGTGCTTTTGTAAAAAACTTCTTTAAATTTATTACATGTGATATATTATATATATGAATAATGTGTAATTGCCTTAACTGACTAAACATCTTGCTCTTTATATACATTTACAAAGTATTAATTTTCGCTGGATGGTGATTTTTTATTCTCTCACTGTTTTCGGTATCTTGAATTTTTATACATATATTTTATATTAACTATTTTTCAACTAACACTTAGATATTTGTCATGAGTGTGTATATTATTAGTAGATTCTAAGCTGCAACGTTTTGTCTCAATCAAGCGTAGCGATTTGTTATATTCGATTTGTACATCTACTGAATATTTAAGTACAAAGTCATTTACAAACTACCAAACAAAAATGTATATATTTTATATAACTAGTTGTTCTTTCGCATTTGTACAGATATTTAACATTTTTTTTTCTAAAATCGTTCGAATATTTCTGTTGATTCATATATTCTGACAGATTGTAATTTTCTTTAATAAAAATTGATAGATTAGTATATTTTTTTAAATATGCATAGATACATTTTCCATCTACATATTTTCATTATTACAGATAGAAAATTCGATCAAATTGACATTTTGAAAATGTTAAATTTTGTATTTTTTTAAACTATGCATACATATATTCACCAAAAGAAAATTGGAAAACATTATCAAATTCATAATTTAGAATTTACAGAATTGACATATTTTTGAAACAAGATGAAATGTAATGAACAGATTTCCTTGGGATAGAAAATAAAAACATGCATACATATGCTCTCCACTTTAAACATATATAGATACAAGAAAAAACTATAAGTCTCTAGAATTATGGTAAATTACAGAAATTAACGAAATTCCTCACAATAATAGAAAATAGATACTTTTTCTTGTATTTATATTACAATAGAACCTCTTTAGTCGAACTTGAAGGAAGACGCCAAAAAATTCGAGTTATAGGGTTTTCGACTCATGGAAGACTTCAATTTCAGTCATAATTTCCTTTTTCTACTTCCGTTACTAAAACCGCATTTAAAACACGACTTTGACATGCGCAAAATGACTCTTTAAACACTAGTGTTTAAAATGCGAAAAGTCACATCTCGTTTATCTTTTGTTTTTTAAATGTCACGTCACATGTATCTGTTGTATTTTAAATATCATGTTTCGTGATAATTTTGTTGTTCTCTGTCATATGATTTGTCAGTCAGCCGTCTGCCATGATATAAATATAATTAAAATACCTAAAATGTTTTCATTCCTGCGGGCGAAGAAAAAGTATAGTAAGCACCTCGTGCTAAAAACGTCTTTAGTCACTCGTTTCACAAGGCACTCGTTCCGCTTCGCTTCACTTGTGTCTAATAAATCTCGTGACTAAAGTAACCTTTTTGCCACTTGGTACTTAATATACTATTATCATTTCATAGAATTAGTTTATTGTATAATTTGGACCTGCTTTTACATATTCTTAAAGTCTGTATGTATCTTATTTTTCTTCAAGCTATAGTGGTAATTCGTTTCAAATAAACGAGTTGTAAAGATGGTTGTAAAATAAACGTTGCTATGTTCGAGATAAAGTGGTAAAATTTATTTTTTCGAGTACTGAATGTACTTATGGGAACTCACTAATTATTTCGACTTATACACTCACCGGCACAAATAACGGGCACCCCTCTAATATTGTTAAAACTGCAAAAATTTAACATTTTTTGTTATTGTAACTTATGTCAATAATAGGCACGACTTTGTATAGGGTTTTAAAGTATAGTTTGTTTTGGGAAACCCTTATTTTGAGAGAAACATTTGTAAGAATTAACACAAAACACTTCTTCACTTCTTTGTCTAATTAATACCTCGCATTACATTCCCGAGGCTGTATAACGGTATTCATTCTTCTAGACATACTGTAAATCAAGTCGAAAACTTCATTTTGTGAAATTGATTCCCATTCCTCTAAAAGAGTATCTCTTAGCTGATCCAAGGTAAGTGGAGCAGGTTCCCGGCATCAAATCCTTCTACCTAGCATGTCCCAAACATACTTGATGGCGTTTAAGTCGAGACTGTGGACTGACCATGCCATTTGGGAAATGCCGGCTTCCTTTAAGTATTCTGTAACTATGTGAGCGGCTTAAGGACGTGCATTTGCATGCTTCAGTAGAAAATTGTCTCCAAGAAATGTGCATTTGGAACAAAAATTGAATAGATGAGGCTTTTACTTGATGAAGATCCATACTGAACTATGAAATAAAACAATATAATTTGTTTAAATCTTCATTTATTTGAACCAATGTTCAATTTAAACTTGTTGACGCGTTTCACTAACACAGTAGCTTTGTGAAAACGAATGAAGGTATAGTATAAAAATGTCTTAATATATACAGTGCATAAATACAGAATTCTATTTACTAATGATAACAAAGGTATTGAAAGAAATTACCTGGAAATTCATTCACTACAAACATTCCTAAGCTATCTTCTAGGTAAAACGGTTTAATAAAGGAGACTGATTGATATCTATTTGGTCCTTAAGAAGATTACCTGAGTATTTATTTTTGTTAATCTCAAGGGCTTCTAATAAATTTAAACTAAAGGATTTGCCGACTACATGGAGAATTTCAAAATTTGGGTCGAAAATCTGTTGGTTGTCTAATAAATGATTTGAATAGTTATAATCTAGTTTGTGTTCCGAAATTAGTTCCAATAAATGAAGATTTAAACAAATTATATTGTTTTATTTCATAGTTCATTTGGAACATCATAATCTTGCAGTTTTTCATTTATGAATCTATCCGCAGTCATAGATCCCTAGGGACCATGTACGAGGGTTGCCTTTTATATTTCGGCAATAGAGAACAAAAACAAATATTAATCATCAAAAATCACTTCATTGTTTTTCAAAATATTCCCCATGAAGATATATACACTTTTGCATGCGTTTGAACCAATTGTCGAAGCACTTTTGCCACTCTGAGGTTTCTCCAAAACATGCATTCTGAATGCAGCAACTGCTTCTTCAGGTGTCGAAAAACGTTGACCTCTCAGTTTTTTTTTACGTACGAGAATAAATAGAAGTTATTCGGTGCCAAGTCAGGACTATACGGCAGATGACTTATCAAATCGATGTTTTGGGTGCTCAAAAATGCAGTTGTTTTAGCCCATGTGTGAGAGCTCGCATTGTCGTGGTGAAGAGTGATCCGTCTTCGGCGGTTGGTTTTCCAGATTTCTTGGAAGACAACTGGCAAACAAATGGTTGTGTACCACTCAGAGTCGACTGTTCTGCGTTGTTCTAGTGGTACGGTTGCGACATGTCCAGTTTTTCCGAAAAAAACAGGCGACCAGTTGCTTGGAAATGCTTTGTGCGCGAACAACTTTTGTTGTTGGATTTGGCTCATATTGAAACACCCATACAGTCGACTGCTGTTTATTTTCGGACTCATACGCGTAAATCCACGATTCATCACCTGTCACGATGTCATAGACGTCTTTCGAAGTACCGCGATCGTATTTTTTGAGCATTTCTTTCGACCAATCGACACGAGTCTTTTTTTGAGTGATTGACAAATTGTGTGGGATCCAACGTGAAAATTTTTTGTTGACAGTCAAATGTTTATGCAATATTGAATGTATGCTGGTCCCACTAATGCCTAAGGTTGTCTCCATTTCACGATAGGTCACATGACGATCTTGCAATGTCAGTTTGCGCACAGCATCAATGGTTTTTGGAACAACAACTGATTTTGGACAACCTTCATGAAATTAGTCTTGGAGTGAACTACGAACACGATTGAATTCATCATACCATCGATAAACACTGGTCCTTGATGGAGCTTCGTCGCCAAAAATTGAATTAAGTTCATCCATGCACTGTTGCTAATTTAATCGAAAGTTGTAAAAAATAATCGTACGAAAATGTTCACGATTTAATTCCATTTTTGGGCCGAGGTGAATCTTTTAAGTTACTGTAAACAACACAAATAGCGCTTGTATGTCAAAACGTACGTATAACCTCAAAAATGTCCAACTTTACGATAGAGCTGTTAGCTGCCAGATTGCAACACTAAGGTTGACAAATCCCGAAACATAAAAGGCAACCCTTGTACAATTCTCTACGCGCCTCCGAAGATATTCCAGCCCAAACACGTTTGAATACTTAGTCTAGGGCTAAAAGTGCACTCGATATGTCGATCACCTTCTGTTCTCCAGGCTCTTTCGCGACTATAGGAGGATCGTAGACAAAATCTGGATTCATCAGTAAACAACACACATCATCAATTGTTCGCATTCCAATTTTGATGATCCCCAGCAAATTGTAATCTGGCTACTCAATGTTCCCTGTATAGTACTGGTACTCGTGCGGGTCTTCGAGATCTCAGATTAGCTTCACTCAACCATCTTCTAATTGTTCGGTCACTAACATCTGCGTTCCTGACATGTTCAAGGTCGTTTCTAGTCTCTACAGCTTAATATTGTAACATTTTGGTTTTGGGATATGCCACTGTCTTTTGGCAAATCTTATTAGTTTGAATTATTGGTACCTAGTAGTTAGGCCACCAATAGTACTGGTTAAGTACAGGGTATATGTTAGTTGGTGGGAGTGAGACAAAGTGATTTTTAATTTCTTTGGATAGGATATTTTTGGAGTGGCCAGAGTAGAATCGAAGGAACGAGAGGTTTTACCTGTACCTGGTGACATTTTTTTGGTGGTCGATTAAAAGCCCTTGACATTCCCAATTAGTGATTTGTGTGGAAAACCCTTCTAATAAGGTGAGCGGCCTCCTTAAGATTTAACTTTTCAAAGTAGATTTATCCATCCTTTTTTTTGTCTTCTCCCAATCAGTAATGTTTTTTTGTTTATTAAAAAGAGTTTTCTTTTTAGGGTTTTAAGGTAGCTTAAGTTAACCTTTGTTGGGCAAAATACGATTTTATGTGTTGTTTTGAGAACTTGAGCTGAATATTAATCTATACTCCACGCCCAAGTCTCTGCATGGCACGGGAAGCCATTCGCGTGACCGAGAAAGCTTGGAGAAAAGTGTACAGACTTTTCCGGAGCGTCGGGGAACTTACTTAAAGAGACAATCAGGCCAGATCTTTCTTTAATTTTAATTTCAATACTCCAATTATTAATTGTGAAATTCCGGAGGAATTTATTGTGGTAGTTTTTAATTTTAGTAACGGGCATTAATTAAAATCCCTACAAAAATAAGTTACGATCATACAATATGTAAATTTATAATTTTTTTAAAGGTAAACTATAGTACTATAGTGCCGAAAGGTCACTGTATTTTTTTTTTTGAAGATATCTAAGGTCTTGAATAACTTACCAATTAAGAATTAAGTGACTTCAATTTCTTATTTGAATATTTTATCAAGAATCTATTGAGTATTATTCCCATTGTCATAAAAATTACTATATTGAAATCTGTATGATTGGATGATCTTTGTCTTTTTTTTTTAAATAAACTTTTTGTTTGGCCTCACCTCTTACTTTAGATTTTTTATGTTTTGCAATTTGGTAAAATCTATAATCTTCAAATTACTTATTTTTTCATTTTTTATTATATAAGACAAAATTGCATGGCGCAACGGGTTATGTGATGTATTCCTGATTCACTCCCATCAATGCTCTCCGATGAAAAGCTGCCGTTCGCTTTTGTAACTAAAGTTCTAAAAGATAACAACCTATTTTTTTTAAAAAATCTAGTTGTGTTGATAAGGTTGATAAGAAACAGTTACAAAGTTGACGCCCAACGTGGGGCGTATGAATACGTTACATATATTTTTTTTGTAGTTTAATTTTGATTGAAGAATGTAGAGTGTGTGACCAAACAATTTTTTTCAATAGTACACAATTTCCCCAAACATGATAAATTCCTTTGGTTGATAAGTGTATATAGAACAGGTAGTTAAATTTTTTGCAATAGTATTAAAAACATGCTTTACTATTTCAGGATTTATGTCGAGAACATAAAAGGCTGGTATTTTAAACAGGTTTTTTGTGCCCCATAGATAATAATTATTATACTTACGATTAAATTTGTTTTTATTTTGGCACTATCACAAGTACGTAGGGACTTGTTTATTTAATTGAATTTGTCCAATAAAATACTTTTCATTCGTAATTTACTATACCGGGTGTCCCAAAAATAATTTTTAGAAAAAATAGACATTTTATTTTTATTATATAAGACAAAATTGTATGGCGCCATGGGTTATGTGATGTATTCCTGATTCACTCCCATCAATTCTCTCCGATGAAAGCTGCCGTTCACTTTTGTAACTCAAGTTCAAGAAGATAACAACCAATTTTTTTTTGAAAATATAGTTGTGTTGATAAGGTTGATAAGAAACAGTTACAAGATACCACAAAACGGTCATCCCGATGCGTAGTTCTTCTCTGGGGGCCGGTTTCAGGACGTCGAGTGTAAGCTCCCGTCTCTATAAAACGTATAAATACACGGTACTACGTGAAATCCCGAATCTGTTAGCCACGTAACTTTCATTTCTTCCATCTTGAATGAGTGCAACAATAGATGCAACAGTTTATTCGCTTAAAAATATCCTCTAATTAGCACTAATTGCCATAAGCAAGTAATAAACACTCAACCTAATCTGACATTATCAATACTTAACAAAAATGTCATCCCATACGCAATTAAAAACGCTTAGCATACATGGACTACTGAACTAAGGGCACTATAATAACTATCATATTGTTAAGATTTTCGTACAATATCTGAAATATGGTCAATTTGGAAGACCTTGATAAAAAGTCTTCAGGTTTGATGTCTTGATGTGTAAAACGAAATTATTATACAAAATTAATTAATTAAGTCTTTTCTATCAAAAATTAAGGGGGTGCTCGTTTTTCGTGCCGGTGAGTGCAGACGGGTCAAATTTTGAGCAATGAAGGTTTTGGGGCTTGAAGATAAGGAAACACAACATTTCTTCGAGTTTGGGAGGTTTTCAACTGATCGAGGTTCGACTTAAAGACATTCTCTTGTATTTATATTAATAAAAATATAATATTTGTAATCTTTGGAACTCCTCTTATTAAACGAGAATATGGATTATATGAATGGAATGATTTGAATTTAAAAAAATATATTCAAAATTTGACTTAAAAAAAGTTGGGACTATATATTTTTTGGAAGATCTGTTGGTTCACTAATATGCTCCCCACGTGCAACTTTTCCTATTACAGATATGAATTAAACTATAAGAGTAAATAATTATGAAAAATCACATAAATCAACAAAATTGTTGACAATACTGTAATATAAAAACATATATATTGCAACATCATATTTTATGACAAAATTTCAAAGTAGATGGAATATGTGAAGAAATTATGCACATTTGACGACTTAAAAACAAATATTTTTTGTGTAGGTTACCATTTTTCATCAATCAAATTTGCCTATTACAAATATCCATTAGCGCATGGATGAAAAAATGTCCGATTTTTTATTCAAAGTTATAGTATATTTTAAGGCAAAACAGCTTAAATTAACTAAAAATATATATTTAAAAACACATTTTGTGTGAGATTTTTGAAGGTGTTTCCATATTGGACCGCTAGGCGGTTTACAGATAAAAACAATTTTTTTTGTAGTTACCTTTATTTGATAAGTCAAAAATAAAATAATTTATGTTGAATTTTTTTAAAATTACTACTATTTTTTGTATGGAAATCTTAAACACTCAATACAGAGCCCTAAGTCACACTTGCAGCATATAGTACGTCCTCTACTTCTGCAATTATTTCCAGCGCATCTTCTTCTTTTATTATTAGGAATAGGAATTACGAAATGGTCGACGTTATCAAATCTTATCTCTCTTGTCATTCTTGAGACTCTACCAGTTGTTAAAATATAAATTAAAAAAAAAATTAAACACTTGCGCCCAAAGTCCGCCCACATTTAAGTTAAGATATTGAATGGCCTGACTTTTTACAGATCTGCCAAGCATTTTAAATGGAAGCATCAAGACAGTAAGTAAATATCGGCCAATAGCAAAGCGGTAGCAACAATTTAAAAAATTATAACAAAGTTGCCCTAACTCAATCGCACAGAAAACTAACTTTGATTTACTCTCGTATATCAAGTCGGATCCACCCAGGTTTTTATTATATTGCAGTACAGCCGGTGGTCTTATGATTGGAAATTTATTTTTTTCTGAACGAGAAAACCGATCAACGTTTTGAATTGGCTGCACTCCAAAAGAAGTTACCTATAGTTACCACACTGTTATCCTTCCATTGAATGTATAGGATTCCACTTTTTTCGAGGGTGGTAAAATAACATCTATCTTGCTTGTTCAAAATAGTTTCAGGAGCTAGTGGGCATTCCCTAAAGGAGGGGATTCTCACGTTCAGTTCCTGTCACACCATAACCACTTTGTTTTAAGGTATAAAAAATATTTACACCAGTAAAAAGGTCTATTAATTTTTTCTACCGAAATGATTTATTGATGTGTCTCAAATCGTCGAGCATCTGAACGAGAGGAGCTGCACCATTGTCAAAGTATGACTCGTAATCATTATTGGCCCTTGGATTTTTGCTTCTTCACCCATTTCTTCCAGTCACTTCTGTTTCTGGCCAGTCCTCTCATATCTTCTATTAGTTTCCCTATTTTATCTCCGATTTCCTGTATCCTTCTTATCCATATTTTCCTTGGTCTTTCTTTTTCTATCTCTTCCTGCCTCTGTAACTGCTTTGACTAATCTGTTCTCGTTCATTCTTACAATGTGTCCATATCAGTTCAATTGCTTGTTTTCAATCTTTGTTAAAATTTGTTCCTGTTTCAGTTGGTCTCTGATTTCTTCATTTCTACGTCGGTCACATTTGGCAACTCCTGCGATCTTTCGCAAATATTTCATTTCCACTGCATTTATCGAAGATTCGTGCTTTTGTAGAGTAACCCACGTCTCACTTCCAAAAGTAGTTACTGGTATGGTTATGCAATTAAAAACTTTTAATTTTGTTTTGTGTCGATTTCCTTCTTCCCCATTACGGATTTATTAATACTGGTGGCCTTTCTTAATTTATTATTTATATCTGCATCTATCTTTCCGTCATCTGTTAAGATGTTTCCCAGGTATTCAAAACATGTGACTTGTTCGATTTATTCCCCGTTGAGTCTTATAGTTGCCTTTCCTTTATCTTTTTCTCTCTGTTTATTAATCATACATTTTGTTTTCTCCGTATTGATTTTCATTTTTAGGTTTGGTATTTCCTTCTCTCATATATTTGCTACACTTTGCATTTTACTGTTCGTGTCTGCTATTAGGACTATATCATCTGCATATAAAAGTGAGTCTATTTTGATTGGTCTTAGATTTCGATATCCTATAGCAGTGCTATTTTTCTCAGTCTGATTTCATGTAGTCTTTATTAGTGAGTCCATTATAATTATAAAGAGTAATGGACTTAGGCTATCTCCTTGTTGAATTCCTTTTTCCATGTTGAACGGTTCAGATATTTCGCCTCTTATTTGAACTTTGATGGATTTCAGCTATATTATGCTTTTCTAAAATTTTCCACAATATTTCTCTGTTAATCGTGTCAAAGCCTGCCTTTAAGTCTATGAACAGTAAATGGAGTTGTTTGGAACTATTTGCTTTATTATGTGTACATTATCGTTTGTACTTCTGAATGCAGCCTGTTCATCTACCAATTTACTTTCCATCTCATTTCGCAGACGTTTTTCTACTATTCTTGTATATGTCTTGAAGCATATTGCCCTATAATTGTCGCAATTTCTATAATCTTCCTTTTTATATATTGGTATTATATTTTTATTCCAGTCTTTCGGTATCGTTTCTGTAGCCCATTCATTTTTACATATCTTCCAAAACCACTTCTTACCTTCCTTGCTCAGCCATCTTATCATCTCAGGGTTAATTTCGTCCTCTCCCGCATCCTTTCTTATTTTGATGTTTATAATGGCTTCATCTACTCCCTCATGGGTTATTTCGTTATAATATTCCTCGATATATTCCTTTTCTTGTATTAGTTCTTCTTCTTGGTCAATATGTGTTTCACTTCCTTCAAGTTTAAATGTTTCCCTCAAATATTCTCTCCATACTTTTGTTTTTTTCGCCTGTCTATATGTATTTGATTATTTTTATCTTTTATTGCATAATCTTCTCTTTGTAATGTTTAAATTTTGCTCCAGAATTGTTTGTTATTTATTTTGTAGCTTTCATTTAGTTCCTCTCCAAATTGATCCCAACTTTTTATTTTTGCGTCTTTTACCGCTAGACTCGCTACATTTCTTTTCTGAATATACTCATGGCTATTTGCCTCGTTTTTGTTGAACTGTTCCATTGATGTTTTTCCTCCTTAATTTTTCTTTGTATGTCCATGTTCCACCAGTCGGTTCTCTTATGGTGTTTGTTTATTATTATTTTTCCTCATGTTTCATTTGCTATGTTATATATAATATTTTTAAAATCCCAAATTTTTTTCCCTTAAGAGAAACAATGTATTGTTGTGCAATCTTCTTTTATTAAAATTCGCAGAGCGCTTTCGGCATTAAGCCATCATCAATGCGGTCATTGTCAGAATTCCGAGACAGGGGCCTCCAAATGTGTACGTCTATACATTTAACAGTTTGGTGGTTCATATTATTGGTTTAAAAAATATATTAAAAATACATAAAAATTAAAATTCAGCAAAATGATACAACAGATCTGAAAGATGCATTCTTTGGATCGTCCATTTTGAACTTGGCAAAATGGACGATCCTGTTGTATCATTTTGCTGAATTTTAATTTTTATGTATTTTTAATATTTTTTTTAAACCAATAATGTGAACCACCAAACTGTTAAATGTATAGACGTACACATTTGGAGGCCCCTGTCTCGGAATTCTGACAATGACCCCATTGATGATGGCTTAATGCCGAAAGCGATCTGCGAATTTTAATAAAAGAAGATTGCACAACAATACATTGTTTCTCTTAAGGGAAAAAAAATTGGGATTTTAATCTCTTGTGCATACAGCTATAACTCAAATTAATTAATATTTTTAAAAACTCCATCCTCTAAATTAGTGTTTTTTATTGTTAGTTATGGCTAGTTTTTTTGCCAACCTCTTCAACACTTCCTCATTCTACCAGCATCTAAACACATGCCCCACATCATCCTCCACCTCACACCTTTGGAATCGAATTTTTTTTTTAAAAAAGTTCAACGTTGATGTCTCATAACTCGGTTTGCATTATCGATCGGATTGTGCCGTATTTTTTTTTAATAGTATGAACACTCGTATTTCAATTTTCACCAATTTCAGTATTTCCATTGCATAGACATAATCACTACAAAATTTTTGAAGGTATTTTTTTACAAAAATTTTCTTCTCCAACTTTAATCCCATTGTGGTGGTTACTTAGCAAGTGCCCCTCATATGTACTTCTTGAATCATCGAAGCATTCATCTTCGGGAAACACCTCGTGAACCATTCTTTAGGGTTAAATAAATAACATCGTTTTAAAATTCACTGGGACAATATATATTTAAAACTACGTATAAATTACTGACCATATGTAACACAGAATATAACGTTTGTACTATTAATAACAATAATAATAATGAATAATCTTCAAGAGAAATGAACTCTCTCTATTTATAGCAAATTGTTAGACTAACCCAGTCAACGATCTCTTTCTCGACCTTGTTGACACATTATTTATAAAACGGACGTGTTTGTTATTGATTTTACTACACCTTGCCAATGGCGTTCAAATTCACTGGCCGCTAGCAATATTTAAAATTAATGTCTACTAAAATCTAATAATGTCTTTTGGGATCATCACACCATATGTTGTCTAAAAATATAGAATGGAAGAATTAAAATATGGTAAGTAATTGAGATACGCATTTCCCCTATCGAATGGCGTAAGAAAAGAATCGATATATAACATAGTTTTGTAATTATAGTGTGTTTTATGGAAGCATGTTGAAAGACTTTCAAAATATCTGCCGTCCTGACCAAAAAATTGTAAAGTAAATTTTGGTTAATAGTGAATGTATCGAAAACATTATCCAGTACCATTTATTTTAATATAAGGGATCCATAGATGAACCTTATTGATTTTCAGCTCACTAGATCTAGTACAACAGGTGCTATGGTACCTGGAGTGCCACATTTTTGGAAACATTTCGGGTTGTTAGCATGATACAGCCTCTGGAGTATATACAAGTGAACAATTTTATAATTGGATATTTTTCAGGGTGTCTTACAGATATATCCTATTGATTTTAAGCTCACTAGAGCGAGTACAACGGGTTCTATAAATCCAGATAAACTACATTTTTGGTTATTTTTGGAGATATTTCGATTTGTTAGCACGATACACCTTCTGAAGTGTATACAAGTGACACTTTTATGATAGGATATTGTTCAAGGCGTCTCACAGATGCGGAAAAGTTGGTTTTAATCAATAAAACCGTTTATTTCAGCATTATTTTCCTGCGTATAATTGTCGTTGCTACTTGAGTCCGTGAAATTTTGAAGGAGTAAATCACTGTTGCGACTTCGTGATAACTTTTAGGATTCGTAAACCGAATTTCGGCTCCAGCAGTAAGCTGACGGGAATCAAATTATCAGTGAAGCCTACCCCGTCTTCATCAGCTGAGTCCTCATCTTTGAGCACGTGGCTCTCTGGAGGCTCTATAAACACTTCCGCAACTTCCGTATCCAAGTTTGATTCATAGGTAAGATCTAAAGCCTCTTGTAACGTGACTCCGCCATAAAAAATAATTATTACAAACAAATTTGAATTTTGCCACAAATTCCATAAGGGAACACAACCTTTTTCAGTCCATCCAAAACTAAAACCAAGAACGTTTTTGTAAAAATCCTATTTTCCCTACTTAGAACTATGTTTTAGTTGTACTGAAAAACGATTATAATAAAATAATTCTAAAAATCGCAAAAATTGTTATACTTACACAAACTTCGTGTATGTCATTTTTTAGCTACCTACTAACTTATCCTGTGAAATCAATAATGTTTAGCATGGCACAAAATAAACAAACACAGTTGACTAGGTCCCAAACCCTCTGAAAGAGGTGTCGCATGTTGCGAGCCAACTGGCGTGGAGAGATGAATCCTCACCATGCAACTTATAAACATGGTGCATAGTGATCCCATATGGTGACGCTAGGCGTTAATGGGCTAAGAACGTGTTCATTTTCTGCTTAATATTTACTCTATTCCTTTCTGAAAAATGTCTTGTTTCAAGTAGTAAAGCAAATAATTATATTTCTAAATTTTTTGCCAGACGTTTTTATCTACAAGTCTTATTTGATTCAAATAAAGGGTGGACGATACATTTCAACTTTCTTTAACTACTAAATTGATTTGAAATAAGCTATTTTCGACGAAATCGTTTTAAAATATTTTTATTTCCAATTAATTTAAAATTAAATGTGTAAATAGGGCCAAAGGACTGGCTATTTTATATGCAGTATTGTGTGTATTCCCAAGTGATAATACGTCCTTTGTATTAGGTATAACTTTTGTGGTGTCTGAGGTTTCTACTGTAAACTGATTGATTTCCAATACGTATAACATTTTAGTAAAAGTATGCTTTGAATGTCAACGTTATTACAAAAATAGCTGATGTGTTGACGGTTTTTAATGGAAGACCCACTATTTTTCTAGTTCTTCTAAAACTGACATTCTCCTATTGATTCAACCTTCACAATGTGATTTGGCTGATAACACAAATTTATTTCATCAACAATTCGTCCATTTTTTGGAATTTAGGCAATAAAAACATCTGTTTTTCTAGAATATTTAAGTCTAACACAAACAAGTCTCGAGCAAAACCATATAAAACTTCCATTGACAGTTTCAGCTTCTGTAGCAAATTTCATGTGAATAATAACCTTTGGAATCATAGAAAGTTATGAAGATTGTTTGTCTTCTGAAAACGAAGTTTTGGCTCATTCTTACACTTGCATTCTGCAGATTGTGCTTATTTACAGGATCATATCGTCGGCGTTTTGATAAAACTCAAAAAATCGGAATCAATCTTTTTTTTGTATTTCATGTAAATTTCATAAAATTTTAAAAATCGTTGCAAAGTGCTTCCGACTGTCAAGTCATCGGTTCTTACTCGTCAGGCAATACTAAGATGAATCCATAAAAATATCCATACAAAGATAAATAGTTGAACATGTTACAATATAATTAAAATTTGCTTATATAGAATTCATCCCTGTTTATCTTTGTATGCATATTTTTATGGATTCATCTCAGTATTGCCTGACGAGTAAGCACCGATGATGACTTGACAGTCGAAAGCGCTTTGCTACGATTTTTAAAATTTTATTCAATTTTACACCAAATACAAAAAAGTTTTATTCAAATTATATTGAGACGTGTACGCAGCTTGAAGCTTTTAAGTCATTAAGTCTATTCTTTTTAGTTAAGTACATAAACCATGTAAACATTTTTACATTTTTGAACTGAAAAAATTCATTAAATCCAGTACTAAGATGTATACCTAGTTGCAGAATGTAAAAACTACCTAAGTCACAAACAATTATTTTGTTGCCAGGAAGAAATCACTCAGTGGACTTAGATGCAACACTGTCCATAGCCAAAATGTACTTGCTGTACAAAATAATGTGAGAGGAAAAAGGTTATACATCCAGAAGTATGACAATATTTAAAGGGGTCTTCTCGCAAGAATATAATTATTTGTTTTACAAGCCATGCAAAGATCAGTGCTGCCTTTGCTCGAGATACCAAACAGCTACAGGCGATCAGAAAACTGCACTTGGGTCCGTATATTTTGAACATAAAAAACGCGAAACTGATGCCAATAATTCCAAAAAGACAGATAAAGAGAGAGCTGAACTACATTTTGTAACTGCGACATTTGACCTTCAAAACTTCCTTCAGATACCAAGCAGTGATGTATCACCAATGTATTATAGCAGCAAATTGTGCATTTACAATTTAACAATTTACGAAGTTGCTCCACCTAACAATGCGTTCTGCTCTACTTGGACTGAAGTTTATGGGTGGTATGGAGATTTCAATATGTTTATACCAGTACCTACATAATTTGCCCGATCATGTTACAGAAGTTTCATTTTTCTCTGATACATGTGGTGGGCAAAATAGGAATCAAAATGTTCTTGCAATGTTGTATTTGTTCATTTTCATAACTGTCAGATTGTTACCATCGAACAAAAGTTTCTTTAATCTGGACATTTCATAATGGAGTGCAACAGCATGAACAGTGCCATAGAAAAACAGAACAGATATTTGGCAGTTTATACAATGAACGACTGGATAAATATTTTTACAATGGCCCTATCTAAAATGGAAAAAAAGAAAAAAATGTTTTTTTTATTTGAAAGCTATTTCGCAAGCTGTTTTAAAAAACAGAACAGTTAACACTCAAGATCAAAAGTGAAGTCGCTACAAGTAAAATGCTTTGTTATTGAAAAGGATAACCCAGGTGTAGTCAAATACAACCATTCAGATGATTATCTTTGCATACATATCGGCGAGCGATGTAGGCCTTCAACATCAACAATCACACTTAACAAGACTTATTCAGCAATGCTGCCTATTTCAATCCAAAAATACAATGACCTTAAGAACTTGTGTACTAACGAAGTTAGACCTTCAGAATATCATCAATGGTATTTATCGTTGTCAACGTCAAACACTGTTAAAAATCAAAATGCTGAACCAAGCGTAGAAAGCGAAACTGAGGAAGACTAAAGGGTTTTATTTGTTATTTTAAGTTAATAACAATTATATATTTCTTTTATTTGTAAATGGACATTCCAATTTAAACAAGTATAACAGATATTTTAACTGTACTTTTTCTGTATATTTTCTAATTTGGCAATAATCACTAAGCCCATAAAATGTCAATTTTCAAGGGATATGCACTTTTCGAAAGTTTTTTCTAATACTCCCACAAAAGTACTTCTGAGTCAAATATTATTATGACCTTAATATGATTCAGTTAAGCAAAATTAAATTTTGCTCCAAAGTTAGAACTTTAAACCCTTTTTTCTCAAAACTTCAAATTTGGACTTAACGTCTTTTGCCAGAACGCCAACAATATTTAAGTCACATTCAAATAATCACGTATCATCACTAGCTGTGGTCAAATTGAAAAATCTAGATAGTTTTCAGCTGTTGAAATGATTTCTTTGTAATGTTAAAGAACGAGCGATTTTTGGATCTTCAACTAACTGATGTGGAGAGAAACATCCACAAATCTTCAGTTAATAAATTGTACACTAAATGAATTTAATTCGTCTGTCAGCATCATCACAATGAATATTATACATATTGAAGTTTTTTCTACTTTGAATCTCATATTTCAAAGATTAAAACTCAATTAATAACTAACTGATTTTAAGAAATTTCTCTTTACTGATGAAGGTCAGTTCTTTCAAACTGGAAAACAATATATAGGGTATTCTGTTGAAAAAGTAGTAATACATTGCCATTTTTGTTGTAACATAATTGAAATACATAAAATAAATTAATATATTCAAATAACTTTTTTTGTATTCTAGTGTAGTTGCATTAAAATGCATCATTTTGATTAAAACAGCATATTTATATCCCGTACCTTTTGGAAGTTTTAGGAAGTTGAAATAAGAGACAACCGGATTAAATAACTGTATATAAGATTTACTTCAAACTCTGTAGTGTTTCCACTGAACCTAGTTATCTTTAGTTTATATCCTGTACCTTTTGGAAGTTATAGGAAGTTGAAATAAGGAACAACCGGTTTAAATAACTGTATATAAGATTTACTTCAAACTCGGTACAGTTTACACTGAACCTAGTTACTTTAGTTTGTAAGTATCTTCTCAAACGTATATCTTGATTGAGATAAATTAATAATTGTTAAGCTCTGCATAATTATATATTTTTAAAATTCTTTATAGTTAATAGTATAGTGCTCAAAGATTGAAAAGTCGTCTGAAGACTAATTCCGTGTGCTTTAAAATGATTTGACATATTTATGTGATAGTGTATCCCTTCCTAAGTCGAATGAATCCTGCAGTATAAAACTCGTAACGGGAGGAAGGGAGGGGGGGGAGCATTTTTGTTAAAAAAAATAAATAACAATTCATTCTCTAAGGCGAGTTCTATCAACTGGTTAAAAGCGGATCCTCTAGTATCAATGGAAACTAACAAAAAAAAGTTTATTTTTAAAAATGACATTAGTTTAAATGAACAATGAATTTTATTTCTGTGATTTGTGGCTAAACAGTAACCATAGCATTTGAAAGACAGTTTTCAATTGTTATTCATCGCCATTGCGGCGAAACAAAAACTCCAATAAAAAAAATACCCCGAAACAAAGAAAATAGCCCTTTCTTTTTTGCTTTTAATGGTTTTTTGTTTGCTAAAATTGGCAGCATAATAAGCGAGAAACTTAATTTTGATTTGAAGGAAGTCACTAAAAGATGTGGTGCACTCAATGCAATAGGCTTTTGGTAGCGGTTTCAATTGAAATGGACTTACAGTATGAGGCGAGCTCTCATTTTTTTCTTGAATAGAACTGTTAGTTGAAATGTTGTTGTCTTTCCCAGGCAGTGGACTTTTGCTAACACTATATCTATGGAGCATCCTGGCTGGTTAAGATCATCAGGTTCCTGTGAACACCCCGGTCGTGGTTTTATAATCGAGTTTAGCTGAACTGGAATCACGTCTTTGTCAGCATTAGTTTCTGCGGGATCGGGACGGTCAGTTGCATATCCTGGTAAAAACTCTTGATTGTCAAAAACGTCTATTAAAAGGGCTAATTCCAGACACCTTGAATCCCGCCATAATATTTTTCGGTGTTGCTGCAAGTGGCAGTGAGTCTCGAACTATTAGAGGGACATCGTGCGTCCGGGATTGCTAGTGATGCAGGAGTCACTGGCTGAATTAACGCAATGTTTTAATGGTCCATAGACAGACCGATCGAGAGGCTGGAGCTTATGTGAGCTATGGGCTGGAAATGACAACGCCGTTACACCTTTACTTTTTAGATAATCAAGGGCAGCTACAGACAAATGCGAATCATGATTGTCCAGCAAAAGTAGTACCGGTCTCGCGTTAGAACAACCAACGTGCTTGACAAAATGCTTAGCAAACTCCAAAAAGTGCTCTTTTTTCATCCAACCTGACGGATTTGCGGTTCCAACTGCTCCAGGAGGGCCATTAGCGAGAAAATGTTCTCTGAAGTTAACCCTTGGAAAAACAAAGAACGGCGGGACAGTATTTCCCGTTGCAGATACCGCCAAAGCCATAGTAACTAAGGTGCCGCGTTCCTGGGAGGTTACGCGTCCCACCTGCTTATCTCCACGCCTGCCAACAATTCGGTTATGCTTTTGCACGGTCGAAATCCCAGTTTCATCCATGTTCTATATTTGTGCTGCTTCTAATTTTAGGCGGTTGAGGACCGTTTTTAAGTTGTCAAAACATTGAAACATTTTCTCTGTTGAAACAAGCGTGAGCTAAGCTGGTTGCTTCTGGAGTTCTTACCGAAAGAGCACGATGTCGTTTCATGTAGTATGTAAACCAATCCTCTCCAGCCATTTTTGTCACGTTCCAGGATTCACGGTATTTAATGCGCAAAGCAGTGGCAAAATCATACGCGAATTTTCTTACTTTTCTGACAGACAATCCAAAATATATGTCGCTTGCCGGTTTAAGGTATTCCTCCATATGATTTTCTTGTTGATCAGTGAACACCTAAAAATTATAAAAGACGTAAGGCATTTTTTGAAGCTTTAATATTTTTAAAAATAATTTAAAATATAATATACCTGGCGATTCCTGTAATATCCAACTTTTGTCGTTATTGCGGCATCACCATTAATTTCTTCCTCAGTAATTTTTTTGCAAAAACGTCTCAAAGTTGCCTCCGGGATCTCAAAGTCTTTTGCAGTTGCCCTAATGGATTTGTTGTTCATTTTAACCTCTCTAACTGCCCTTAGCATGATATCTGGTGGAGTGATACCCCTTTCTGATGTTCGTTTACGAGAACGCATCTCGCTAAAATATAAAACAAAAATTAAAATATTTTATTTTAAACTCGGGGTTGGTTGACGCATGCGTCAACCAGCCCCTTGTTGTGTGCGTCAACCAGCCCCTGACCACGTTTTTGTATGTGTGATGCAACTGCACCTATACTATTTTATTCTTAGAAAATATATTTAACAGTTGTTCTTGTTTGGGACGGTTGAAGCTTTATGTAGCATCAAACCGATCTCAATTATCTTTAAAAATAAAGTTTCTAGAACAAAAACTGTAAAAAAGTAAAAAATGACTTACCACTGCCAAAAAACAACAAACCGCACTGTACACAACACCACTAATGCAATCAAACTGAAACGAACGTTCTAGAGTGGTTTTTAATGGCGGCTTTAAGACAAACCAGTCGGCGACGTTGCCAAGTATACTGTTTTAAAAACAATTGAGGTGCGTCAACCAGCCCTGGGCTCCCCTACCTACAAAAACTGCTTTGTTTAAGTACCGTATTTTAATTTTTCCTTTCGTTTCTTCATATCTCCTGGATGTTTCTGAGAAGTCACTGTCTTCATTTTGAAAAAAATCTGGTCCTTTGCGACTCCAAAAGGAACGCACTTCTTCTGTAAATTTAACACAATCTCCAGGATCGTGTGATGATAATTCTAGTGATAATTGGGTATATCCTTGTTCTACAAGTTGAGAATCATTTGGCAATCGCGATCGAGAAGTTATATTAAAGTGAGAGTGCTCTTCAGAAGTTGTTAATTGTTCTTGATTTTCGCAACGTTCTGATTCCGAATCTAATTGTGAATTTGGAACTGTTGTTCCCAATTCTTGTTCAAATGAGGTAATAAACCCTTCAGAAGGTCCAGGTTCGGGCTGCCCTCTAGTTTGAGACGTAAAAAACGAAGGAAGTTTTGGCAACTTATCAATTACGAGCAGCTTTTTTCCTTTTCTCTGCACCACTGGGATATGAACGTTTCGACATGATTAATTTTTTACTCAAATTACTTATTCATGAAATATTTAGAGATCTTTAAAAGTTTAAAGTTACATGACAATGACTCAATGACTGCCGAGTTCTGAATAACGAATTCTTGCCCGTTCTAAAAGTTCTAAAATTTGTATAAACAAAAAATTTTTAGAAAAAAATTAGACATTTCACGCAAAAACTCCTTTAAGCGAGATCATCAAACAATATCAGTCGGTGCTGTGTCCCTGTGAGCTTTGCAACATCTTTGGTGACGGTTCATCAAATGCGCCGCCAATCGGAAGTGGTATATAGTAATGTATACTCTACTATACAAAATAACGACACGACACGCAGTGTAGTCTCTTTGCGGTACCTGAATCCGACTAATAGCGGCTTGTCAAATGCATTACACTAGGGCAGCCTATAGGTTCTACTTTTTTAAAACACATCATTGCTTTTATAGAATTTAATAATACGTGTCCATTATTTTTTGCTTATTTTATGTTAGTTTTAATTTAATTCCTTATTAAAATAAAGATCGAAGTAATACATTTAAAAAATCGGTTATAAAAATAAGTGTAACTGTAGTTGTCTACTTTTATCCAATTAAGTATACGTTTTTTTTCATGTTCAGTAAAAAGCAGCCTCAGACTTGGCTTGCTTGAGGGCCCCTCCAAGTCGGGGGCCCTGGGCCAGGGCCCAGCTGGCCCATGCGTTAAAACGGCACTGCACTTAATAGATAAAATAACACACTCTTCTGAAAACAAACAGCAAAGTACTAAACATCACGAGTAGAATATATCTAAAAAGAGCATTATTTGCACAAATTTGCGAAATTTCGGGCAGCGCGGGGTGCATTTCAGGGTACCGATTGCATTGAGTATGCCACATCTTTTAGTGACAGTTTCTCGCTTATTATGCAGCCGATTTTAGCCAACAAAAAACCATTAGAATCAGAACAGAAAGGGATATTTTCTTTGTTTCGGGCTATTTTTTTATTGGAGTTTTTGTTCCGCCGCAATGGTGATGAATAACAATTGAAAAGTGTCTTTCAAACGCTCCTGTTACTGTTTAGCCACAAATCACAAAAATAAAATTCATTGCACATTTAAACTAATGTTATTTTTAAAAAGAAACTTTTTTGTTAGTTTCCGTTGATACTAGAGGATCTGCTTTTAACCAGTTGATAGAACTCGTCTTGTAGAGTAAATTTTTTTTTCAATTTTACCCCCGCCCTTCCCTCAGTCACGATTTTTATACTGCCGGGTACATTTGACAGAAAGCGATACACTATCATCTGAATAGGTCAAAATCATTTTAAAACAAAACTGCACACAGGTTGAACGATAGAGACCAAAGTGCACTATACTATAAACAGAAACACTCAATTCAATATTTTAATTGTGCCAATTTGGAAAAATTCTTCATTAAATTGCTGATATTTTTTTTATTTTTACAGATCTAGCAAATTGTAAAAAAATAAAAACTTAATGATCCTTTTTGAAAGCAGTGTTTCAAATATTTGCTGTGTTTTATTTCTATAAGAAACTGCTCTATTCATTTGAAATCGCTCAGTATAATATTGAATTCAATTGCATTTCTCGTATATAAAACAATGGACTGCTGATATCGAAAATATCCTAATTATATAAAATTGCAGCAAGCCTGCAACATGCTGGGCGTAATTAGTAATATTAATAGATATACTATTAATATATTCCAAATTTCAACAACTTATTTAAGGTAAATTGGTCGTACATTTGATATTTTTGACGTTGAGAGCAAGATAAAATCTCTACGTTATTGAGTACCCTTTGTAGTCTCGTAGAATGTACCATAAGTATTGTGTCATCCTCATATTAATGATTACTCCATTTATTTTGATTCCCTTAGTGGTTCCTTGGAGAGCTTCTTGAAATATATATTTGGAATACAATTTGAACAGCACAGGTAATAAAATGGAAGAAACTAATAATGGATTTTGTATGTGTAAGTTCCAAAGTTGTTAAATGATTGAATTACATCTGTAAGAAATAGTGAGTTACATTTTCGATAGAGGAAAGTCTTACAAAGAAACTTTACTCTACTATGTAAAGCTGAGTGAATTATCCCCTGAGTGTGATTATTATTTAATTGTTTACTAATTACATTTGCATTTTCTTGTATCGACACCAATATCTTTAAGTTTGGATGAAGAGTTTTCATGTTGGGTACATATGAAAGTAAATGAGTGAAGTCAGCTGAGTGTACCAGAGAAAAAACAATTATCAAGAAAAGACTTTTTTATATTTTGGTACAATGATTTATTTAGCAGAGCGCTTTCAGTTTAATAACAAACCATCCTCAGTGCCCCATGGTCAGGGTGTACAACAAATCATCACATTTAGAAGCAACATACACGAATTAAAATACAATGCTTAGCACACAGTCAGCATCCAATAAAACAATAATAATAAAAACAACACCCTCAACCCATTGTCCAATGGATAAATCCCTGAAATAGGGAAGAAATTTTTAACTCAACTTGAGTTAAAAATTTCTTCCCTATTTCAGGGATTTATCCATTGGACAATGGGTTGAGGGTGTTGTTTTTATTATTATTGTTTTATTGGATGCTGACTGTGTGCTAAGCATTGTATTTTAATTCGTGTATGTTGCTTCTAAATGTGATGATTTGTTGTACACCCTGACCATGGGGCACTGAGGATGGTTTGTTATTAAACTGAAAGCGCTCTGCTAAATAAATCATTGTACCAAAATATAAAAAAGTCTTTTCTTGATAACATATGAAAGTGAAAATTTGTTACTTGATTTTTCCCTTTCAAATTAAATAACGATTGTAATGTCAAATAAGTTGAAAGTATTTTTACAAGTTTGATAAGGGATACACAATTTGTAAAATACTTGAACACGGCTTTCTGCTACATATAAAGAGAATTTAAAGTATACCTCTATTCAATTTAACAAATCTTAGGAAATTAGCAGTTATGTTAATTAACGGCCATTTTCATAATAAACTCCTTAAAGTCCCTTTAGCTTAAGTTACTTTAAGAACTCGATAGTAATCCTTTTTCATAATCAACTTGTTTGATTACCTTAAGTAAAGTTTTACTTTTTGTGATGCATGATGGCAAACCCGATTGTCTAAATTTTAACAACTGGCTATATTCATGTTAAAGTTATGTCATATTTTGAAAGAAAATGAAGGTTAGAAGTGAAAACTTATACAATATTTACATAATTAAAATATAATCCTGTGCAATAAGTGCACCGAAAGTTCCTCAAAACGTTGCGAATACATAGATAAATAATAAATTTGGTTATGAAGATGGTTCTTTACTTAATCGAAATATATAGTAAAATTCGATGTCCGACCAAGCGTCAATTGTATTTATTCGTATCTTGTACGTTTTGGACGACGAATTCTAAACACTATGTTTTCTCCTTCGCCCGAGCTTGCTGCCATCATGGAGTGAGTTGAAATATCTGAATCCGTCGTGACCATTACACTTTTTTAAATATTTATGTTATTCCAAAACACATGGATGACGGAACATAAAATTTGTATAGGTTAAAGTAGTTCTAAAGTTAGTAAAGTGACGTAGAACCTCACTTTACAATAAAAGTGACTTTAAAGACTAAAGTGGTTTTATGAAACTCATTGGACTGGTTTAAAGTCTTAAACCCTTAAAGTATTTTTAAAGCGGAAACAAATTTTTTATGAGCTTTGGAAGAAGACCTAAAGAATCATCACCTTTTTCTAACATTTCCCTTTAAATTTTAAAATTGCAAAACAGTCCATATTTTTATATATCAACAATGGGTGTCACAAATGTCAAAATGTACTGAATGTATTATCTTTTGTTAAATACCGACAATAGGTTTATTATGAAGGATTATGAATTGGATAAGGCAGTTTCTTACATCCCATTTTTATAGGTATGACTGTTTGTGAAAATCAGATAATGATAAGTTTCACTGTTTTAAATGAAACTTACTGTTTCTATTTAATTCCACAATATAATATAATTAACTAGAAACAATAAGTTTCATTTAAAACAGTAAAATGAGTAGATTCCACGAAGTAAGGGCCGAGACAGTTAATTTAATGATAAGTTTCCTTTAAACTCATTTTATTTCCTGTCTTAACTCATTTACAATTGTAAAAACTCAAATATTGTGAAGGGTATTTGATTACCACTTGATAAATGGCAAGCAATATTTGAAATATTCAAATTTTGATTCGTTTTTAAAAAGAGGTGAATATTTAGGATAATGTATAATTTGCAACCTTTTATAAACCAATGTACCAAATATTAGTTAAATGAGACAACATTAAAAGATGCTAGGCTAAAATTGAAATATCTACATAATAAAAAAAAATCCTAAGGCCTTTCTTGGCTAAGCATTTTATGGAGCTTATAAATGAATGATATTGTAAATATTTTTTATTGGGATATGCAAGCAAGTTTACATATTGAAAGATTTTCAGTCCTCAGCAATATCAATGCAAAAAAGCAAGTTCTTGAAAGACATTTATGAAGAGGTACAAATATTCCTATTGGGTTGTATTGTTAGTCTAACATTTCACCATTTAAATAAAAGATCAGGATGCAGAACTTTGTGGAAAACTTTTTTCTAGAAGATAGTTTAATAATACTGATTTTACAATGAAATAGGTTCATATCATTAATTGAGATTTATTAAACGAGTTTGTATCTATTGGGTTCAATTCTTAAACAAGATTTGAAAGAAAATAATGGTACATTATTTAATTATAAAGTTTCCTAAATTATGGTAAAATATTATTTTCCACATTGGGATTTCCGCCGGCGTGCACTGATTATGTCTGAGAGTTGTCGAGTCTTTCTGTTATGAAATTAAGCTTGTATGCTCTGAACATTGTTTGTGTTAGTTTTCTTTGACTGAAACTATTCTGAAGGAGTAATATATCATAAGTGAAAAAATTAATAGTTTCTATAATTAATAAAAATACTTTCATTGTTGTATTCCCATACTTGCTCGATTTTAAAGTCTTAACCAGATTATATTTTAGCTGAAATCAAAATTTTAACGCCCACTCTTAGTTTTTTATTTACAATTTGAGTTTTTAATTTTAGTATTTTCGTAAATCACAGTTTATTTGAGTTGTCTACCTGTCCATAGTTTCAGTATTTATACAATTTTCACATTGTAATTAACAGTTTACTTTTCCGCCCTTCTTCTTCTTCCACTGCTTATCCATTAATGGATGTTTGCGATCACTACCCACTCTTATTTATTTTTGATGGTGCTGAATAGGTCTTCTACTGTTCTCAGCCCTGTCCATTGTCTCACGTTTCGGAGCCATGACATCTTCCTGCCGACTCCTCTCCTCCCCTCAATCTTTCCCTCGATTACTAATTGTAGGAATTGGTATCTTTCGTTCCGTATTATGTGGGCTAGTTATGCTGTTTTTCTGCGCTTGATGGTTTCCAGCAATTCGCGTTCTCTTTTAATCGTTCTTAGGGCCCCCTCATTCGTTATCCTGGCCGTCCTTGGAACTTTCAGTATTCGCTTGTAGGTCCACATTTCGAAGGCTTCAAGTCTATTCACGGTGTTTACTGTTAGCGTCCAGCCCTCCATACCGTACAGTAACACTGACCACACGTAACATTTTACAAATATGATTCTTAGGTCGAGGTCAAAATCGGTGTTGGTAAGAACTTTCCTGAATTTCATAAATGTGCTTTCGGGCAATTTCGATTCGGCATTTGATTTCCGCTTCGGACGTCCAGCTTTCACACAGCCACGCGCCTAGATATTTAAATTTATATACTCTTTCAATGGGGCATCTTTCGTTGTGTTAGCCTTGCATTTTCATGTTCTTCCGGCTTGCGAGAAACTATCATGAATTTTGTCTTCTTTGTGTTGATATTGAGGCCCAAGCTTTTGCTACTATCGCCCACGTCATCAAGAAGGTCCTGCAAGTCTTTCACATTGTCAGCAATTAGAACTGTGTCGTCTGCGTATAGTATGTTGTTGACCCACACTCCGTTCACCCTAATACCCAGGCCGCGTTCCTCGAGTCCCTCCTGGAAGATGTTTTCAGAGTATAGATTGAAGAGAAGTGGAGAGAGAATGCATCCCTGTCTGACCCCTCTAAGGATCTTTGTTGGTTCTGTGTGTTCATTGCCAACCTTGACTTCGGCTGTTTGATTCCAATAAAGGCTTTCTATGCAGCGGATATACTTCTGATCTATATCTACCCTCCTCAGAATTTGGATGAGTTTGTGGTGTTGACCCTTGTCGAACGCTTTCTCGTAGTCGATGAAGCATAGCATCACATCTTTCCTCTGATCATTGCAGTTCTGGACTAATACTTGAGTTACAACTATAGCCTCTCTCGTGCCTAGTTCCCTTCTAAATCCAAACTGTGTGGATCCGACATCTCTTTCGCACTTTATAGAAATTCTGCAGTGAATAATCTTGAGAAATCTCTTTAACGTATGGCTCAATAGACTGATCAGCCTATGATCCTCGCACTTCGTTGCATTGTTCTTTTTTGGCAAGGGGATAAAACATGATGTAACCCATTTGGCAGGGAACTCTCCCGTGTTATATATTTTGTGCAGGACGGAAATGCAGTTATCGTCAAATATTTTCAGTAGTTCGACAGGTATGCCGTCCGGACCAACTGCCTTTCTGTCCTTTGACGTATTTATTGCTCTTATGGTTTCTTCTTTGGTCATAGGGGGTCCAGACAGATCTTCGCCCCCCGTGACTTCTATATCAGGTCTGTTATCGTTGAAAAGGCTGCTAATATATTTCTCCCAAATAATTTTTCTCTGCTGATCATCCTGCGCCATCTCTCCATAATCGTTTTCTATATTAGAGAAGTGTTTTTTCCTGCAAACTCCGGACGCCTCTTTTATCTTTCTGTGTAGGTTTAATTCATCGTGTACTTCCTGTAGTTGTTATATCTCCTCGCATTGTTTCTTTAACAGTCATTCTTTGCTGTTCTTATTTTTGCACTAATAATTTTTTGGACGTGTTTATAGCTTTCAGAATCTCCTTGATTTTTACATTTTCTTTTTTCTTCGAAACGTGTCATGATTTCTGCTGTCATCCAGTTGTGTTTTTGTGTTTTCTGCTTATAACCTAGCTCATTTTCTGTGACCTTTGTCATGGCCTGTTCCACTCCTCCTCATATGTTATCTATACTTGCATCCTCCTCCAACTTCGGTTCTACAGAAGTCATTATGCTTTCATTAATTTCCGCAGCCATTTCGTTCTTAATATCCCCGCTTCTAATTCTATCGTAGTCTACCTTTCTCTGTTCTATACGGGTTTTGATGTTCGTGATCTTAATTTTGATTACTGCTACCAGGAGAACATGGTCCGAGGGAACGTCGGCACCAGGATATGTACATACTCTTTTTACTGATGTTCCGAAACGCTTATTAATTAGTATGAAATCTGATTACGTACCATGTTGTCGGGGCGATCGGCTGGAGCTCTCCATGTGTACAATCGCCTAGGTGGCAGCCTGTACCAAGTGTTTGTTATTTTCAGGCTTTCCTCCTGACAAAATTGGCAAAGGCGTTCACCCCGGTCATTTCGGGTTCCTAATCCATAAGGGCCCACTATTTCCTCGACTCTACCGTTTCCAATTTTAGAGTTAAAATCTCTCATCCTGATTTTTAACCTGTTTTAGTCCCTCGTAGAACGCCTCGATATCTTCTTCAGACGAATCCGCTGTGGGTGCGTACACCTGAATAAAGTAAGTTGATGTTGACTGGTTTGGCATGAATTTTTAGTAGTGCGATCCTGTCTGATTGCGGGAGGAAATTCATTACAGATCTGGATATTTTTTCAGTCACTATTATTTCCACTCCCTTCCTATGGTTTGGTTTATTGTTTCCTGAGTAGTACATAACTCCGCCGGAGAAGGTGCATATTCCGGCATCAGGCCACCATGTCTCTGCAACGCCTAGAACGTCGATTTCTAATCTTTCTATTTCTTGTATCAGGTTGGCCAGTTTCCCAGCTTCGTATAAGCTTTTCACATTCCAAGTACCGATCTTGATTTCTCTTCTTAAACTTAATCTCTCATTTTTATGCTCATTTAACACATTTCCCCCCGGAGATCCGATTGGGGAACGATTTAAATCTCCGGAACATTTTGGGTTAAATGTATTCATTTCATTTCATGCGACTCTCTTGGGATAAAATTAGTGCAGGTGGTATCCCGTTGCCTTCCTCCACGTTGTACCGGGATTTAGTCCTGTATTTTTGCGATATATGGTTATACCGCCAATGTTCGGTCGTCAAAGCCTCGTTCGTTTTCTAGCAGGGTGTACCGGATGACATTGTCATCACTCGTGCAGGTGAGGTTGACTTTTGGGCAGCTTTGTTGGATCGTTGTATTTAGCGCCACCCCTTACACCCCACTTTTCCGCCCAACCCTATTTAATATGCAAGAAAAGTATTGGTTTACCCCACAAAAAGTTGGAATTTTAGAATTTTTTTTTTGTTTTTCGGAGAGAAAAACACGGAAAAATGGTTTAAAAAAATCATGTGTGTATGTCGTCGGCCACTTTTTGTAACATGTCTTGTTAGCACGATACAGTCTCCAGAGTGCAACAAGTTACCAATTTACCAATTTTATGATTGAGTATTGTTCAGGATATCTCACAGAGCGACCCTATTTTCAGGTCACCAGAGCAAATACAACGGGTGTTATTATGGTACTTGTAGTACCACATTTTCGGAGACATTTCGGTTTGTTAGCATGATACAGCTTCCGGAGTGTATACAAGTCGCAACTTTTATGATTGGATATTGTTCAGTGCGTCTGACAGATGAAACCTATTTATTTTCAGTTCACTAGAACCAGTAAAAAGGGTGCTATGGTACTTGAAAAACATTTTTGGAGACATTTCGGGTTGATAGCACGATACAGCCTATGGGGTGTATACAAGTAACCACTTTTAAGATTGGATGTTATTCAAGACATCTCACAGATAAACCATATTGATTTTCAGTTCACTACAGCCTGTAGAACGGGGGCTATGGTACTTGAAAACCCACATTTTTGGGAACATTTTGGGTTGATAGCACGATGCAGACTCTGGGGTGTATACAAGTGACCACTTTTAAGGTTAGACGTCTCACAGATGAACCCTGTTTGATTTTCAGCTCACCGGATCCAGTACAACGGGTCGTATAAATCCAGATATATTACATTTTTGGAGAAATTTAGGTTTGTTAGCATGATACAGCCTTCGGAGTGTATACAAGTGACACATTTTATGATTGGATTTGGTTCAGGATGTTTTACAGTACAACGGGCCTTACAAATCCAGATATACTACATTTTTGGTAACTTCTGGGGAAATTTCGGTTTATTAGCACGATTGTATATGTGCGGAGAAGTTAGTCCCAATCTTTAAAACCGCTTATTTTTATTCCGGTTTCTATGAGATCATCTCACAGATGAACCCTATTCATTTTCAGTTCACTAGAGCCAGTAAAACGGGTGATATGGTACTTGAAAAACCACATTTGTGGAGAAATTTCGGTTTTTAGCAGGATACAGTCTCGGGAGTGTATGCAACTAACCACTTTTATGATAGATAGATAAATTTATTAATTCTTTTGTATCGTTTACATGACATAAGACAAGTCAAACACAGTATACTAAGGTAAAAGTGAGTTTGAAAGTAATAAACTGGATAAAAACATCAATAGTAAACAATAAAGTTACAAGACAACACTTAAACGGAGTAAAATTACCCCGAAAATTACGAGACAAAGTATTGTTAAAATTTGAAGTAAAAATAAATTGACAAAATTGCAGAAATTAAGTGTTATTGTTCCAGCCAATAAATTCGTCTAGAGAATAAACACAATTTTCAATTAAAAACAACTTAAAACTTTTCTTAAATTTGTTAAAATGTGTTATTACTCTTTTTTTTTTATTTTAGCTTAACGTGCCTCGAGAGCGCTGGTCATTGGCACAGAAAAATAATTACAAATATTTACATGAACTTAAATAACAACTATTACTATATTTAAATTAGATTTTATGGTAGAGATGTGTAGCTTTCAGAAACTGTAAGACTTTCTTGATCTCGGTGGGGCAGTGGAACATTTCCTTGAGGTTAGGCCTTAGGTCAAATCGTTTATATGTAGTGGAAAATTGTTTCCAATAAGTAAGTATGTGCTTAACGGTCAGTATAGCATTACAGCTATGGCAAACAGGACGATTTCCCGAAGACATCAGATAACCGTGTGTGAGTTTGGTGTGGCTGATTCGAATTCTTCTGATCATAGCAGCCTCTCTCCTTGTTAAAAAACTCAGGGAGAGAGGAGAAGTAGATGAATAGATATCGTGAAGTGTTGTCGTACTATTGCGCCATACATGTCGCCAAGATTCTTGCGTGAAGTTTTTGAAATGGAACTTGAGGTCGCTGGCGAGTTGGACTATGTGTTTTGGATTGTTACTAGATGCAGCTTCTTTCGCGTGCCGATCCGCAGTTTCGTTACCAGCAATTTCAATGTGTGATGGTAGTCAGATGAGAGAGACTGTTATATCATGAGCAACGAGAGTTTGATATATGTCATGTATGTTCTGAACAATTTGGTGGTCAGTGAAGATTGATTTAATTGATAGAATGGAGGAAAGGGAATCAGTGCATATTACAGTATATTTGTGGGGGAGGGAGATATATTTAAAAGCCTGAAGAATGCTGTGAAGCTCACCTGTATGGACACTACTCACTGAAGGTAAAGTGAAGGAGCCTATGAGTTTATGTTTCGAGGTAACTGCACAACCAACTCTGGAGTCAGTTTTGGAAGCATCTGTATAGTGTTAAATCGTAAGATTTTTTTGTAGTAATTCCAGGAATGCTTTCTTTACAAGTGCAGTGGGTGATTCATGCTTATTAAAAATTGTGAGTGAGGTATCGATTATAGGAATAATTTTCGTCCAAGGAGGATAAGAAGGTAGTGGGAATGGGGATGTCAGAGAGGTCAGTATCTTTGAGTAAAGGAGTGAGTAATTGTTCGAGGGTTAGTAGGGAGATTAGTCGTTGAAGTGAAAAGTGAGTGAACAGGATTGAAAGGATTGGAGGATACTGAGGCAGCATATGTAAGGAGTAGGGATTGTCGTCTTAACAGGAGGGGTGATTCATTAGCTTCAATATGGAGACTATCAGCAGGGCTAGAGCGGAAGGCACCAAGGCAGAGGCGGAGAGCGGTATTGTGAATAGAGTTCAGCAAATCTGTGACAGATTTGGGAGTTGATATGTAAATAAAGCAACCATAGTCAAGCTTCGAACGGATGAGAGCTCTGTAAACTCTTAATAATACGATTTCGTCGGAACCCCAGTGAAAGTGACTCAGCGTTTTAATTATGTTTAATCTCTTTAGACAGATACCTTTGAGTTAATGGATATAATGTTTCCAGTTATGTCGAGAGTCGAAGGTTATTCCGAGAATTTTACATTGATTTACAGTGGGTAAGGGTGAATTATTAAAGATAATGTGAGGTTGAGGAGAAGATGCTCTTCTTGAAAACATGATTAGTTTGGATTTACTTTGAGATAAGGATACTCACAGGTAAGAAGATCTATCCTGTAGAAGGTTTACTGCGGTTTGAAGGAGTTTGCAAGTGGATGAGATCGATTTACCATGGAAATAAACAATTAGTTCATCATCATATTGGACATATTTTATGGGAGGAGGAAACTTGGAACAGTGCTCGTTTATTGTGAGAATGAATAGAGTAGAACTTATTACTGATCCTTCAGGGACACCAGCCTTTTGTGGATGAGGCAAGGAGAGTTTGCCATTAGCGGAAACCCTGAAGGTTCTACAAGTTAGGAAATTATGAATGAACGATAGAATGTTGCCATGAAGATTATATTGGGAAAGTTTATTTAGTATTGCCGTTCTAGATATCGAGTCAAAGGCACCTTCAATATCAGAGATGGTTGCAACAACGTTCCGGTGTTTGTTTATTGCTGAAGAGATATGTGTTTGGAGAAGAACAAGGTTGTCGCGAGTGGATCGATGACGCCGGAAGCCGGATTGGGCATTAGGAATGATTTTATACTTTTCAAGAAACCAAAGTAGTCTTCTATTGATCATTTTCTCCAGGAGTTTGCAGGTAGTGCAAGTGAGTGAAATCGGTCGGAAGGAATTGGGCGATAAGGTGGATTGCTCTGCTTTTTTTGTTGGAATAGTTATGGATTTGCGCCATGCGTCAAGGAACTGATTAGTATTCCAGACAAGGTTATAGATTTCGAGAAACCTAGAGAGAGATGGATTGGATAGTTTTTTGAGAAAGATGTAAGGAACATCATCAGGGCCGGCGGCAGAATTTCTACAAGTAAACAAGGCAGATTTCAGTTCATTTAGGCTGAAAGGGGCGTTGACGGAAGCAACTTCATGAGGGTTTGACTGAAAAGTGGAGGAAGGCTGAATTTGAGAAATATGATAAACAGAATTGGGGTTACGATTATTAAATTTGTCATCAAAAATTTGTGCGAGTGAATCGGCAATTGTTTGGTTGTCGGAGATAACAGTATCATTCAATATTAAGGAAGGAATTTTAGTATTGGTCTTGCCTTGAATTTGTGAAATTTTTTTCCAGACGACTGGGATTTGTATTATGATTCAGCGAGGAGGTATAGCTTTGCCATGAGGATTTTTTGCTTTGCTTGACTAAGAATTTAGCTTTCAGCTGTTTGTGTAGGAGGCGGTTTTCTTGTGTTATATTTCGTCTAAACTTGTTAGGAGCATGTTTGGACTCTCGGATGGCATTTTCGCAAGCTGAATTCCAACAGGGCACAGTTTGTTGTGCAGAGGAAGTGACTAATTTACCGATGTGAGTCTCTGCAGCGGCAAGTATGTTGTCAGTAAACATTTTTAGAGTGTCACTTATGTTTGTAGAAATAACTAAAGAGGATAAATAAGTTTGGGAGAGAGAAGTAATCTCAGACCAATTTGCGTTTATAAGTGCCAGAAGCTTCTAGTTATAGTTTCCTTATTATAATGATTGGATATAATGATAGGAAACTGGTTGCTATTATGAAGGTCATCTGAAACTTGCCAAGAAAGGGAAAGTGCAGTTTTAGGGTCACATAAGCTGAGGTCAAGGGCAGGAAAGAAGCCGGAGGGAATGTTAAAGTGAGTGTTGAATCCAGTATTCAACAAGCAGGTTCCGGAGGAGTTTATGACGTTTTCTATAACTTTTCCTCTACTTGTTATTTCTTTGACTAAGTTTGGTAGCAAGTGACATTGATAAACATTTTATTTTAGATTATTGAAAACAAAGTATATTTTATTTAGTTTTTTACAGATGGCTAAAATTTAGTTAGGAATCTAATTCTATTCCAAGAAACTTATAGTGTGTTCAACTGACTCAAACTTACTATTGTTTAATGTAAAAGTTAAGTTTTTGCCTTCCATAAGAGGAGATGTGAATTGGATAAAAATGGTTTTATTTTCATTGATAATGAGGTGATTTTTTTGACACCAATGAATGAACTCAATCATGGTTATTTGTATTTTCCTAAGTAATTCGTCTAAACTATCAGCTACGATTACAATCGTGGTGTCATCTGCATATATAAAAAAGCGTCCATTTGTTATACTTAAGGGTAGGTCATTTATGTAGAGGAGAAATAAAAGTGGTCCTAATACTCCACCCTGTGGATTTCCAATATAAGTACTAAACTCATCAGATAGCTCATCTTCAATCTGCACTTTGAGTGTTCTGCCCGAGACGTATGAGTTAATCCTTGATTGAATTGGTTCTCCAATGCCCATTGCTTCCAAGATTTATTGATAAGTAAGTTGGATTAATCGTGTCAAATTCACGGGTTAGGTCGAAAAATATTCCCACTAAATGATTGTTTTGATCTATATTCTCATGGACTTATTGTATAAGGTCAATTAAAGCAGTTTCGATTGAATAATGTTGGGAGTGTGTGATTATACTATTGTGGTCTAAATATTTAATTAGCCTCTTGTAAACAGCATATTCAATAATTTTTGAGAAACAGTAAGTATACATATCATTCTGTAATTGTCGACACATTGAGGATAATCTTTTTTAAATGAAGGAATCGTTTTACTTATTTTCAGTTTTTTTGGGAACTGGCCTTGAGTGACTGATAAATTGGTAATGTGAGATAGTTGGAGAGATATTGTTTCTACACATTCTTTTAACACAATAGCTGGTATTTTATCAATACCAGCAGAGTATTTCTTCTTAAGTGTTAGAATTATATGTTTAATCTCATCCTTAGTGATCTGTGCGAAAAACATTGAATTCGGACCCCTTATCCTGCTTGATGTGCAAGAATTAAGGATAATGGATAATGTTCAGGGTGTCTCACAGATGAACCCCAGTACAACCAGCGGTTGCTATGATACTTGAAAAACCACATTTTTAGTCATTTTTGGATAAATTTCGTGTTGTTAGCAGGATACAGCCTCTGGAATATATAAGTGCGAAAAAGTTAGTTTTAATCATTAAAACCCTTTATTTTATATCGACTACATCAACAAATAGTTTTTTTTCTAGAAAAAATTTTTCATGAAATTTTGCCACATCACATTCAAGTGATCTAACAAAAACATCAACTAACCATACATACCCATCATTAAAAAATAAAGAATCTCATGATGTTTATTTAATTGTGAATAATTTCCTGTTATTTAGTGGCTTGAGTACCTAAGTAAGTATTGTATGTATTTTCTTTTGCCCATTAATTGTGGAAATATGGTAGTATATAGAAAATTTCCAGTACTCAATCCATACACGCAATCTTCCCAGAAGGACATTAAGAATCAAAAAAATATATAAAATATATAGAGTACACCGAAAACTACTGACAATATTGTTGCTGATTATAAATACACAAATGTAAGGACAATGTAAATGTTTGACTGTTGACAATGCGCAACAGATTATAGTATGTTCCACGGCGAGTTTCACATAGCTGTAGGGTGGGGTTTATAAAATTTTATGCACATTCAATTTGAACAAACTTCCAATTGCCATTTTAAATGTTTACATGTAACGTCTTCTGTAATATCAATTTTTTTATTTAACTAGACCAAAAAGTCAGCTTGAATATTAAACTATGTGCCTAAAATAATTGATTTGGAAAACTTGAATGTATCAGAAATATGTACTTGAGAAGGATCCCGGGTAAATATGATTTGTTTGCCTGTGGTCAGGAATATGAATACTATAATATCTTGATTGTTAATTCTTAGTGGATTTGATTGATATGTTTTTAAGAACGCCTTACTGTTTTTGGAATTTAATAATTTTTTATAAATTTTTTACGCTATACTGTACCTTTATAACGATTACAGTCAGAACAACGAAGAATTTTAGCTATTCTAGATTGTATTTTCAGTCTGCTAGGTTATGCAAAATTTGAAATACTTCTTTACATGATAGTGTAGTGGAGAGATAGTAACAGTGAGATGAAATAAATTAAACTCAAATATTTAATTCAAGAAAATATTTTTTTTTCAAAAATGTAACCTGTATTAGAAACAAAATGGTAACGTCGTTTTAACAGAAAAACAAAAACAACTTAAAAAAAATAATACAGAAAAATTGTAATTGTCTCAGTGTTCTAATCTCGGTCGGAACAATAAGACATAGCCTTAATTCTATTATTTAACATTTAAATTTGAGAAGTTAAAGTCAAATTTCAATAATGATTACTGTCTTTTTGTTCCCTATGCTAGTGGAAGAGGAAGGATCATTTTAATGACGATAGAGATATCTTGAATCTCAGGTGCAATAAAATGATCAAAGCACTTTACACTTTTTCTTTGGAATGACACTTCAAACCCATTTTCTCCTACTTGATAAATCATCTTTCACACATAATAAACAATTTGTTTTCCATTGAACTCCACTAGGACATATTCATCACGAACTGGATTACGATCAACATCGTGAAAAATGAAGTGCTCGGGCTCATCTTCGAACATTTCATCGCCACTACTAGAATCTTTTAGCTCAATCTCAACATTCTCGTCTTACTCGGAGACGCTATCTAATACCAGTTTTTTTACACTGCGTGCCTTTGTCGAAGTTTTGTTTTTAAGCGCAAGAAGTTAATTTTTTTCAGGGGTATCCGTTGCTATCATGGTCTTTCTCTTTCGCCTATGTTTATTTTGCATCAATTTTCTTGGACCGGCTTTAGGATATCCTTTGAAAATACTTGGACTTAAAAGATTTCATCAGATTTTTTTACAGACGGTGTTGCTGAAGTTGTGGCTATATTTACAAGTTGATCGTCATGTGCTCAAGCTGTAGCTATGTTCAAATGTCGATCCTTTGACACAGGTTAAGCATTTTCGTCATTTAATTCGCTAGTGGCCTCTGCGACTGATGAATTTTCTTTATCTAAAGGGTTCTCTCTATCTGTTACTGCAATTGGCAGAAAATCTTCTTCGTTAAAAACAAATTGGTCAAACGGAAACATACCGGTTTTTCTAAATGTACTTGAAATATTTACCGGTGTCACGGCACGCGGATAAGCTACTCAAGACGCAATATTGCGTATTGTAAACAGCTGACCTGGATGAGTCATCATCCATGAATCCAGGGCTGCGCTGTAAAATGTTTGAAACGGTTTCATTAACTCAACATCCAAAGGTTGTTGTTTGTTTATGCAATGAGGTGGTATACTTAATATTGTAACTCCATTATCGTTACACAAATCAATTACTTCTATTGACATATGATTTTGATGATTATCCATTATGAGCAGCGAGGGGTTTTCTTTTGAACTATTGGTGTGCTTTATAAAATGCCTCACAACTTTTACAAAAGATTCGGTCTTCATCCAGCCCCATTTTGATGCTAAACCAAGTGTGTCTGGTGGGGCCCCGTTAATCATGAAGTCCCTAAAGTGAACCCGAAGAAATATCATGGTGGGCGGAATTGCAATTCCGGAAGCCCCCACAATACAACATGTAGTTGCAAGTGTCGATCTTTCCGCACTTGCAGCCTTACTTACTTGACGTGATCCTTTCTCTGCAAATACTTTGTACTGTTTTTGAACGGTAACTGTACCAGTCTCATCTAAGTTGTAAATTCGAATTTTCATCTCCAAAACTTGGATAACCCTTTAGAACATCTTCCAGTTTCTTAAAAAAACATATCAACGTTATACTTGTTAAGTCCAGTAGCCCTTGATAAGTTACAGTCTTCTGGGGTTCGTAATGACAAGTTGGGATGGCATTTCTAAAAGGTTGTGTTGTTTCCCAACTTTGAGGCATATTTATGTTATTTTAAATTGCTGTTTCATTGGCTAAGCGACGCGTATTTTCTCTAGATAAACCAACATTTTGGCACATTACACGATATATTCATAAAGAATATGTTCTTCGTTAAAAACTTGTCTAGCTTTATAGTTCAGACGGAGATGAATGTTAACTCTGGAAGCCTCGTGTATACTCATTCCATTCCGTACTAACTGGATAGCCTCCCTCATTGGTTGGTTTTATTTTTTCGAGAAATCTTCGAACTGTAAATTAATTAAAAAATATGAGAATACAAAACGATACAACTTACGCATCAGTTTGGAACAGTGAGATGGCTTAGTCAAGGAACAGTGAGATGGCTTAGTCAAGGAACAGTGAGATGGTGTCTTAACTGTTCAAACCACCCATTGTCTCACTGTTCTTAAAATACGTGAAATTTAAAAACAAAAATCGTAAACAAAAATAAAAAGCTTATTATTCAAAAATACAAGATTATTAGGCTAAAATTATTATATTTTTCATAAAAAGTTACTTACCTCAAAGAAATGTACGTATTGCTGCTAAAAATACTTCTCGAAATCAGTTTTGTAATTTACTTTGATGATCACTTTTCAGAGATCCGTCGGTAACTAAAATAAAGATAACGCGTTGGCGTTGAAACTCTACCTAAAGCCTAGAGGGCACTATATTCAGCTGTGATTGGTCGTTTAAAGCACGTTCAAATTTAAAGCACTTGTCTCACTATTCCGGCCGTCTCACTGTTACTACCTCCCCTTACTGTTGAAAAATATTTGTATACTATTAGTGAAATATTGGAATAATAAAAGCGGTTTTTAACCAATTCATCAAAATTCACTTTCATCAGTTTTTGTTTTCATTTGATAAAATCAATATAACACAGGTAGGTCACAGCATGGAGTAACATTTAAAATTTTAGCTCCCTATATTTTTTCAATAATAAAGTTTTGTCTGTAGATCAAATTTTATTGTTTTTTAAAATATCACAAGAATTTTAATTTAAGATTCATAAAACTTCACTATTTTGGCTGAGAAGGAGTTAAGTTTCGAATTGTTTCTACTCACAATCTGTAAATCTCTCAGAGTTACAGAATATAGTTCTTACTGGATGTTCTGTCACGTTAACCCTTAATAAGACAACGGGAAAATATGTCCCAATTAACAACTAGATATAGGTAGGATAGACATAGGTTATGTAATTTTTGTCGCTAACCATTGTGTTTCATAACATTTTTACAAATTATTGTGTGAATCTGATACAAAAATTCTGATAAGTGCATAGTAAACGTATTTTGATATATTTATTGCTTGGGCAAAGTATCTAATTACAATTTGTTACGTAAATTTCTAACAGTATACTGAATTTAGACTTTGAATTTGGTGGGAAAAATATCACCGTTATCCATAAATTCTACAACAAAATATGGAAATTCTACGTCACAAACATTCTTACAAATGCTGTTTTTTTTAGAATTATGTGTTCAAAAAGAGGATTGTCAGATGGTGAACTTCTTGCTGTCTTAGAAGAAGATTGGTCAGATATTGATCCTTATTCCGATGATGATGACGACGATAATTTCATGCCATTTACTCCTGTATGTAAGACATCCGATAGGGACGTTATTGAGGGAATACTTGCACTAATATTTCTTTCTGTTGAAGCTGCTTGTTCATCATCGGATCAGGTGAACGCCACATCTGTGAATAGTGGTGCAGATGAAAATCAGAGTATTTAGGTAGGAGCAAGTCCACCCGTTACAGCTGAAGAAGAAACTGAAGTAGCTTGTAGATAATGGATATCTAAAAGAGATGTTCCAGAAATACCAAAATTTGAGTCTGCTTTGCAGCCAACTATTCGGTTCACCAACAAAAGCCAGCCATTATTTTATTTTGAGACATTCTTTCCTCCTGATCTGATAGATTGAATTGTTACTCAAAGTATATATATATTAAACTGATATGTAAGGTGTGTAATTTAAATGTTTCAAAACAAATATACTTTCCCTAATTTGCCCTACGTTGGGCCGACATGTTAAACTGGATAGAACGGGAAGAGAAATAATGATTTATAGTTATTATTATTTTAGTTTATATTTAGTTTTGATTTGCCCGGTATATTGTAAAAATTTAAAATTTTATTACTAAAATGGTTATACTTTAAAACATGAGAAACTCTTTAACCTCAGAGTAGGGTTCAGGTATAGAGAAACAAAAATTCAATTTATAATATGAGCGCCTAGATTTGATTAAATATCTCTGTCTTCTTAAAAATTTTGTTAATAAAAATGTACTTGCTAGTTTAATAATACGTAATAAATTCTTAAGACGGTCCTGTGTTTCAAGTTGAACCTTTTTATTATTCACAGATGTCAGTTTAAACTACCAACGGTTCAAACTAGATGGAGCCATCACCACAAAGAAATAAAATATATCAAAAAACAATTTTACAATGTTCTTCAAACTAGAAAGAACGTTATTTAATATTTTGAATAGACAAATACATTGTTCTTTTACAAGACACAAATTAATAAAAAACCTACTATCTATTATGACCACTCATTCAAACAAAATCACGTTCTCACATGAAAAAATTATCTCTATATACAAATCTAAAATAGGCAACATGTAATACAAATCTTATAATACTGAAACTTCTATATAAACGATTATTATATCAAAATGGCGAAACACAATGGTTGTAAATGTTTGTTTAATACCAAAGTTCAATTTTTTTCACTAAATTGGTAAGTTTTATTCAACCTTTTTTATGTATAATGAAAATAGTCTAAATACCTTATTCCTGTATCGTAATTCACTTCAATTATCCTTTACTTTATTTTAGGTTACCTTCTGGAAATTGTCACATCACTGGTCCAGCTTACACAAAATCAGGAATCAATGCTATGTCTCGTCCACATCAATACATTTCAGTCCAATTACATAATCAAAAGCTTTCTAAAAGGTATGGTGGATATATCCATTCCACCATACAAATATTAATCAAGTATTATATATCAATTATACGGTTAGTATTCAAACATAATTACCAAATTGTTTCTTAGTTTCTACATCTGCTTGTTTAAATATATAATCTACCATATCATAAGTACAATGTATCTCTCTTTTCTGAATTTTGATGCCAAATATCTTGTTTTTCGAAAAGTTTTCTTAATTCCCAAAATTTTGCTGCTTCTCAAATTTTCTACCACCCAAAAAGAAGTTTACCTAGTCAATAGTCTGCATAATCAACAAACTTTTCTCCTTCAATTTTTTTATTATTAACAACTACTTGTCGCAGATTAAAAGTTTGTTGAATACATTCCACCAATCAGATTTGGTTATCAAAACTTTTCTTTATATATTTCATTTCAAATAGTGAATTGTCCATCTATCATTTGAAAACGCTTTGTTTTAAGGTTCTTTAATGATTTTAACTCATATTGTGTCTCTTAAATTATATTTCATTTAGTTTACAAAATGACATTTTCAAATTTACAAAATATGTGTTCATAATGTCAAACCGTTCAATAAATGTCACATTCCATAGAATTAATGTTTTTCAGTTTACTTCTTATATCGAAATGTTTTTAAATATTTATAAAATCTTATTTACATGTCCTTCAAACCCTAATATTCATTTTAAAAAGAATCTCACTATTTATTTACCTTGACAATAAAATAAAAGATTATCATTTCCATTTGTATATGTAACAAGGTTCTAATATTCCGTCTTGTAGGTTTATAGAGTTTTTGTTAATTCATTTCACAAATGTTTTTTCAAATCTTATTTTAAATTATACAGTTAGATGCTTTCTCTATTGAATAGTACATGGTACAGATTGTCTCCTTTTTTAGATAATCTTTTAAAAAAAATGAAATTTCAAAAATTTTTATTTCTTGAAATAAGTAGTTTTTTTATTTTATGTTCGGTATACAGGGTGTTGTTTTACTCTATGTTAATATATATATATATATATATATATATATATATATATATATATATATATATATATATGCCACCATCTACCAGATAATGATTTACACTCGTCAAGTGATCCGTTTTATAATAATCCTGTCATATCCAAAGCTTTTACAATAACCACATTTAAAAAATTAATAAAAAATCTTCATCTAGCTGACAACGCAGCAACTCCAGAGAGAAGTTCGCCCGATTTTGACATATACAAAATAAGATCATTTATAATAAGACAAAATGAAGTTTTCAAAGAGCAAGCTGACCTAGGAAGCAGATTTTCCATTGATGACTGTATGGTGAAATTTAAAGGACGTAGTTCTATAAAGATATGTCCAAGAAGCCAATTAAACGAGGTTATAAAATTTGGGCAAAATGTGATGCTAATACTGGATATATCTACAAGTATATATTATCTACACTGGAAAAACAGAATGCAGTGAAAATGATGGCTTGGTTTATAATGTTGTAACTGAATTATGTCAAGATGTACCAGAAAAATATTTGGTTGTTTATGATAAGTTCTTTAAAAGTTGCAAACTAATGCAAGATTTATATGCTAAATAGATGTACGCCATAGGTACAGTCAGACCTAATCGTAAGGGTTTACCTGATTTTATGGGAAAGAAACAATCAGAAAAAGAAAAACTACAAAAGAATGAATTCTACTGTCTAACCAGTGGCCCTATAGCTGCAATAAAATAGTTGGACACCAAAGAAGTAACAGTTATTACAACTGCCAATCAACCACATACAACGTACACAACAAGATGGGACAAAGAAGGATATTATGTGTCCAAAAGTTATTGCGGATTACACATTGAACATGGGAGGTGTCGATCACTTTGACCACTTACAAGCATCATTCCCTATAATTAGTCTAGAAAATCTTGGATGAGACTGTTCTTCTTTATTTTTGATGCTAATATTATTAATACTTACATTATATACACCAGAATTCATGGAAAGAAAAATCATTCACACAGAGATTTTAGGCTTCGCCCTGGAAGATCACTTGTAGGTGACTTCACAGTAAAGAAATCACGACTTGTTATATTTAAAAACAAAAAAAAACGGAAACTTTGGCGTTCCAGACAAAATTCGCCTGCGAAATGTTGGACCACATTTACCAGATGTTCAAGAAAAATATACATGTTGCAGATTTTGTTCAACAAAAAGAGAAGAAAAACGAACTAACATTATTTGTAGTTACTGTGCCCAAAAAATGTTTTAAATCGTTCACACTGCTGCAGTTGAGATTTAAATTAATTTTGTCACCTATTTAGATATTTTTTATGAAATAAATCGTATTTCACAAACTGCACTAGGGTAATACATTTGCCACTGATTTTTTTCTTATTTTTGATAAATATCTTTTCAAATTAACAAAAAATATTTCACTTATTTCCATTTGATACCGAACATATCGAAACAACCAAATTACCCCTTCTTATACCTCGTGTCTTATTAAGGGTTAACATAATTCGTTGGTCAATTGCAGGGGACTAACTCACCTACCCACAAATGGAATTTGATCATTACCTTCACATCTATAAATGTTGACCTGTTTTACCTAGCAGGTTGAGTAACAATACCATATTGCTAAATGACCCACTATAATGAATTAATTGTCTTCTACATTATGTTCGACAAAATTCTGGTTTCTGTAGAATTTTTTTGTATTATATTTATTACAAAGACTAGCGGAATGTTGGACAACAAGGTTATTGTATCATATTTCTGTTTATTTCAAAAACTGACTTTGAATTTAACGTACTTTAACAACAAAAAACAAAATGTTTTCCAATACCAGTACAAATTTCGATAAAGTTGAAGATGTTTCTATGTAAAATCAGAAAATTGTAAAAACATTGTATATACAATTTCATACATTTTTTGTTGGAACTCTCCTAAAACCACTAGGTGAACCTCTCCTTTGGACATACTCTATTTATTTGAACAGTTATTCTACGTCGTTGGAGATATTTTATCGATATTGTTATTTAAAATAGATGTACGAATATACAGGGTGTCCCACGACGTTTTGACAGTCCAATTTCTTGAAAACTGTTCATATGACATTTATGAAAATTAGCAGATATAAACAGTCGACACTGATGCTTATATTTCTTATAAAATGACTTCCGTTTCTCCTGTCATTTCGGGACACGTGACCCCAACATATTTTTTTTAAAAGTGACAACCAGTATAATATTACACTTTTGGATATATCATTCCAAAACAAATTCAACGATACCATATTTGTCATCATTGTATGTAATGATAATACGGGCTATTTACTTTCACTAAATTTATTAAAGCAATATTTTGCACTCAAAAATTTAGGTGGCTGTGAAATAAATAACTATAGTAGCAACAATATAAGTTCATTCATTATTGTTAGGTGAAGTTTATTATTGTTAGGTGAAGTTTATTCAAGAACCATCATTAATTATTAGTCGTAATCTTGTGAAGACACTGTAATAATAAGTAAATGATGACTTCAATTTTCACTTACGATTAATTTGTTGACATGCTACTTATTTATGGAAAATGTGGAAAAACCAAAACTCATGCTCAAGGTTTGTACAGAAATCGTTTTCCTGATAGAGTGATTCCAAGCAAAAATACTTTCGTCTATGTCGAACTAAAGCTAAGAACTGGCTCTTTTACAAGCGGTAAAAATTAAGTTCGTCGTCAAGAGACCGCTCAGACAGATCCTGAAAGGAGAATGAATTTTATTGCTGAAACGTTCATATAAAGTAATGATGACCCTTTAGAAAAAATATTATGGAGTAATAAATAGAGGTTTCATAACAATGGTATTATAAATCGCCATAATTATCAATATTGGTTGCAGGAGAATCCAAACTAGATAAGCGAAACCAATTTTCAAACAATATGGGTAATCAATGTTTGGTGCGGTATATTAAACGGTCGGTTGATTGGTCCCTATTTTTATGAAGGAACATTAGCGGGGCAACAATACTCAGATTTGCTTCAAAATACTCTCTCAGAATTACTTCAAAATATTCCTTTACATGAAAGGCAAACAAAGTGATGGTAGCAAGATGGAGCATCTCCACACTTTTTTTGGCCAGTTAGAGAATATCTTGATAACACGTTTCCTGAAAAATGGATTGGTCAAAATGGTGCAATTCAGTGGCCACCCCGTTCGCCGGATATTACACCCTTAGATTTCTTTCTCTGGGGTTACTTAAAAGGTCGAGTTTATGCCACACCCCCAAATGATTTAGATGATTTAAAGGATAAAATGAAAGAGGCAAGTCGAACCCCGTAACATACAAAATGATTACAGCAGCACTTACAAGAAATCTTTTAACAAGGTTTGAACATTTTGTCAATGTACATGAACATCAATTCGAACATTTTATTTAATTTTTTCAATTACTTGGAAATTCCCTATGTTACGTTTTTCAATAAAATAATTTATACAGATGTTCATTTAACTGCCCCTATTATCATTACTGAATAATACAATGATGACAAATGGGGTATCGTTGAATTTGTTTTTGAATGATATACCCAAAATTGTAATGTTATACCGGTTGTCCCATTTAAAAAAATTATACTGGTGTCACGTGACCCGAAATGACTGGAAGAACGGAAGTCATTTTATAATAAATATAAGCAGTAGTTTTGACTGTTTATATCTGCCAAATTTCATACATGTCATATAAACAATTTTCGAGAAATTCGACTGTCAAAACGTCGTGGGACACCCTGTAACAGAGGTGAAGAGGTAATAAATGATCATTCGCAGCCGGATTTGTTAGAACCAAATGAAGATATTTACAACAAATACAACTCTAAACTTCAAAAATATTTTCAGTTCAACATTTATTTGATGTTTATTAGTCTCTTGTACGTTAACTTTTCTGCACTATAGGTAAGGCACTCCACTAAGATATGCCTCAATACCCTTCATATACACTTGCTGATCTTTTTTGGCTTTCTTTGAAGATCAAAAGACCATGCATTAGCCTAGTATGTCTACCTCTAAGTGTATTATGATTAGACGTGACTAGCATCTATTACTAAATAAAACAAAATTAGTCTTGGTATTTTTTGGATTTGATGACTTTTGCCTTCATTCAGAGACTAATTTTGTAAATGATAGGTTACTTCTCAAACACATTTATCAGCTGTTTCATTTCCTAATATGCTTTTATGTGTTTGCACCCTTAAAAAATTATGCTTTTGTCAATTCATTGTTGTGTTACATTTTAAAGGTTTTCTAATTAATGCCGGATGTGATATTATATTTTAGATTACTGTTATAAATGAAACTCACATTATATTGTAGAATTAGTTAGAAACAGTTAGTTTCATTTATAACAGTAACATGAGTAGATTCCACAAAGAGTTCAAATAGTAAATTATATGTTGGATGACAGATAAAGTGGTATTAAATGGGAGCCTCTTATAGAGAGCTTAAAGTTGACTAGTTGAAACTCAATATTTTGGGGGTAGTTTATTTGTTACCACCTTTCCTGGTGTGATAACTGAGAGTTTGTTTTATTCTTAGTACTTTTTGGTTATTGTATTCTTAACTGAAGAAAGGTAAACTGTTGTGAATCGTTTTTGTGTAATCTGCAGTTATTCATATTTTAGGAGTAAGTAATATACAAGTTGTTTTTATCAGTATATATTTTTGGAATAATTGTTTATATTTGAAATTAATGATTACAATTTATCTATATTTTTACCGAACGTGAAAACTTCTCTTGGTCAAACAGGCAACGGCAGTAAACTTCAGCAAATTTTAGTTATTTTGAACCAAATCCCGTTACATTATCCCTAATATCCATCATAAGATTTCATCCAATTTTCAATACTCACGTAATATCAATAATCCTGATTATAGAATTCGCCTAAAATATATATATTGTCATTCTGTTCTTTGCAAATTATATACTGATGTCAAGAGAAAACCATATAAATTGTCTTTTATGTTGGAAAAGGGATAATAAATACATGTCAACCTTCCTCTCATAGAGTGTGCCACAGAAAACTACTACCACGTTATTTGGTATAATACTACATACAGCTCAGTGAAGTTGCCCCCTCCTCCAATCGAAATTTTCAACAAAAATGTATATGGTCGTAATACAGTCCTAATGCACCAATATGCTCCATGAATGATTTTCTTTGCACCACATTTCCCGAGAGACTACAGCTATTTGTTTATGGGGAAGGAAGGGGGGGACAAATACACGATACCCCCCCTGATTGGAATTTACAAATTTTGTACTTTGCACCGTCAAGCGCTTGTAATGCACCATAATGCTCCACCGAAATAATACTTTGCACCCCTCCCCACAGTTAGTATCGCATTTTTCAGAATGAAGTTGGTCCCCCCAATGATAATTTAAAAAAAACAAGTAGCATCGTAATCCACTTCTAATGCACTCATTTACACCACCAAGAAAAAGAAAATCCCCCTCCCCTTACTTAGTTAAACCTCAATATATAGAGTGAAGTTGCCCCCCAATGATAATTTTCAATAAAAACAAGTGGCATCGGAATCCACTTCTAATGCAGTCATATGCACCACCAAGAAAAATAAAATCCCCCCTACCCCTAGTTAGGTAAACTTCATTATTTAAAGTGAAGTTGCCCCTCCTCTAAGATAAATTCCGAAAAAAATTTAGGGTACTGGAGTCCACTTCTAATGCACACTTATGCACCACTAACAAAAACAAAATCTTTGCACTGCTTTGATGAAATACTATAAAATGACAGAAGTCACAAATTCGACTAAAAATGTCTACGTATATCTTAGGTTTGTTCCAACCGAAGTAAATACCGTTTTAGTACCGTACAATCTCAGTTACGCAGCAAATTTGATGTAAATTACTCAGACTTATTATATTCACTAATCAGCAGGTCAACTGGGTTTGTATAGGGATCGAGACCGAACTATAGAGGCGGCACTTCTGTCGAAAGTAGAGCGCCCTGGTATTAAATAAGAAAAACATTGTGATGTAAACAGTATAATAACTAACCTACAAAATGCAAAAAATGAATAGATCTTTTTATTTTCTTTGCCAGGAAAAATTGTTGGTATGTAAGATGGGTGTAGGGGATTATCTGATTTTTGATTATTGACAAAATGAGCACTGCAAATTCTAGTATTTTTATTTGGTTCCCAATCCTCCCGATGTTTTCTGAAATGTAATTAAAAAACTTGAAGTGATTCGTTTTGTACAAATGTTTACTTTCTTCCCCTTAATAGTATTCAATTATTGGAACTTATTATATAATATTAAAGTCAGCAAGCACATAACTAGTTTTTGTTATATAATCAATGAAATCGAACAGAAAACAACATTTTATTCTCTCGATAATAATCTTTTATTTACTTAAAAAAATATTTAGAACTTTTCTAATAGCTGCCAATTGTAGTATCATACTGATCATACAAAAAATAATAGTTAATAAAATGTTTTAATTAGAACATTTTATTTACATATGGGTTTCTACTGCATTTATCCATTTTTGACGTTATAAGGTTATCCACGCAGTGTTCAATGGACTTTCGGGGAAACTATAAAATTTCAACTGCGTAGTATTTTTATACAGCATATTTGAACAACTATGAATACAGAAAGATACTTTTGATGACGACATCACAAACATTTAATATCAGTTTTAAAAAACGATCATTTAAAAACGGTGATTATACAAAACTACTAATAGTGTTTACATCACATTGTTTGTGTTTTTTCACGGCAGATGGCATAACCGTCATCTTTCTCGGCCCCTATCGTAATTGTACGGTTTTTGTGTTGGTTGGAACAGACCTCTTGTAAACAATGCTGGTGCTTAGGGTTTATTCAATTGAACCCTCTACAAAATATCCATTTTCAATCGTTTGCTAGGCAGGATCTCATGTTGTATGTTCTTGTATATTGTTCTCTCAGTTTTCAATGACGCCGTACCTGAAGTTGCCAATGAGAGGAGTAAAGAAACCACTAGCTATATAAAAGTAGTTATAGTCTTTTTATTCAAATACATTCTTCAAAAATAAGTAACATTTTGAAAAAATATGTCATTACACTTAGAGGTATGTCAACGTTTTGTATTATAAACCAAAACAAATATTACACAAAATATTCATTGGATTTTAAGAACAAAATTAAAAATTTAATATTACCAGATAATTACACACTTTTATCATTAGATGTTGTATCTTTATATACAAATATACCTTTTGACTTAGCCAGAATCACAATTTTTGAAAGCAGTGCAACTAACATTAAGTTCTACATATTTTTTGTATGAAGAAAAGTTTTTTAAACAAACAGAAGGTTGTGCAATGGGTGCATCATCCATTTCAAGTGTACTTGCACAACTTATGATGGAGGATCTGGAAGAATCCATATTTAATAATAATAATAATAATAATAATAATAAACGACTTTATTAAATTTCACCTAATTACAAAATACTACATGTAATTACATAGTAAGGAAAATTACATAAAATCAAGTGAAACTAAAGGGCGAAGTTCAGTTCCTACGATAACAAAAAAGATTATCGAAGACCTGCTCTTCCACTTAACCCTGTCGCTACAAGAACAAAAATGATAGTAACATATAGATAGCACGAGTAAAATTTACATGGCCAAATCAAGACTCGTCACAGTATATGAGACATTGTAAAAAAAAATTAAGTAGGGTTTGAATGCTGCTGGTCCAAGAAAAGCTTCTTAAATTCAATTTTAAAGCGCTGTACACTGAATGCTTTTAAATGTTCCGATATATTGTTATACATGGCGGTGATCTGGTAACCAAAACTACGGCGAAATATTTCATGCCGAAATGAAGGATGGGTTAAAAGACCCCTAGAACGAATATTTATGTTATGCACATCGGTTCGAAATCTAACTTTTTTGTAGAGGTAGATAGGTAATTTATTTTTTATTATTTTATGAAACAAGGTAGCCATGTGTAAGTTTCTCCTATACTCCATGTTCAGCCAGCCAATATCCTTTAGCTTGCTTGATATTCTGTGGCCTCTACGAATTCCAAAAATTAGTCTCAAACAGGATTTTTTGGTGGTCTGATAAATGGGTAAGGTCGTAATAGGTAATACTCTAATAAATGGATCCCACCGCTGTCACCACTCTAATAAATGGGTAAGGTCGTAATACGTAATACTCTAATAAATGGATCCCACCGCTGTCACCACTCTAATAAATGGGTAGTTCCTATTTTCATTCTTATGATGAAGCAGTGATCAACTCAGCCGATGTTGCTGATATCCCACCGCTGTCACCACTATAATAAATGGGTAAGGTCGTAATAGGTAATACTCTAATAAATGGATCCCACCGCTGTCACCACTCTAATAAATGGGTAGTTCCTATTTTCATTCTTATGATGAAGCAGTGATCAACTCAGCCGATGTTGCTGATATCCCACCGCTGTCACCACTCTAATAAATGGGTAAGGTCGTAATACGTAATACTCTAATAAATGGATCCCACCGCTGTAACCACTCTAATAAATGGGTAGTTCCTATTTTGATTACTGTCACCAGTGTAATGTGTTGGGTTCAAGTATTATCTCTCCGGTTTCCTTTCCCTCTGATTTTAGTGACCGGAAGGGCCCTATTGTATACTATCCTAGAAATCGTTGCAGCGTGCTGTCACCAGTGCCTTACGGCACAAAATTTAGAACCAGGAATCTCCCTGCGGGTTACCTCGAGGGAGGGGTTTTCCTGGCACGAGCGATCAAGGTCTTCGTGGGGCCTCTTGGGCTTATACAATGTGCCAAGCCCGAGTTCGTAATGCAGGTCGAGTCAGCCCGTTCTATTTGCTGTTACGAGGGTAAGGGCTGGGGTTAAAGGAAATAACTGGAAGGCTAAGTATGTACAAGTATATATTACAAAAAAATAGTAGTGAGTCATACAAAGTTTTTGGAATCGAATAAAATGTAATAACCAGTCTATCTCATGATTTTTGGATAGCCTATGCAATATGAATAACAAAGTATCGAACAGGACTTTTAGAATTTAATCAGAATAATTACGGTACCCTATATACACTATAGTAATTCAAACAATAACAATAGAATTTTGAAGTCGCAAAAAAATAATTATGATATCACGTGAGATTGGATACCCTGTACAATATAGCAAATAATAAAACTTTGGCAATAATTATGATCTCTCGGGTAGTATGGTGGATATCCTGTACAAAAATACGGCAATAAAATATCAGACGAGACTTTATGAATCAGAATAAATACGATATCCTGTACACCTATAGTAAATCATATATATATATATATATATATATATATATATATATATATATATATATATATATATATATATATATATATATATATATATATATATATATATATTATATCACCAAAAATTTTGGGATTGCATAAAATAATTATGAATCTCGTGAAATTGGGTAACCTGTACAATATAGTAAAAAAAATCTATATCAACCAAATTTTGAATTCGAATTATGATTCTCGTGAAATTGGGTAACCTGTACAATATAGTAAAAAAATCTATATCAACCAAGTTTTGAATTCGAATTATGATTCTTGTGATGTTGGATAACCTATACGATATAAAAAAATCTATATCAACAAAATTTCGACAATCTAGTAGATTAATTATGATATCTCGGGTATGTGGATATCCTGTAAAAATAAGGTAAAAAAATATCGCTCGAAACTTTTTTTAAATCGGAATAAATATGATCCCCTGTACAATATAATATCCTTACACAAATACAGAAAACCAATATATAGGGAGATGATCTTCGAACATACGATATCTCCGTATATGCCTATAAATTTTTGACTAGAATGGTAGGTGAGGGGCGCAGATGTAAATGGTACACTCGATATGACCGAAAATATGGGTTCCCTTACCTTTTGGGACACCCAGTTAAGTCAATAAAAAATATAATAAAACAGATCAATACAGTATATAAAAATTAATTATACGTTAAAAACTTACGTTTTGGAATATCACTAGTCACAACTACACAATATTACTGTTGATGGTAAAGGGGCCGTCCGTACTTAGACCGGCCACTTCGGGAGGTTTACTGTCTCTCCCTTTTAAATTCAAAAATTCTTGTTATTTATTCTAAAATTACCTCGTCTATGCCCTTGTGTGAAGGTTAATTTTATATTTCATTATTTAAATTTGTAACGTATTGATTAGATTTATTAATAAACAAAGCATGTCAAAACCATCAGCTGTGATGTTTATTATAAAAGTTGTTTGTATCAATTTTTTTCCTGGAGGTCAACATTTATTAATTATTTCGAATTAAGAAAAATTTGTCTATATAGGGCGTTCTTAAAATTTCTTATATCATATCTCGTGTTTATTACAGTGGCCTGGAGTATGAAGTTCCTTGTTTCTTTAGGTATGTCGATGACTGCATAGCACTAGTGCTAATGAACAAAATAGAGGATATTCTTGATAGTTTTAATAGCTTTCACAACAAACTACAATTTACTGTTGAAAGGGAACAACATAATAAAATAATTTTTTTGGACATAACTCTTCACCACATAAACAACAGAATTGTATACAAAGGAAACTTGGTCGTTCAGATATGTGAATTTTAATTCCCAGCACCTAATGTCGCAGAAAAAATTGGTAGTCATAGGACTCGCGGATCGGGCTATAAAACTTTCTGACTGCGAATACCGGGAAAACGTCATAAAAGAAGCTAAAGAAGCTCTCCAATTAAATGATGACCCAGATAAATTAATTAACAGAATTTTTAAAAACCGCATCCATCTTTTTTACAACCAAACTCAACCTGGAAATAGTTCACAAAATATATCTCAAAGAAATTATCTTTCTTTACCATACGTTTCTACTTATATTGAGGTTTAACTAAGTAAGGGGAGAGGGGATTTTAATTTTCTTGGTGGTGCATATGACTGCATTAAAAGTGGATTCCGATGCCACTTGTTTTTATTAAAATTATCATTGGGGGGCAGCTTCACTCTATATATTGAGGTTTAACTAAGTAAGGGGAAGGGGGATTTTCTTTTTCTTGGTGGTGCATTTGAGTGCATTAAAAGTGATTCCGACGCCACTTGTTTCTTTTTTAAATTATCATTGGGGGGAGCAATTTCACTCTGAATAATGCGATACTACTAGTGGAGGGGTGCAAAGTATTATTTCGGTGGTGCATTATGGTGCATTACAAGCGCTTGACGGTGCAAAGTACCAAATTTGAAAATTCCGATTGGGGAGGAGCTAGCGTGTATTTGCCCCCCCCCCCTAAAAATAAATAGCTGTAGTCTCTCGGGAAATGTGGTGCAAAGAAAATCATACATGGAGCATATCGGTGCATTACGACCATATATGTTTTTGTTGAAAATTTCGATTGGGGGGGGGGGGGTCAACTTCACTGAGCTTAATACTACTCAATAGATATTAAGGAAATGCTAAAATAAGTCGATTTTTGTCAGGTAATTTGAATAGTAAAAATGTGCCCCCTTTAGAATAAAAGTCAAAATCGACGTGTTTCTCGATTTCTTTGAAGTCTAATGAATAATGCAAAATATCCGGGTGGACTGTTTTATGTACCTACGTATTTTCTGAGGGGTAGAAGATTTCTCAGTTGATTAATCTATACTATATATTAGAATTTTCATCAGGAATCTCACCAGGTTTGCCAAGAATATGAGATCGTTCTTCACTCACGTCATTCACTATTTACGAGCAAGTACTCTTTAACGTTGTTCTTTAAAGAAGTCTGTTGCTTGTTTTGGTAGCTCTGCATATTTTATTCACTTTATCGTAAAGACTATAATGTTGGTTAACATGACATCTGTATCTTCGCAATGAAAATATTGATTTGTTTTTTACTGTTAGCCGCGTGTAAAATTGTAGGATATATATAGAATTGCTTATAAAGTATTTGAGAGATTCCATTATTTCGAATTGTCTACCTCTTTTGGAATATTTTGAATTTTTTACTATAAAAAATAACCAAAGCGTTTGAATCTGAATATCGTTTTAATATAAATATAAAACTTCTTTCCTCTTCACCTTTGTACAACGAAACTTACCGTAAGTTGTTAATAAAATAAATACATTTTTTCTTTTATTATGTTTTTTTTCCTTTTCATATCCATTTACCACTATTTTTATAAAATTGGTTTTTGATTGCTGAAAATATTTTTAACGCCATGGTAAACAAGAATAATGGATTGTTCATGATCAGTAGAACGTTTTTTGTTTTTGATACTGCTGGTTTATATCTGTGTAAATGTAATTAATATTTGAATAAAATAATCTAACTATGCGAAAGAACAAAGAAGGAGAGGAGAAGAGCTTCCCGCATAAATGCACAATCCTAGGCATGCCGCTGGCGCCGCCATCTTGCGCCCAAAAACGGATTTTTGCAAATATCTCCAAAACTATACATTTTTTTCACTTCCTCTATAATATATCGGACGTCACTATGACACCCGAGGCTTTACTATCTACCAGATTTTCTCGGGCGCCAGATTTTCGGAATGGTTTAGTCCACCGAACTCTCGAAAATGGTAGCGTCAAGAGTTACCAGGGTAGAAACAGATGGAGGTTAAGTAATTCCAGGGGTCTGTTGTTCTTGACCTCTATGCCGTGCGAAGTGGGAAACAGGCTTTAATTATTTACCACTATCGGAAAATGAAACTACCGGTGTTTGATGAAATTATAAACTTTATTTCGACTCCGAAATAATTTGGGAAAAGAAAAATAAAACGAACGAATAAGATATATACCGTCAACTGAGGTGAAGGTGGACAGTCTGGGTGAAGTTGGACAAGACGTAGTTTCTGATCAAATAAATTCGTGACGCCACTGACATTCGGCCAATTTGGCGGTGAGTGTGAATGTAGTAAGAAAGTGTGTTACATTTGGCGCGGTTTTTTAACGGTAAGTAGATTTTTTAATTATGTAAACAATTGATTTAAAAAGTGCTATTTTGGCAATTTGGTTTTTATAACTATTGTATGTCTTATACTGATGTTCCTAGAATGTCCATTTTTGGCCACAATGTAGACTACAGTATAAGTAACTAACCTATAAAATTTTAAACTAATCTGCCAGAAGTTATTGAGTCCAGTGGCGTTACATTAAAAAAGTTTCTTGTTCCAGGGTACAGTTGGACACCAAGATGCCGCGTGTATATAATAGAAAAGTGGGCAACAAACCCAACTGTAACTATTTGCTTTCTACAATAAAGAAAATAAAGAAGGCGGAGGAAGAAGTTAAATTAAAGAAACTTAGCTTTAGGGAAGCTGCGGAAAAGTATTCAATTCCGAAATCGACTTTATTTAAGTACGGCTGTCCCAGAATATGAAAAGGGCTAGAGCCCAAGTCAGCTCTGCTGTTATGACCGCATATTTTACGGAATTGCAAAAATCTATAGAAAATGTTCCTGCGGAAAATATCGTCAACTACGACGAAACCAATTTTTCCGACGACCCAGGAAAACTTAAAGTTCTCGCCAAAAGAGGAGCAAAACACTGTGATCGCGTTATGGATAGCTCAAAAACAAGCATTTCGGTTATGATTGCTGCAGCAGCTTCCGGCTTTGTTCTTCCACCTTACGTAGTGTACAAGGCCCAACATATTTATCCGACATGGATAGAGAACGGTCCTCCTGGCACGGCTTATAACCGAGTAAAAGTGGTTGGTTCGATCAGTTTTGTTTCGAAGACTGGTTCTATAAAATTGCTCTTCCATACTTATCAAAGCTTCAAGGCAAAAACGTGATCATCGGTGACAATTTGTCCAGTCACATATCCGTAACGGTTATCAACAAATCTCTTGAACATGACATCGGTTTCATATTGCTCCCCCCAAACTCCACCCACATCTGCCAGCCACTCGATGTGGATTATTTTAGACCAATGAAGTAAGCGTGGAGATTTGTCTTAAGACAGTGGAAAATGAAAAATCGGGGAGTCTTTCAGAAGAGCGATTTTCCAAACTTGCTATCCCAGACTTTTCAGAGAATTGACATGCGATCTGCGAATAATGTCAAATCAGGATTTGCAGCATGTGGAATAGTTCCTTATAATCCTCAGCGAGTGTTGAAAAAACTGGCGGATTATCAAGAAGTTAATGTTGAGAAACATTATACTGACAGCTTTTTTAAAGAGAACCTTGCTTCTCCAACTCAAACAAGAAAGCCAAGAGGTAAAAAAATGGCCATTCAACCTGGCCGAAGTGTGACGTTTACTGAAGACAATAGTGACATCGAACATGAAAGCGACAAAGAAGAGACCCTTTCTCCTGTGATTCAAACGAGAAAGCCAAGACGTAAGAAAATGGCCATTATTGAAGATGACAGTGAAGTCGAAGAAGAAAACTACAATGAAGCTATGTCGAACCAATCTGAAATAGAAATAATAGAAGATGAATTACATGAACTATACTATGACGAGGCTGAGCCAAGTACAAGCAACCCTGCTCCAACCAATGATAAGACTGAATTAGTTCCTACTAGCATCGGAGATTTTGAAAAAAACCAATACGTCCTGGTGAAATTTGAATCAACTAAAAGAAATATTAATTTTGTAGGTCACGTTGAAGACATGTTTTTAACAGTTAAGTTCCTCAGGAAAAAAATTGGAGAGAAAATGGGGCATTTTTTTGTCTATCCAGATGTTGAAGACCAATCGATGGTGTCAAAGGAAGATGTTATTTATGTTTCACACCAACCTTTAGTTTCGAGATAATTTAACTTATGACACCATAGGTTAATGATTTTATATATTTTTTAGGTATTGTGTTCCTTTTTTTTGTTCCAGAAAATAATTTATTCACTTTTTTACTGGTATTTTGTTAAATATTTTTTGTTTTTTATGTTATATTTTTTTTCTAGAAACTAGTTTAAGTTGATGTTTTGTGATTTAGGGAATAAACTGTTATTTTTTACCTACAAAGGTTTTTCATTGGCCCAGCAAGGGTGCAAATTTAAAAAAAAATTAGAGTTATCCTACGCCCAGTTCTCATTAAAAGTTGATTTTACTTGGTTTTGAAGCCATGTCCAACTTCACCCCCTTTTGTGGGTAGAGTTGGACACTACTTAAAAAAAATATTAGCGATTCTATAATTTTTGCAAAACTCGTATTTAGCTCATATAAAGGGGTAAACCTAAGGCAATTTTCATAATTTTTTTAAAAATTTTTTAGGCGCTTCTAACGATGTTATCTCAAAAAAACGTTGAAATTTGTCCACCTTCACCTCAGTTGACGGTATTTAAAATAACTAAATATTGATTAAAACCCCTCAGTATTAACGATATCTAATTAGATTATTACTCAAACCAAAGCACTTTACCACACAATAAATAGTTTACAATCACAAACCTAATATGCAAAGCTTTAATAGCTTTCGGCGATTGCCGGTGAAAATCAGTAAAAATTGAGTAGCAATACGGTGAAAATTACACAGAAAAAGCGTTATTAAGGCACTAGCGGTATTTTACGGGAGCGTTTCGTAGTATTTGTGTACGGCTTAGAATAGGACGGCGGTAACTAATAAATTGTACAGATATTACCCTGGTCGTTGGTGCTAAATCAATCGCTTAAAGAACAGCCGTCAGAATCCGAAAACCTCTCCCTGGCGAACCTGCTATGGCAGCGAACGCTCACGAGATTACTTCGTTTCACGTCTTGGAAAACCCTCGAAGGATGCACCTGCTATGGCAGCGAACACAGACGAGGATCAAGTTGCCTATTATCAAATAGTTAGAGTCACGCTAAGGCCTATGGTACTAGATTGAGCAATTCCCGAAATACTTTGAAAATCCCCCAAGAATCTACCTGCTTTGCAGCGAGGATGCTTGAAGATTTCCCAACGGTATTTCCCTTCCCTAATGTTGTATACCGGAATCAGGATTCCCGAAATATTTTGAAAATCCCCCAAGAACCTACCTGCGTTGCAGCGAGGATGCTTGAAGGTTTCTCAACTACATTTTTTTCCCTTAAATAAAACCAACAGATCAAATTCTTACTACGGAATTGTACACAAATACACGGAAAATCACTTAAATCAAACTAGCAGTAAGCAAAATAAAATCTATTAATAAAACTACGAAAGACGCTAGGAGCAAAATGAATTTAACTCAAGAAGAATGGTTTATAAGATAATTTCTAAATTCGCTTACCTCGTTGGCGAAAATCAGTCGTAATTTCGGAGACGGCGGAAAACGGCGGAGAGCACAGAAAATAAGTGTCAAAGCACAAACAAAGATCAAAAAGCAAAGAGCGCCATTCCGTCCCGTTTTCAGTTTTTATTCATTCTTCTCAAGACCCCACTCAGGAGGTCCCCTACTTAACAATCTTAAGAACGGCGCGGACTGATTTGCGCGAACGTTAAAGTAAGCGATACATATTCAATATACCGGATGTATTAAAAGCAATACACATATTTTGAAATTATTACTAGTAAATAAATTTATAGCTTGTCATGAAAGAGGGGTGTATAACTTAATAATAACATAACTTGATAATAATAATAATAAAATGAGAAACTAAAATATATACAGTGGGATGTCGGGAACGAGAAATAGTAACATCGTTACAGTATATAGAGCACAAAATTAAAGAGGAGGAAATTTACTATAAAACATGTTCCCCCATATCTTCAACGTGGAAAATGGTTACCTCAGCTTCAGAATCGATGTCAATTTCCTTCAACTCGTCGGATTCTCCTTCTGCAGTAGATAAAGAATCATAAAGCAGCGAATGGAGGTTTCTTCATCGGATTCGTCCAGTGTCACTTGGCTGATATTTTCACAAGTCTTCCCATTGCAGACACTGCAAATCATTGAACATCTCAATCCTGCTTTCCTACATCCGCAGGCTCTTCCACAAGCCGCCTCACAAGATAAAAAAGCAAGTAGTGCTTTGGAAGCAGGATCTTTTAAAGTAGTTACTGGAGTGAGGCCAGTTTGTGTTTTCTTCCAATCCCATTCTTCAACTACTTTCGGACAGCCACGCCATAGTTGAACCTGACAGTATGTTCTCAATGAATACTTTTTGTTACCGACTTGGAAACTGGTATAGATTTTTATTAAGATTGATATGATTTGTGTCTTTGGATCCATAGAGTGCAAGGAGAAATTTCTTACCGGCAAAGGCAACTTGATCACCGGTGGCATGTTTATTTTTAAAAACTTGAATATAATCTTGTAACTCTTTATGTTTTTCTATTGCTAACAACTTCATCTTTCCTTGCTTAAATAAGGCTGACGTCGAATCACATTCACTTATAGCATGAAGGAACAAGATGTTATCCTTCACTACTTCGGTTTATTTGAAACTTTGCAACGAATAAATATTATGGACCGTTTTTTAATTTCCATGCTTTAGGAGGTAAACGTTATCGTAAGTCTTGCACAGTGCAGTCTTCAGAACAATGAGGTCGACATCCTCCCCAACAACAATGTATTCATATGAAGATGACATCTTGATAGCTGTATTTAGGGTAAATGCACCAGTGAATGAACATCACCAGTGAATGAAGAAATTGAAATATATCTGAAATTATTAAGAATGTGGTGTCTTTCTCGTAAACACTGCAATATCCCTCATGACGTGCAACATGTTCCTCTTAACGTGCTTTTTAGTTAGTTCAAGTCAGTTCTTATGAATGAACGTACCGCTGCGTTTTTGTTGACAAAATTTGAGAAACGTATCTGTTATTGGAACGATACTAAGCTATAACCAGGTGAGCAATAGTACAGAATAAGATATTAACAAATGAGATGTGTGGTGTGTCGTCATTATCACATCAATTAATTGATTTGAACTGATTTTATCGAAAACCTAACCTCAAAATACACCGAAATCATTATTAAATTCAATAATTTGAGTGTTCGTTCATTGGTGCATGTGCTGAACCCAGTAAACGAACAAAATGTTCATTCATTGGGATTTTACGTGTTAATCTAGATTTCAGCGATCTGATCCTTATATGATCGTTTAGAAAGGCTGTTTCACGGGTTTCGTCAGGAAATGTCTACTAAGCTTGCTATCCAGTAAATGAACGACTTTGTTCATTCATTGAATCATAACATAGATCAATGGTGCTCCAGTGAATGAACAATTTATTCTTTCTCTGTTTTTTCTGATTTCATATTTTACTTTTCCGCCCAACCTTTCTATATGCGAGAAAAGTATTGGTTTACCCCAAAAAATATTCGAGTTTGAAGTTTTTTTTTGAGTTATTTTCACGTTTTCCATCAACAACACGAAAAAACGGTTTTTAGGAAAAAATCCTGTGTGTATGTCGTCGTCGTCGTTGTCGTCGGCCACTTTTCCTTACATGTCTTGTTAGCACGATACAGTCTCCGGAGTGCAATAAGTCAGCAATTTTATGATTGAATATTTTTGAGGACATTTCACAGATGATCCCTATTGATATTCAGTTCACCAGAGCCAGTACAACGGGTGCTATGGTACTTGAAGTACGACATTTTGTCTTTTTTGGAGAAGTTTCAGTTAGTTAGCACGATATAGCCTCTGGAGTATATACAAGTGACCAATTTTATGATTGGATATTATTCAGAGCGTCTCAAAAATGAATCCTATTGATATTCAGCTCCCTAAAGCCGATAAAACGGGTGCTATGGTACTTGAAGTACCAAATTTTTGTCATTTTTGGAAAATTTTCAGTTTCTTAGCACGATACAACCTCCAGAGAGTATACGATTGATCAATTTTATGATTGAATATTGTTCAAGTTGTTTCACAAATGTACCCTATTGATTTTCAGTTGACTAGAGCGAGTACAGCGGGTCCTATAAATCCAGATATACTGAATTTTTGGAGAAATTTCGGTTTGTTAGCACGATACATTCCCCGAAGTGTATACAAGTAACAATTTTATCATAGAATATTGTTCAGGGCCGCAGATGCGGAAAAGTTAGTTTTAATCCTTAAAACCGTTTATTTTTCAATCATTTCACAGAAATATGGAAGGTGGAAAGTCCAAGCCAGAACATCAGAAAAAATATGTAAGGTTCCGATATTCCGATGACTGTCTCCAGACGGCCGTGGAAGCAATAAGAAAAAATGAAATCACCATCAATGCGGCCAGCAGACAATATGGGATTCCGAAAAATACACTTTTCAACAAAACCACTGGAAAAGTTCCCATGATTCGAAAAATGGGACCTCCCACCATTGTGACCTCCGAAGAAGAAACTACTGTAGAAACTTGGATTCTATCCAAAGCTCTATTAGGATTTCCCATGCATCCCGATGAGGTGAAGGACTCAGTGCAACATGTCCTCAAAGCTGTTGATAGGCCCAATAAAATACCTTTGCCCCCTTTTCCAAAAAGCTTTTGAAGAATCGATCAAACCGGAAATAATCAAAAATGGTTTCAGAAAATGTGGATTGTTTCCACGCTGTGAATTATTCCCAATGCATTTCAACAAGGAGGCAGCAGCTTGACCTAAATTGTGACAAGGAAGTTTCTGTGACCAGAGACGAATATGAAACTGTTCTGAAAGTCATTAAACATCATGTAGATTCAAAAACTTTGATAGATTTCAATAGTGCCTATGAAGGTGAAAAAGCAGTCGGCATTCAGTTCTACAACTCTTGGAAAATATGTAAAGAAGCAACCGATGCCGATGGAACGAATAATTTGAGAAATGCTGATGGAATGAACCAAGAATGTGAAGAAGCCTTCGAAGAAAACTTGCAGAATATTGCTAATTTTGACATACCGGATATACAAGAATACACAACAGACTTAACAGATGACATGTTGAACCTACCATTGGAAATTGATGGTTTTCTCTATCCAGCTAACATATCTGACAATTCAACAATGATATTGAATGTGGATAGAACGAAAGATATAGAAAACGTTATCATAGAAAAAATTGAAAATCCTGAAGATATATTGGATGGTACCGAGCAAGAGAGTATAACTAATAATGATACTCTAATAGAAGGTAACGTGAAAAAAACAAGTAAAACAGATAATCTGAATGCTGTAGAAGAGCTCGAGATTCCAGATAAAAAAGACGTAGTAATAGATAACAGTAGTGTCGATTTCCATAATCAAGAGCCGCAGTAGCCGAAAACTACCAGATACGTATGGCTACAGCATCTTCGTTGGCCAAATATTAAAAAAAAGTGTGGCAAAAGGAAACAGGCAACTTTAATGCCGTTTGCCATCACTTCCAAAAAATGGAAAGACTATACAGATACAAAAGAATCTGAGAAAAAGGAAAAAGAAGCTGAGAAATTGAAACAAAAATCAACTAGAGAGAAAAAAAGCAATCACAAGACGAACCGCGAAAAGAACCAAAGCACCACCAGCAACAGAAGTTACCTGTTTACAGGCTGATATAATCGATACTGGCAATCAAGATAAAAATTCTAGTGTTTCCCAAGATATCACTGTAGGAACTTATGTTATAATAACGTATAACCAGAAATATTTTTTGCAACGAATACTAATAAAGCAATAAATACCTAATTTGCTAACTGTGGTTTTGAAAGTTATACAACAATGTATGTCGCTAATACTTTTTATTTCAAACCTGTTATCCCTGAAGATGTATTGGATATAATTAACTGCCTAAAAATGTTAATGCCGAGGGTGTTGACTGTATTTCGACAAAAATCATTAAAAGTATAGGTCCACAAATCGCATGTACTCTAGCAGACATTATCAACTACTCAGTGGAAACCGAAACTTTTCCATCAAGTCTAAAGATAGGAGTTGTTTCACCAATACATAAAAAAGACAGCCTTCTCAGCTTTGACAATTATCGGCCAGTAACTGTTCAAACTGTGATATGTAAAGTGATAGAAAAGTGTATTTATAAACAAATGTTTTCTTTCCTCAAAAAGTATAATGTTATATTGGACCATCAGCATGGTTTCTTACCTGGCAGACCGACGGAGTGTGCATCCGTAGCTCTGCTTAATTTTATCCACACCTCATTGGATAGAAAGAGGTATGTGGGGGCGCTCTTCTTTGATCTTTCAAAAGCTTTTGACTCGGTTAGTGCTGATATAGCAATAAATAAACGACGAGATTTAGGATTTCGGGGCAAATTTCTATCGTGGCTGAAATCATACTTAGAAGCCCGAAAACTTATTGTCAGAACTGAAGATCAGAAGTCCCTCCCCCAACATGTGGAAATTGGTGTACCTCAAGGGTCAATCTTAGGATCTCTGATTTTTTTATTATACATAAATGATCTTTCTAAATATGCTAGCACTAATCATTTAATACTATATGCAGATAACACCACATTAGCAATTGATTCTGAATCTCCGGATGAGCTGCTATTAAAGATGAATATTTTATCAAGAGAATTTATCAGTTGGTGTGAAAGAAATTCTTTGATAGTAAATTCGACAGAAACCAGCCTCATGCATTTTTCTACAAGAACATATATCCATGAAAATAGATGTATCTCAGTTGGGGGAACTGATGTTTATTTTTCGAGTTCTACGAAATTTCTGCGAACCTACCTCGATAAGGATATGAGTTTTAATACCCATATCAACCACATTTCTAAAAAATTAAATAGTAGCTATTTTGCAATATTACAGCTAAAAAATATATTTACAACTAGTCAACTGATCAATGTTTATTATGCAATAGTTTACTCCCATATTTCCTATAATCTCATTCTGTGGTAAGCGGTAAATGCTTGCGCTTGTGGGATAGCCATCGAAAACTACTACTGCATTTGACTGATAGTGTCTTTGTACATAATTCACATAACTGATACAGATTGAAGCAAAAGTTTCATTTCGGCTCCAAAGGACTCGATGCAACAAGTAGCTACCGTCAATTATGTACACTTTGTTGGTTCCAAAGTCATTATCTGTAGCTGGCAAAAAAGCTTTATATACTAGAGACTTTGGTGTTTTACGCATTCCGACCTCGGAAAACAAGGACAATGGGTACGGATCCAACTCATACTGTAGATGCTGTTCAAGTTCTTCCTCGCTCTGTTTGACAACACAAAGCCTCTGGAAAATAAGTAGCGGGTCAACGGGCACTACTTCATCATCAATACGAATGCTCGAGTTCACTGCTCTCAGGGGCAGTACTTTGTCCTTGCGTCTCAGAACCACATCGCCGAAGTTTCTTCCAATCATATTATTTATTCCATTCACAACAATTTATTGTTTGATTTCCAATAACGCCTGAAGAAATAGACATTATTACGTCTGGGAAAGGCGAATGTTCCGTTAGCAAACTAAACATATTCTCCACATCATTATCGTCTCGAATAATGCGTGAATTTCTCATATCCACGTGTTGTTCTGAATATTCAAAATAAACGCCACCAAACTTTTCAATTTCATCACAAATGTTGTGAATATACACCATTCCCAGAGTCCACTTTATTCAAACTATATCCGTTATCCCTCGTCCATGAGTGAGACCACCAACGGATTTCATCATACGCATTAGGGTCTGTTCTATGGTCATGTCACTCCAAATACATGACCAAAATTTGTTGCTGAGTCTGATTGTGAAAAAGCCGACGCTTGTGAATTGTTGGTATTCACCTGGTGGTATTTTGTCTTGTAGGGATAACATATCCTGTAAATATAAATGACAGGATTTTGCATAATTATGGTGGCCGCTTGCATGGAAGTATTTTCGGAACAGTTTCTAGGTGTAGTTGCCATCAGTTACCCATCCTATCTGCTTCTATAAACTGCTTCACTACAGTCACCATTTTAAAATATTGTACCCAGAGTTTCGCGGTAGGACTATTACTTCCTAGTCTCCTCCCCAAAATTTTCAGTTACCGTTTGAACTAACTCATGGTGATCCGTTGAGAAGGTGGATATCTCCAAATTAGGCAGAATGTTTTCCATGGCCAGGCGTTCTTCTTCTGTAAATTCCACAGGCTGCATGATAATGTGCCACAGAGCTCGGTGGACTAAAAGATGACCTCTGAGTGTCCGACCATAGGCGTGCCCTGACATAATCTTGTCTACGGAATTCGATGTATATATCACTTCGAGAAGCTCCTTCAAACAACTTCCTGCCATTATATATCCGATAGATCCAAGGTACGGCATAAGCAAATGGAGGCCACCCAATCGGACAACTACATTGCCGCAATTTTCTGCAGATATCTCGAGCTTTCAGGTATAATGGCTGGTCAAATGTAGTTAAACATGTACGATGCTCCAGCGTTTTACATTTATCGACTGCAGAATGGATTACCGTGAAAACTGTGTCATAGTCACTTGGAGCAGCATCAACAAATGGTAATTAGATTATCTGTGATGTCGAGAAAAGTTTCTATCGATACCCTCTCAATAAATAAGATAGTTATGGGCAGTTTATAGAAATTAACAGAATATGTTGTCATTTGATCAGCTCCTTAGCCTAAACGGCTCACTTTAGCTAAAATATGCTAGCACTGTTTCTTGTAGGAAATTTCCTTCTCTTTAACTTAGCTCTTCACATATTTATTCAAAATACGCACAGTTTTGGAGATAAATGAAAAAACTATTTCTGGGCGTCTTCTTGATAAGATGGCGGCGGCGTCATTGAGCATTTTGTGAATTTTAGTTCTGGACATCCAAACCTGCAAATTTTGAAAACTTCCGGACATATTTCCAGGTAAGCCCTATTTTTGATCCCCAATGACTGGCGTAATGTTGTTGAACCAGAATTAAGTAGTTGGAACATAATACATAGAGTTCAAATTTAAATAATTGAACGCATCAATGTCAAATAAAAATGAAGACAAGGCACAAACAAGGAGCGAAGCAGATCATTAAATAAGGTACTAAAATGAAAAGAGGTATCTACCACAGATAGATGAGACACTGATTTTGGCTCCATCTAAAGAGCCTGCCGACTAAACAACTGAGTGATGTTAAAAAGATTTCTGTAATTTTTAGTTTAGGTGGTATATCTAAATCTACTGTATTTTAATTATTTTATTTCAAAATAACCATTTATAGTCCATCATTTGATATTTCATTCAACTCGATTAACTCAATAATGATTAGATGTTGAGTTAAATTAAATGAAATATCAAATGATGGACCATAAATGGTTAAATTGGAAAAAAATAAAACAATTATCACATAAACTGTTTATTTATTTGGTATAAAAATACACAACAAATAATTTCTTTCACAAAATACTTTTCTTAACAAACGGAATGACAATAAATAAACTATAATGTAAAAACAATGCAATAATTAAAAAATAATTTGAGTAACATACATTCTACAGGGTGTTTCCTAAGTAATCTAAAGCAGTGGTTCCCAACCTTTTCTGGACCACCGCCCCTTATAGAAGTAGTTAATTTTATTTGAATATCATCTGTACCGTCCCAATTGATCTGTATTTAGCTTTAATTTCAAGTAATGTCTAAATTTTATTTTAGAGGAATGATGAAGTAGAAATGTATTAAACGACTACCAAATGTACAATAAAATTGTTTATTAAACTTTTAAATATAAGCACAGAATCGATAAGAAATACAATCACAATAAAAATAAAAAATGCAATACAATAAGAAATACAAAATTAATAATAAAGAAAAAATCAATGAGACGGTTGAGGCTGGTGGAGTGTTACCAGTTTGTTAATATCGGGTTCCAATTTCGTTAACATCAATCGCAGATCGCCACGTTCAGTGATGTGTAGTCTGTTCCTCTTCTTCGACAGCAAATCAGTTACTGCACTGAATGTACGCTCAGCCATATAGGACGAAGGAAATGCAATTAACAACTTCTGTACTATTGTCCACAATCCAGGATAGAGAACTGGTATTGGTTTTTGAAGCCAGAACTCTTGATATCCACGTTTGAATTTTACTTTCAGTTCTTCGTTAGTTTTAAGTTCTAATAGCTCCTCTTCCAAATTTGAGGAGCCTTCAGTATCTGTGTTTGCGAAAGGATCTATAAGCCAACTTGGTATTTCCATGTTTAAAATATCTTGGAAACGCTCTGTAAAATCAACATGAAGAACTTGCAAGTGGTGGCAGTAAGTAAGTAAATCTTCCGGTTTTGCAGACACTGTTGATAATGTGGGAAAATGGTTGTACTCACCTCTACCAAGATTTCTTTTGAATATAAGAAGTTTTCCTGCGAAAGCAGCTATGACGTTTTTAGTTTTAATTAAATTTAAATCATCACCTTGCAATTGTAGCTCAACTTGATTAAATACTTTAAACAGGTCCGTCAAAAAAGCGATGTCATTTTTTGACGTAATCAGGTTTTCGCGCAATTGTCCGTTTTCTTCAAGAAATTCCAACACTGAGTCCAATAGATTGAAAAAACGATTCAGACAAACACCTTTATAGAGCCAACGTACTTCTGTGTGCAGCAGCAAGCGATTGTAGTCTTCATCATTTTCATTGCAAAGCTTATGAAACAAACGGTCATTCAATGAATTGCTTCTAACGATATTGATTGCTTTAATAACGTTATTGAGGGACGCATGCAGTCGTTCATTTAATTTTTTTGCAACCAAATGCTAACGGTGAATAATACAATGTACAGCGAGTACATTTGGCACTACTTTTCTCAAATGTGCTATAAAACCCTTATGACGCCCGGTCATTGCTGGAGCACCATCAGTAGCAGCAGACAAAATATTGCTAATAGGAATTTCTCTCTCTTGAAAAAATTCTTGCATGATATTAAATATAGAATGTCCCTTTCTATCAGATTCCAAATTCTTAGCAAATAATAACGCTTCTTCTTTTATAAATCGTACGTATGATGAGAGTAGAGCTTCGTTACTTGGTAGAGTTGATTCATCGAGTTGAATGGAAAATTTGCAAGTCTTTAGGTAATCGCATAATGATATTTCAACGTCATTTGCCATTTCATCTATTCTTCTTTGCACTGAATTATTACTGAGAGGAATTTTTTTAATGATATCAAATGGTGTCTTATGATGGAGAACAGTTTTTAATCTCTTCGACTGCCGGCAAAATTAATTCCTTACCAATGGTGTGTGGTTTTCCTGACTTTGCGATTAACAATGAAACGTTATATGAGGCTCGTAGCCCATCATCGTCTCGTTTAGAAGACGATGCAAAAAGGTTTGATATAATTGGCTGTTTTAAATATTATTTTTCGACATATTTATTTCTTTACTGGAAGATTAAATAGATCTATATCACAAACTTAAACCTAGTACATTGCATATTTGTATATTTCTATATTTAAAAGCATTCGGTTCTTATGAAACCATCGCATAAGCCAGTTTAAGTTACTATTCAGCTCTTGGTAGTCTATGATTGTTAAATTGTTTCTTGAGGACTCTTAAAAACCCCACCGTCTTGTGGAAGTCCGTTCTCGATTCTGGTTGAGCTTCTACAAGTAAACACAAAATAACAACAATAAATAAGTTAACACACAAATATGTTTGAGAATTTATATTAACAAAAGGAAACAAAATGCACTTACTATTGAAATAATAAGTTTATACATGTTTTTGTACTAAGCCAAAAAAATATCAAAAAATGTTTAAATTTTTTGGGTTTTGTTGAATTCCTTTTTTGGAGTTTTTGATTTTTTTGGTCTTTAAATATTTTTTGGATTTCTGATCTATTTTTTTATTTAGGTATTAGTTTCTTTTTTGACTTTTTTGGATATTTTGGATTTTTGGTTACCGCTAGACCAAATACTCAGACATAATGGCTTAACAAAAGTTAATACTCACTTTTGTTTCCCATAAATTGTCATACCATGGGCTTTATATGAAAATCGGCAAGGGCTCAATACCTTCCATCCCATAGCTGGTGGAGGGAATATCTTCCACATGTGGTGAAGGTGGCAATGGCTCAACACCTTTGCTGGTGGAGGGCATAGCTATAACATAAAATAAAACCCAAATTATTATTTTTTCAATGGATACATTTTGAAATGTTCAAAATTATAGCATACTATATTGAATACAATAAAACTTACCACCACTTTTTGTTAATTTCCTCTCATATGGGAAGACAAATGAAACTGTCTTAATAAACTCCCTTCGTCTTTCTCAAATCTAAGGAAAAATTGTTTTTTGAAAATTAAGGGGACATATTCTCCTTTGTTTCCTCATCGACGAATTTAACGATTTATCACCACTGCGTTCCAGCCATATTAATTTGATATCTTCCTGGCTTGGACGAATAAAACTGTATAAAGAAATATTTAATTTACTAATGTAACAAATTTCAGTTTAGCCAATGTAAAAAACAACCATGATCTCTAAAGTTGTCGATTAAATTAGTAAAAATTCTGTATTTTGTAAAAATAAAGAAAATGGTTGTTAATTGAGAAAGAAAAAATGCTCTAATATTTTTAATCAAACTTACCGAGTACACCACTTATTGCACTGCTTTACAAAGCACGTTGACATTGTCTTTTCATTTAATAATAATAATGTAATAATAAAGCAACGAAACAACAAATAAATATTACACTATAGCAATTAAAAAATACACCAAAATACCGAAACCACATAATAACACTTGAACTAAGAAACGATCACATCGCGCATACGCTGTTATAAAAATCAATAAAATTTGATTACTAACGACGTTACAGTTTTCGTTAAATGTTTTGGAATTTTTTGAAATCTACCGATTTTAGTTACTCGACAGTCTCTATAGATGGCACGGTCTGCAGTGTCCCTACCCAGGTATCTACTTCATACCAGCACAAATAGTTGCTGAATGAGACACACAAATAATAACACCATCTGATGGTCATTTATAAAAGCTTTGGAAGAAAGTAAAGATAGGAGAAAGAAGAATTAGACCAAAGAAAAAATTTGTTGCCGAAATATTTGAGAGTATTAGATAGAAACGAATTGAAATGGAGAAGTTCAGAATTGTAACCCTTCTAGAATAATCATGGAAGCAGCTAAAGAACGATGAGAAAAAACAATAGAATAAGTCATGGGCCTCAAAGGCCTGTATTCAACAAATTTTTATAAACCTGCATGCAGTAACGTTCTTTACATTTTATCACCAAATAACTGCAACCATTTTATCCCGTTATTTTTTATTTTTCTAGTGTACGTTCACGTGAAATTTTTAGCATGAAGATCTACAACTCTCAAATTTTCAATAATAAAATAAATAACACAGCTTTGCATATAGAGTGGTAAACGCAAAATTTCACGAAAAATCCGATTACATATATATATATATATATATATATATATATATATATATATATATATATATATATATATTCCTCTAGTGTAGTTTAGTGGAACCGGATGATAGTGCTGCCGGCAGCCGGATGATAGTGGTGCCGGTAGGATGAGTAGTGGTGGAGAAGTAGGCGGAGCTATGGCCTTTCCTGTATGGTAATGATTTATGCATCGACTAGTCGTTCCTAGATGGCGACCTAAACCAAGCACTAAAAATATTTTTTATCCAAAAACTATCGCCAATAGACTAACACTTTTCTGAAAATAAAGTAATATAACTTTTTACTCAAATTTATCGATAATACCTACATATTATAACGACAGTTATTTTAAGAAGAGTAAGGAATCTGACAGTAAATACATATTCTGAAAGTCATACACCATAAAAGTATTCAAAATTATTCAAATTCCAATTTTTAGTATTGTTTCAAATTTTATTCGTTTTTAAATTGTTTTTATAATTATAGTAGTTATACTAAAAGAGTTTAATAAGTGAGTATGAATATCGATATTAATTTTACTTTTGCTGCTTTAAGAAGGCTCAATTTCACTTAAATTCATTGTAATATTCGTTGTTAAAGTAGTATTGTATGATTTATATGTTCCTTCCTGTGGCATTACTAAAATTAAAAAGAATTTATTGGGAAAACAGAACCAATATTTTAATACAAATCGTTTATTATTTTTGACGTTTCGGTGTTTAACTAAGGTTTAGAAATATCATATTTTATAGAGTGAAAATTGTAATTGTAAATGACGTCAGGTTAGACACCGAACGTCAAAACTAAAAAACGATTTGTATTAAATCAGTGGTTTATTTTCCCAATGAATGCTTTTTAGTTTTAATATTTTTATTCCCAGAAATCGAGTTTTGTCGTTAGAATGAGATGGAATATATTTCTACATGCTGATCAGTTGTAAAGACGTTGGCTATCTCACTCACTTGCCGAACACTGGTTACTGGTTAATATTAGGTATGTATCAATGAAAGGATCTGCATACACGCAAAAAATAAGGACGGAAGTTAAAAGTCGTATTAGATGTATGGGAAAACGATTTAAAATTTCATTCGATTGTATCGCAGAGCGCACGGGCCATGGCCGACTAATTATATACAGTGTGTCCACGGATGGGGTGTTCAAGAGGAAAAACTTTTTTATTTTCAGTTTTAGCAAAAAATGTTATTCTTGATAATAAGTCCTGCTTGTTGAAAAACCCCATAAAATGAAATATACTTCAATTTCTCAAAAACTGCTTTATTTTATTATCAATTATATTGTGAAACCGTATGAATTTATGCAAAATTAGGTATAATAATAATCTGGAGAGTAAGTTATGCGCTGTTCCTAGGTAATTGTCAACATTCATTTTCATCAACGCTAACTAGGCAACAAATAATATATCTTGTAAAGTGCTACGGTATTGGAGCTGTATCGTTCAAGTACGCAATTAATTTATCTAATGAAAAATATCGGGATGTACCAGTTACGCGAAATGGATTGAAATTATTAATAAAGAAATTGGATGAGACAGGATCTGTTGAAAACAGAAAGAAATCGAAAAATACGTACAATGAGGATGATGATGCAGCTACTGCCCTAGCTATGCATTCAGTATGGGAAAGTCCCAAGTTGGGTTTACGAAAAAAAAGTTTACAGAAAATATTCAAGCTAAACAAAATTAATACATTCAAACCGAACTTTATTCACATTATGATTATGACAAGAAGCTTGACTTTTGTGATTTAGTTGGTGAAAAGTTTACGAATGACCTGACCTCTTCTTTCACTACAATATTTTATTTTCTGATAAATCAACGTTAACGAAAAATGGAACTGTTTCATCCCAAAACTGACGGTATTGGGCTAGTGAAAATCCTCATAACAGAATTCATCGTAATATTCAATTTGCTAAAAAGGTAATTGTTTGGTGTGCTGTTTTACCAGATAGAATAATCGGACCTTATTTTCAGGAGGAGACAATACATCAAAAAGTATATTTGGATTTGCAAGACAATTTTTTAATATCTAAATCAGATGACGTCCCTTGGAACAAAGGCGTAAAATGTATTTTCAGTATGATATATGTTCGTCACATTCGACATTGTTGATAAGAGGATGGCTGGATGAATATTTTCCTGAACGATGGATAGGATGGTATGGACCAATATTTTTCCCGCCTCGATCACTTGATTTATTCATTCTGGATTTTTTTATGAGACTACCTAAAGGAGAAAGTTTTTGAAAAAGAATTAAACCCTACTATTGAAGATCTGAAAGACGTAATGAATATCAATGCAATGTGCAATGATCTATTTCGGGTGTGGTATGTTAATTTATGAGTTTTATTGGAATAAAATTGACTGTCTCGACCCTAACTTCGTGGAATATGCTCATATTAGTGTTTTTAAATGAAACTCAAGGTCTCTAGTTAATTCCACAATATAATACAATAACTTGTATTATATTGTGGATTTAACTAGAGACCTTGAGTTTCATTTAAAAACATTTATTGAAATACTTTACACTCGAGCATAAGAAGTAAAGTTGTCTCACATCCAGAACATTACATTCCCGGTATAATAGATTTGAGCTGTATAATCTGTTTCTTGAATGTATTAGTTTTAGAAATCGCCTTTGAATAACTTCTACCTGGTTAATTCTTATATCAGTAGCAACTACCCCATGCCACTATTCCATATCTTAAATGACTTTCAACTAACGAACGATATAATTGTTTGAGAGTTTGGAACGGCAAATTTTTTTTAAATACCTAAATGTATACAAGATACTCTGAAGTTGTTTAACGACATAGTGTATGTGGCAGTCGCATCTCAAATGGCAATCTATATAAATACCAAGGTATTTAACTTGTTTCATAGAGTGTATAACGTGGTTTGATTCGGACAGATAATTGAATTTATATGGCGGTAGTCCAATCACATTACAATTAAAAGGAAGATAAGACAAGTTTTCTCAAAGTTCAATGTTAGTAGCTTAGAATCGAACAATCTTTTTATATTTGAGAAGTCCTTTTCGGCTAATGTTTTCAGGTTGTCCCAATCAGCTCCTTCATTTTCGATAAAGGTAGTGTGTTCATGAATGGAGTTCACCACAGGAGAAAAATCGTTATCTTAGATCAGATCATACAAGGTAATAAATTAATAAAACATGAAAATTTTTCAAGAGAGAAGTAGCATTATTTATGATTTGAAGCAAAATTTTTGTAAAAAAAAATTGTTTGTAATTCAAAATAAAGCCCGAATACAAATTTTCTAATCAAAATATCAATGATTACACTTATTCTATTTTGTTGTGGGTAACAAAAATCACTATGCTTATTCTACTGACACAAATGTTTTTACTTCATTGCTGCCTTTACAATGATATCTGCCTCGAGTCTTCCGACAAACTGTTTTTTTTTAAATTTCAAAGAAAAAAAACACTTTCAATGACTAAACTTGGAAATAGGAAAATAGTATTAGCAACATTTTAAATAAAAATAAAATCGCAGCTGTGAAACAAAAATTGTTGACATTTCTCAATCAATGAAGTCCTGTCAGTATCTCGAAAGTTATAGAAGACTATTATCGATAATAGTTTTCCACACAAATCAAAATTAATTAAATATAATTTTAATTTATGGACAGTGCCAAAAAAATGCTTCAGACGCGATGCGTTTATATGGAGTATGTTTTCCGCACAGACCATTGTGTATATGCCAATTTAGGTACATAATTACAGAACTTTTAAAAAACCACATTTAACACGACGAAAAAGAGCCACAATGGATGAAAACATTACTGCAGTTACTGGTCTGAAGAGAAATCCTAAGTGGCTGAGACAAACCAGATTCCAGACTAGGTTTGGCGTAAGTGTTTCCTACGGAATTATAACCGGCTTTATTGTAACTTTTTTAAATGAAACTAACTGTGTCCAAATATGACAGAAATTACATTTCACTTGATGCCTACCTGATATTAATTAATTACTTTTGTTGGTTCACAACTGTATCACGAAGATTTACCTGGTGCCAGGATCGTTACAGATTTACCAATCGAGTTGGATACGATGTGATTTCACCAAGATAGTGCAGGTCCACATATTCATAACATCGTCACTCATTATCTAAACCAAACATATTCAGAAAGATGGAATGGCAACATATGGGTAGTATGGCTTACCAAGAACCATTAGAGGACATGGCCGACCTTTATATAAAAAGTATGCCAGTATTGCAGCTGTTGACCAACGTACTTTATTACAAGTTTGTAGAGGTGAACTGATCAGAAGATTTAACATGTGTATGAACGAAAATGGCAACAATTTCGAACACCTCATACCATAAACTATTTTCCTATTTCGAAGTTCTTTATTTTTAATTATAACAACTTTTTTTTATAAACATTTTGTTTTAAATAATAATAGCTATTTATGTAACAAGTACATAATCTAAGACGTTATTGGACGAGTTGCAGCTTATTGGCAGAGGGCGCTTGCGGGCGAGGCCAATAATAAAGACGAGTTAATTAAGTCTGATTATGTACGAGTAACATACTTAGCTTTATGTTCGATTCAAAAAATGTCTAGGAGAATATATTTTATTTAGTGAAATTTGCAATAGAAAATATATAATGAGCATTCTGCGTTGTTATAGATACGTAGATACGAAATTTGTAAATGTGTCAGAAAGCGTCGATTAAATAATTATTAATTGGTTCTGGTAGGTTAAAAATGGATCTACCAGAAGAAATGAAACTTTCAGACAACATAAGACAAATAACATACGTTTGGTGTATTTCTGGTTTAAAATAAATCGTTATTTGGAAGTTTTAATTTTCAAATAATTTGACAAATTACTTTATCATTATGGACTAGTCCAATAAAATAACAGATTATGGATTCTCAACAGTGTCATAGATCAGCCTATTATAATCGAGTCGAACATAATAGTATATTAAGTACCAAGTGTCATAAAGGTTACTTTAGTCACGAGTTTTACTATGCACGAGTGGAGCGAAGCGCAGGAAAGAAAAAATTATATTATATTTGAATTATATTCATAACATGACGGACGATGGCTAACGGCTGATTGTCAAATCAAATGACACATAACAACAAAATTATCACGGAACATGAAATTTAACATACAAAAGATACACTTGATTTGACGGTTAAAAAACAAAAGATAAACGAGATGTGACTTTTCGCATTTTAAACACTAGTGTTTAATGAGTCGTTTTGTACATATCAAACCCGTGTTCAAAATGCGGTTTTAGTAACGGAAGTAGAAAAATAATATTACTTCTCTGGTGAAACATTTTCATGTTTTATTAATTTATTAATACCTTGTATGCACATCTAATCTAAGAACGATTTTTCTCCAATGGTGAACTCCATTCGTGGGTAGAACAAAATTTGCTTATATTTCCTACCAGGTGTGCTATATTTGAAAGATCCTGCTATCGAAACAAAATTCTTGAGCAAAGCGCAATCTACATATTGACATATTTAAAGACAATTTATATCCAAACCTTAAGATTTAAACAAACTATATTGTTTTATTTCAGCGTTCTTAAGCCCTCTTACAAATTGGCTTTTACAGAATTAAAATATCTCTATTACTTTCCAAAATATCCGGCCTGGGAATTTTATTAGAAACACGTGTGTATTTTTCAAAATAAACATATAGGTATATTCTTTTCGCCAAAAATCGTTTATTTTAGAAGTACCTATAGGTAGTATACCGAAAGCAAACTAATTCTCTTAAGTTGAGAGTCGGATTCTACTGGAATCGACCTGTGATTCCGAGTATGCATTGGGTTTTCTCCAACGTAGTCGAATTTTGTTATAAACAATATATTTTTTACCCGCTAAAAATCGTTTCTTGTAGAAATCACGAATCTACATCGAATATATCCAGTTTTCACATATGAACAATAGTTTATCACAATTGAAGTTTTGATATTAATGATACTTATTTTTTTTCACTGCAATTAGCTCATCAGTATCAGTGGGATTTGTATACTTAATGCAGCTTTCTAAAAGTATATATACGCCTTGCAGTTTGTTATGTGTATCTCCATTGTCAGTATAAACCTACTTTTCTTTGGTAACAGAAATATCAGTCATAAACGTGGGCGACTTTGGATAAGTTGTAATTTTTCAAGTTCAAGAGTGAACTAATTATTGTAAATGAATTAGGTATTTACTCGTTTTTAATTAATCAAATACTATGATTAAACTACATTGATATAACCAAATATAAAATGAGTCGCTCAATGCTTCTTTGTTCATTACTAAATAGTGGAAGATGGAGTGAAGTCCAATCGACGGGTATTTATCATTTTAAAAGTATTCATGTAGGATTTTTATATTCTTATCTTTACTTCATTCCCCTGCCGGTTAGAAAAAACCAAAACAAACAGTGACAGAGAATAACAAAAAGAATATGTTCTTTTATCAGGTAACGGCGCCGCCGTCTCGAGATGAAAACACAAAAATCTGTATAAAAAAAGGGTCTGCACAACATTTTTTCATAGTTGGTTTTATCTACCAAATTCCTTGTTAATATTTAAGTAACACAAGCATGTTTGGTTATAGTTGTTCACTTTTTAGGTAGAAACTGTTTAATGTATAAATAATACAGAGAATAGTTGAAAGTTAGTATGAATGAGAATAGTGTAGGTACAAAGAAATAGTCTGATTATAATAGTACATTGTTTAAATAATCGTGTATACAGGGTGTCCCAGGTAGCCTGTCGCACCCTTATAACTTGGTTATTTCAAATAATTCAAACCGCATTAAATGCCGCTGTCCATCTGCCATAAAAATGTCGTTTGTCAAAATAACGATAGTCAATCGTAGTATTCTCCAACGACAAGAACCCAGACCCAGACCTGATGGTTAATCCGGAAATTTACAACATTGTCAGAAGATTAATTAAAACAAACTTCCGATTTTATTATATGTACCTATGTACAGACAATGTTTTTTTATTATAATTCAATAGTTATTACGTGAAAAACTATAAATCTATTGTTTAGTTACATTGTAAAGTGACGATATCCTCTTCTGTAAGCTACACATATGAAAAATGTAGCTATTTAAACAGTTATATTTTGGCGAAATCTGTATATTAGTCTAATATTAAATAGGTACGATCTGATAAACTTACAATGAAACGAACTTTATATCTAAATCAATGGAGAGGAGAGACGGAATTTTATGTTCCTGAAGGAATTTAATGGAATATTATATCTAACGGGGACACTTTAAGGGTATATTGAAAGAATTTTAAAAAAAATCTAGGTCAAAAATTAAATGCATGTTTCCCATTGATTACGTAGGGTACCTAAAACAAAGAATTACGAGAAATAGTAGTTTGTACAACAAGTGCGCATATCGTCACTTTTCCCACGAGCGCAGAAGCTTGTACCGCCAATCCAGCGAGCGGAAATGTGCTTTGCGTACGAGTTGTAGACAAAATTTTTCTTAAAACACGTTCATTAATGAGAGAATAAAGTCACTTATATTGTATTTAAACTTTGAACAGAAATTTAAAAGCTGAATACTCAATTTAGTTGGACTTAGGTATGTTGGTAGTGTAACTTGAACAATCTTGAATTGTTATGCCTGGAGTATCTTTAATGAAAATACGTTTTCATTAATTGTAAAATTGGTGTCTGTCAACAAAATTCATTATAAAGGTTATGTTAGATTGTCCAAATAATTTTGATATTAACATTTCCGTGAGAAAAAGTGACATTTTCGTGAGGAAAAGTGACATAGCGTGTACCCGTCTAAATTAATAATTTTCCAACGAATACCTATCAAAGCAATTAAATTAGAATTAAAGGCCAGCTTTGCGTATAAAAATTTGTGAAGCAAAGAGTGGTTTGCATAGTGGTTGTAGAAAAATAGCTATTTGAATTAAATTTGGCACACTCGTGCACAAGCGTAACCTCAATTGGAGGAAAAAATAAATAGGAAGGTGGGTTTTGTGACACCTTGTTTAAAAGGTATTTGAATTTTGTATCCAACAGTTTATATACTTTTCAGTACTCCTAAATATTATTATTTTGCTAAATTTTAAGGTGTCGAATACTGAATCCGATATAGAGCGTTAACACTGAAAAGAGATTTTGAATTAAAGTTACATTGAGGTAGTAATGAGGTATCGAAACAGCTGGTCTGTATCTGAACAGAAAATAATGAGGATGATGTTTCTAACACAAAACGTTGAAATTAAATATTAATAAAACGGGTAAACGGGATTTATATCATTATGATTCTTTTTATTTTCTTAATTATTTTTAATAAAATTAAAGCACCACACTATGTAGGAAATATTTTTGAAGTAGTATTACTATACAAGCTATTGTAAATTTCGGTACAGAATGCTCAAGAGGTAGTAGCCTTCGTAAAATAATGAAAAATAAGGTAGGGACTGCAACAGCTTAGCTTTAGAGATATAGAATAGTAAATTTGAAAAACATTTTTTCCACAAATATAATTGAAATGTCAATGAATGGAATACGTGATAATATTTTTAAATTTGGTAATGAATTTTATCAAAACATTATTTTCGGACAATTTGTGCAGTGGCGTGTAGAATTCCCGCCATTTATACATATTCTCCTGTTTATTTCCACGAAAGGAATTAACGACCTTTAGTTAAAATATACAAAAATGAACAGTTATTGAGTTAATTCGCCATGAATACAAGCTACTGGAAAAGTTGCTCTGAGTTGTCATAAGACACCATTACCTAATCATAACAACTGAAGAAACAGTCGAACACACCGATGCGATATTAAAAAAACGAGTGACCTATATTTAAAATCTAATAGAACCACTGGCTATATTCAATAATAACAATTACCAAATTTTATACACAAACTTCATTGACTAGTGATCACAAATTTCTATACGTGTGTATTGTACTCGATTTTTCTGTGTCGGCGGTACTTACTTTGTTGATATATTTACAGGGTATTTCGTAAGGAATGGTACATATTTTAACCATAAGTTCGAGGCCTCAAAATATTAATATTTTGCTGAATAACACTATGGCAAATGCTCTACTACTTACTGATATACAGGGAGTTAAAGTTAAAATTTATTATTAGTTTTTTTGAAATATTTGCGTTATTATTTAACGTATTAAATTGAAATTTAGTATTAATATATTTTAAGGCTAGTAAATCACAAATATCTTATCAATTTTGGGATTTGATAAAGAGGGCGTCCTTATAATGCAAAAAACGTATACTTTTGCATTTAAAATACCTATCCTAGACACAGTTTCTATTTAATTTACTTTACAATATTTCTTCATAGTGAAAAAATAATTTACGAATGTAAAATGATGTATCAAAATTGATAACACGTTTTGATTTACCAAACCAAAATTATAATCATACGAAATTTCAACTCAATACGATAGGTAGGTAAGTGAGAATTGACCACCCCTTTATTTCAATATTGCATACAGATGCAAAAAAAGTTTTATATAAAAGTTATAGGAGTATAAATTAATTTCAATAAAATATACTTTCACAGTAACATAAGGATGTATTTTTTAAATAGAACGCCCTGTATATTATGATATATTAGGATATGGCTTTTTTTCTCATACCAAAAAGTTATACTTTCATAGTTCTATCTTTTATACTTTCCAAACTAATGGACAGTAAATTTCTAAAGAACTTAAGTTAGTATTTAGCTGAAAGAAGTACCTAGTTGACTATACATGTCTTACTGCAATTTTTGATCTTATCACTCAAAATTAAAATCGAAAGTAACAAATACAACTTACTCGTTAAAAATTGTATATTTTTCAAAAATGAATTATAAGGCTTCCGAAAAAGTAGAAATATTTTTTGTATATGTCAAAAATAACAGTAATAAGCGTGCTGCAAGTCGAGAATATCTACAGTTGTATCCAAATCGACCATCATATCTATGCCTACCATAACTATTTGAGAAAAAAACGTAGGGCCATAGTAAATGAAGAAGAACAGTTGAATATACTGTTACACTGGTAAAAAAAATAAAACTTTTATTCAATTAATATTAAATTACATAAAAATTTACTATAGTTACTATAAAGTTCAAAAGCACTAAAAAATAATAACTATCGCCCTTACAAAATTTTACCAGTACAGGAATTGAGTGAAGGATATAAGTGAGAACGATTGGAATTCTGTCAACAAATGATAAGAAATTGAGACGACAATGAAAATTACTTGGGCAGATGAATCAAGTTTCTCTACATCAGGTCTGTTTAACAGGAAAAATCGATGTTCTTTGGAACGAAAACTTTTAAGGAAATACAAAATTTAAAAAATGGGTCGGAAATCTATTCATGTCTGGTGTGGAATTCTGCAGAGAGTGAAGTAGTTGGGCCAAATAGTGCCGATTTAACGCCTTTAAATGGCTTTTTATGGAGCTATAGAAGAAAAATTTGATTTCTTTATCAATAACAGTATTGCAATAATTAAAGAAAAAATTAAAGCAGAAATTGAACATCTCCATCATGGAAATAGAAATAGTAAAAATATGTTAAACTGTAAAGAAAGTTTAAGAAGAAGATATGAACTTTGTATTGAAAATAATGGCGGCACTTGCTTTAGTTTGCTTAGAATTTGTGAAATCATCAAATCGGTTTGGAATTCGTAATAAACGATATGCACCAGATATTATTCGTAAGGCATTATTGTGAACTGTATCAAGTTTCTTTAAAATATAGCTTTTGGTGGATGCATAGACAATAGATCCATAATCGAGTTTGGAACGTATAAGATTTTTATATATAATATGTAGTGTTTTTTGATTTGATCCCCAGTTACGGTTAGAAAGTATTCTTAGAAGATTAATACCTTTCTGACAAGAAAATATCAACTTTTTTATATGATCATTCCAGCTCAGTTTCTGGTCAAATATCATACCTAAAAATGTCGTGGAAGTTACATATTGCAGTTTTTCTTCATATAGTGTAAGCGGGGGTGTCTTTTCACAATGTTTTTTCGAAAATAATAAACATTTGGTTTTGGATGCAGAGAAGTTGAAGCCCGACTGTTTTGACCATTGCTGCAGTTTATTAAGTTGTCTCTGTAGTATATGTTGCATTGTATCGATGTTTTTACTTTTCATGTATACCACTAAGTCATCGGCATATAGCTTTATTTTAATTGGTTTAAGTACATTTTCAGTAATGTTATTAATAGCGATTAGAAACAATGTGGGACAATGGGACAATGTGGCACCGGTGGAAAGCCTTTATTCAGAATTAGGGGAAACATCTTCATCTACGAGAAGAAAAATATTGACATTGTCATATGCTACCTCTATATTAGATAACACTGAGCATCCAATGTACCCAAAAATTCATACAGATGAAATTGACAATTTCGCACAACAACAACCGAGTCCAACTTTCTGTAATCGCTTTAGACAATACAAAGCAGATCTTCAAATCAAACATGTTCCTATATTCAAGTTTGAAGAAACATATCCTCCTTGGCAAAATTCCAAACCAATAATTGACACCACTCTTACCTCTTTTCAAAAATATGAACTACCCAGTTTGCTGATAAAAAACATCTTCCAAACAAAACTCATTGAATATAATGACCATTTCAAAATATATACGGATGCCTCGAAAACTACAGTTGGCGTCGGAGTCGCGGTTGTTACGGCAAATCAGAACTTATCTTTTAAATTACCTACCTGCAGTACAGTCTTCACTGGAGAAATATATGCATTGCTACAAGCCCTTAAACTGTCCAGAAATGCGAATTCTTCCAACATCCTCATAATCACAGATTCCCTCAGTTCATTAAAATCCATCCAGCAAGTTTATAGTAGTCATCCCATTGCTATGGAAATAAAGAAGGAACTCTTCCAACTACAAGAATCCCAAATAAATGTAAAATTTATGTGGATCTCCTCCCACATAGGAATCCAGGGTAATGAAGAAGCAGACCAACTGGCAAAACAAGCAGCAGAAAGTGATAGTGCGGTAGTTGTAAACGCGACGACCATCAGTGATTTGCAGCATACCGTGAAAGAAAAAGCGATAAGTGCGTGGCAAAATCAGTGGCTTGATTCGAAAGCAAAATTACGCGAGGTGAAACCCAGTGTGAAACCCTGGAATACAATACCAAACAGGCGGCCCAACCAAGTACTACTGACAAGACTAAGGATAGGGCACACTAAACTGACGCATCAACATTTACTTGCCAGGACAGAAATGCCTCAGTGTACTACATGTTCCAAGCAGATAACAGTAAAACATATTCTGGTTGAGTGTCCCAGATATGAGGACGCCCGAGTGAAAAACAATATACCAAACACAATGAAATCGGTATTAGGACAAAACTGTGACATAAATGTATTAGTTCGATATCTTACTGAAATTAATGTAATCAAAACCTTGTAAAATAATCTTTGTCGCTAATAACCGACATGGTTGATGCGACAATAAAAATGGAATTAAAAAAAAATTCGTAATAAACACTCTATCTCTTTTCATGTTGTTTTATATTGTCGCACCCAGTCACCTATTTTTTTAGACATTTACAGTCTATTACTTTGAAAAGTATAAACGCTAAACCTATAAAAGCATATATTATTGTTACGAGAAAAAAAGGCCCTATCCGAATGTCATATAATACACTACTATTTAAAAAAATATATATTCTCATATTTATACCCCGTAATGCAAAAACGCTACTGGGGAGCAAAGTATATTTATATAATAATAATAATAATAATAATAATAATAATAATAATATATATAATTCATACTCCTACAACTTTTATATAAAACTTTTTTTGTATCTGTATGCCTAAGAGAAATAATGGGATGGTCAAATTATAACCAATAACCCTGTACATCAGTATTACATAATATTTGACCCAGTATTATTTAGCAAAATACTAATATTTTGTGGTCCTGAATCTGTGGTAAATATATGTACCATTCTTTATTGATTGTAAAAGACAAACTCAAATATCAGAATTACGTCACACACGCGGTATAATAAAAGCAAAATTGACTAGATTTGAAAAGTTATTTAAACCTCAGTAAACAGAACTAAAATTTCACAAACTGAAATACGATTAAAAAATATCCGGTTTATTCATTTTGATAATTGACAGTCACAACTAAAATTTTTAGATAGCGATGAACAGTAGGAAAGAGATAATGTAGAATCGATATTTTCACCCTTATTGCAGAGGCAAAAGAAATTATTCATGCACAAAACAAAACTAGAAATATTAGAGACTAGAGGAATGCTATTGCCTATGCCTTTTTATAACCAAAGCTCGTATTCACAGTTACGAAGGTTGCCAGATATGGGTTTACCATCATTTTGCGGAACGTATGAAACATGGTTAGGATTTTTTTATGTTTTTAATTGTAATGTACACTAACGCAATGATACTTTTGAAATTCAAAAATTTATATATTTAAAAACCTGTTGTAAATACGATGCATTGCGCTTGATCAGCTCGTTAGAAGTAACAAGTGTGAATTGTTCGATTGAACTTGATTTATACTAAAAAAGAGATATGAAAATAAAATAGCAATAAACTAGCAATTAATTATAGGGTGGGTCGCATTTGGGCGAAGTGACATCGGAATCATATGACGGGTTTTTCATATACAAGCCGAATCATTTGTGAGAAAAGCATTTTTCAATAAAATAATGATCAGTTATAATACCGTATACGTCGAAAAAAAGCAATGACTCGATTTAACATCTGTCCATCATCTAGAAGGCGATTCAATGGAGAAGTTATTTTTTCATGCATAGTATTTCTCAGAAATCATATTATACTTGTTACATTCGCAGAAGTCTCATTCCTAACTATATTCCTAGCTCATCTCACAATATCTCAAGGACTTACCAAATATATAAGATTCTTTGAATTTCTAATATGAGCTGGAAGTTCCCACTACCATTCCTTATATCTGAGCAAGAATTCTCCTAGTAGACAACAATATCCAAATTAAAGTGTTGGTACCAAATTGAACAATGTCAATATATTAATGAGAAAAACTAGCCATATTACCATCGATAAAGAAATAAAACATGTTACGTAATTTACTGTGCTAGATTTGTGAACAGGAAATAAAATAAGATTTTGTATTTCCACTGTTTGTATAATAATTATTCGATTAATGACTGATATAAAACATGAGGTTCCATTCTGCTATCCGATAGAGAATATGCAATGAAGTGGAGCAATTTGATGATTTCAATTTCCCAATTTTCGTTAGTATTTATTTGCGGGAATGGAAACAATGAAAACTCTAGTGGATTTGCTGAATATGTTTCAATCGTGGAGTTTCCTCGTGTGATTCTCACACGTTTTCGATTTGATTTGTCTTGACTATTTTACTCGGATTAGTGGTTATTGTGCGATTCATGATGTTACTCCTGATGAGAACTATACTTTTTATCTGATACTATAACACTTGAAAAGAGGGTTCTTTTAATGTCAGAATTGATGATCAATTCATGAGAAATAGTTAGGCTATTATTCCGAAACCTGGCGAAAAAAATTGACAATTGTTTCGAAACCATAAAATATCCTCGTCCTACATAACATGCATAGATTCCAAAAAGTAAGGGTTGAAACAGTAAATATAGCTACACCTGTTATGAATTGTATCAACTGTGATGATAGATGGAATGAATGTGAAATAATATGTGTGTTAATTTATTCTTTTTTCGCATTTTCACTCAATAAAACAACAAATTTGTTCAAGTCTCAAAATAGCATTAATTTTAAAAGAAAAGAATTTCATATGAATTTATCACACAAGGATGTGATGATAATACCACATCGGATAAATCAGTATAAAATCATAATTTTTGAGATACGGAGTACTGAAAAGTCAATATCCCTCATATTCAATACCCTGTATCTCGAAAACTAGTCATAAGGTCGTGCTGTGGCCATTAAAACATTTCTACAGAATGATAAATTCCACAAATCAAAAATTCAAGAAATTAGACGGAGCCCCTTTTTCCCACAAAAGGTGTGCGGAGTCCTTTTCACTCTAACGTTATTCAAACAGTGGCTTTTACAAACGTGTTTTTATTACTTATAGCGATAGTATTTATTGAAGACGATTTGGGTAAGGTACACGAATATGATAATAAAATATGATAACCAATTTTTCTTTGATATATTTTATTTGAATGTCAGAATTAATGGGATGAATCAAGGTATTACTGAAATTGACTGTCTCGACCCTTACTTCGTGGAATATGCTCATATTAGTGTTTTTAAATGAAACTCAAGGTCTCTAGTTAATTCCACAATATAATACAAGTTATTGAAAATTCTAAAAAATTGACAATTGTTTCGATAAATCAATATCATCGTCAGAATACTGAGAGTACTGAGATTCATATCCGTAAGTCTCTTATGTTAATGCTCCTAATAATATATTGGCAAAGAAGCTCAACAATATACTCAATACTTACGGATATGAATCTCAGTACTCAATTAGAAATTCAATAGAACTAATCAAAAAGTTGAAAGCAATCCACTTACAAGATAACTATAAACTCATATCGTTCGATGTAACTAACATGTTTACTAAAATTCCTTCTAAAGAATGTCTAATACTTGTAAGAAAATCACTAGAAGATAAAAATATTAATCCAGGAATAATATCAGATATACTTAATTTATTTGATGTATGCATTAATCAGAATTATTTCACTTTTGACAAAATGAAGGTTTACCAATGGGAAGCCCTATATCACCTATTTTAGCAAACATTTTTATGGACAATTTAGAAAGAAAGATCTTTGAAAGTAATATATCGAAAAATATTTTATTTTGGTATAGATATGTAGATGACATATTAGCTTGTTTTATGGGTAGTGAACGACAATTAGATGTATTTTTCAACCACATCAATAATTTACACCCGAAAATTAAATTTACATTAGAAATTGAAGAAAATAGCTCAATCAATTTGCTTGATTTAAAAATTCAAAGAGTTAATAATGTACTTGATTATTCAATTTACCGAAAACCAACACAAACTGATGTAACAATTCCATTCAATTCTAACCACCCTGTGTCACACAGACTAGCAGCATATAATTCAATGATACATAGAGCTTTTTCAGTTCCTATGAACAAATGTAATTTTGATAGAGAGATTAATACAATTAGACAAATAGCAACATCTAACGGTTATCCATTAGATATGATAAATAAGCTAATTAGTAAAAAAGAGGAAAAAGTGGCATTACAACTAATATATCCTGAACAAGCTGATGAAATTAAAACTTATAAAACCATCACATATGCAGGAAATATTTCTAATAATATTTCAAAGATAATATCTTCAGCAACGAATACAACAATTTCTTTTAAAACAGAAAGTAACGTTAGTACAAAATTGTTAAATGTAAAAACAAAAATACCACTATTAAAGAAGTCAGGTATATATAAACTCAAATGTCCAGAATGTAATGCTGTCTATTTGGGTCAGACCCTTAGGAATTTTGAAATACGATACAGTGAGCACTTACAAGCATACATATTAAAACAACCAGATAAATCCCACTACGCAAAACATCTACTTGACACCAATCATTCTTTGACACCTAACACAAAACTAGAAGTACTGCATATTTGTGAAAAGAAACAAGAACTGGATTTCCTTGAAGAACTGGAAATTAGAAGACATTTAAGAAACCCACAATATGAAGTTGTCAATGAACAATTAAATCTAGGGAATTCTCCACTAATAAACTGTCTTCTTAAGTGATAATTGTAAAGATCAGCAGATATAGTTTTCCTGGTTTCCTATATCATTGCACAGTTATACTGATCTTAATTGGAAAAATTATATCCAGGATATCACCATAGGGCTAATAATACCTAAGCTTCAATATTTGTAATATCACATCTTCTTCTTTTTTATATAAACATATATTAAGCCAATCACAAGTTAGGTTACTTCTTGGTCTAGCCAAATATAACTACTAAACATCAGGTAGGCATAAAATGAAATGTAACTTCTGTCATTCTGACGATGATATTGATTTATCGAAACAATTGTCAATTTTTTAGAATTTTCAATAACTTGTATTATATTGTGGAATTAACTAGAGACCTTGAGTTTCATTTAAAAACACCAAGGTATTACTAATATTACCCATAAAACTAATGCAAAATTAGTCTGCTTTAACTCATTTCAAGTCAATCTACCGTTTTTATTTATTCCATTTATAAGTGACAACTTACCATGACTAGAATTTTCCAGGAACATTTTGAAATACCCCCAAAATTAGGACTTAGCTGATGAGAGATTTACGTTTCAATAAATATTCAATTAAATTGACCGTCTCGACCCTTACTTCGTGGAATATGCTCATATTAGGTCAATTTTTTAGAATTTTCAATAACTTGTATTATATTGTGGAATAAACTAGAGACCGTGAGTTTCATTTAAAACACAAATATTCAATTACTCATCGGCACAGGAATAGGTATTTTATGAATTATTGTGGAGCAGAAAATAAAATTAGGAAAAAATATGCCACTATTGGTTGAAACAAAACTTAGATGGAGAGGTTCATTAAATATAAATTATGAAAAAACGAATAAGCTCAAAAATCAAATTTGTTGTAATATAAGTCATGAAAATTCTAACGATAATTTAAATCAAACGCTCATAAAATTTTGGAAAATCAATGAATTGCCGAAAAATAAATTCCTATCACCGGAAGACAAATATTGTAAACCTTATTTTTTGGAAGCAACCACACGTGGCAGGAATAATACTTTTATTGTCAGATTACCATTTAGGCAAAATAAATCAGATTTACTGGGTGATTCTCAACATCTTTGTTTAAAACAATTTGTGGGCTCGAATATCGCTTAGCAGAAAATGAACATCTTAAACAACAATACGTATAATTTCTACGCAAATATTAGGTCAATGCTTTTTGAGTGTAATCTTAACAATGAACAAAGAATAGGAATAAGAAAGAAAAATTGAAAATATTGATTCTGGATTTGTTGATAACAAAGTGAAAAATAGCAATTTTTCATTTTTCCAACGTGAATATCTTCTGAGATCTTCCAAAAATAGCTCTAAAAAAGGCAAAAATCTCAGATTTGTTATATAATAATTATCGCGCTTGTAATATTCATGTTAAGTAGGAGAGAATTGTTAATTGACGAATGCATAATTAATAGAAAAATCGTGATAAAAATTGTTTACCACGGACCATTGTTCATTCATCTATTCAGTAGATGTCTGAATTTTCATATTTAATAAATATGAGAAAATTATGAAAATTTGTCCTACAGTTCCGGGAGGCAGGACTTTTTTAGGAAAGTACCCCGCACACCTTATATGGGAAAATGGCTCTCCGTCAAATTTCTTGAATTTTTGATATGTTGTAGAATTGATCATCCTGGTGAAATGTTTCAATGGGCGCTACACGATCCTATGACTAGTTTTCGAGATACAGGGTGTTGAATATGAGGAATATTCACTTTTCATCACTCCGTATCTCCCAAGTTATGATTTAGTTCTGATTTATCTTTGGTGGTATTATCATCACATCCTTGTATGACAAATTCATGAGAAATTCATTTTCAAATCTTTTCGTATTACAAGGCAATTTCACTTGATAATAATGCTATTTTGTGGCTTTCATAATTTTGTTGTTTTATAAAGAGAAAATGCGAAAAAAGGTTGGAATATCACATAATATTATAAATGAATTTCATCTTTTATCACAGTTGATACAATTCATATAAGGTGATTCACGAATATAGAAAAATACCAAATTTTGGTTTTCCGGACACCTTGTAGTAATAAACCCACCGAAAATGACAAAATACTCGTGAAAGATGTTAATTGATGTGTTTCATCGTATAAAGAGACGATTGATGTCAATTGGAGGAATTACGTATACTTTATTAAATAAAAACCTCAAAATACTTGCATTCATATCGTACAAGTACGGAATCCCATGACGTGATTTTCATATACAAGGCGAACACTCTGTGAAAAAAGCTGAGATCTGTACATTTCCCCATTGCTATATTATCACTCCAGTTTTCGGCGGGCTTGTATAGATCCGTAATAATACCGTACCATGGCGTACCGTATCCCTCGAAAAAAAGCCACGACTCGAATTAACATTTGCAGCATCTTCTAGAAGGCGATTCAATAGAGAAGTTATTTTTTCATGCTTAGTGTTTCTTAGAAGTCATATTATACTTGTTACATTCGCAGAAGCTCCTTATTTCGAATTTTGACTCTATAAAATAATAAAATTGTCAAAGTCTCAAAATAGCATTATTATCAGAGGAAATCGCCTTGTAATACAAAAAGATTTGAAAATGAATTTGTCACACAAGAAAAATACCACATAGGATAAATCAGTATAAAATCATAATTTGTACGAATTTCTGTCGGTTTATATAGAGTATATATTATATTAGTTCAAATTCACGGCATAGTTCTTCACCAAAGGAACGTTTTATTCTTTAATTATCTTTTTGTATCTTCGAATCGTATAAATGTTTGTATATTCCCACCTTTTCGAGAACGTTTCTCTTTCTTTTTCTTGTATTTGAAATGTTATCTGAATCATCTTCGAATACCTACAGAGCACCACTTATTATTATACTTATTGCTGTAGTAGGTATGGAGAACAATTCAAAGAGGGTAAAATCAACAAAATTCTAATGTCAATAGTCGTTTTCTTGTAGATGTCATGAAGCTCATGAACTATTTCTGAATTATTATACTAATAGAAGTTTTGTTTGTACTGTTGAAGTTTATGTGATGTTCAGTGTTTGTTGAACTTTGCTGAACAATATGGCCTTCGCAAATAGAGTGAATTGTTAAGTTTGTGACCGAAATGTTATTCCTAGACTCTCAATGCGTTGGAATAGAGGAGATAATATTGATGTTTTGCATATTGTGACATATCGAAGACAAGCTGCGGGAAATCCACCTATTGATATTCAGGATGATACAAAAATATGTTTCAATTGTAATAACACAGTGATGAATGACGTTATTGCTATGGAAAATAACCCGAATTGCTTTCGTCTCAATGTGTTGTCAAGCGTATTAAGTCGTGCGTGCATTATTTGTATTGCTCGTCAAAATATTCAAAAATTTTGTTTGGAATGTAGAGTGGATATTTTTGTTGCTTCTGATATATATGACCCAGATTTCTTGAGAAATTGTGGTCACCATCTTGATCGTCAAGGTTTCCTTCCAAATTACTTGCATGGAGGTTTGAATTTTGTGAATAAACGATACATAATTTCCAATCTTCAACATTTTCTTCAAACAATCAGGATAATTGCTAATAGAAACAGTCCACTCCGTAACAACAGTTCCACTGAAGATGAATTTAAGGAGCTCACATCAATTTCAAAAAATGATTTTTGACAATTACTAGAATTTTACGATATTATTGAACAAGGTGGCAAGAGAAGCAATGTCGAAAAAAACTTTTGCTCACATTTTTTATCAAAATGAAGCATGGAGTTTCAGATGAGTTTTTGAAAATATTGTTTAGTTATGCTTCCCGATAAGCAGCAAGCCTCATAATTTCTAATGTGAGATTATCTCTTTTATATAATTATATAAACAGACATGTATCCCCTTATACGAATGAACTGTACAATCCCACACCAGACATTCCCAAAGCCATTGTTTATATAGATTGTACCTACAATAAAATGGACAAGAACAGTAACTTTCGAGTATTGATGCAATCATACCGTTTCCACAAGAATGAACATTTGGTCAAACCAGAGATCATAGTTGTCCCCGATGGATATATCGTAGCAATCAACGGGCCGTACTTCGCAGATGCTAGTAATAATGATGCGAGTCTTCTTTATCACGAATTACAAAATGATTTGAATGGAATGAGAATATGGTTTCAGGAAGGCGATATTGTGATCGTGAATGTTGCTCATATTCAACACCCTGTATCTGAATGATCAATTCTACAACATATAAAAAACTCAAGAAATTTGACGGAGAGCCATTTTCTCATATAAGGGTCATTTCCCATAAAAGTCCTGCCTCCCGGACCAATTTTTATAATTTTCTCAGAGAGTTGATAATACGGTCGAAAACGAGGTCTTTGTATTGCATAAGCTCCATCCACAAACTTATTAAATATGAAAATGAACAATGGTCCGTGGTAAACAATTTTTATCACGATTTTTCTATTAATTATGCATTCGTCAATTAACAATTCTCTCCTACTTAACATGAATATTACAAGCGCGATAATTATTATATTACAAATCTGAGATTTTTGCCTTTTTTAGAGCTATTTTTGAAAGGTCTCAGAAGATATTCACGTTGGAAAAATGAAAAAATTGCTATTTTTCACTTTGTTATAAACAAAATGAGGTTCAAGAATCAAGCTTTTCAATTTTTCTTTCTTATTCCTATTCAATAGTCCGAGTTCAAACAATTTTTATCACGATTTTTCTATTAATTATGCATTAATCAATTGACAATTTGATCCTACTCAATATGAATATTGCAAGCGCGATAATTGTTATATAACAAATCTGAGATTTTTTCCTTTTTTAGAGCTATTTTTGAAAGGTCTAAAAAGATATTCACATTAGAAAAATGAGAAAATTGTTATTTTTCATTTTGTTATCAACAAAATAAGGTTCAAAAATCAAGCTATTAAATGTTTCTTTCTGATTCCTATTCTTTGTTCATTGTTGAGATTACACTCAAAAATCATATGATCTAATCTTTAATATTTGTGTAGAAATTCTACGTATTGTTGTTTAAGATGTTCATTTTCTGCTAAGCGGTATTCGAGCGCGTTAAATCGTTTTAAACAAAGATGTTGAGAATCACCCAGTAAATCCAATTTATTTTGCCTAATCGGGTCCTTTCCTTCTCTCTTTGAATCTGTTTTAAGATTTAAAAAATGTCAAATAGTTTTTGAGAAATTTGCAAAAAACCAAACGTCATGTTTTCTCTCAGTTAGTTATTTATAATTTTTGCAATTTTTGCAAGCGGCTCTTGATTTTTTTCCAAAAATCATCTACACGCTATTCCCTATCGAACGATAACTCGTTATTATTTTTCGCAGGCGGAGAAGTTAAAACCACTAAATAAATCAGTTGTTGATATCAGTTTAATTTGATTCTTTGATTGTATCAATTCACATTTAATTAATTAATTCTTGTTAATTTTTGCGTATCAAACATTACACATGTTCCAAAGCATGGCCTAATTTCGGAATTGAATGGACTAGAACAGCTGATTTTAAAATTTTCATAAAAACAATAGTGTCACCTAACCTTAACTCACGACACGTTATAAAAAAGCATTTGTATAGGTGAAAATGGATATTTTTAAGAATCAGCAGATTTTTTTCTCGTCTCAGATGATTCTATAATAAATTAAACTGAGATTATATACGATAACTGCAGTTACAAAGTGATTCTAGCGGTCAAAGGATGAACTACTCAGATTAGTCCAAACCTAGCGGCCAGTAGCGTTACTAATCTGAAACTAATCTGAATATTACCTTTAGCTCCACCCATTGAATTGTTGATATTTTATTAACCCACGCGGCCACGCCTACCGAATATTTAGTCAAATATAGTTCGGCACCACTATCATCCAGCCATGGCATCACTATCATCCAGATGGTGCTACTATAATCCAATACGTGCGTTATTTGGTTCCACTAAACTACATTAGAGGAACATATATATATATATATATATATATATATATATATATATATACGCATGATCCATTTTTGATCTTGTTTCTGTGCCTTGGGTTGGTTTTTTCCAGACAGGAGGGCTTTATGCGTCTCCGTGTTGATATTGGTTGTTGTTCCAAAATCGGAATCTTCCAATTGATGGCACAAATGTACGTTTTGTTGTCCTGTTATTTTCCGTTCTTTGTGTTCTTCCATGTTTCATTCAACATCGTTGCTCCCAAGTTTCACATCCATACTTGGTTATACCGTACTGATGAAGGCTAATGAGCTAGAAACATGCATGTTTACGGTTACCACTCCTCTTCAGTAACCTCTTTATTTTTGCGTGCTTTCCCATGATAACACTTGTTGTCTGCTCTTTGTTTTTATTAAATTCACGCATGATCCATTTTTGATCTTGTTTCTGTACCTTGGGTTGGTTTTTTCCAGACAGGAGGGCTTTATGCGTCTCCGCGTTGATATTGGTTGTTGTTCCAAAATCGGAATCTTCCAATTGATGGCACAAATGTACGTTTTGTTGTCCTGTTATTTTCCGTTCTTTGTGTTCTTCCATGTTTCATTCAACATCGTTGCTCCCAAGTTTCACATTCATACTTGGTTATACCGTACTGATGAAGGCTAATGAGCTAGAAACATGCATGTTTACGGTTACCACTCCTCTTCAGTAACCTCTTTATTTTTGCTTGCTTTCCCATGATAACACTTGTTGTTTGCTCTTTGTTTTTATTAAATTCACGCATGATCCATTTTTGATCTTGTTTCTGTACCTTGGGTTGGTTTTTTCCAGACAGGAGGGCTTTATGCGTCTCCGTGTTGATATTGGTTGTTGTTCCAAAATCGGAATCTTCCAATTGATGGCACAAATGTACGTTTTGTTGTCCTGTTTTTTTCCGTTCTTTGTGTTCTTCCATGTTTCATTCAACATCGTTGCTCCCAAGTTTCACATCCATACTTGGTTATACCGTACTGATGAAGGCTAATGAGCTAGAAACATGCATGTTTACGGTTACCACTCCTCTTCAGTAACCTCTTTATTTTTGCGTGCTTTCCCATGATAACACTTGTTGTTTGCTCTTTGTTTATATATATATAGTGAAAATTGGGGGATTGCAGCAAAAATATATATATATCATTTATATTTCTTGGGAATTTTTGGTCCTGGATTAATTAAAACATTAGATGGTTTTAAAAATAAATAATGAATTTCATTGACGTTTCGGTCGTTTTTGACCTTCATCAGAATATAAAAAACACTAAAAGAGAATTGGTTCTTAATATCCTAGTGTATACAATGTAAAACTATGACATACCTGTGGATTATGTTCCAGCGAGTGCCACATCACATATTAAAATAAACTAAAATAAAATGAACTTCAACGATACATTTAAAAACATTTTACAAGTAACGGTGTGTGTACATCAACTTTCAAAGCAGTTCTGGTGTCTAAGGCTAATGGTATTATTTGAGAATGTTGTTTTTCTCCCTATACGCATTTATTTCTTTTTAATAAATAGTTGTTATGGTTTTTGTTGGGTTACCTACATGAAATAGTTGTTTAATTTATTATTATATTGTTGTAAATCTTGCTTAAACATTTTGTGTCGGTTTTGTAATATAGGTTTTTTTATTTCTCTGTAATTCTATCGTTTCATAAATTTCTCTTTTTCTGGTGTGACTTTCATTTTTTAAAATTTTTGTGTTTTCAAAATCAAAACTATGTTTTTTTCCTGCATATGTGTTGTTGAGGCAGTTTTATTTTTCTTATCTTACTTGTGACCATTTAATCGATTTTTTAAATATTGGCTAGTTTGCCTGATATAGACACTGTCTCAGTCCCCGCATGGAATTTTATAAACTATATTGCTTTTCTTTTGATCAGGAATTCTTGACTTTAATTTACTGAAGTTGGATTTTGAGAGGTTGTACCCTTTATGTGCAATTGTAATGTTATGGTTTTTAAAAATGTTGCTGAATTTTTTGGATAGTCCTGGTATGTAAGGCAAGGAAAGGTACTTTTGTTTGTTTGTTTTGTTTTTTTGGAGGTTTTGATTATGGAAGTTATGAATGCGTTTATTAAAGATGGTGTTTATCCGTTTTTCTGGGTAGTTATTGATTTTAAGGGTTTTTTTCTGCTTTTTTTATAGAATTTTCCCGGAATTCTGGGCAAGACAGTTTAATTACACGATCGGCGAGACCAATGATTACCGACTTTTTTTGGGACATGGGGTGTTGTGAATTGAAATTCAGGTATCTGGATGACCAGGTTTCTTTCGTATACCACTCTTTTTTCATACTATTGTTTTTGTGATGGAGTGTTAAGTCCAAAAAAGAAATTTGGTTTTGTTTTTCTATTTCTATTGTGAATTGAAGTTTGTTGTGGTAACTGTTAAATTTATCTAGGATGGTTTGAGTTTTATTTTTTGGTACGGCAGTGATACAATCATCTACATAGCGAAAGAAAAAAGGAGTGTGAAAATTTAAACTTTTTAGAATGGTTTCTTCCAGGTCTTCCATCACTATCTGGACTATTACGCTGGATATGGATGCTCCCACCATCTTTAGAATACGCATTCATAACTTCCATAATCAAATCCTCTAAAAAAACAAAACAAACAAACAAAAGTACCTTTCCTTGCCTTACATACCAGGACTATCCGAAAAATTCAGCAACATTTTTAAAACCCATAACATTACAATTGCACATAAAGGGTACAACCTCTCAAAATCCAGCTTCAGTAAATTAAAGTCAAGAATTCCTGATCAAAAGAAAAGCAATATAGTTTATAAAATTCCATGCGGAGACTGCGACAGTGTCTATATCGGGCAAACTAGCCATTATTTAAAAAATCGATTAAATGGTCACAAGTACGATAAGAAAAATAAAACTGCCTTAACAACACATATGCAGGAAAAAAAAACATAGTTTTGATTTTGAAAACACAAAAATTTTAAAAAATGACGAGTCACACCAGAAAAAGAGAAATTTATGAAACGAAAGAGATACAGAGAAATAAAAAAACCTAAATTACAAAACCGACACAAAATGTTTGAGCAAGATTTACAACAATATAATAATAAATTAAACAATTATTTTACGTAGGTAACCCAACAAAAACCATAACAACTATTTATTAAAAAGAAATAAATGCGTATAGGGAGAAAAACAACATTCTCAAATAATACCATTAGCCTTAGACATCAGAACTACTATGAAAGGTGATGTACACACACTGTTACTTGTAAAATGTTTTTAAATGTATCGTTGATTTTATTTCAGTTTATTTTAATATGTGATGTGGCACTCGCTGGAATATAATCCACAGGTATGTCATAGTTTTACATTGTATACACTAGGATATTAAGAACCAATTCTCTTTTAGTGTTTTTCATATTCTGATGAAGGTCAAAAACGACCGAATCGTCAATGAAATTCATTATTTATTTTTAAAACCATCTAATGTTTTAATTAATCCAGGACCAAAAATTCCCAAGAAATATAAATGAAATATATATATATATATATATATATATATATATATATATATATATATATTTATAACAAGATGTACGAATAGTGCGTGACATATGAACAATAAGCAACGAATAGATTAGTGGGTATTGCACGCAAATAGAAGAAGGGGCTACTGAAAAGAGTGGTAACCGCAGACATGCATGTTTCTAGCTCATTAGCCGTCATCGGTACGGTACAACCAAGAAAAGATGTGAAACACGAGAGCAATACCCACTAATCTATTCGTTGCTTATATCCACATCCCCACAAAAATATCCATTACAAATAAGTTGGCAAATATCTTTTTTCAAATTAAATATATATATATATATATATATAAATATATATATGAGTTCTTCATTTTTTTCGTCTTACTTCGCTAATGCCCATGATATCCCACTTCATTTTTGCTGCCTCTGTTTCCAGTTCCATAATACTAGCTTGTTTAGAGAGTGTACGGCAGTTATAAGTTGCTAGGTGTAATGTAGTTAATGGGTAGTGGTTTAGACTCCGCAGATTCTTAGCACCCTCTGCCCTCGTGGCTAGTTCCCAGGATCTACCCCTCCTAGGGCCCTTCGGGCTTACGGAGAATGAGGGCCGTAACTTGTCCTTGTCTGTCATGCTGGGGTTGTGAGGCGTACCTTACCACGCTGCCTCAATGCGGGTTAGCAAGGGGCGAGGGATGTCGTCCGCCAGTTTTCGCCATTTACTGACGGACCCTGTACCCCCAGATTTTTAGTGGAACTTTTTATTTATGAAAAAGCCCTTACTAGAGTGAGATTCGAACCTCCGTCCTTCAGGTCAAGAAAACCCAATTTCCGGCGCTCTAACGCACTCCGCCATCTGGGAATCAGGGAATCTTCTATACCACCAAGGAACACCAACAGGAAGAACAAGCGGAGTAGGATTCCTAATTAAGAAAACCTGGAAAAATAGAATCATAAGGATAACAAGCACCTCAGACAGAGTAGCCAGCATAACACTAAGACTCTCCAAAAGATATACTATCCAGATTATTCAGGTATACGCCCCAACAATCAGCCATAGTGACGACGAAATAGAAGAATTCTATAATGAAATAACCCAAGCGCTCAGCAACGACAATAGTCACTTAAAATACATAATAGAAGACTTTAATGCCGAAGTAGGACACAGGAAAGACCAAGAAAAAGGAATGGGGAAATATGGATTTGGAGAAAGGAATGAAAGAGGAGAGAGATTAATACAGTTCGCACACTTTCAGAACATGTATGTGGCAAACTCCTTCTTCAAGAAGAACCCTAACAGGAAATGGACGTGGGAAGGCCCCGGTGCAACTATCAGAAACGAAATAGACTTTATCCTCACCAATAAAATTAACACAGTAAAAGATCTAAGCACGCTCAGCAAGTTCACTACAGGAAGCGACCATCGACTAATTAGAGCTCGACTGGTCTTAGATATAAAACTAAAAAGGTCAAGACTAATCAAAACCAACACAACGAAAAACATAAACAACGAAAGGGTGAAAGAGAACTCTCACCAATATGAAGCACTACTAGAAGAAAGACTACAAAAAGTGGAATATAACAACCCTGAACTGATAGACACAATTCGAAACTGCGCCGTAGAAGAGGGAGGTCTGCAACAACGAGGTGAACACAAAAAACTAACTCCGGAAACAAAAGCACTATTACAAAAACGAAGAGAAATGAAAAAGAGAACAAACATTCATAGAATCGAATACAACGAACTGTGCAAGACGATACGAAAGAAAATCGCAGAAGATATCAGAAATTACAACGAGAAACTGGTACAAACAACAATAGAAAACCGTAAAAGCTACAAAAATGCAAAAAGGGCACTAATAATAGGGAAAAGACAGATAGTTGCATTAACTGATGGAAACACAAGAACCACAGACAGGAATGAAATAATAGACCTAGTAGCCAAATTCTATGGAGACCTATACAAGGCCCCTGAAAACTTGGAAGAAATAATAGAACACTCAGAAGATGCCATACCAGAAGTATTGGTGGAGGAAGTAGAAATGGCACTGAAAAGCATGAAAAATGGCAAAGCAGCGGGAAATGACGGCATCACGACCGAAATACTCAAATATGCAGGAGCTAAAACATGGAAGTACCTTGCCAAACTATACACAAACTGTCTGATGTCCAGGAGCATACCTAAATAGTGGAACAGCGCCCTTATAGTGTTGATCCACAAGAAAGGCAGCATAGAAGACATTAAGAACTACAGACCAATAAGTCTACTACCAGTGACGTACAAGGTATTCACAAAGATCATTCACAACAGAATACAAAATACACTAGACTCGGCCCAACCACGAGAACAGGCTGGATTCCGCAAAGGCTTCAGTACAATAGATCACATCCATACCCTCAAAGAGGTTATCAGTCGAACCAAAGAATACCACCAACCACTAGCACAAGCCTTCATCGACTTTGAGAAAGCATTCGACTCTATATATCCCAGAGCAGTAATAAATGCCCTAACAGAACAAGGGGTCGACAAGCCATATATTGAGACCCTAGCAAGTATATATAGGGAAGCCAAAGCGAGAGTTAGGATATATGAGGGCACACCAGAATTCCCCACCAGCAGAGGAGTTAGACAAGGAGACGCAATATCACCAAAGTTATTTACAGCAACACTAGAAAGCATCTTCAGAAAACTGGGCTGGAACAACACAGGTCTGAATATAGATGGAGAATACTTGAACCATCTAAGATTCGCTGATGACATCATCCTGATAGCGAGTAACCCTGGCGAAATGCAACAACAAATAAATGAACTGAATGCAGCAAGCAACGAAGTAGGCCTTAAAATAAATCTGAGTAAGACCAGGATAATGTATAACAAACTGATAAACGCACAAGAAATAACAATTAATGACACTGCCCTGGAAATAGTAGAGGAATACATATACCTGGGTCAACTAATACACATATCAGGCTCTCTACTTCCAGAAATAAACAGAAGAATCAAATTAGCATGGAGAACATTTGGACAGAACTCTGTCATCTTCAAGTCTAGAATGTCACTCCGTTTGAAAAAGAAAGCGTTTAATCAGTGCGTACTACCAGTACTAACATACGGCTGTGAAACCTGCACCCTGAAAACTGATATCATTAGAAAACTCCAGGTAACGCAGAGGTCTATGGAACGATGCATGCTTGGAATAACAAGGAGAGATAGAAAAAGGCTTGATTGGATCAGACAAAAGACCCAAGTGATAGATGTCATAAATAGAATCAGATCCCTAAAGTGGCAATGGGCGGGGCATCTCGCTAGAAGGACAGACGATAGATGGACCACAAAGATAACGCAATGGTATCCCCGAGGCGTGAAAAGACCAAGAAGACGCCCTAACTTAAGATGGGACCACGACATAAAGAAACTCGCAGGATCAACTTGGGGCCGCATACCTAGCAATAGACAACAATGGGCCCACATGGAAATGGAATATATGAACATGTAAAGGGAGGCTACAACATAACAAAATGGTTGAATAAGCTGAATATGATGATGATGATGATGATGATGATGATGATATATATATATATATATATATGCCCAAGTACCACTTTGGGGACATTTTGTTCCTGTATCTGTCAGTTTGAGGACAAAACGGCTGTTCGGGGACAGTCCCCAAACATTTATTATACAGCTAACTACGAGTTTGAGGACATATTATTTGAGGACATTGTCCGCTTTGTTTGAGGACATTGCCGGGTAGTTTGAGGACATTGCTGGGTAGTTTGAGGACATTGTATCATTTGTTTGAGGACGGGTAAACTGTCCTCAAACTTATTTTGTGATAAATAACATTCACGTACTAGGATGGAGAATGGATGGTGGATGATACGAGGACTGTCCAATGAATTTTAATTTTTGTATACTTATACGTGGACTGCCCAATAAATGTTGATACTTTCATGACTATACAAGGACTGTCCAATAAATTTTGATTATTTTATGATGATACGAGGACTGTCCAATACATTTTGATTGTTTTATACTCATACGAGGACTGTACAATAAATTTCAATTCTTTTATACTTATACGAGGACTGCCCAATAAATGTTGATACTTTTATGACTATACGAAGAAAGTCCAATAAGTCTTGATTATTTTATGATGATACGAGGACTAATCAATAAATGTTGATTCTTTTATACTTGCGAGGACTGCCCAATAAATTTCAATACTTTTATGATTATTTTATGCTGATACGAGGACTGTCCAATAAGTTTTAATACCTATATACTTGTACGAGGACTGACCAATAACTTTTGATTATTTCATGATGATACGAGGACTGTCAATAAATTTTAATTCTTTTATACTTATACGAGGACTGCCCAATAAATTTTGATACTTTTATGACTATACGAGGACTATCCAATAAGTTTTGATTATTTTATGCTGATACGAGGACTGCTCAATAAATTTTAATACTGATATGATTAAACGAGGACTGTCCAATACATTTTGATTCTTTTATACTTATACGAGGAGTGTTCAATAAATTTCGATTATTTTATACTTATACGAGGACTGCCCAATAACTGTTGATACTTTATGATTATACGAGGACAGTCCAATACGTTTTGATTATTTT